>OX451736.1:15700851-16365851 GCA_948472305.1 Vicia faba | reverse complement strand
TTTAGTTTTATGAAGAAAAAATAAACTAAATAAAAATAAAAAATATAAATATAAATATTTTTGGATTTTTGTTGATAAAAATAATAATAATAATAATAATAATAATAATAATAATAATAATAATAATAAATAAAAAAATAAAATAAAATAAAAATAAAGTCAGTGAGGTTGATAAGTGAAACAGGGAGTATTGTTAAGGAAAAAAAGTCAGGCCCATAGGATGGAGGCCCCAAGCGTTCCTGAAACAAAAAATGTAAAAAAATGTGAAAAAATGCAAAAGGCAGTGCACTGAGGTTCGAACCCATGACCTCTACCAATAACGCGCGCTGCCTTACCACTGGGGTGGCTGTATATCCGTTAACTTATGTGAAAGCATATATATATATATATATATATTATATATATATATATATATATAATATATATATATATATATATATATATATATATATATATATATATATATATATATATATATATATATATATATATATATATATATAATGTAAAACGTCTCCATGACTTGTACTTCGTCTTCAACCTTCAGCCAGGCAGACCATCTATATCTCATTCATTTCTCAACAAAATTGGAAAATGCAAATATGAAAATTGTGCTATTTTTCCTCACAAATCTAACCATGTAAACTACTAAAGCTATAGATCAAAGATGAATGGGAATTTCTCTGGCCCTAATTTGAACCCTAATTTTTTCAGAAACTTCAAACATAAAATTCTCTAAGCTCAAGCCATGTAAATGAAAACTAAGGATATGAACAACTTCAGGGCAATGAGGTCTACATTTTATCTTCACAAATGAATCAATAATGATGCTTGTAGAGAGAGTTCAAAGTTAAGGAAACTTACCTCAAAACTGGAAATTGTATTCTGAGTTTGAGCACTCCACAAGGTGTTGTGATGATCAGAATAGCTTCAGTGACCCTTTAGGATGCTAATGCAATATTTAGTTTGAGTTGAGAGTGGCTGAAATGGCTTGGAGAAGTCAATGTGCAATGCTCTGTTTTTGGCTATGGAGGAAGATGGAAATGGAGTTACAGTTGTGTAACAGAGACATGGATGAGTTGTATTTGATGTTTAGAAGCTTTAGGAACCAAAAGGCTTGAAAACGCACGAGGGAGATGTGAGTTTCATGTTTTTGGCCAGAATGTGCAACAATGGTGATTTTTGATTCAGTTCTGAGTTCTTGTGTGTTTTTGGCTTGTGTATGCGTGCGTTTTCTTGCAAATGACTTGTGTATATGTATGGAAAAGGTTTGGATACTTGAGATAGTCAGAAGTACAAGATCACATGTTTTGATTCTTGGCTTGTTTTTGAAGTAAGGTTGACAAACATGGTTTCAATGCATAGTTAAAAGCTATCTAGAGTGGTTACCAACTTTAAACATGCTTATATGACTTTGTATAGGAAGTTTGTGCAGAAGGAACAAGTGCAAAGCTCAATGCAAGTTGACTTTGCATAAAGCTTGATTTATGTAAATGGCAATGGTGCCTTTGTGCCATTAATGGAAAATTAACTTGGAAAAAGCTTGAATCAAATGGATAATAGCTCAAAAACAAGTGTAATCTTCTGATTAGGGATAGATCTTGAAGTTTAGAGGCCTGCAAAGCAAGATTGTGCAGCATAGGTTTGAAATTTGAATTTTTGTTCATCATAAAATTTGCCTTGTAAAACACCTTGAAACCCCAACTTCTGGCCTTCGATTCTGCTTGCTCAAAAATGATCTCAAGGAGTTCTTGGACATTTTGGAAAGCTTGTAATCTTCTCTACAACCCATCTTTGAATCACTTTTTCAAATCCAAATGGAACTATGTAAAACTTGGGTCAGAAGTTAGGTCAAAATGCTGACCAAAAATGCTCAAATTTCACTAAGTGTTTTAGTTTCATGACCATGACTTCATGGATTAATAACTTGAGATCCAAGCATTTCTAGGAGAAGTTGTGTAAATAAATGTTTTAGATCTCATGGAGACATACAAATTTCATGTTGAAAGTTTCTTTTGAATCATCTTGCATCATTGTGAAAAATTGGCTCAAAGTTGTGAAAAAATATGAAGTTTTCAGCACTTCGAAAAATTTCTAAGTTTGGAATTTTGACTTTTCAAAATGAAATCTTGAATTTTGATTTCTTGATGAACAAGTTTCATATTTTGACATGTTTGATAAATTGTGATCTTTGACACTTGATTTTGACCAAAAAGTCAAAGTTTGACTTTTCAATATACAATTGACTTTTGATCAGTTGACTGAAAATCAACTATCAATCCAATTGATCTTGAGCAATATTTGAGTCGTGCCATTAGGTAAAAATGATGAAATTGAACTCTTGAGATCATGCCTCAAACCAATTAACCATTTTCTAGGTCAAAAATCAGAAATTGCCCTTTCACAGTCAAAACCCTAATTTTGACCATTTTGCCCTTTTGATGATCTGATCAAATTTATTGAGGAATTGTGGTACAAACTTGATCAAATGATACATATGAGTTTATAATGTTGATATGGATAAAAAATTATGAAGTTTGATTGTAAATTGGCCACAATTGACTTTTTCCCCCAATACAGTTGATTTTTAGGTCAACTACTCAATTGACTGAGCAAAAATGTGATCCAAGACTTGAAACTTGACATGAGTAATCTTGAGGGTCCATAATTATCCTTGAAACTTTAAAGTTCAATTATCATTGTGCAATCTCAAACCCTAATTTTAGTCATCAGTGCTTAAGGAGGTGTCTTGAGCTGATCAAACCTTGTGCAGTCTCGAACCAAAGGAGATCTGTGAGAAAATATTTGATAAATGAGAGGGAAAATTTTGGGGTACAACAATCTCTAATAAAACGATGTTTTATTTCTATGTGTTTAGCCTTAGAGTGTAAGATATGATTCTTACTCAAGAAAATAGCAACAATATTATCATAGAAGATAGGAATGATATTCTCATAAATATAATAATCTTTCAGGTGATTCTTCATCCAGAGCATCTGAGTGCTGCATAGTGCTGCTGAGATATACTCTTCTTCTGCAGTTGAGAAAAGGATTATTGATTGCCTCTTTCTTGACGATGAGATCAGATTCTTGCCCAGAAATTAACACTTTCCAGAAGTACTCTTCCTCCATCGTAGTATGCATCACAAAAACTAGAAAGAGTATACTCTGATGTCTTCTCATACATCAAAAGGATAGTGGTTCATTTTAGATACCTTAGAATTCTATTAACAACAGTTAAATGAGATTCCCTAGGATCAGATTGTAATCTAGCACACAAGTGAACGCTAAATAAAATATCACGTCTCGGAGAAGTCAGATACATAAGAGAGCCTATTATAACACGATATAACGTCATGCATACCTTTCTGCTCACCTCTTCTTTCTCCAGAATATATGTTGGATGCATTGGAGTCTTTTCTACAAATCAGTCTGTCATGTTGAATTTCTTCCAAAGTTTTTTGGTGTACTTACTTTGATGAATGTAAGTAGCCTCTGGTTTTTTATCATTCTAGACTCCCAGAAAATACTTCAGTTCTCCCATCATGCTCATTTCAAACTCATCCTGCATTAACTTAGAGAATTACTCGTAGAGGGATGGTGTTGTACCCCAAAATTTTCCCTCTCACTTCTCAAGTAATCTCTCACAAGATCTCCTTTGGTTCAAGACTGCACAAGGGTTGATCAACTCAAGATACCTCCTTAAGCACTGATGACTGAAAATTAGGATTTGAGATTGCACAAGGACAAATGGAATTTTAATGACCCATATGACTTTCATGGATCATTTTGGACTCTCAAGATTTCTCATGTCAAGTTTCAAGTCTTGGATCACATTTTTGCTCAGTCAATTGATCAGTTGACCTAAAATCAGCTATATTGGGGAAAAGTCAATTGTGGTCAATTTACAGTCAAACCTCACAATTTTTTATCCATATCTGTTGTACCCCAAAAATTTCCCTCTCATTTATCAATAATTTACTCATAATATCTCCTTTGGCTCAAGATTGCACTAGGGTTGATCAGCTCAAGATACCTCCTAAAGCACTGATGACCAAAATTAGGGTTTGAGATTGCACAAGGATATTTGAACTTCCAATGCCCCATGTGACTTTAATATATCATTATGGACCCTCAATATTACTCATCTCATGTTTCAAGCTTTGGATCACACTTTTGCTCAGTCAATTGAGCAGTTGACCTAAAAATCAGTTGTATTTGGGAAAAAGTCAACTGTGGCCAATTCACAATCAAACTTCAAAATTTTTTATCCACATGAACATTATAAACTCATATGCATCTGTTGTACCCCAAAATTTGCCCTCTCATTTTATCAACATTTCTCATCACAAGGCTCTTTGAACTTAAGATCAAGCTAGGGTTTGCTCTGCTCAAGACATCTCCTTGCACTATTGACCTAAATTAGGGTTTGAGTTTGCACAGAGAATTTTGGATTTCTAATGCTCAAAGTGACTTTCATACTTCATGTTGGACTCATAAGTTTTACCATACCAAGTTTCAAGCCTTGAATCAAATTTTTGCCAAGTCAATTAGACAGTTGACCTAGAAATCAGCTGTATTGGGGAAAAAGTCAACTGTGGCCAATTTACAGTCAAACCTCATGAATTTTGACCCACATCAACATTATGAACTCATATGAACCATTTGATCAAGTTTGGACCATAAATCCACAAGAAATTTGATCAGATCATCAAAAGGGCAAAATGGTCATTTTTAGGGTTTTGACTGTACAAAGGCAATTTCTGATTTTTGACCTAGCCAATGGCAAATTGGGTTCAACCATATTCAAAGACTAAATGGCATCATTTTGACCTATTCAACAAGTTCAAAAGATCTCAATTGCATTGGATTGACAGATGAATTTTTCAGTCAACTGATCAAAATTTGACTGTACACTGAAAAGTCAAACTTTGACTTTTTGGTCAAAATCAAGTGCCAAGGGTCATTTTTCATCAAGATGTGTCAAAACATGAAACTTATTCATCAAGAAACCCATTTTTGCAAATTAGGGTTTAAAGTTGAAAAATTTCATAACTTAGAATTTTTCTAAGTTATGAAATTTTCTTAATTTTCCTAACTTTGCCCCACATTCTCACCATGATACAATTGGATTCAAACAAAACTTCCAACATGAAAGTTATAGTCCTCCACAAATTCTACAACTTTGACTCACAAAGTTTTCTCAAAAGAATCTTGGATCTCAAGTTATGATTTTTGGAACAAGGGTCCCTAGAACTTTTAACTTAGTGAGATTTTGCCCTAGTTTAGGCAGAATTTTGAGCTATCTTCATGGCCATTTTTCACATAGTTCCACTTGGAATATCAAGTTACATTTCAAATATGGATTGTATAGAATGTTGCAAGCTTTCCAAAATGTCCAAGAACTCCTCAAACACATTTGTGGTTAGAGAGAATCAAAGGCTTGAAGTTGGCAAAAACTCACTTTTCATCCATGGCATATTCATGTTCATACAAGTTGCAATTTCAAGTCAGCATGCTTTGCACTAGATTACAGGCCTCTAAACCACTTCACACTCAATAATTTAATGCAAATCCATTGGTCTAAGACATTGTTTTAGTCATTAGGGCATTGTACACAAAACTAATCCCTAAGTAGAAAAAGGTACATTGCCATTTTTGCCATGATCTTGCTTTATGTCAAACCATAATCTTTGAGCATTGGTCCAGATAGTTTGCAGCTAATCAAATCCACAAATTAGAGGGGCCAAGAGCAGAGGTTACAAGGTGTTGTATATCCAGTACAAGCCTAATACATATCACTTCCACATTTTGCTTCAAAAACAAGAAACATGTCTAAAACTTAAAAACTTGAACATCAGCCCAAAGAAACTTATGCAAGCATTTTGAACATCTTTCTCACACCCCTTTGAGCCAGAAACACGATTGCTCGAGCCTCTAAACATCCCCTAGACAGAAATCACCTTCCATTGGCAAAACAGGGCAGAACCTGCAACTTGACTTCCATAGCACATTTGGCTCGTGCGTTTTGGCCAAAACCTATTCAAACACATTCCATTCCATCCATCCAAGCTATCCCAAACCTCAAACACCAAATTTAAATCCATTTACAGAGTTTGCCATTTTCATTTTGAGCTTGTGCAGGTTGAGTTCTATAGGCTGATTCAAGGACATTCAAGGCGAGCAGGGTATTGGAGAAGTTCAAGTGAAGTTCAAGCAAGCTCCCAGACATCTCAAGCCTTGTTGAAAAGCTCTACATTGCCCTACACAAAGTCAGCTGAAATAGGTTTTTGTCCACTTCCTATCTCTCTATTTAGGAACATTTAGCCTTAGGTTTGTGAATAAGAAATGTAGTATTCATTGCCATGAAGCTGTACATATGCTCAGTTTTCATTTATATTAAGCATGCTAAGAGAATTTCATCCATGAACATACTGAAAAAATTAGGTTAGATTTTAGGGCCAGAGAAATTCTCTCTGGTCTTTGAGAATTAAGACAAGTTGTTTATATGGTTGGATTCGTCTTGAAATGCTCTACAAGTTTGATGTTATGTGTTTTTGCAATAGAGCTCGTATACAGGATCTGGTAGTTGTACAGGGCGCGCACGCGTTTTCAAAAGCCAGAGGTTGAAGATGAAGTGGTGGGCTGGGCTTGGCCTGGCTCACTATTGACACCTGCCTTTTTCCTTTTTGCACCGCCTGGCCCAATTTCTTGTTATTTTATATTTTTGCATTTTTATTTTCATTTCTGATTTTGTTTATTTATTTCCAAATATAAAAAATACTCAAAAATATTTTTATAATTTTTCAACATTTATTTTGCATTGTATTTTTATTTTTCCAACATAAAAAGCAATTTAATTACTTTTATTTTATTTATTAAAACTTGAAAATAATATATAAATTATACTTTAATTTTTTATTTTTTTATTTTTATTCACACTGAAAATATTATTCTAAATATAATTTATTTTTGTATATAGTTTATTTATTGTATATATATATATATATATATATATATATATATATATATATATATATATATATATATATATATATATATATATATATATATATATATATATATATATATATATATATATATACTCTTATTTTATTATATATTTAGAATAAAAAATATAAAAATATTATACTTATACTTTTTATACTTAAAAAATACTTTTATTCTAATTATATTTTATTTTGTATATATTATTTTAATTTTATTTTATATAAATAAAATAATTAATATATTTACTTTCTTAAAGAAAATTAGGGTTTTACCCTTAGCCAAACAAATTAATCTTTTTATTTATTTCTTTATTTTTTTTACATTAAATATTTTTACATACATAAATAAACAAAAACCTTTTTTGCATAATCCATATTATTTGATATATTTATTTTTATTTTGTTTATTTAATTATTGTCCATTTATTATTTATGCATTTGAATTCAATTTGGATGTAATAGTAAATTAGGGTTTATATTTCTTGTCAAATACCCCCCATTCAAAGATTGTACCCCCATCCCCATAATCATGTTGTAATAGCTTAGACTTTTAATTCTCGCGCTTTATGCTTTTAATTATGCCATGATTAGAGAATTAGGGTATGTATGCAAAAATCCAAAATCAGCAAGTAGCTTGACCTAATCAAAGACAAATATGCATGAAAATCAATACACAATCCACACTTGCACCCCTAGGGTTACAATCCACTTGTTGCCTTAAAATGGGCCATGTTATGCATGTTGGGTACTTTGGCAAAACAAAAACAAAACAAAAGATCATAATCCCTCGATGATGCTATCTTGTTTTCCTAAACAAAATGATCAAGTCCCTCAAAAATTTGCTAAAAATACTTAACACAATTGCTATCATGATCTATACGATGACCCGCGCCTGTCCCGTTTAAACATCCTAATACAAGGTTGTTTACCAAATGAAATGGTAAAACAACACTGTCAAAAGGGTTAAAAACATTAGGAAAGATCTTTGAGTAAATTAGGGTAGATAGCTCTTAGTTACTTGATCAAAAGCTTGCAAAACATCCTTGCTATTTTCAAACACACTTCACAACACAATTTCAAAACATTTCCAAAAACAAACTTTCAAACATTAAAATCTTTTCAAAAGACAAAAACACCTTTGTATACATTCAAACAAGAATCATTACAAAGGTTGCCACAACGATGGCCTCTTTTCAAAACATCTTTCAAAACCACACACAAAGCACCATTTCAAACAATTGAAAAGCAAAAGCAAGTGATCTAAACAAGTAACTAAGAGCCCATGGATAACCATGGATGAAAAGGGTGCTTGCACCTTCCCTTTTCATAATCTACTCCCTGAACCCAAGAAAACATCTCAAAGGTCTTTCCTGTGCTTTTTGACCTTTCCTTAGGATAAAATAAAAAGTCAGTGGCGACTCTTGCTAAATCGAAACATTTGCGAACACAAACGCAAAACCTCAAGTCAGTTCTCCCACCGTATCATAGAACTGGCGACTCTGCTGGGAAATTTTTTTAAAAGTGGAGTAACCTTAGGGTTTAGATCACCTTTGCATGCTTATCTTGTTTGCTTTGATTGCTTTACATTTGGTTCTCTTGTTTGGGTTTGAATCCTTCACCCAGATTTTTGGGAAATATTCATAGGTAAATAGCAATACATTGTGGAAACTGTGCGGGGTATACCAACATGGTTGAAGCAATAGCTATATTAGTGCGACAGATTTGTGGGTACCGGTAGCCTTTGAGTCAATCAAAGAGAATACGGGGCCGTTGAGTGATGTCATAAAGCACTAATGAACTCTTAGAACCTTACTTGACCATCTTGGCCTTATTAGGGGTAGTGAGATGACCGACTTTGGTGCAGTCTGAAGTTGGTAGATACTCGATACTACACTCATTGAGGGTTGTTTTCTTGGAATATTTCGGTCGCCAGTTAAGTGGCTAAACTGAAACAATGAACACAGAAAATAATCCAGTGATATTGAGCTCCTTAGAACCCGGTTACTATTTATAGGACAAGTTGAGCCAACTAACTTCAAGAGGGTACTTACCTATGAAATCTCATGCAAGACTGAAACTAGGATCTTGTGTGACTTGTTTGTACATATGCTTGTGCATACATCATGAACATCATAAAGCATCATATGCATCCACTAACCATTTCAAGGGTTTGGATCTTCATCTTTGTTCTTGTTTTGTAGGTCATGGAATCTCTTCGCAGGAAAACAATTCAGGTCAACCTTGTGAGAATCCCTCCTTAACTCAAGGAGCTTACTTCCAAGATTCCAGAGAATTCTCTCTTCAGTGAAAGACATGGTAGACTTCTCAACTTGGTCAACTCCAACATTGAAGAAGACATGGTGAAGGTTCTCTTCCAGTTCTTTGACCCCCTACACCACTGTTTCACATTCCTTTATTACCAACTAGTACCTACTTTGGAGGAATTTTCTCAACTCCTGAGGATTCCTATTCTCCATCAACTACCCTACAACGGTACAGAAAGAGAACCAAAGCCTGAAGATGTTGTTCAAGCCTTACACTTGCAACCATCTGATATCAAAGGTCATTGGGAAACCAGAAGTGGTGTCAAGGGTTTCTTGGAAAAGTTTCTGTTTGAGAAGGCACAAGACTGCTGGAATTCTTTAGATCTACAAGCTTTTGAGGAGATTGTAGAACTTCTCATCTATGGGTTGGTCTTGTTCCCAAACCCTGATCAGCTTATAGATGTGAATGCTGTCAAGATTTTTATATCTCGGAGTCCTGTGCCTACATTACTTGGGGACATCCTACACTCATTTCACACACGAACAATGAGGAAAAGAGGTGTTCTCATGTGTTGTACTCCTCTTCTAGCAAGGTGGTTTATTTCTCACCTTCCCCAAACAGTTTTGAAGAATGAGCAGGGTTTAAGGTGGTCGCAACGGTTGATGACCCTCACACATTCTGATGTTCATTGGTGTTCTCGGTCCAGAGAAAATGTCATCATCATTGATCGTTGCGGAGAATTCGCTAATGTCCCATTACTTGGCATTAGGGGAGGCATTACCTACAACCCCTATTTAGCTCTAAGACAGTTTTGATATGCTCGAAGGGAAGGCCCTCATGATATGCTGATTCATGACTTGGTTTTTGACTTCGACAACGACACTCAAGGACTTCGACAAAGGTTTATCCAAGCTTGGAGGATGCCAAAGTGGGTAGTAAGACACTGTAGCACACAAATTCCATACCCCTTGATCCTTACCTCAAGTGGGTACGAACCTGCACCCAGAGTCTTATGATGCCATACCCTCACATTCTGCCTATGATCAAAGATCCTGTTATGGAAGGAGAGGTTCCATACACCCTCCTACATCCTGACATGCCAACATCATTGGAAGAATTGCAAAGGATTTGGATACAACTAAAGGAAGAACAAAATACTTTTGAAGCTAGCTTCTATGCCAGTGAGAAGAAGGTTTTGGAACTTACCCGCCGACTTCACGAAGAGGAGACCCTTAAAACTTACATCGCACCAAAGAGGATGCGCAATGTCTTTTTACATTAAGAATTTTGTAATATTTGGCCCATGGGGCATTTATGTACTAACAAATTTCTTCTTATTAATATGATGTGTCTTCTTTTTGTTTGCAACGAATTTGAATTTCTGAATCCTTGAATGCATTAAATGAATAACATATCATTCATCATATGCATAAACAGGTCTTCACACCAGGTTTCCTTATCTTTCTGTTGTTTATTTCAGCAAGATGGATATAGAGCAGACGGTTAAAGATCTGCAAGCACAAAATTTGCAATTCCAACAACTCCTAAGGACCTTAGCAAAGGGTCAGGAGGACCTTAAAGCACTGTTAGAGAAAGAGAAGGAAAAAGACAAAGGGAAGAAGAAGAAAAGAATTGGTGTGACCACTATGGGAGGTAGATTTGAGCATCAAGCTAGGAGAGTTCTGGAATTCCCCTCGACGTCTGACGAAGGGGTTGGTAAAGGAAAGGGAGTTGCAATGCCCTCCGAATCTGAAGCTGAAGAAGAAGAAGAGGAAGAGGATGAAGATTACTCCGAACAACAGTACCCTCCGGCGGACGATAAGTATAAAAATCTTGAGGATCGGTTGGCAGCCATGGAGTTGCAAAGGGTACCTGGGTTAGATTTCGAAGAACTAGGGTTGGTTGCTGGGATCGTCATTCCTCCCAAGTTCAAAGTACCTACATTTGCTAAATATGACGATTTGTCCTGTCCGAAGATGCATCTAAGATCCTACGTCAGAAAGATCCAACCTCACTCTTCTGATAAGGATCTGTGGGTCCACTTTTTTCAAGATAGTTTGTCGGGTATGCAATTGGACTGGTTCTATCAACTTGAGAGATCTGATGTCCATAACTGGGAAGATTTGGCTGCTGCTTTCTACCGACAGTACCAATACAATGCAGATTTAGTGCCTACTCGTACTCAACTACAGAGTATGGGTATGGCCTCTAATGAGGGATTTAAGGAGTATGCCCAGAAGTGGCGAGATTTGGCTAGAAGGGTGCAGCCACCATTGTCAGATAGAGAGTTGGTTGACATGTTTTTAGGGACTATGTCAGGTCCATTCTTCAATCACTTGATCGGGAGCTCATCTGCAGGGTTCACTGAATTAATACTGACCGGTGAAAGGGTCGAAGTTGGCATTAAGAGTGGTAAAATTCAGAAGGATGCCTCCGCTTCCACTTCTATCAAGAAGACCTTCCCAGCCAAGAAGGAAGTTTCTGCTATTCATACCCAGAGAAATCAAGGGAGAATAGAGCGCCGACCAATGGTGGGGGCTGTGATGATCCAAAACTCCTCAACCGATCAACCTCGAAACAATCAACCAAGAACTAACCAGCAAAGGGCAGAAAGGCCACAACGGCAATTCACCCGAATCAATATGACACCGGCTCAAGTCCTCCCTCATCTGTTAAAGTTAAACCTTACCAACTTGAAAGAAGCGCCGAAAAAACTAAATACCTCTTCTCCCTATTATCATTCAAATGCAAAATGTGCATACCATTTGGACTGTGTAGGGCATGACACCAACAACTGTTGGGCCCTTAAAAACAAGATCCAAGATTTGATAGATGCCAAGGAGGTAGAGTTTGATGCTCCCAAAAAACCTAATGTGATATTCGCTCCTATGCCAAAACATGGTCATAATGTCCATGCAATTATGGAAGATCCTCATGTTACTGCTGTTGATAAGTTAATGACTCTGTTGCCAATGATTAAAATAAATCTGTTGAAAGTCAGGATTTTCCCGGGTTGTGAAAAAGATTGTTACTTTTGTTCAACCTTGCAATCCGACTGTCCGCTGTTGAAGTCAGGCATCCAATGCCTGATGGATACTCAAGAGATCATTTTTCAGAAAACTCCTGTTGCTACTATCACTCATGATACTCCTGTTACTCCCGTCAATGACATTGCTATAATCACCATTTCCGACAATCTTTCCAAGACCTGCAAAAGGCCTGTTAAGATTATGCCTGATCCTAAGTTTGTACCGCTGAAGATTACCATGCCGGGGCCTATCCCATATAAGTCCAACAAAACGATACCATGGAATTACGGAGGAGAGATATTCTACCATGGTGTCAAGAAGATCGAATCAGCCAAAGAGAATTCCGATGAAGAAACTCTGGATATAGGGAATATTGATGGGACAAGTAAGATAACTCGTAGCAAAAGAATCTTCTCTCCGGAGATTGCTCCTCCACGGGCAGTCTTCGGACCCTCAAGTGATGTTGTGCCTGTCAAGATATCTGTGCGAAGTCCAGTAATTGAAGAAAGTGTAACTCCCGAAGTTGAACCCTCTGCTGTTACTGTCGATAAAGGTAAGGGGATCCAAGAGGCGCCTGTCAAGACGAAGGCTCATACTTTGATTATCCCCGAGACCACCCAAAAAGAGATGGAGGAAATCTTAAAGATAATTAAGAAGAGAGACTATGATGTCGTAGAGCAGCTGGGGAAAACTCCTTCAAAAATCTCTATGCTGGCTCTATTACTCTGCTCCGAGGCTCATGCCAAAGCCTTGATCAAATTTCTGAAGACAGCACACATGCCTCAAGAAACTTCTGTAGATCAGTTTCAAGAGTGCGTGGCTAGCCTTACAGCCGACAATGGTCTTAGTTTCTCTGATGCTGATTTGAACCCTAAGGGAAGAAAGCATAATGATGCGCTGCATGTCTCGATAGAGTGTAGAGGGACCACACTTTCTCATGTTCTGGTTGATACCGGTTCATCTTTAAATGTTCTACCAAAGAAAGCATTAGACAGATAGGACTGTGAAGGTTTGACCCTAAAGTCCAGTAATATCATTGTTAGAGCCTTCAACGGTTCTAAGCGGACGGTTCACTGAGAAGTGGACATCCCAATTAAGGTGGGAACAAAAATTTTCAACTCTACGTTTTATGTGATGGACATCCGTCCTTCATATTCATGCTTGTTGGGAAGGCCATGGATCCACAATGCTGGGGCAGTCACTTCTTCTCTACACCAAATGCTAAAATATCCGGTCCAGGGTAAAATCATAACAGTTCATGGTGAGGAGGAGTATATGATAAGCCACCTTAACTCTTTCCGCTACGTGGAGTTAGATGGTGAATTCATAGAAACACCTTTTCAACACTTTGAGGAGGTTTCTCCTGAGGTCGCGGTAGCAAAGACAATGATTGATGTGCCTATTATTACCAAGCATGTGTCCCGGATGTCATCCCTTAAAGATGCAGAGGCTGTAACCAAAGAAGGAGGAAGTACAGTGTGGGGGCAACTGCCAGATTTTCGTCACAAGACAGACAAGTTCGGATTGGGTTTCACTGCTGCTGGCCAGAAAGCTGTGCGTCGCTCCCGGGCTGAAGGACCGCCATTGAAAACTACTCATCATGGAGTTCATGCTTTAGAAGATGATGGAGAAGGAAGCGATTTTGAAGACTGGATCTTTCCAACCATTGAAGGAGGACTAAACAACTGGGAGGCGAAAGACTTTGTTCCCATTACTTTCATCAATCAGTAATTTATCTTTTGAACATTTCCTATTTGGTCTGTAATAACTTTTAAACAATTCGTACACTCTTTTTTGCCTTATGCCTTACCCGGGGCATGTAGGTCCATTTGTAAGGGTTTTGATTCTTCATTTTCATATGCCATCTTTTGATGAATCATGGACGTTTTCATCTATAAATTGTTGTGTTCATTTTCTTTCTTTTTACATTTCATTTTGTTTAAAGGTGGCTATCCCTTACACACACCCACACTCACAAAATGCAGGTACCCATCCACTCCGGATTCCATGGGTGACTATTCTGCTTTGGCCTTCAGTGACTCTGAAGATTTGGTCAATCATGCCGAGTACGAAGGTGATGAAGACTGTGAAGTGCCTGGAGAGTTAGCTAGACTTCTGCAACAAGAAGAAAGGGCTATTCTGCCCCATGAAGAATTGTTAGAGACTATCAATTTGGGAATAGAGGAAGACAATAAAGAGGTTAAAGTGGGTGCCAACCTGGAGCCAAGTGTCAAAGAGCGCTTAGTTCAGCTGTTGAATAAGTTTGTTGAAATCTTTGCCTGGTCCTACGAAGATATGCCGGGACTAGATACAGATATTGTGGTTCACCGTCTCCCTACAAGAGAAGACTGTCCACCAATCAAACAGAAAGTCCTCCGAATGAGGCCCGACATGTCCAAAAAGATCAAAGCTGAGGTGATGAAACAGTTCAATGCTGGCTTTCTGGATGTTACTTCCTATCCATAATGGGTTGCTAACATTGTGACCGTGCCTAAGAAGGACGGCAAAGTCAGAATGTGTGTGGACTACAGAGACCTAAACAGGGCTAGCCCTAAAGATGATTTTCCACTACCACACATTGACATCTTGGTTGACAACACAGCTCAACACAAGGTACTTTCCTTCATGGATGGATTCTCGGGATACAACCAGATCAAAATGGCCCCCGAAGACATGGAGAAGACTACTTTTGTTACACAGTGAGGTACCTTCTGCTATAAAGTGATGCCATTCGGACTGAAGAATGTCGGGGTAACCTATCAGCGAGCCATGGTAGCTTTGTTTCATGACATGATAAATCATGAAATCGAAGTCTACGTAGACGACATGATAGCCCGTTCACAGACAGAAGAAGAACACCTCGACCATCTGCAAAAGCTGTTTGTCAGATTGAAGGAATATAAGCTCAGACTGAACCCTAGCAAGTGCACTTTTAGAGTCAGGTCCGGTAAACTTTTGGGATTCATCGTTAGCAACAAAGGCATTGAGGTTGATCCTGCTAAAGTCAAAGTTATACAAGAAATGCCTGCCCCGTACTGAAAAGGAGGTTAGAGGTTTCTTGGGACGCTTAAGCTATATTGCAAGGTTCATCTTTCACCTAACATCTACCTGTGAGCCAATCTTCAAGCTATTGAAGAAAGATCAGGTGGTTGAATGGAATAATGATTGTCAAATTGCTTTTGATAAGATCAAGGAGTATTTGCAGGAACCTCCTATCTTGATGCCACCTGTCGAAGGAAGACCTTTAATCATGTATCTGACTGTTTTGGATAACTCAATGGGGGTGTGTACTGGGCCAACATGACGAGTCTGGCCGAAAAGAGCATGCCATTTATTACCTTAGCAAAAAGTTTACCGACTGTGAGACTCGCTACTCACTGCTCGAGAAAACTTGATGCGCTTTGGTATGAGCTGCTCGCCGGCTGAGGCAGTATATGTTGACACATACCACTTTGCTGATTTCCAAGATGGATCTGATCAAGTACATCTTCGAGAAGCCTGCTTTATCCGTAAGGATCACTAGATGGCAGATGATCCTGACTGAATATGATATCCAATACACAACCCAAAAAGCTATAAAGGGGAGTGTACTAGCTGACCATCTAGCTCATCAAGCCGTCGAAGATTACCGATCTATGAGGTTCAACTTCCCTGACGATGACATTATGACATTGGACAATATTGAAGGTAATGGACCGTATGACGGACCTGAACAAGGATCCCGATGGACCCTGTACTTTGATGGTGCTTCTAATGCACTTGGAAACGGTATCAGTGCATTACTTATTTCTCCAGAAGGTTGCCATACACCTTTCACTGCTAGACTCTGCTTCAGCTGCACCAACAACATGGCAGAGTGTGAAGCTTGTATCTTTGGTCTCAATGCTGCTATTGACTTGGGAATCAAATCTCTGATTGTGTTTGGGGACTCAGCTTTGGTTATCATTCAAATCAAACGAGAGTGGGACATTAAACATCCTAATCTTATCCCATACAAAGAACATGTCCTGACATTATTACCACATTTCGAGCAGATTACCTTTGAGCACTTCCCGCGAGAAGAAAATCAGCTAGCAGATGCTCTGGCTACAATGTCTTCCATGTTTAAACTCAACTGGGATAATGAGGCTCCCCAAATCACCATCGAGCGAATGGACAAACCTGCACACTGTCATGAGATTAA
This sequence comes from Vicia faba, assembly GCA_948472305.1. Taxonomy (NCBI): domain Eukaryota; kingdom Viridiplantae; phylum Streptophyta; class Magnoliopsida; order Fabales; family Fabaceae; genus Vicia; species Vicia faba. Next base: position 16,349,364 of record OX451736.1, on the reverse strand, counting down.
TACCGAAGAAGTAGTGGAACAACCCTGGTTTCATGAAATCAAAAGGTATCTCAAGACTCGAGAATATCCTGAAGGAGCTTCATTCAACGATAAAAAGTTCTTAAGGGGGTTTGCGGCCAAGTTCTTTCTGAGCAATGGTATCATATATAAGTGCAACCATGATTGTGTTCTACTTCGTTGTGTGGACAAAGTTGAAGTTGAGTTGATCATGACTGAAATACATAGCGGCACATTTGGCACCCACTTAAGCAGACATACGATGGCTAAGAAGATTCTAAGGGCAGGCTACTACTGGTCTACCATGGAAGCTGATTGTCATCAATATTCCCGTACTTGTCACAAATGCCAAATATATGCTGACAAGGTACATATTCCACCAGTTCCTCTCAATGTCTTAACAGCTCCTTGGCCATTCGTGATGTGGGGAATCAACATGATTGGAGAGATCAAGCCTACGACATCCAATGGACATCGCTTCATCTTGGTGGCTATTGATTATTTTGCCAATTGGGTTGAAGCGGCTTCCTTCGCCTCCGTTACAAAGAATGTGGTTGCTCGTTTCATTAAGCAGAACCTCATATGCCGGTATGGTATCCCCGACAGGATCATCACGGATAACGGTACAAACCTGAATAACATTGTGATCACCGCTCTGTGCGAGCAGTTCAAGATTCAACATCATAATTCATCTCCCTATCGGCCAAAGATGAACGGTGCTGTTGAAGCTACAAACAAAAATATCAAGAAGATCATTCAAAAAATGACAGTCACATACAAGGAATGGCATGAGATGTTACTGTTTGCTCTGCATGGATATCGTACCACGGCGCGTATTTCCACTGGGGCAACCCCCTTTTCTTTGGTATATGGCATGGAGGCTGTTTTACCTATGGAAGTTAAGATTCCTTCCTTGAGGATTATGAAGGATGTTGGTTTAAGTGAAGACGATTGGATTCAGACCCGGCTTGATCAACTTAATTTGATCAACGAGAAACGACTTACTGCTGTTTGTCATGGTCAGACGTATCAAAAACGGATGATCAAGGCTTTCAACAAGAAAGTAAGACGTCAGGTATATCAAGTCGGAGATCTTGTAATCAAGCGGATCATCTTGCCGCAAAGTGATCCCAGGGGCAAGTGGACTCCTACTTACGAAGGACCATTTATGATCAAAAACATCTTTTCTGGTGGGGCTATGATTATGACCACCATGGACGGCGACGACCTGCCGCACCCTTCGAACACATACATAGTCAAAAGATACTACGCATAAACGACCCGACAAGTTGAAAACCCGAAAGGGCGACTTGGGAAAAAATGGGCATCCCGGTGAATCGAAAACCCGAAAGGGCGATTCAGGCAAAAATTAGGGATAAATAAAAAATATGTACACCCGGCAAGTTGAAAACCCGAAAGGGCGACTTGGGCAAAAAAGGGTTTCCCGGTGGACTGAAAACCTGAAAGGGCGGTCCAGGCAAAAGTTATGGAATTAAAGCGTATGACTATGTCTCGTCGGATCACTTTAAAGACAATCTCTTCACGGACAAGATCCAGGCTTCTGATCAATCCAATCATCTGCGAACGAAGCAACGAAGGGACAAGATACTCAGAGTTGTGAAGGCTATAGCAGAATGGGAACCCCATGTAATTGTTACACATAGCCATCTTTCTTTGTATAAATTTTTTCTCAATTTTACGACAACATTCTCTTACGAGGATGACTGTCTCCCTTGTACAAAAATATTTACAAAATTAATACAAAGATACTTCAAAATGTAGAAATTTGCTTGCCTTTTCTTTCTTTTTTACACTTATGTTTTATTTGAAAAACGTCCAATGATTTGTTAAAATGAGCATATGCATTTGAATGTAATCACTGCCTACAAATAAAATGAAAGGATAAAGGGTAATTACTGATAGTTTGAAGGTACGGGAAAATGTCTTTAGGATATTCCAGAAGAAATCCCCTACAGTATGTCATTCAGATCCTCAACTGAGCTAAAACCTTGAAATGCATATCCCTAGCGGAGTTAAGTTTCAAAATTCCCATCAGGGCTAAGTCTCTAAACTCCCAATCCCCAGGGGAGACAGAAGACTTTGAACTACAAATCCCCAGTGAAGATAAAACTTTCTTCCCCAACGGAGTCCAAAACTTCAATCTTTAAATCCCGGTGGAGTATTATCCAACTCCCTCCGATTCCCCAGTAGATTGGCATACAACCCAAGCTTTCGAAAAATTCTCCAACAGGATAAACATTCTCCCCACAGATTTATTTCCCGGCAGAATGAAAATTCTTGTTCCCGTTTTCCATTTGAAGCCTCTTAGGTTTTAATTCCCCAGTAGAGATCGTCGAAGTAATCCTTATTTCCCCAGGATAGTCACGAAGGATTCTCAATTCCCCACAAGTCATCAAGGATCTTCAATCCTCAGCAGTAGTCCAAAGGACATTCTCAGTCTCAACAATCAAAGGTTTTGAATCTCCAACAGCAGTCAAGGGCTTATTTTCCCCGGTAGCAGTCCAAGATTTTATTATCTCCAGCTATCTAGGATTTATTTTTCTCAGCAAGACAGCTAATCGGCTTACATGCGTATATATTACATTCATATACCATAAACATTGATAGAACACATTTTATTGCATCATACATATCATGCAACATAACTTTGTGTTTTAGCTGACATTTTACCCTTTTCAAGATAAGAGTAAAAATCTATCTTTAACAAATATTCAAAGATTTCAGATACAGTATGGATACACCCCAGACACGGTGGTCATTCTATTACTCATTAAGAATTTTAAGTCAAGATACAGTATGGATACACCCCAGACACGGAGGTCATTCTATTACTCATTCAGACTTCAGCAATCAGATACAGACTAGATACGCTCCAAACACAAAGGCCATTCTATTTCTCATTTAGATTCAACTATCAAATTCAAATTCAGATACACTCCAGCAACAAAAGTCATTCTGTCACTTATCCGGATCCCAGTTACAGTACGGATACACTCCAGACACGGAAGTCATTATGCTACTCATACAGATCTCAACTTCAGATACAGTCCAGATACGCTCTAGTCACGGTTGCCATTCTGCCACTCATTCAGAATTTATCCCCAGCTCATAGATGCTCCATACATGGATGTTTTTTCTGTCGCCCATTCAGAATACAGATACACTCCAAACACGGCAGTCATTCTGATATTCGTTCAAAAAATCAAATACAGTTACAGCTTGGATACGCTCCAGACACAGACGCCATTCCTTTGCTCAAACGAATCCAATCTCCATATACAACTCAGATACGCTCCAGATACGGATACCATTATGATGTTCATTCTACTGATATTCAACAAACATTTTTGATGGCATCTCTAAGACCATCTCCAGCAAGATTCTATCATCTCCAAATGGCATCTTTAAGCCTATTCCCTCAGCAATATTTTGACGAGTGCAAATTTACGGGCACTCTAGTGTCCAATCCTCTTTCACCTTCGAGTCATGAAAGGCAAACTTGCCAATCTAACTCTTCAGGTTCAAGAAGATTGAACAAGGGCAATTGTTGTACCCCAAAATTTTCCCTCTCATTTTATCAACATTTCTCATCACAAGGCTCTTTGAACTCAAGATCAAGCTAGGGTTTGCTCTACTCAAGACATCTCCTTGCACTATTGACCTAAATTAGGGTTTGAGTTTGCACAGAGAATTTTGGATTTCTAATGCGCAAAGTGACTTTCATACTTCATGTTGGACTCATAAGTTTGACCATACCAAGTTTCAAGCCTTGAATCAAATTTTTGCCCAGTCAATTGGACAGTTGACCTAGAAATCAGCTGTATTGGTGAAAAAGTCAACTGTGGCCAATTTACAGTCAAACCTAATGAATTTTGACCCACATCAACATTATGAACTCATATGAACCATTTGGTCAAGTTTGGACCACAAATCCACAAGAAATTTGATCAGATCACCAAAAGGGCAAAATGGTCATTTTTAGGGTTTTGATTGTACAAAGGCAATTTCTGATTTTTGACCTAGCCAATGGCAAATTGGGTTCAACCATGGATTCAAAGACTCAATGGCATCATCTTGACCTATTCAAAAAGTTCAAAAGATCTCAATTGCATTGGATTGACAGATGAATTTTTCAGTCAACTAATCAAAATCAAGTGCCAAGGGTCATTTTTCATCAAGATGTGTCAAAACATGAAACTTATTCATCAAGAAACCCATTTTTGCAAATTAGGGTTTAAAGTTGAAAAATTTCATAACTTAGAATTTTTCTAAGTTATGAAATTTTCTTAATTTTCCTAACTTTGCCCCACATTCTCACCATGATACAATTGGATTCAAACAAAACTTCCAACATGAAAGTTATAGTCCTCCACAAATTCTACAACTTTGACTCAAAAAGTTTTCTCAAAAGAAGCTTGGATCTCAAGTTATGATTTTTGGAACAAGGGTCCCTAGAACTTTTAACTTAGTGAGATTTTGCCCTAGTTTAGGCAGGATTTTGACCTATCTTCATGGCCATTTTTCACATAGTTCCACTTGGAATATCAAGTTACATTTAAAATATGGATTGTAGAGAATGTTGCAAGCTTTCCAAAATATCCAAGAACTCCTCAAACACATTTGTGGTTAAAGAGAATCAAAGGCTTGAAGTTGGCAAAAACTCACTTTTCATCCATGGCATATTCATGTTCATACAAGTTGCAATTTCAAGTCAGCATGCTTTGCAATAGATTACAGGCCTCTAAACCACTTCACACTCAATAATTTAATGCAAATCCATTGTTCTAAGACATTGTTTTGGTCATTAGGGCATTGTACACAAAACTAATCCCTAAGTAGAAAAAGGTACATTGCCATTTTTGCCATGATCTTGCTTTATGTCAAACCACAATCTTTGCCCATTGGACCAGATCTTTTGCAGCTAATCAAATGCACAAATTAGAGGGGCCAAGAGCAGAGGTTATAAGGTGTTGTATAGCCTGTACAAGCCTAATACATATCACTTCCACATTTTGCTTCAAAAACAAGAAACATGTCCAAAACTTAAAAACTTGAATATCAGCCCAAAGAAACTTATGCAAGTATTTTGAACATCTTTCTCACACCCCTTTGAGCCAGAAACACGATTGCTTGAGCCTCTAAACATCCCCTAGCCAGAAATCACCTTCCATTGGCAAAATAGGGCAGAACCTGCAACTTGACTTCCATAGCACATTTGGCTCGTGCGTTTTGGCCAAAACCTGTTCAAACACATTCCATTCCATCCACCCAAGCTATCCCAAACCTCAAACACCAACTGTAACTCCATTTACAGAGTTTTCCATTTCCATTTTGAGCTTGTGCAGGTTGAGTTCTATAGGCTGATTCAAGGACATTCAAGGCGAGCAGGGTATTGGAGAAGTTCAAGTGAAGTTCAAGCAAGCTCCCAGACATCTCAAGCCTTGTTAAAAAGCTCTACATTGCCCTACACAAAGTCAGCTGAAACAGGTTTTTGTCCACTTCATATCTCTTTATTTTTAGGAACATTTAACCTTAGGTTTGTGAATAAGAAATGTAGTATTCATTGCCACGAAGATGTACATATGCTCAGTTTTCATTTATATTAAGCATGCTAAGAGAATTTCATCCATGAACATACCGAAAAAACTAGGTTAGATTTTAGGGCCAGAGAAATTCTCTCTGGTCTTAGAGAGTTAAGACAAGTTGTTTATATGATTGGATTCGTCTTGAAATGCTCTACAAGTTTGATGTTATGTGTTTTTGCAATAGAGCTCGTATACAGGATCTGGCAGTTGTACAGCGCGCGCGCGTTTTCAAAAGTCTGAGGTTGAAGATGAAGTGGTGGGCTGGGCTTGGCCTGACTCACTATTGACACCTCCCATTTTCCTTTTTGCACCCCCTGGCCCAATTTCTTGTTATTTTATATTTTTGCATTTTTATTTTCATTTCTGATTTTGTTTATTTTATTTCCAAATATAAAAAATACTCAAAAATATTTTTATAATTTTTCCATATTTATTTTTCATTTTATTTTTATTTTTCCAACATAAAAAGCAATTTAATTACTTTTATATTATTTATTAAAACTTGAAAATAATATATAAATTATACTTTAATTTTTTATTTTTTATTTATTTTTATTCACAGTGAAAATATTATTCTAAATATAATTTATTTTTTTATATATTTTATTTATTGTACATATTTAATATAATATACATATATATATATATATATATATATATATATATATATATATATATATATATATATATATATATATATATATATATATATATATATATATACTTATTTTATTATATATTTAAAATAAAAAATATCAAAATATTATACCTATACTTTTTATACTTAAAAAATACTTTTATTCTAATTATATTTTATTTTGTATATATTATTTTAATTTTATTGTATATAAATAAAATAATTAATATATTTACTTTCTTAAAGAAAATTAGGGTTTTACCCTTAGCCAAACAAATTAATCTTTTTATTTATTTCTTTATTTTTTTTACATTAAATATTTTTACATACATAAATAAACAAAAACCTTTTTTGCATAATCCATATTATTTGATATATTTATTTATTTTGTTTATTTAATTATTGTCCATTTATTATTTATGCATTTGAATTCAATTTGGATGTAATAGTAAATTAGGATTTATATTTCTTGTCAAATACCCCCATTCAAAGATTGTACCCCCATCCCCATAATCATGTTGTAATAGCTTAGATTTTTAATTCTCGCGCTTTATGCTTTCAATTATTCCATGATTGGAGAATTAGGGTTTGTATGCAAAAATCCAAAATCAACAAGTAGCTTGACCTAATCAAAGACAAATATGCATGAAAATCAATACATAATCCACACTTGCACCCCTAGGATTACAATCCACTTGTTGCCTTAAAATGGGCCATGTTATGCATGTTGGGTACTTTGGCAAAACAAAAACAAAACAAAAGATCATAATCCCTCGATGACGCTATCTTGGTTGCCTAAACAAAATGATCAAGTCCCTCAAAAATTTGCCAAAAATACTTAACACAATTGCTATCATGATCTATATGATGACCCGCGCCTGTCCCGTTTAAACATCCTAATACAAGGTTGTTTACCAAATGCAATGGTAAAACAACACTGTCAAAAGGGTTAAAAACATTAGGAAAGATCTTTGAGTAAATTAGGGTAGATAGATCTTAGTTACTTGATCAAAAGCTTGCAAACCATCCTTGCTATTTTCAAACACACTTCACAACATAATTTCAAAATATTTCCCAAAACAAACTTTCAAACATTGAAATCTTTTCAAAAGATAAAAACACCTTTGTATACATTCAAACAAGAATCATTACAAAGGTTGCCACAACGATGGCCTCTTTTCAAAACATCTTTCAAAACCACACACAAAGCACCATTTCAAATAATTGAAAAGCAAAAGCAAGTTATCTAAACAAGTAACTAAGAGCCCATGGATAACCATGGATGAAAAGGGTGCTTGCATCTTCCCTTTTCATAATCTACTCCCCAAACCCAAGAAAACATCTCAAAGGTCTTTCCTGTGCTTTTTGACCTTTCGTTAGGATAAAATAAAAAGTCGGTGGCGACTCTTGCTAAACCGAAACATTTGCGGACACAAATGCAAAACCTCAACTCAGTTCTCTCATGTATCACAGTATCATTTGATCAAGTTTGGACCATAATTCCTCAAAAAATTTGATCAAATCATCAAAAGGGCAAAATGGTCAAAATTAGGGTTTTGACTGGGAAAGGGCAATTTCTGATTTTTGACCTAGCAAATGATCAATTGGTTTAAGGCACGATCTCAAGAGTCCAATTGCATCATTTTGACCTAATGACATGGCTCAAAACATTGCTCAAGTCTAATGGATTGATAGATGGATTTTCAGTCAACCGATCAAAAGTCAACTGTATATTGAAAAGTCAAACTTTGACTTTTTGGTTAAAATCAATCGTCAAAGATCACAATTCATCAAAGCATATAAAAATATGAAACTTATTCATCAAGAAATAAAAAATTCAAGATTTCATTTTGAAAAGTTTAAATTTCTAAACTTAGAAAGTTTTCTAAGTGTTGGAAATTTCTTATTTTTTCACAACTTTGAGCAAAATTTTCACCATGATGCAAGATGATTCAAAAGAAAATTTCAACATTAAAGTTGTAGATCTCCATGAAACCTATAACTTTTATTTACACAACTCCTTCCAAAAGTGCTTGGATCTCAAGTTATAATTTTAAGAACACATGGTCATTAAACAAAACACTTAGTGAAATTTTTCCCTAATTTGGTCAGGATTTTGACCTAACTTCATGGCACTTTGTCATATAGTTCCAAGGGGAATTTTCAAAAGTGATTCAAAGATGGGTTGTAGAGCACATTACATGATTTCCCAAATGTCCAAGAACTCCTTGAGATCATTTTTGAGTAGGTAGAATCAAAGAGATGAAGTTATGGTTTTCACACTTGAATTACAAGTCATTTTGTGATGAACAAGATTCAAAATTAAAACTTATGCTGCATAACCTCTACTTTTCAGGCCTCAAACTTGTTAGGCACTCCATTATTAACTGTTTGCACAACTGTTAGAGGTCTCAATTCAAGCATTCAATGCAAGGCCATGCTTTATATCCATTTTGGGAAGAAAGTGCACATGCCATTTTGATAAAGTAACTTTTTGCATAAAACTTGTTCTTGAGCCTTGCACTTGTTCTCTTCTGATCATACATGTCTTATAACTCAATAGAAGTTTATCTAGACACTTACAATCACTCAGCCCATGCTTTTACTTCCTCTTGAAACTTGTTTTCCCACTTTTCTTGAAAATCAAGTAACATAGCAATTAACTTGTAACTTGTACTTATGACTCTCCAAAGCACCCAAGACCTTTTGCTTATACATACACAAGTTAGTTGCCACAAATCCCACGCATGCTTGAGCCTTGAAAACACCAAGAACACATAATCACCAAAAACACCTCAAAACTTGCCATTTCTGAGTTTTGAATCCAATCTCCAAATTTACTCGTGTGTTTCTTGGCCTTTTACTTTCAAAAGCTTCTAAATAACATACACAAACAATTCCAACACTTGCAACACCACTGTAAGACCTCCATCATCATCCACCATTTTCAAAACCAGCACCTTTCACCTTGACTTCTCCATAACTCCTCAGGAACTTTCAGCTCAAGCTAAGCATCACATTAGCTTCCTGGGAACTTGAGGAAGTTAATCCAATCATTGGAGCTCACTAAAAGCTACTCAAACTCAAAACACGATACCATCTTGCAAGGTACTCTGGCTGGGCGTGAGGTTGAAAATGAAGTTCAGTCCATGGACTTGATTTCTATCATATATTTGTCGTTTTGTTTATATGAACGAATGTATAGTCACCCAAGTGGTAGAAGCACGCTCTTGTGACTATAGGGACCTGGGATCGAGCCCCAGTGGTACCCTTTTGGATTATTTTCATATTTTTCACATATTCTGACTTTTTTGGCAGCGTTGGGCCTCATCCCCTTGGACCTTATGTTTTTTCACTTCTGACCCCCCTTGCTGGCTATTCACACCCTGACCCATTTTATTTTCTTTTTTTCATTTTTATTTATTTGTTTTCTTAAATATTTTATATAATACGAAAAAAAATCATAAAAAATATAAAAAACATTAGACTTAAATTTTTATACAGTTTATTTATTTTTTACACAAAAAAATTATTTTATTTAATCATACTTTATTTATTGTACTAATTGATTTGTAAATTTAATTAGAAACTAGTTTTCTTTAGTTATTTTATTTTACACAATTTAAATATATTATTTTAAAATATAAAAAGACCAAAAATATTTTATAAGACTATAAATTATTTTTAAGACAAAAATACTAAAAATATTCTTCTTATAAACTTAATTTCTTTTTTAATCAATTAATAAATTAGGGTTTTATTTAAATTCTTTTCCTAGTAAATTTAGGTTTTACTTTTTACTAATTTACTTAATTATTTTTCTTTTAGTTAATTAGGTTAAAACAAAATCCCTTTTCCCTAAAAATCTAAATAAAAGTCCATTTTCTTTCCATTTTACATTCTTGTATATTTATTCATTTTTGTACATTATTTATCCAAATTCAATATGGTTGTAATAGATAATTAGGTTTATTTTCTAGCAATCCCCATTTGTGATTTGTACACCCCCTCCCACAAGTATTGTAATAGTGTAGTAATTTTAAATTCCGCAATTTATCGCTTTATATACAAATGCTAGTAATTAGGGTTCGTATGGAAAGACTAAAACCAATAAATTAGGAAACCCTAATCAAAGACAAAACCAAGCATGAAAAAAGCAATACACTTGCACACAAGCACCCTTAGGGTAAAATCCACTTGGTTGCCTTACAAAATGACCATATTATGCATGTGAGGTATCTTAGCAAAAACAAGCAAAAATACAAGATCATAGTCCCTTGATGACGCTATCAAAATTTGCCTTTCAAAATGATCTTAGTCCCTAAAGAAAAATGCTAAGATACCTTGAAACATTGCTAATCATGGTTATACGATGACCCACGCCCGTCCCGTTTACATCCAAAGATAGGGTTAATTACCAAATCAATGGTAAGATAACAATGTCAAAAGAAAGAGGAAATGAACATGAAAGACTTTTGAGTAGGTAGAATTCTCCTAATTACTTGCTCACTTTCAAAATAAAACATCCTTGCTATTTTTAAAACAAACACCTACACTCTCGAAACATCTTACAAAGTTAAAGACATTTTCAAAAAGACAAACATCTTTTTATACATTCTTATGACGAAGAATCATTACAAAGATTTCCTAAACAATGGCCTCTTTTACAAAATACTTTCAAAAAACCACGCAAAGCACAATTTCAAACAAAAGCAAGTGATCTAGCAAGTAAATAAGAGCCCATGGAAAACCATAAATGAGAAGGGTGCTAATACCTTACCTATTCATAATCTACCCCCCAAACTCAAGAAATAATCTCAAAGGTCTTTCCTGTGCTTTTTCACCTTTCCTTTTGGATAAAAGAAAAGTCGGTGGCGACTCTTGCTAACTGCAACATTTACGATCAAACGCAAAACACCCAAGTCAGTTCTCCCACCGTATCACAATATCAACATTATGAACTCATATATTTCATTTGATCAAGTTTGGATCACAATTCCTCAACAAATTTGATCAGATCATCAAAAGGGCAAAATGGTTAAAATTAGGGTTTTGACTGAAAAGGTGCAATTTCTGATTTTTGACCTAGCAAATGATTGATTGGATTAAGTTATGATCTCAAGGGTTCAAATAATTCATTTTGATCTAATGGCATGACTCAAAACATTCCTCAATATCAATTGATTGAGAGTTGATTTTCAGTCAACTGATAAAAAGTCAACTGTCCACCGAAAAGTCAAACTTTGACTTTTTGATCAAAATCAAGTATCAAAGATCACAATTCATCAATACGTGTCAAAATGTGAAACTTGTTCATCAGGAAATAAAAAAAAATCAAGATTTCATTTTGAAAAGTCAAAATTTCTAAACTTAGAATTTTTTCTAAGTGTTGAAAAATTCATATTTTTTCACAACTTTGAGCCAAATTTTCACCATGATGCAAGATGATTCAAAGGAAACTTCCAACATCAAAGTTGTAGATCTCAATGAGATCTAAAACATTGTAGAACACAAATTTTCTAGAAATGCATGGATTTAAAGTTATGATTTTGTTAAGACATGTTCATGAAACTTGGAAACTTAGTGAAATTTTCCCCTAGTTTAGGCAGGATTTTGACCTAACTTCATGGCACTTTTTCACATAGTTCCAAGATGAATTTTCAAATATTTCCTACATAGAGGTTTTATAGGATGTTACAAGCTTTCCAAAATGTCCAAGAACTCATTGAGACCATAATTGAACAAGGATAATCGAAGGCAAGAAGTTAGGGTTTTCAAACTTGAATTACAAGCCATTTCTTGATGAACACATGAACCAAATCCATGCCAGGCTGCATAATCTTTGCTTTGCAGACCTCAAACTTGTTTTTCACTCCATAATTAATATTTTTCACAGCTTCTAGATGCTTTAATCCAAGCATTCAATGCATTGCCCATGCTTAATACCATTTTAGGAAGAAAGGCAACATTGTCATTTTGGAAAAGTGGCTTTATGCATAAAGTCCACTCTTCTTGAGCTTCTAACTTGTTTGTTCAGCACACGCTCAACATACAAAGTCATATAAGCATGTTTAAAGTTCCTAACCACTTTAGATAGTCTTGTACCTTTCCTTGGAACAATGTTTGTCAAACTTGCTTAAAAAACAAGCCAAAAAACTATAACACGTGAACTTGTACTTCTGATCACCCCAAGCTGTCAAAACCTATTTCTATACATTATGACACTATTATGAAACTTAGAACACGATTTTTGCAAGCCTGAAACTCTCTCAAACTCCCTCTAGCCATAAATTGCACACAAACTCCATTTTTGTGCAGGTTCTGACCTTGAACTTGTATCTTATATTTCCCTCGTGCGTTCTTTGGCCTTTTAGTTCCTAAAGCTCCTACACATCAAATATAACTTATCCCTGTCCCTGTTTCATCACTGTAACACCATTTTTATCATCCTCCATAACCAAAAATAGAGCATTTCACATTGACTTCTCCAAGCCATTCCAGCCATCCATTGCTCAAGCTAATCATTGCATTAGCTTCCTGGGAACTTGAGGAAGCTAACCTGATCATGACAACTCCTTGAAAGCATATCAAACTCATTTCATGATTTCCAGTTTTGAGGTATAGTTTTTGAACTTCTATCTTCTCATTTAGGAATTGTTAGGATTGCATTTGTGAAGATAAAATGTAGACAACATTGCCCTGAAACTATACATGTCCATAGATTTCATTTATATTGCTTGATTACATGTCCATAGGTCAGAATTTGATACTTTTAGAAATTCTCATTCATCTTTGATTTATAGCTTATGATCTTTATATGGTTGGATTTGTTTGGAAAAATGGAGCAACTTTCATGTTTGCATCTTTCATTTTTGTTGAGAAATGGTGAAGTTACAGGATCCATGGCTGGAGGTTGAAGACGAAGTTACATACATGACTTGATTTATGTTATATGTTTATTATTTCACCAATGTTAATGGATGTACAACCACCCCAGTGGCAAAGGTAGCACGCATGTGTATTGGAGGTCATGGGTTCAACATCTAGCGCTACCTTTTCTCATTTTTCAACATTTTCACTCTTTTTTGTTTCAGCTACAGGCGCCTGGGCCTCATCATTGGGCCTCCCATTTTTACTTTTTTCTAACCCCTGTCTTACTTTTGCACCCTTGACCCAATTATTTTCTTTATTATTTCATTTTCATTTTTTATTTTATTTTGTTTCATTTTTTCTTTATTATATTTTTACTAATATTATTATTATTAATATTAATATTATTTTTATTAATAAAAAATCCAAAAATATTTTACTAGTTTATTTACATATTTAAAAATGCTCATTTATATTTTATTTTTCTTCATAAAACAAAAAGACCAAAAACATTTTCTTTTAACAAATTAATTTCTTTTTTTTTAAAATAATTAATATTTATATTTAGTTTTAATTATTATTTTATTTTATTTCAAATTAAAATTAATTTAGGGCTTAGGTTTATTTTAATTAATTTTCATATTATTTTGATTAACTTAAAACCTTTTCAACAAAAAACCCTAAAAATACTTTTTAACTTAATTTCTTTCTTAATTAATTTAGGTTTAAGTTTTGTTTAATTTTTAATTAATCATCTCTCTTAATTAGGTTAAAACCCTTTCATGAAAACCAAACAAAAATCATTTCTTTTTCCATTTGCATTTGTACTTTATATTTTTCAATTCTTGTACATTATTCAATATGGTTGTAATAGATAATTAGGTTTAATTTTCTTGCAAAATCCCCATTTGTAAATTTGTATACCCCCTCCCCTAATGATGTAATAGCGTAGTAATTTCTATTTTCCACAATTTATCGCTTTATATAAATGCTAGTAATTAGGATTTGTATGGAAAGATAAAATCAACAAGTAGAAAACCCTAATACAAGATGAAAAATGCATGTAAATCAAAAACACTTGCACACTTGCACCCTTAGGGTAATTCCGAAAATACAAGATCATAGTCCCTTGATGACTCTATCAAATGTTGTCTTTCAAAATGATATTAGTCCCTCAAAGAATAATGCTAAGATATCTAACAATATTGTTATCATGACTATACGATGACCCACGCTCGTCCCTTTACATCCAAAGATAAGGCTTCTTACCAAATCGATGGTAAGATAGCAATATCAAAGGAAAGGAAGAAATGAACAAAGACTTTTGAGTAGGTAGATTGTTCCTAGTGGCTTGCTCATTTTCAAATCAAACACTCTTGCTTATTTTCAAAACAAAAACCATCACTTTTAAAACACTTTCAAAACATTTTCCAAACATGAAACATTTTCAAAAGATCAACACTTTGTATATGTTCTTACGAACGAGAACTATTACAAAGTTTGCCTAAACGATGGCGCCTTTTCAAAATACTTTCAAAAACCACACAAAATACATTTTCAAACAAAAGCAAGTGATCTAGAAAGAAACTAAGAGCCCATAGATAACTATGGATGAAAAGGGTGCTAACACCTTCCCTTTTCATAATCTACCCCCCGAACTCAAGAAATAATATCAAAGGTCTTTCCTGTTCTTTTCAGCCTTTCCTTTTGGATAAAAGAAAAGTCGGTGGCGACTCTTGCTATCCGAAACATTTGTGATCAAACGTAAAACACTCAAGTAATTTCTCCACCCGTATTACAGAACTGGCGACTCTGCTGGGGAGAAACTTAAAAGTGGGGTTACCTTAGGGATAGATCACCTTTATTTGCTTTCATTATTTGACTTGCTTGCTTTACATTTTGGTTCCTTGTTTGGGCTTGTTCTAATCCTCTACCCGGATTTAGGATGCCTTATAGGTAAGCAATATGTTGTGAAAACTGTGTGGGGTATACCGATATGGTCTAAGAAATAGCTACGTTAGTGTGACACATTTGTGGGTACCAGTAGTCCTTGAGTAGTCAAGGAGAATACGGGGCCGCTGTGTGGTGTCATGAAGCACTAACTGACTTTAGAACCTTTACTTGACCAACTTAGCCATTAGGACATAGTGAGATAACCGGCTTTGGTGCAGTCTGAAGTTGGTTGATACTCGATACTACACTCATTGAGGTTTGACTTTTCGGGATATTTCAGTCACAGTGAAAGAGGCTTCCGCTGAAACAATGCCCGCGAAGACAGATCAGTGATATTGAGATCCCTTAGAACCCAGTTACTATTTCGAGGACAGGTTTAAGCCAACTAAACTTCAAGAGGGTACTTACCTATGAGACTCCATGCAAGCCTAAACCTAAGGACTTGTTTTCTCTAATTGTATATACTTACATGTACATGACATCATAAACATCATAAACATCATACTCATTCTCACTAACCATTTCAAGGATTTTTGGTATTTATCTTTGTTCTGTTTTGTAGGACATGGCTTCTATCCGCAGGAATACTATCCAAGTCAATCTCATAAGAATTCCTCCTCAACTCAAAGAGTTAACATAAAGGGTTCCTGAGAATTATCCGTTCACCAAAAGACATGGTCGCTTCCTAAACTTGGTTACCTCTAACACTGATGAAGATATGATGAAGGTGCTTTTCCAATTCTTTGATCCTTTACATTGTTGTTTCACTTTCCCGGATTATCAGCTTGTACCAACTTTGGAAGAATTCTCTCAACTCTTGAGGATTCCCATTCTCAATCAACTACCCTTCAACGGTGCGGAAAGAGATCCAAAACCTGAAGATATTTCCCAAGCATTACACTTGAAACAATTTGATATCACAACTAATTGGGAAACAAGGGGTGGTGTCAAAGGTTTCTTAGCCAAGTTCTTGTTCGAGAAAGCTCAAGATTGTTGGAACTCTTTGGACTTAGAAGCTTTTGAAGAAATCTTGGCCCTTCTTATCTATGGGATGGTTTTGTCTCCAAACCTTGACCAACTCATAGATATAAATGCTGTCAAAATCTTCATGTCTCGCAATCCGGTGTCTACCTTGTTGGGAGACATCCTAAATTATTTTCACTCTCGCACTATGAGGAAGAGAGGGATCCTCATGTGTTGCACTCCTCTCTTGCCAAGATGGTTTATTTCTCATCTTCCCCGATATATGTTGAAGAACGATCAAAGTTTTAGGTGGTCCCATAGGTTGATGACGCTCAGACATTCAGATGTTCATTGGTGTTCCTGATCCTTGGAGAATGTTACTATCATCGACCGTTGTGGTGAATTCCCTAATGTCCCTTTACTTGGAATTAAAGGAGGCATCACTTAAACCCCTTGCTTAGCCTTACGACAGTTTGGTTATGCCCGAAGGGATAGTCCACATGAGATGCTTATCCAAGGAGTGGTATTCGATTACAAAGGCGACGATTAAAGCTACCGCCCGAGGTTTATCCAAGTTTGGAGGATGGTAAGCAAAGTGGATAGCAAGACGCTGAGACATAAGAATTCCATTCCCCTTGAGCCTTACCTTAGGTGGGTACGAGCTCGTGCTCATAAACTTGTGATGCCTTATCCCTCCATCTTACCAGTTATCATGGAACATGTGGTTGAAGGAGATGTCCCGTGCACTGTCCCCCATCCCGACATGCCTACATCTTTCGAAGACTTGCAAAAAGGTTGGATTCAGCTAAAGTAAGAACGAGATACTTTTGAAGCTCAATTCTATGCTAGCGAGAAGAGGGTCTCAGAGCTTACAAAGAAGCTACAAGAAGAGCAAAGTGTGAACGCCTATATTGCCCCAAAGAGGATGCGTTCAGTCTTTTTATCATAGAGAGTTATTTTGTAAGCCCAAGAGGCATGTTATAATCTTTTGAATTAATTAATGAAAATTGACGTTTTTTCATTCCTTTGTCTATGCAAACTTAAATTTCATAAATCCTTGAAATCATTTGCATATACATTTCCCATGCATTATAACATGACATGTTTCACGCAACGGGTTTCCTTATCTTTCTGCTGTTTATTTCCGCAAGATGGATCTAGAGAAAACTGTGAAGGATCTTCAGGCACAAAACTCTCAATTCTAAGAGACTCTACTGGCCCTAGTCAAGGGGCAGCAAGATATGATGGCATTGCTGGAAGTTAAGAAGAAACCCAAGAAGAAAGCCCTGGTCAACATGGGCAAAAGGTTCAAGGAGTTGGTTCGTCAGATCCCGATAGTGGAACACTCATATGGAGAAGACGAGAATCAGATTGGTGAAGTTAAGAGTACCCAGGCTGACTTATTAATGATCAAGTGTCTGATGATGATTATTTTGATGAGCAATATCCACCCGTCGATGTCAAGTATAAGTAGTTAGAAGACAGATTGAAGGCCGTCGAGATCCAAGCTGTCCCCGGTTTAGACTTTGATGATTTAGGTTTGATCTCTGGGGTTGTCATTCCCCACAAATTCAAAATACCAGTGTTTGCAAAGTACGATAGAGTTTCCTGTCTAAAACTCCACCTGAAATCTTATGTGCGCAAGATAAAGTCGCACACCGCTGATAAGAAACTCTGGGTTCACTTTTTCCAAGAGAGCTTGACCGGAACACAATTAGAGTGGTTCTACCAGTTGGATGGTTCCTGTATCAATACTTGGGAAGATTTAGCTACAGCCTTCTACCATCAGTACCAATATAATGCCGACTTGGCGCCGACAAGAGTTCAGTTGCAAGATATGACAATGGGGAAGAATGAAGGATTCAAGGAATATGCACAAAAGTGGAGAGACCTTGCAAGTAGGGTTCAACCATCTCTGACTGATAGAGAGCACATTTACATGTTTATGGGCACTTTATATGGTCCATTCTTTAATTTATTGGTTGGCTGCTCTTCATCCGGATTCACCGAGTTAATCTTAACTGGTGAAAGAGTTGAAAGCGACATCAAAAGTAGGAAGATTCCCATGGCATCTTCCTCCACTTCCAACTCTGTCAAGAAAACTTTTGCTGCAAAGAAAGGAATCAATGTTGTGTATGGGGCAAGGGGCCGTACCAAGAAGAATGATCATTCGTCTGTTAATGTTGTCTGAATCTCCAATCCAACTCCTACTCAAAAACCATCTGCTAATCATCAATGTTTTGAAACTTCGAGAAGACAATTCACGAGGTTAGGCATGTCACTGTCTCAAGCCTTACAACACATGCTAAAGGCTAATTTGGTGACATTGCACAATCCTCCCACCAATCCAGATACCTCTTCACCAAAGTACAACCCAAACGCCAAATGTGCTTACCACTCAAGTAGCCCCGGGTATGAGACTTACCAATGCTGGGCCTTGAAGAATAAGATTCAAGACTTGATCGATAACAAGACCATTGAATTTGATCCTCCTCCAACTACAAATGTAATCACCACGCCTATGCCGAAGCATGACAAGGGTGTCAATGAAGTCAACACTGTAGGTGATTCTAATAAAGAGTGTGCACTTGAAGATTGGGTGTATCCTACTTTAACGGAGTTGAACAATTGGCATGTAAAGGACTTCGTGCCCATCTCCTTGTTTGAGGAGTAATCATTTGACTATTTCTTTCTTTTAATTCAAGAACATTTTGTATGTAATATTTAACAATGACTTTTAAGCCATGTGCCTGGCCCGGGGCACTTTGGTCCATTTGTCAAGGGTTTTATTCATGTTCATCTAATCATATGATCATTAAATACAAATCATTGGACTCTTTTGCATTCAAATCTTTGTGCTCATTGTCTTTCTTTTCTTCAAATACATTTTTCAAAATAGCCATGTATCTTACATGCACATACACACACACACTCTTGCAGGTCCTCATCCACTCTGGATCTTATTGCCATTGAGTCTACTATTACCGACTATGACTTCGAATGTCCAATTAACCAAGCCGAATACGAAGGCGAGGAAGATTGTGAAATACTGGGAGAACTAGCCCGACTTCTGCTATAAGAGGAAAAAGCTATTCAGCCGCACGAAGAGTCAATTGAAGTCATCAATCTGGGTACTGAGACGGACAAGAAAGAGGTTAAGACCATTGCTAACTTGGAAAGCAGTGTCAAGAGAAGGTTGGTTCAAATGTTGCATGATTATGTGTAAGTATTTTCTTGGTCTTATTAAGATATGCCAGGGTTGGATACCGACATCATAGTTTATCGTCTGCCGATAAAAGAAGATTTTCCTCCTATAAAACAAAAGGTTCGTTACATGAGGCCTGACATGTCTGAGAAGATAAAATCTGAAGGGATGAAACAATTTGATGCAAGGTTCCTAGATGTGACATCCTATCCACAATGGGTTGCCAATGTGGTTCCCGTACCAAAGAAAGACGGAAAAGTTTGCATGTGCGTAGACTATAGGGATCTGAATAGGGCAAGCCCCAAGGATGACTTCCCTCTACCACACATTGACGTCTTGGTCGATAACACTGCTCAGCATAAAGTCTTCTCTTTCATGGATGGTTTCTACGACTATAATAAGATAAGGATGGCTCTCGAAGACATGGAGAAGACAACTTTCGTTACGCAATGGGGCACCTTTTACTACAAGGTCATGCCGTTCGGATTGAAGAATGCAGAGGCAACATATCAAAGGGCCATGGTAGCTTTGTTTCATGATTTGATCCATCATGAAATAGAGGTATATGTGGATGATATGATTGTCAGATCACAAACTGAAGAGGAACATCTCGATCTCCTATATAAACTATTCGAGAGGATGAAAAAGTACAAGTTGAGGTTAAATCCTAACAAGTTCACATTTGGAGTACAATCTGGAAAGCTTCTAGGTTTTGTCGTCAGCAATAAAGACATTAAAGTTGATCTTGCCAAAGTAAAGGCCATCCAAGAAATGCCAGTCCACCATTCTGAAAAAGAAGTTAGAGGATTCTTGGGTCGTCTCAATTACATCGCCCGCTTCATATCCCACTTGACTGCCACTTGTGAACCAATCTTCAAACTCTTGAAGAAAGATCAAGTAGTCAGATGGAACGATGAATGCCAAGCTGCCTTCGATAAAATCAAAGAATATCTACAAGATCCTCCTATTATCATGCCTCTTGTTGAAGGAAGACCCTTGATCATGTACTTGACAGTGCTAGAGACCTCTATGGGGTGTATTTCGGGCCAACATGACGAGTCTGGCCAAAAAAACATGTTATTTGTCACCTGAGCAAAAAGTCTACCGACTGTGAAACTAGATATTTACTGCTCGAGAAAACTTACTGCGCTCTGGCATGGGCTGCTCGCCGGCTAAGACAATATATGTTGACTCATACCACTCTGTTGATTTCTAAAATGGACCCAATGAAGCACATCTTCGAGAAACCTGCTCTCTCTCTGGAAGGATAGCTAGTTGGAAAATGATCTTGACTGAGTACAACATTAAATACACTACATAAAAGGCCATCAAAGGAAGCGTACTGGAAGATCATTTGACTTCCTAGATGAGAACATCATGCTAGTGACCGACTGTGCGAAACCTGGACCATATGACGGACCTGAACAAGGATCCCGATGGACTATGGTCTTCGATGGGGCTTCCGAAGCCTTGGGTAATGGAATTGGTGCTATCATCCTCTCCCCTGAAGGTTGCCACACTCCTTTCATTGCCAAATTATGCTTCGATTGCACGAACAATATGGCTGAGTTCGAAGCGTGCATTTTGGGTCTGAAGGCTGTTATTGATTTGAGGATCAAGCATTTGAATGTGTTTGGGGATTCCGCTCTAGTGATCAGCTAAGTAAAAGGAGATTGGGACACTTAACACCCTAATCTCATCCCTTACAAGGAACTTGTGCTATCCCTGATTCCCTATTTAGAAGAGATCACCTTTGAGCACTTCCCTGGGGAAGAAAATCATTTGGCTGACGCTTGGGCAACCATGTCTTCAATGTTCAAGGTCAGATGGGACAACGAAGCCCCTATGATTATAGTTGAAAGATTCGACGAACCTACGTACTGCTGTAAACTTGACACTGACACAGAAAAGCCATGGTACCATGAGGTGATGAGATATCTTGAAGCACAAGAGTATCCCAAATGAGCATCCATCAATGACAGAAAGTTCTTACGAAGATTTTCGCCAAATTCTTCCTAAGCAACTTAATATTGTACAAGCGTAACCATGATTCTACTCTACTCTGATGTATGGACAAGAAGGAGGCAGAGGAAATTATGGAAGACATGCACGATGGTCTCTTTGGCACTCACTCTAGTGGACATGCAATGGCTAAGAAAATATTGAGAGCTGACTACTATTGGTCAACAATAGAGACTGATTGCCATCAACACTCAAGAACTTGTCACAAATGATAAATCTATGTTGACAAGGTCCATGTGCCTCCCATCCCTCTGAAAGTCATGACCGCTCCGTGACCATTTTCAATGTAGGGCATTGACATGATTGGAGAAATCAAGCCCACCGCTTCAAATGGATATCGCTTCATTCTGGTTGCTATTAATTATTTCACCAAATGGGTCGAAGCAGCCTCTTTTGCCTCGGTCACCAAGAATGTGGTAGCCAGATTCATCAAACACAACCTCATCTGCCGCTATGGTATCCTAGAAAGGATCATCACCGACAATGGGACTAACCTCAATAATGATATGATTACCGAACTTTGCACTCAGTTCAAGATCAAGCATCACAATTCTTCTCCATATAGACCTAAAATGAATGGCGCAGTCGAAGAAACCAACAAAAACATTAATAATATTATGCAGAAGATGGTAGTAACCTATAAGGATTGGCATGAGATGTTACCGTTTTCCCTTCACGGCTATCGTAATTCAGCTAGAACATCAACTGGGGCAACTCCCTTTTCTATAGCCTATGGCATGGAAGCTGTTTTGCCAGTGGAAGTTCAGATTCCCTCACTAAGGATTATGAATGAGGCAGGCTTAGGCGAAGACGAGTGGATTCAGACGAGATTGGATCAGCTGAACTTGATTGATGAAAAACGACTTGTTGTTGTTTGTCATGGTCAGACGTACTAAAAACGTATGATCAAGGCTTTCAACAAAAAGATCAAACCTCGAGTATATCAAGTTGGTAACTTGGTGATAAAGCACATCATTCTACCACAAGGCGACCCCAGGGGCAAATGGACTCCCACCTACGAAGGGCCATTTGTTGTCAAGAGAGTGTTCTCTGGCGGTGCCATGATGCTGACTACCATGGATGGTGAAGATTTCCCACATCCTATAAACGCGGACATAGTTAAAAAATACTACGCATAAGAGACCTGCTAGGTTGACACACCTATGCAAAACAAGGGCATCCCGACAAACCAAAAGGTTTGGGAAAAAATTAGGGATATATGTAAAATATTGTACACCCGGTAAGTTGAAAACCCAAAAGGGCGACTTGGGCAAAAATGGGTATCCTAGTGGGCTGAAAACCCGAAAGGGCGGTCCAGGCAAAAGTTAAGGATTGAAAGCGTATGACTATGTCCCATGGAATCACCACAATCAACTTTATCACCAAGGTCCGAGTTCAAACGGTCCATAATCAATCCAATCAACTTCTGTCAACGGCAAGGGGCATTCGAAGACATTGGGGGAAATAGTAGAGTTGGAGTGCAATGAGATCATTTTCACATGGCTATTTGTTTTGTTTTTAATCTTTGTTTTCCTTTCGACGATTTCCTCTTACTAGGATCTCTGTCTCTTTGTACAAAACGCCTACTCATGGGCAAAATATCAATACAAATATACCTTAAAGTGCAAACTTTCTGTTTTTGTTTTGAATGCAAACTTGTCCAATGACTAAAATTGAATGAACATATGCATATGAACATAATTAAAACTATTTGGCACATGTGCCCTGCTAAGCAGCAAGCATCTCTTTAATGTATATAGAATACCCCCACAGAGTTATTTCAATAACATTATCCCCACAGGACGGCTACAATAAGTCAATCCTCATCAAAGTTACCCACAAAGTCTTTTTGCACAAGTTAATCTCCAACCAGAGTCTCAATCTCTTGGCAACGGCTCTCTCCAGCTAAGTTGATCCTAAAAGTAGAAGCCTTGTGGATCTCTTCCTCAAAGAACTCGCCTCATCAGCAGTTCATCAAGTTTTCATCAACATGGTTTATTTCCCCAACAAACAACGAGTAGAATAACTCCCCAGCCGCGTTTGTATTCCCTCGGCATAATCTATCTTCCCCAGCTGAGTCTGTTATCCCCAGCTGAGGCTATCCTCCCCAAGCTGAGTCTGTCCTCCCCAACTGAGTCCACACTCCATAGCTTGAGTTTGCCTTTCAGACTATTACAGATCATAGGTCCACAACCCCTAGTCCCCAGTAAAGTCGTCAACAAAACCTTTACTATCTCCAAAAGATACTATGAAGCCTGAACCCGACCAGATATTAGCATAACATTTAAACTACTATGAAGTCTGGACCCGACTATATAGTAGTCAAATTCTCAAGCCACTGTAGAGCTTGGACCCGACCAGATAATAGTGTAACCTTTCAACTAACTATGAAGACTGGATCCGACCAGATAATAGTTAACTTTGCAAGATACTATGAAACCTAGACCCGACCAGATAATAGTTTAACTCTTCAAGATATAGAAGAACCTAGACTCAACCAGACCAAGGATTAACTTCTTTTCCCCAATAGAGTTTTCCTCTACCCCAACAAGCTACTGTGAAGCCTGGATCTGACCAAATATCAGTTCTCAACTTCATCTTTCCAAGTAAGTTATTGTGAAGCTTGGATCCGACCAGATAGCAATTCCCCTCAGAAGTTTGTTGTGAAACCTGGAATCTGACCAGATAACAACTAATTTCCAAGAAAGTTACTATAAAGCCTCGACCCGACCAGATAGAAACTAACTTCATCCACCTCAAGTTACTGTAAAGCCTGGATCTGACCAGATATCAGTTTTCAAGAAATTTATTGTGAAGCCTGGACCCGACCAAATAACAACTAGCTACAATTCCCAGCAAGACACTATGAAGCCTGGACGCAACCAGATAATAGTATAACTTTTCAAAAACTATGAAGCCTGGACCCGACCAGATAGTAGTTACCACTTCAAGTTACAATGAAGCCTGGACCCGACCAGATATCAATTTAATTTCATCCTTTCTAGAAAAGTTACTGCAAAGCCTGGAATCCGACTAGATAGCAGTTAACTTTATTATCCCCATCAAGTTGTTGTGAAGCTGGAATACAACCAGATAACAACCTAACTCCACTCTCCCCAAGAAATTTTCTGCAAATCCTGGATCCGACCAGATAACAATTAATTTGTCCTTCCCAAGTAAGTAACCGTGAAGCCTGGATCCGACCAAATAGCAGTTGACTTCCTCATCCTCATCAAGTTGTGAAGCCTGGATCCGACCAAATGACAACTGACATTCAAGAGATATTCCCCAACGGAAGCATCCTTTCAACAAAGTTTGAAGATATGTATACTCTTCATCCCCAACAACAATCCGGGATTCAACTTCCAAAGAACTCCTCAACAGTAGTCAAGGATTTATTTTCCTGGACAAATATGCATCACACATTCATACATCAAAGCATATACATACAAAATGCATCTAGCATAATACCACATCTTGTGAACATCATGCATACATCTGCATTTTACTAACACTTTTTTCCCACAAGTTAAACATCAAGTATTAGTATAAAATCGACCAAAGATTTATGCTGATACTTCTTCCAGTATTTACCATCATTCCTCCAAATGGCATCTATAAGCCCATTCCCAATCCATCTTCGTGTGCAAATTTCTGGGCACTCTACTGTTCAATCATCTTCCACCTTCAAGTCACGAATGACGGATCCTCCAATCTAAATCTCCAGGTTTAAGAAGATTGAACAGGGGAAGATGTTGTACCCCAAAATTTTCCCTCTCATTTCTCAAGTAATCTCTCACAAGATCTCATTTGGTTCAAGACTGCACAAGGGTTGATCAGCTTAAGATACCTCCTCAAGCACTGATGACTGAAAATTAGGGTTTGAGATTGCACAAAGACAAATGGAATTTTAATGCCCCATATGACTTTCATGGATCATTTTGGACTCTCAAGATTTCTCATGTCATGTTTCAAGTCTTGGATCACATTTTTGCTCAATCAATTGATCAGTTGACCTAAAATCAGTTGTATTGGGGGAAAAGTCAACTATGGTCAATTTACAGTAAAAATTCATAATTTTTGATCCATATCAACATTATGAACTCATATATGTCATTTCATCAAGTTTGGATCACAATTCCTCAAGAAATTTGATCAGATCATCAAAAGGGAAAAATGGTCAAAATTAGGGTTTTGATTGAGAAGGTGCAATTTCTGATTTTTGACCTAGAAAATGATTGATTGGATTAAGTTATGATCTCAAGGGTTCAAATACTTCATTTTGACCTAATGGCATGGCTCAAAACATTCCTCAAGATCAATTGATTTAAAGTTGATTTTCAATCCACTGATGAAAAGTCAATTATCCATTGAAAAGTCAAACTTTGACTTTTTGATCAAAATCAAGTATCAAATATCACAACTCATCAAGACATGTCAAAATGTGAAACTTGTTGATCAAGAAATCAAAAAATCAAGATTTCATTTTGAAAAGTCAAAATTTCTAAACTTAGAAATTTTTCTAAGTGTTGGAAAATTCATATTTTTTCACAACTTTGAGCCAAATTTTCACCATGATGCAAGATGACGCAAAGGATACTTCCAACATGAAAGTTGTAGATCTCAATTATATCTAAAACATTGTAGAACACAACTTTTCTAGAAATGCATGGATTTCAAGTTATGATTTTCTGAAGACAAGTTCATGAAACTTGGAAACATAGTGAAATTTTGCCCTAGTTTAGGCAGGATTTTAACCTAATTTCATGGAAATTTTTCACATAGTTCCAAGATGAATTTTCAAAAATGTCAAACATAGAGGTTGTATAGGATGTTACAAAATTTCCAAAATGTCCAAGAACTCATTGATACCATACTTGAGCAAGGAGAATCGAAGGCAAGAAGTTAGATTTTTCAAACTTGAATTACAAGCCATTTCTTGATGAACACATGAACCAAATCCATGCAAGGCTGCATAATCTTTGCTTTGTCGCCATCAAACTTGTTTTTCACTCCATAATTAATGTTTTTCACAGCTTCTATAAGCTTTAATCCAAGCATTCAATGCATTTCCCATGCTTATTACCATTTTAGGAAGAAAGGCAACATTGCCATTTTGGAAAAGTGGCTTTATGCATAAAGTCCACTCTTCTTGAGCTTCTAACTTGTTTGTTCAGCACACACTCAACATACAAAGTCAGATAAGCATGTTTAAAGTTCCTAATCACTTTAGATAGCCTCGTACCTTGCCTTGAAACAATGCTTGTCAAGCTTGATTCAAAAACAAGCCAAACAACCATAACATCTGAACTCGTACTTCTGATCACCCCAAGCTTTCAAAACCTTTTCCTATACATTGAGACTCTATTATGCAACTTAGGGTATGATTTTTTCAAGCCTGAAACTCTCTCAAACTCCCTCTAGCCATAAATTCCACACAAACTCCACTTTTGTGCAGGTTCTGACCTTGAACTTGTATCTTCTATTTCCCTCGTGTGTTCTTTGGCTTTTTAGTTCCTAAAGCTCCTACACATCAAATATAACTTATCCCTGTCCCTGTTTCATCACTGTAACACCATTTACATCATCCTCCATAACCAAAAATAGAGCATTGCACATTGACTTCTCCAAGCCATTCCATCCATTCATTGCTCAAGTTAATCATTGCATTAGCTTCCTGGGAACTTGGGGAAGCTAACCTGATCATCACAACTCCTTGAAAGCAGCTCAAACTCATTTCACGATTTCCAGTTTTGAGGTATATTTTTGAACTTCTTTATTAGGCTTGCATTTGTGAAGATAAAATGTAGACATCATTGCCCTGAAACTGTACATGTCCATAGATTTCATTTATATTGCTTGAGTAGTGAGAATTTTGAGTTTGAACTTTCTGAAATATTTAGGTTAGAATTTGGTACTTTTAGAAATTCTTATTCATCTTTGATTTATAGCTTATGATATTTATATAGTTGGATTCGTATGGAAAAATGGAGCAACTTTCATGTTTGCATGTTTCATTTTTGTTGAGAAATGGTAAAGTTATAGGATCCATGGCTGGAGGTTGAAGATGAAGTTAAATTCAGGACTTGATTTGTGTTATATGTTTATGATTTCACCAATATTAACGGAAGTACAACCACCCCCGTGGCAAAGGTAGCACGCATGTGTATTGGAAGTCATAGGTTCAACACCCAACGCTACCTTTGCTCATTTTCAACATTTTTCACTCTTTTTTGTTTCAGCTATAGGCGCCTGGGCCTCATCATTGGGCCTCCCTTTTTTGCGTTTTTCTAACCCCTGTTATACTTTTGCACCCCTGACCCAATTTTTTTCTTTATTATTTCATTTTCATTTTTTATTTTATTTTGTTACATTTTTTCTTTATTATATTTTTATTAATATTATTATTATTAATATTATTTTTATTAATAAAAAATCCAAATTTTTTTACTAGTTTATTTACATATTTAAAAATGCTCATTTATATTTTATTTTTCTTCATAAAACAAAAAGACCAAAAACATTTTCTTTTAACAAATTAATTTCTTTTATTTTAAATAATTAATATTTATATTTAGGTTTAATTATTATTTTATTTTCTTTCGAACTAAAATTAATTTAGGTCTTAGGTTTCTTTTAATTAATTTTCATATTATTTTCACTAACTTAAAACCTTTTTCAACAAAAAACCCTAAAAATACTTTTTAACTTAATTTCTTTATTAATTAATTTAGGTTTAAGTTTTGTTTAATTTTTAATTAATCATCTCTCTTAATTAGGTTAAAACCTTTCGTGAAAACCAAACAAAAATCATTTCTTTTTCCATTTGCATTTGTACTTTATATTTTTCAATTCTTGTACATTATTCAATTTGATTGTAATAGATAATTAGGTTTAATTTTCTTGCAAAATCCCCTTTTGTAAATTTGTATACCCCCTCCCCTAATGATGTAATAGCGTAGTAATTTTTACTTTCCGCAATTTATCACTTTATATAAATTCTAGTAATTAGGGTTTGTATGGAAAGATAAAATCAACAAGTAGCAAACCCTGATACAAGATAAACAATGCATGTAAATCAAACACACTTGCACACTTGCACCCTTAGGGTAATTCCACTTTGTTGCCTTACAAAAATGGCCATGTTATGCATGTGGGATATCTTAGCAAAAAGCAATAAAAAATACAAGATCATAGTCCCTCGATGACGCTATCAAATATTTCCTTTCAAAATGATCTTAGTCCCTCAAAGAAAAATGCTAAGATATCTCACAACATTTCTATCATGACTATACGATGACCCACACCCATCCCTTTACATCGAAAGGTAAGGCTTCTTACCAAATCGATGGTAAGATAGCAATATCAAAGGAAAGGAAGAAATGAACAAAGACTATTGAGTAGGTAGATTGTTCCTAGTTGCTTGCTCATTTTCAAATCAAACACTCTTGCTTATTTTCAAAATAAACACCAACACTTTCAAAACACTCAAAAAATTTTACAAACATGAAACATTTTCAAAAGATCAACACTTTGTATACGTTCTTACGAACGAGAACTATTACAAAGTTTTCCTAAACGATGCCGCCTTTTCAAAATACTTTAAAAAACCATACAAAGCATATTTTCAAACAAAATCAAGTGATATAGCAAGCAACTAAGAGCCCATAGATAACTATGGATGCTAAGGGTGCTAACACCTTCCCTTTTCATAATCTACCCCCCGAACTCAAGAAATAATCTCAAAGTTCTTTCCTGTTCTTTTCAGCCTTTCCTTTTAGATAAAAGAAAAGTCGGTGGCGACTCTTGCTAACTGCAACATTTGCGATCAAATGAAAAACACCCAAGTCAGTTCTCCCAGCGTATTACAGATGGATTAGAAGAACCAAAAATAATATCATCAACATAAATTGAACAATTAGAATATCATTTTTGAAGGTTTTACAGAAGAGTGTAGTGTCAACCTTTCCTCTGGTAAATTCATTTTCTAAAAGAAAATTACTCAATATGTCATACCAAGCTCTTAGAGCTTGTTTCAAGCCATAAAGAGATTTCTTTAGTTTAAAAACATGGTCTGATTTCTCATAGTTTTCAAAGCTAGGAGGTTGTTTGACGTACACTTCTTCTGAAATATAACCATTCAGAAATCCACTCTTAATATCCATCTGATAAATGATGATGTTATGATTTACAGAAAAAGAAACTAACAAAAGAATAGATTCTAACCTGGAGACTGGTGCAAAGGTTTTTGTATAATATATCCCTTCTCGTTGACTATAATATCCTCGTTCAACTAGTTGTGCTTTGTTTTTGACAACTTCACCTTTCTCATTGAGTTTGTTTCTGAACACCCATCTGGTTCCGATGACATGGACACCTTTGGGTTTCTGAACGAGATCCCAAACATCATTCTTTGAGAATTGGTTGAGTTCTTCTTCCATAGCCAAAATCCATCTTTATCTAGAAGTTCTTCCTAAATATATGTAGGTTCTATTAAAGAAACTAAACCCAAAAACACTTCATCAGAAGGTTTGAGAGCTGATCTTGTTCTTACTGGAGCATCTTTACTTCCAAGAATGAGATCTTCAGGATGAGATGATGTGATTATGCTTTTCCTTTATTGAGGTTGATTAGAAGGAATAACAACAGTATTAGAAGTAGGAGCTTCTAATTCTTTATCTTCTTGAATCTTCTCCTTTGGTTGAGCGTATGTTATCGTTACATCTGTAAGCTTTTCAAACAACTTTGACTTTTCATAGTCAAGCTTATCATCGAATCTGACATGGATTGATTCCTCCATGATTCATGATTCTGTGTTATAGACTCTGAAACCTTTAGAGGGTTCAAAATATCCTAACAGCAGACACTTATGTGCTTTAGGAATCAAACATACCCAAATTCTCTTTAGTCTTCAACATATAACATATGCATCCAAATGGATGGAAATAATAAATGTTTGGATTTATATTCTTCTATAATTTATAAGGATTCTTACTCAAAATAGGACTTATGGAGATTCTATTTTGAATTTAACACATTGTATTCACTACTTCTTCCCAGAAGTGCTTAGCCATCTGAGTTTCTTGGATCATGGTGCGAACTATTTCTTGAAATGTCATATTTTCCTCTCTACAACCCCATTTTGTTGTGGATTTATAGGGAAGGAGAAATCATTGATTATTCCATTAGAATCATTTTTTTTGCAAAATCTTTGTTTTCAAATTCTCCACCATGATCGCTTCTCACTCTGACTATTTTACAGTTCTTTTCATTATGCACTTAGGAGCAGAAAGAACCAAACACAGAGTGTGACTCATCCTTGTGTTTCAAGAATTTTATCCATGTCCATCTGCTTTAATCATCAATGATTTATAGTCCATATTTCTTACCATTGAAAGAAGCAATTTTCACTGGTCCAGATAAGTCAATGTGAAGAAGTTCAAATGGCCTAGAGGTAAAACAATCTTCTTAGCTTTGAAAGAGGTTTTTGAAAATTTTCCTTCCTGACAAGCTTCACAAAGAGCATATGAAGTATACTTAAGATTTGGTAGGCCTCTAACTAATCCAAGCTTTTTTAGTTGAGATATTTTTCTGAAGCTAACATGGCCCAAACGTTTGTGCCGGACAAACTGCTCTTCTTGAACGATCAAAAGACATTTTACATTTTGATTATTCAAATCTGATAATCTTATTTTGTAAATATTGTTCTTCCTCTTACCATTAAACATGGCTGAGCCATCTTTCTGACTAACAACTTTATAAGACGTTTGATTGAAAATGACGTCATAACCATTGTCACTAAGTTGGCTAATTAACAAGAGGTTATGCATCAGACCCTCGACTAAAATAAAATTGTTAATATAAGGGAGTTTACCATTACCAATAATTCCATAGCCGATGATTTTTCCCTTCTGGTTACCTCAGAAACCGACAACGCCTCCAGACTTAAGTTCCAAATCTTGGAATATATGCCTTCCGCCCGTCATATGTCGCGAGCATCCACTGTCCAGGTACCATGATTGGGGTTTTAGTGGCGCCATCAAGGACATCTGCAACATAGATTATTTGATCCTTAGGTACCCATTTTCCGGGTCCTTTTTTGTTAGCAATTCCAGAGGTGCTGACCCATTTAGAATCTTGTGCATTAGGATAATCTAGTGGTATTTATGCATGATATTTTGGTTTAGAAGTTTCCTTCTATGTCTGTGTTTGTGCTACAGCAATATCATAACCTTCTTGTTCTAGACATTTCAATTTTAGTCCAACAAGCACGAAATTTTCAAAGAGAGGCTTTGTTTTGATACTCAGAGTCTTATCATTTTCTTTGATGGTCCTGAATATCTCAAACCTCTGCTTCCATTTCTGCTAACTCCATAGATCATTGAAGTCATTTTGCATCTACCTATTCTTTTAGCTAGAAAGTGCTGAAAAGCTCTATCATATATGATTTCTTCATCAGTAACATATGTGCTAGAGATAATCTCTTCTTCTAATCTAGAAACTTTACTTTTCAGAGCAGTATTTGATTTTTCTAAAACAAATAATTTTTCATTTAACTCAGAAAGGTGTTTCTCATCTTTAGTAGAGTTCTCAAAAGTAACTACAAAACTCTTTTTAAAGGCTTTGTGTTTACTTAGAAGAGATTGATACCTTTTCATTAGTTCTGATAAACCAATTTCAAGTTCAGAACGAGATAAGGAAGAAAGTACATCTTGGTCGTCATCAGAGTCTAACTCATCATCAAGTGTCAGGTCGTCTTCTGATGCTGCTTCACTCGTACTAGTCTTTGCCATGAATGCTACATTGGCATGCTCTTCATCATAATCTTTATTTTCTGATTTTGAATAATTCCAAGTTGCCATGAGACCTTTCTTTGCTTTGTAGGCCTTCTTAGGTTTCTTGTCTTTCTTGACCTTTGGGCATTCATTCTTATAATGTCCAGACTCATTGCATTCATAACAGATAACTTCTTTTCCAGAAGCATTCTTCTGACCAGAAGTAAATTCACCTCTTCCGTTCATTCTTCTTCTGAATTTGCTTTGTCTGTGCTTCCAGATCTGATTGTTTCCTCTGGACATCAAAGAGAGTTCATCTTCATCTGAGACTGCTTCAGACCCACTTGATTCTTCTTCAACTTGGAATACCTTTATCTTTCCATACTTAGACTTCAAAGCCACATATTTAACTTTCTTTTGAGGTTCATCTTCCTCAATCTCTATCTCATGACTTCTTAAAGAACTAACAAATTCCTAAAGAATCATTTTGTTCAGCTCCTTTGCCAATTTTAAAGCAGTTACCATTGGTCTCCATTTTTTAGGTAGACTTCTGATAATCTTCTTGACATGATATGTTGTAGAGTAACCTTTATTGAGAAACTTAAGTCCTGCCACAAGAGTCTGAAATCTTGAAAACATCGTTTCCACATATTCATCGTCTTCCATCTTGAAGGCTTCGTATTTTTGAATTAAGGCCAGAGCCTTTGTTTCCTTTACTTGTGCATTACCTTCATGTGTCATCTGAAGAGAATCAAAGATAGACTTTGCACTCTCTCTATACGCGATCTTATCATATTCGTTGTATAAAATAGCACTTAGAAGAATGGTTCTTGCTTTGTAGTGATTTCTGTATACCTTATTCTGTGCTTCTGTCATTGCACTTCTGGAAATTTGTACACCTTTGTCATCTACTGGGTCAGTGTAGCCATAAACTACCAAATATCATAGATCTAGGTCACAATCCAAGAAGTAGCTTTCAATTTTGCCTTTCCAGTAGTCAAAATTTTCACCATCAAACATAGGTCGTTTTGCACTATAATAATCTCCATCGTTATCCCTATTATCACCGGTTACAGTAGCATTGTTACCTTTATCTTCCATTGTTTTTCACACAATCTAGATCATTATTAAACACTGTTAGGTGCTTGATAAAAATTCAAACTTTTTATCAACTCCTCAGAACCGAAGCTCTGATGCCAATTGAAGGTGTGAAAAACACAAGAAAGGGGGGGGGGGGGTTGAATTGGGTTTTAAACCAAAAACTTTTCCTTTTAAAATCCCCTTTAAATCGTAAAAAGTTACTTCACCTAGTGATAATAATGATAAGATGCAACAAGGAAAGATCAAGTTATGTTTATATTAGTTCACTTGAAAACTATCAAGCTAGTCTAGTCCACCCGCCAAGGTGATTTCTCCTCTCTCAAACGAGGTCTTAATCCAATAATCAAAACAAGATTACTACAGTTGCACACACCAATTGTATGTGACTAATTATCAATCTCTAAGAAACACAAGTCCTAGAATTCTCAAGAATACTGACCTAACTGGTCTCTCAAGGAAAAATATTTAAGACACAAAAGTCTTAAACTTCTCAAGAATACTGACCAAACTGGTCTCTCAAGGAACAATCTTTAAGACACATAAGTCTTAAACTTCTCAAGAATCCTGACCTAACTAATCTCTTAAGGAACAATCAAACAACAGTTTGAATAATTCGTTTACAATGAAAATGCTTCTATAAAAGTTTATTAGTAAACTTATTTTAAGAACAATAGACTAAAAAGTATGAAAGCTATGAACAACACTTGTGCATGGATAATCAGTGAATTAGCAGCTCTCTCTCTTAGTCTTCAAGCCTTTATATAATCAATAAAATAATACATCCGTTGAGGGGTACTCTTGGGATTTCCAGAAACATTGGCGGCTTGGGTAGTAACGTGGGGGACAAGATCGTGCAACGCGTTCACCCTTTCATGGTAGTGGAATGAAACGTTTTTTATTGTACCATGTACTATTGTACCATGTTAATGTTATCTTATTTCCTTCTGCACTTCGAGGCTTCTGCGAGCATGAGTTTAGAAGAGAGAACATAACATTAAGGTCATCAGAACTTCAAGTCTTCAGAGTCTTCAGAGTCTTCAAAACTGCGTCTTTAGAGTCTTCAACACTTGGTATTTAGAACCATTTTCATAGAACCATGGGTATTTAGAAACTTGAGTCTTTAGTATCTATAGAACTCCTGTCTTCAGATCTTCTAACTGGTTTCTTTAGAACATGTTGTCTTCAGAAACACGAGTCTTTAGCATCTGGATTCAAGTAGAACTTCTGTCTTCATATCTTCTAACTTGTTTCTTTAGACAAACATTAGAGCCTACAGTTCAGAAGCTTCTGAAGTGTCTTACTACTGTTCATCAGAACTTGTGTAGCGCAAAAGCAGAACTTGTCTATTCTAATGTCTTGGCCACGCTATTGTACCCCAATTTTTTCCCCTAAGATTCCTCTATCATCTCATATCAATTCAACCATATCAAGATCACAAATGGGTTTGATTCTTCTCCCTATCTTTAGGTTTACTCATGAGGAATCACCAAGAACCTTAATTTGTATATTTTAGCCATATTTTATTTGTGTTTATTAACTTTCAACTAACAAATACAATGAATGTTTACTCTAATTGATGATCCTATAAGTGAACGCACAACACATCTTATCAGGTGATTCATAGGTGCATGAGTTTATGTCCATGCTTTCTTCAATAAAGCTTCATTGAGATTCAAGTTTCATCATTGAGAGTACTTCAAAGAAACATCATATTGAGGTCTACTATGATTCATCATACCTTAGTTTGTCAGAGGAAGTCAAAGGATGCAAAGGTTGATTAGAGAAGTTTGACCTAATTGGTCAAGTTCTTGATTTCTTGATAAAAAATGCATAAATCTCTCAATTCTTAACATTTGGAAGTGTTTGTGGTTGCTATGGTTTCTCATTATGATCTTCAACAACTTCTATTCACATGACAAAAGTATTTGCGCAAGAAAGTTTATCAAAATTGAAAGGGGTTTCCAAGGCATTTTGTTACTCTATGAGCTAGGGTTTTGAACTTCTATGGGTTATATATTGCTCATTTTTTGGTATTTATGAGTGATTCCAAATAAATATTTATCTTTAAAGGGTTATAAACAAATTACTTCAAAGGTTTCAAGAAAATTTTATGTGGAAGGTGCCTAATGATGAAGAAAGATTACATGTCCTCTAGATACGCCATCAAATTTTCTTATGTGACTTCAAAAGATCATAACTTGGACAATTTTTATCTCCTTGAGCCCATTATTTTTCCATAATGATTTTAAGGATGTTAACTTCAACTCTTCTTTTATGTGTAAGACATAAAAATAGGTGGAAGATGCTCTAAGAACCCAAAAGATTATAGGTCACCTCATGAATTTTCACCAATTTCACAAGGCCATAACTTTTTCAAATACTTGGTATTTTTGATTGATTCAAGTTGAAAAATTATATTTGGGAAGTCTAGTTCAAGCTAGCATCATTGATCAAAGCTTAATTTTGGAGGAAAGCCTTGGTTGAACTTAAAATATTATAGGTCACTTTTGAAGAAAAACTTAGAATTTTTCTAAGTACAAAAAGTCAACATATTTTCTCAACTAAGACTCATCATAACTTTTAGCTCAAGCATCCAATTGATCTCACTATTTGCATATTGTAAAGTTTGTGACCTTATCTTTCAAGTGCTTCAAGATTCATGCCCTAAGGTTCCCTAAATTATGCACAACATGAGTTCAAAGACATCCACTTGAAACTGATTTTTCCTCCAAGTCAGAATTTGAAATGCACAATTCAGCTTCTAATCACTAAATTGTTGCATGTTTTTACTTCTAACCAGGTTTAACAATCTTCTAGAAGTGATTAGCACCTTGGAACGCGCATTTTGGCTGAGTTTTAAGCAAAATATGAGTCACAGTTTTCATGCTTGCAACTTCACATGAATTCCCTCCGAACTTTATCATTCCACACGCTTGAGCATACCATTTTCTTCCCTATAAATAAAGGGTTATATCTCACTTGTTTTCTCAAGCTTGAACAACCAAAATCACTCTGTCAAACTCCCTCCATAACACCCTTTTTTGAGATTTTGAATTCCTCTTTTCACCACTTTTCAATCCAATTTCTTCATTGATCCTCCATCCTTTAACTTCACTGAAGCTAACAAAAGAAGATTCAAGTCTTGAGGTGCCCTAAGTCGTGCTATCCAAGTCCATTTATAGAGCAAGTTCATCTGACTTTGTTCAGGTAGTTTAAGGCACCAAATCTTCTAACTCAAATGACTGGAATGGTCTATGATGTTCACTGATGCTCGCTATTAACTTAATTTTGGTGAATCAATGTGTTTGATACTTCTGTTTTCGTTTTCAAAATTTTTAAAACATCTCTGATTTTTTTCCAAATCGAGTAAGCTGTGTTTTATATAAATTTGGCGCGAGGATATGGTTGTGATCATCTTGAAGAGACGCGTCTAATGATACCACTATGAGCGTCTAAATTTATAGATTTAAGGATCATGGTTTCGCCCTAGTTACGGGGTAGCTGGAGGTTAAAGATGACCTACATGGCCTCTTCAACCAATGAGAGCGAGACATTTGAAATGTTGTGATTGGTCTAACTTTTGTGACTTCAGTGCGCGCTTGTTGACTGTGGATCACCATACATCATTACTTTTAAGCCATCAGATGCACCAGCGTATTTTAATGAATTGGATCCAACGCCTCGCATTATTTCTGATTTATTTATTTTTACAAAATTTGTTTTAAATTTTTTTTAATTTAAAAAATTCATAACTCTTTTATTTTTTATTCAAAAATTATGAAAAAAAAATATACAAAAATACTTTGAATTATTTCTGATTTTTCAAATATTTTTA
Organism: Vicia faba; assembly: GCA_948472305.1. NCBI lineage: Eukaryota > Viridiplantae > Streptophyta > Magnoliopsida > Fabales > Fabaceae > Vicia > Vicia faba. The sequence continues at coordinate 16,312,400 of OX451736.1, read as the reverse complement.
TTTTAATGTTTGATATTTTTCATTATTTTTGTTTTGTTTACCTTATTTTAATTGTTTTAAAAATATTTTTTTGATATTTTTAAGTTCTATTTTTTTATAAAAATCATGTTCCTTATTTCTGACCCTTTAAAATTTTTCTAGAATTTTATTTTTTTTTCTACTGTTTTTGATCTTTTTTTCACTTATTTAAGTGGTTTTAATTAGTTTTAAAATACTTTTCTGTTTAAAAAATTACCAAAAAATTTTTATAAAAAATATTTCAGGTCATTTCTGATTTTTTTAGAATTTTATTTTGACTTCTACTATTTTTGATTTTTTTTCACTTATTTGAGTGGTTTTATTTAGTTTTAAAATACTTTTCTGTTTAAAAAATTACCAAAAAAAATTTATAAAAAAATTTGAGGTCATTTCTGATTTTTCTATGGTCCTTTTAATTTTTTCTTTGATACATTGAATATAGTTTTCTATTTTACCTTTTATTTTCATTTTAAAAACAATTTAAAAATCACTTTTCTTTTTTTATTTTATTCAATAAATGCAATTTATTTTTTTTAAAATATTCTGACTATGTGATTGTTGATCATAAACTTCATTAACATCATTGGATCTTGGGTATTGAGTTTAACTACACCAAAATGGATGGATCATTTTAATGATGGTTTATCAAAAATTTTGATTCAAATGTATCCCCTCCCTCTTCATCTCATTCCCTTCTCTTTTGTTATACATGTTGTTAGAGGATGATCTATATATCATCTCTCCAAACATATGGCACATAGATTGTTATTGACCGGCCTTAAAATAGGTGCGACCTCTATATAAGTCCACTTACGATTGCTTAAGATAACGCTAAATTTTGTCCCGATTCGAGAAATGATCATTCGTGGCCCAAACCTATGTTTGTAAGCCCAAGTATTTTTAATTTGAAACCTTTGATCCAATAACCTTGAGATTCATTGTTAGGAGGCTTTGGTCTTATCAATCCTCTAATGAATCTTCATAAATTTTGGATTAAGTGAATAATTTAAACGTCGTTGATCATTTATTGTTGCCTTAAGATTTTGAAATGAATGATATACTTGACAAAAAGAAAATGAAACTTGTTATTGAGAGGCTTTGATTTTATCAATCTTCTAATGAGTTTTCTAATGCAAGATTCAAGATGGTCATTAAACTAACCTCTAATTTCTAACTCATTAACAATTGAATTTTTATTTCTATGCTTTTACTTTATGCTTTTACTCTAAGCACCATTTATCCTAGCATTTGCACTTCATGTTATTTTCATCTTTGCTCAATTGAGCATTTATCTTTATGTCATTTTTATTTTGCTCACTTGAGCTTTTCATTTTCTTTTTGAAGATACCTAATGATCAACTTGAATAATAAAAACATTAATGTTACTTGGACTATTTGGTTATTATCCTTGGCATTTTGGAGTTATAGACATCTTAGACTTAGGAGTAGAGACCTTGACCACCCTTGAGACCTTAGTGACTTCTATTGTTATTTTGTCTGGAGTTCTTGGGGTTTACCCCAAGACACTGGGTTGTTTGTTTTCTTTGCATGTAGGTTATTTTGATTACATGCTTTGTCTGTAATCGGGATTTCATCTGTATACAGTTGTTACTCTGTCCAATTTTTGTGAAGACATGATGCATTTAAATCTTGGTTTTATTAAGAGGTTTATTATCTTTGATTGTTTGGTTTCAATCTAAAGGATGAGAATTCTACATTGACTCATTGTGTCAAGTGTTGACTTCTTGTTGGTTAGACAGTTGTTTTCCCTAACGTTTACCTTATGCTTTAGGATAGTCTCTTCATCTTTTCCCACCTTCTTTAATTTCAAAAATTTTCTCCCTCTTTTCCAAAACTATTCTTGTTTTCTAAACTTGAACAACTTTCACAATATACTTGGACTTAGGTCCATGCATTTTCAAAAATATTTTCTTAATCAAACTTTAACCAAATTAATAATACTTTGAAATTTTTTGTGAGAAGACTAAAAGCCAATCAATCTCATTTAAATTATCTTTGCCACTTTGGCTTTTTGCTTTAAAATTTTCTCAAAAGATAGACTCTTGTTAATCCTTGTAGTAATGCGAGCTACTATACTTCTAGATATATAGTGAATTGAGATATTTTCCACTTGGGTGTTGAGCGAGGCTTTGTTGATTTTAAAATCTCCTCCATATCCTCCACTTTGAGATGACGAAAATTCTCCTTTCTCATAATCGTGGGTAGTAAGTATATTTTCCACTCAGATAAGACGATGACGTCTAGTATCTTAAAATTAACCAACACACTTGTGTTTTAAAATTTTTAAAAGGTGAACTACGAGTACCCTGGTCCCCTATTGCACGGAAGGTGGTACGTAGGCGCTAAAGGTTCGCAACTGCGGCGGGTGCAAAAATTCTAAAAAATACTTCTTTTCCCATCTCCATAATCTATTTTTATACAACTTTTATAGCCAAAATACACAAATTTTTAAAGAGGTTCCTACGGAGTACCGTAGATGTTTAGGGTGCTAATACCTTCCCTTTGCATAACCAACCCCCGAATTTAGATTCTCTCCCCCTTTTTTTTTGGGTTATTCACTCTTTTCCCATTCCTATGGAAACAATAAAGCGCGGTGGAGATTTTTATTTTGATTTGTGTGAGTTAAGTCAATCCAATGGCTTAGTCTCAATATTTCTACCGCTACAGAAAAAATGGTGACTTCATTGGGGAAAGATCGATCAAATGCTGGTCCATCCCTAAGTGGGTTGAGCCTATCTTTTTTTGTTTGTGTATGTGCTATTATTTGTTGTATATTATGTGTTGTATATGTTTGTCTAGATTTTTCTGGTGTTCAGGGTGCTTGGTGATTTCTCATAAGTCCTCTACCCGGACTTTGGCAAACTTAAGATAAGATGGGTGGTATAGTCATGTTAACTTTGAGGGAGTAATACCAAAAAGGAGACATGAGATCCCCCACTTAGTGGAGGCCCATTTGACTATAGTGTCGTTTACCGAGTAATCAAGAAGACGTAATGCTTTCAACCTTAGAGCCTGCTGAAACTGAGGACCGTAGAACCTTTAACCCATCTTGGACTTTTAGGTGTAGTGTGGAAGCTATGACAGAGTAATCCAGAAATGGTTGTCACGCGATACTACACTCTGACGAGTTTTTCCTGAGAATATTACTAATTATCGAGTCAATCAGGATGTTGGTAATATCCGAAGGAAGGATGTAGACTCTGGGAACCTTTTAGAACCTTATTCGGCATATGATAATCTATTAGACCTTACCTTTTGGGTAGTACCTTTGACCTCATGCTTGTGATGTCAAACCTATGAACCCCCCGTGTTTGTGATCTTATGTGTGATTGTTGCATCGTGCATCCATGCATCCATGAGCATCCTGTAAAACATTTTGGTTCAAGGGACTTAAGGTTGACTTTTTGCGAATATCTTAGGTACTTTTGACCATGGATTTGGAAAAAGAAAGACTCGGAAGTACAATTTCAATAATCCCAAGATAGATGATTTGATGAGTCTAATTCCCGATATTGAAACTTCTACATATTTTTGGAAGAAGTATGGGTCCATCGTGTCACTTATGAAGCTCAGGATGAAGGAGGGTATTCTCTCGACTTTGGTCCAGTTCTGTGATCCGATGTATCGATGTTTCACTTTTCCTGATTATCAGTTGATGCCTACATTGGAGGAGTATTCTTATATACTGGGTTTACCTATCACCGATCGTGTTCCTTTCACCGATTTGGAGGGGGAGCCAAAGTCTTATGAGATTGTTGTTATGGTTCATTTGGGGAAGTGTAAGATTGAGGCCCATATGACTACCAAAGGAGGAATTAGAGGCATACCCGCTCAGTTTTTATTTGAGAAAGCTTGCTACTTTGCTAGGATGAAGAGTCAGTTACTTTTGAGGTCATCTTTGCTCTACTTGCTTATGGGTTGTTGTTATTTCCGAACATTGAAAACTTTGTGGGTATCAATGCCATCATGATATTTTTGATTGAGAATCCAATCCCTACATTATTGGGAGATGCTTATTAATCCATTCATCTTCGATATTCTTATCATGGAGACATGATTATCTATTGCACGCCTTTGTTGTATCAGTGGTTTATTTCTCACTTACCTCGGTCCGATGTTTTCTGGGATATCAAGAAGGAACCTCGTTGGGCACCAAAGATTATGGCCCTCACTCATTCAAATATTGTTTGGTATCATCAGGATTATTATGATGTGGAGATTATCGATAGTTGTCGTAGTTTCCCCAATGTACCCCTTCTCGGTATAAAGGGAGGAATTAACTACAATCATGTTCTTGCACGGCGGCAGCTTGGATATCTCATGAAAAATAAGCCAAATAATATTCATCTGAGTGGTTTCTTTCTTAGAGATGGAGAGGATCATAAGAAAGCTAAAGATGAAATTGCAAAGGCTCCGTGCCATATTCACAGGAAGAGTAGAAAGGACTTGGGACCTAGAGGAGTTGTTTCTTTGGAGCCTTATCTCCGGTGGGTACAAGCAAGGACAATTCAATTGAAGATGCCATATTCCAGTAAAGAACCTATGTCTGATATGTTTATGAAGACCACTCCTCCCCTTTTAGATGATTTGGAAGAGCTTCAGCTTGCCCTAGTCAGGATGCAGCAGGAGAAAGAGGCTTGGAAGAACAAGTGTCATACTTTAGAGATGTCCTACCAAGCAGACTTGAAAGAGAAAGATGAACTGATTGAGATTCTTGAGAGTCGTGTTGTAGAGATGATGGAGAAGTAAGGGGATTTATTTTCCTCTAGAGCTCATCAGTACTTAGTCATTCACTTCTTGACTTTGGTAATTGGAAAGAGGTTACCGACAGGTATGCAGAAGAGAACAAGCAGACCAGACATGCACTTTTCATCAGGGAGCACCAGGGAACAATATTGAGAACTGTTATCCTTTGAAATATGAAGTACAAAAGATGGTGAGATCTGGCCTTTTATCCTTTAAAGATGTTGGTCCTAACGTAAAAGATAATCCTTTACCTAAGCATGGAGGAGAAAATGTTGTAAACATGGTTGTTGGTTATCCAGGGGACTTCGGATTTTTGATATCAACCTGGTTATAGGAGATTTGGTAAAGATGCATGTTGACCTTTGTGAGTTCAGTTACTATACGCATGACCATGTTGGTTATGGTATTTGCAGTACAAATGTCCAAGGATGTGATAAGATAAAAGTTGATCTTCTGGAAATGATGGACGAAGGCCTCATTCACATAATCAGGCCAAGGGAAGAGTACGAAGAAGATATGAACATGATCTACGGATGTCTTGGAGAATCCCAGATATTTGACGTGAATCATATGAATGATGATTTGGTGCAGTTGCACGCTACCTCCGGTCACATGGATGGTAAAGAAGAACACCATTATGGGTCTTTCCATATTTGTTGCAGAGATTCTCGTGGTTGTTCCATCATGGGAAGGGGTATTCAGTTGTTATTAGACATTGGCACCAACAAAGTCTCGGGAAATAGAGATGATTACCATGGGATTAACGTGATTGAAGATTGCTCGGCTGAGACAGTGTCAAACGATGAGTATGTTTTCGCAGATGAATTATTTTCTTCTGATGAAGATATATTCTCCAACAATGATTCTGTGATGTATAACTATGCTAAAAAGGGGGTGAATGTTATTGTGCCTTATTTTGGTGTTCCCGTCCCCATAAATATTGAGTACCATAGCAAGCTAGCTATTGCTCCAGTGGTGATTTTCTTGCCGGGTCCTATTCCTTATGAATAAGACAAAGCCGTGCCATATAAATAAAATGCTACAATCCTAGAGGATGGTGGAAGTTCCCATCCAACCGTTGTCTGATGTTAAGAATATTTATGAAGCCAACTGAGTGACTCGCAGTGGTCGGGTTTTTGCACCTGTCATTCGAGGGAATGTTAATACTGATAAAAGGTTGTTGAAAGTACTGAACCTAAGAAAATAGTGGGGGAATCTAGTGGTACTACTCTAGAAAAAGATGTGGATGATATATTGAAGATTATCAAGATGAGCGACTACAGGATCGTAGATCAATTGTTGCAGACTCCATCAAAGATATCTATTCTAGCCTTGCTAATGAATTCTTCTGCCCACAGGGAATATTTGATGAAAGTATTGGATCAAGCTTTCATGGAAAGTGATATACCTTTGGACCAATTCAACAATGTCGTAGGGAATATTACATCCTATAGTAACCTGAGTTTTTGTGATGACAAATTGCCTGACGAAGGAAGGAATCATAACTTGGCTCTCCATATCTCCATGAATTGTAAGAACGATTCATTATCCAATGTTCTGATTGACAATGGATCCGCTTTAGATGTCATACCGAGGAGCACATTTATGAAGCTGAAATACCAGGGAACTCCCATGTGTCCGAGTGGCATAATTGTGAAAGCTTTTGATGGATCGATGAAGTCTGTCATCGGGGAAGTAGATTTTCCTATTCACATAGGCTCGCACCTATTTCAAATTACTTTCTAGGTTATAGATATTGTTACCGCTTAAAGCTGCTTACTAGAACGACCATGGATCCATGAAGCAGGGGCTGTCACTTCAACATTGCACCAGAAGCTGAAGTTTGTTCGGGAAGGAAAGGTGGTTATCATAAATGGAGAACATGCATTGTTAATATCTCATTTATCCTCTTCCAGTGTTGTGGAAGTGAATGAAGCTGGTGTTGGAACTCAATTCCAAGCTTTATCCATTGATAATGTAAGGGAAAATGAGAATTTTATAGCTTCGTTTAAGGACGCTCAGTAGGTAGTGTGTAATGGCCCGAGTAAAGTATGGGGGAAAATTGTGGATCCACCTGTGAATAAGAATAAAGTTGGTTTGGGATTCTCTGCGAAGAATAACAAAGGTGAGAATATGAAGCCGAATTCTGCTTTGGGAAAATATCAAGACATCTTTCACAGTGGAGGTTACCTTCACCCGACTGTTCTTAGGATCAATGCTATTGTGGAAGGTGAAGCAGAGCAAGAGATGTCGAACTACGTGACACATGGAGTCAGAGTCCAAAACTGGATCACTATTGATTTTCCCTCTTGCATTCATATTTCAAATTAATTGGTTTTTTGTGTTAATCTTTTCAAAAATAGTTCACTCTGCCCAAGGTGAAAGTACTGATATTGTATGGGCATATCTGTTGATTTGATCTTTAAAATCATTAATAAAAGTTGTCTTTGATTCCCAAATTTTTTCTTTATTTTCTGTTTTTTCTTGGAAAATGGTTATTAGAAAAAAACCTTTCAAAATAAGTAATAACTGTAATTTGCATAATCACTTGCTATAGGTGTCAGTTTCTAAAATCAATCATAAATCATATGTGCAGATTAACTAAAACACATGTTGAGTACAATGACCCTGCACCCTCTCCCAACTTTGAATATCCTGCGTATGTGGTTGAAGAAGAAGAATATGATGAAATCCTAGAAGAGGTTTCAATATTTCTTTAGCACGAGGAAAGTACCATTCAGTTGTATAAAGAGCCGTTAGAGATGATTAATTTGGGTTCAGAGGAAGATCCAAAAGAAGTCAAGATTAGAGCATTGCTGCATCTCAATGTGAAGAGCAGGTTGATTGGATTGTTGAAAGAGCATGTGGGTATTTTTTCTTGGTCTTACCAAGACATGCCAGGATTAGATAATGGTATTGTGGAACATCATTTGCTGCTAAAGCCAGAATGCCCGCCAATCAAGCATAAATTGTGAAGAACTCACCTTGATATGGCAGTGAAAATTAAAGAAGAAGTTTTAAAGCAAATTAATGCCGATTTTCTTGTGACATCAGTGTATCCTCAGTGGATTGCCAATATTGTGTCAGTACCAAAGAAAGACAGAAAAGTTCGCATGTGCGTGGATTATAGAGATTTAAACAAAGCTAGTCCAAGGGATAACTTTCCATTGCCATATATTGATATGCTGGTTGATAGTATAGAAAAATTCAAAGTATTCTCGTTCATGGATGGATTTTCGGATATAATCAAATCAGAATGGCTCATGAGGACATTTAAAAAACAATGTTTATCAAACCCCGGGGAACATTTTGTTACAGAGTGATGCCCTTCGGGTTGAAGAACGCTGGTGCAACGTACCAGAGGGATATGACAACCCTATTCCATGATCTGATGCACAAGGAAATTAAGGTATATGTTGATGATATGATTTCTAAATCCCAGACTGAAGAAGGGCATATAGAAGATTTGTTGAAATTGTTTCAGCGTTTGAGGAAGTATCGTCTCCGCTTGAATCCAAATAAATGCACATTTAGTGTCTGATCAGGAAAATTGTTAGGTTTCATTGTCAGCCAAAAAGGAATTGAAGTTGATCCTAATAAAGTCAAAGAAATTCAAGAAATGCCGACACAAAGAACTGAAAAGCAAGTTATAGGCTTTCTTGGGCGTTTGAATTACATTTCCAGATTTATTTCCCATATGACTACAACGTGTGAACCGATCTTTAAGTTGTTAAAGAAAGATCAAGGTTGTGTATGGATAGATTATTGCCAAAGGGAATTTGAAAGTTTTAAAGAGTATCTGCTTGAACATCCTATCTTGCTCCCACCTATTGAAGGAAGATCATTGATCATGTATCTGATAATGTTAGATAATTCTATGGGCTGTATTTTAGGACAGCAAGATGAAAGAGGAAAGAAGGAATATGCCATTTACTATCTTAGCTAGAAGTTTACTAACAGTGAGTTGCAGTATTCTATGTTGGAAAAGACATGTTATGCTCTAGCCTGGGAAGAAAAGCGGTTGCGGCAATATATGTTGAATCATACTACTTGGTTGATTTCAAAAATGGATCCAATTAAGTATATTTTTGAAAAGCCTGCTCTTACTGGAAGAATTTCCCGTTGGCAGACGCTGTTGTCTGAATATGATATTGAATACCGTACTCAGAAGGCTATAAAAAGAAGTGTGTTGGCAGATTATCTTGCTTACTAACCAGTTGATGATTATCAGTCTATTAAATATGATTTCCATGATGAGCATGTGATTTTTTTTGAAGATAAAAGATAGTGATGAACCTTTTCCTCAGGAAGCTCCTGATCCTGAATCCCGGTGGGGTATGGTATTTGATGGAGCTGTGAATGCTTATGGGAAAGGAATTAGTGTTGTGATTATCACTCCTCATGGATCGTATATTCCTTTTACTGCAATATTGACATTTGATTGTACCAATAACATGGCAGAGTATGAGGCTTGTATCATGGTACTCAAGGAGGCTATAAATCTCAGAATTTAAATTCTAGATGTGTGTGGAGATTCAGCTTTGGTAATAAATCAAATTAAAGGAGAATGGGATACTCGTCACTCTGGCTTGATTCCCTACAAAGACTATGCTAGAAGATTATTACCTTTCTGTAACAAAGTTGAATTCCATCACATTCCCAGAGATGAAAATCAGATGGCAGATGCTTTGGCCACTTTGGCTTCTATATATTAAGTAAATACTTGGAACGATGTGCCTCATATCACAGTGCGACGTCTGGATAGGCCGACTCATGTGTTTGCAGCAGAGGAAACATCAGACAAAAAACCTTGGTATTATGATATCAAGCATTTTCTCCAGACTCAGGAATACCTGGTTGGTGCGTTAAACAAAGCTAGAAATATATTGAGAAGGTTGGCAGACAACTTTTTCCTCAATGAAGATGTGTGTTGTACCCCAAAATTTGCCCTCCCATTTCCTCAACATTTTCTCATCACAAGACCCTTGAAGATCAAGATCCAGTTAGGGTTTCCTCTACTCAAGACTTCTCCTTGCACTGTTGACCCAAATTAGGGTTTGTGATTGCACAAAGATATTTTGACCTAAAATGCCTAAGATGACTTTCATACTTCATGTTGGACTCCCAAGTTTATCCATACCAAGTTTCGAGTCTTGATTCCAAATTTTGCCCAGTCAATTGGACAGTTGACCTAGAAATCAACTGTATTGGGGAAAAAGTCAACTGTGGCCAATTGACAGTCAAATCTCATGAAAATTGACCCACATCAACATTATGAACTCACATGGACCATTTGATCAAGTTTAGATCACAACTCCACAAGAAATTTGATCAGATCATCAAAAGGGCAAAATGGTCATTTTTAGGGTTTTGACTGCACAAAGGAAATTTTTGACTGTTTGACCTAGCCAATGGCAAACCAAGCTCACATATGGACTCAAGGACCCAATGAAATTATCTTGACATGCTCAACAAGTTCAAAAGATCCCAAATACACAAGATTGACAGTTGAATTTCTCAGTCAATTGATCAATTTTGACTGTATACTGAAAAGTCAAACTTTGACTTTTTGGTCAAAATCAAGGGTCAAGATTCATTTTTCATCAAAGCATGCCAAATCATGAAACTTGTCCATCAAGAAATCAAGAAATGCAAATTAGGGTTTGAAATGGAGATTTTTCATAACTTAGAATTTTTCTAAGTTATGAAAAACCCTAATTTTTTCCTAACTTTGCCCCACTTTCTCACCAAGATTCATTTGGATTCAAGCAAAAGTCAAAACATGAAAGTTGTAGCCTATTGAATAATCTACAACTTTGATTCACAAAGTTTTCCCAAAAGAAGCTTGTATCTCAAGTTACAATTTTTGGAACAAGGGTACCAAACCATTCTTAACTTAGTGAAATTTTGACCTTTTTAGGCAAGGTTTTTACCTAACTTCAAGACCATTTTCCATACACTTCCACTTGGAATTTAAATTTTCACTTCAAAGATGGATTGTAGTACACATTCCAAGCTTTCCAAAATGTCAAAGAACTCATCAAACAACCTCATGGTTAGAGAGAATCGAATTTTGCAATATGGGAAAAACTCACTTTTAAATTGGCCAAGTTACATGTTCATAACACTATGCATTTCAATCTCAGCTTGCACAACTTGATTACAGGTCTTTTATCTCAATTACACTCATAAATTTAATACCAATCCCTTGTGCCAAGACCATGTTCTATGTGTTCAAGCATTGCCTAAAGGATTAATCCCAAATTGGAAAAAGCATTATATCCATTTTTGCAAAAGTTATACTTTATGTCTAAAGCAAATCAAGAAGGTACAAAGGAAATCTAATTGGCACAAGTTTATGAGTTAATCACAATTATCAAGGAGAAGTTTTGCAGCATGTTTAGGGGGCCTGTACAGGCTAGAAGCACAACTTGACCATTGCTTGCTTAAAGTTCAAGAAAGATAGCATAACATATACCAACTTCCATATTAGTCAACCAAGGCTTAAAGAAAGTTATCAAACACATTCCAAACATTGATCCTAAGCTGAAGCACGACCCTAAGATCCCCAATACCTCCCCATTGCCAGAATCACCTTCAAACTGCTCAAAACGGGGCATCTCTGCAGTTTGAATCCCATAGCTCAAAACTTCCATGCTTTCTTGCTAAAAACTCATCAAACACATTCCATAGCATCCCTTGAAGCTAACCAAAACCTAAAACACGACCTGTAACACTCCCAGGCCACTTCACCATTTTCATTTTCTTGTTTTGCAATTGAAGTTCTCTAGCACGATTCAAGAGGTTTCAGGACAAAGTAAAACTTGGAATAACATTCTCACACTTCAAGGAAGCTGTACAAATCATCATCTTGACCTGAAAGCTCCTCCATTGCAAGGCACGATTCCAACTGAACATGTATATTCATGAAGTTCTATCTCTCAGTACAGGCATTGTTAGCTTTAGGTTTGTGAAGGAAACATGTCACAATCATAGCCTTGAACATGCCCATATGATTAGATTTCATTTATATTATGTATGCTTAGAGAATTTTGAGTCTGAACATTGATGAAAAACTAGGTAAGGAATTGGGGGAGAAGAAATTCTCCCTCATCTTAGAGAGTTAAGTCAAGTTATTTATATCCCTGGATTCGTCTTCTCATGCTCTACATTTTCCATGTTGAAAGTTTTGCTTGAAAGTCCAGGAATTGGGAGATAGAAAACGTGTGCTTGCTTGAACAAGAGATGTTCTGAGGTTGAAGATGACCTGGTTCTGGGCTGGGCCTGTTTCACATTTCTTTTTGCACCCTGATTTTGCTTTTACACCCCCTGAGCCCATTTTGTTCATTTTAATGATTTTTTGACTTTTCTTTTTTTGGTTTGACTTGTTTATTTTTCCTCATAAAATAAAAAATATAAAAATATTTTTTTGCACTATTTTCCTATTTATTAGGTATTTGTTTGTTTAGGTTAGTTTTTATACATAAATAAATAAATAGATACACTTTTTATTAAAAAATACTAAAAATATGCTAAAACATTTTTATTTTCATTTTTATTTTGTTTTACCTTCTGAAAATATTTTATATAAAAATACTTTTTTTTATTAAATATTAAATATTATTAATTTGCATATATAATACATATTAAGAAAATAATACATATATATATATATATATATATATATATATATATATATATATATATATATATATATATATATATATATATATATATATATATATATATATATATATATATATATATATATATATATATATATATATATATATATATATATATATATATATATATATATATATATATATATATATATATATATATATATATATATATATATATATATATATATATATATATATTAGGATATTTAGGTTAAAATACAAAATATACACATTTTTATTTTTTATTAATATTTAATATAAAAAATACCTTTTTGACAAATATACTTCATTTTATCTTATTTTTGTATATAATAAATAAATATTGTACATAATAAATAAATAAATACATTTTATTTAATAAAATTAGGGTTTTGCCCTAAACATGAAAAACTCCAAAAAATAATACTTTTTATTTTATTTATTTTGACATGTAAAAATACTTTTTTCCATACATACAAAAACCATTTTTGCATCTTGCATATTTATTTTTAGTTTATTTAATTTGTGCAATTAAATTATCTTGTAAATAATTCAATATTGATGTAATAGTTTAGGTTTAAGTTCCTTGTCAAAATCCCCATTTGAACATTTGTACCCCCCTTCCCATATATGGTGTTGTAATAGCTTAATAAATTTATTTTCCGCACTTTATTGCTTTCTAATTATACCATGTTAGAATTAGGGTTTGTATGTGAAAAAAAAAACAACGAAAATAGTTTGACCTAATTTCAAGATAAACAAGCATGAAAATGGACAACACAAATCACACTTGCACCCCTTAGGGTATTCCACTTGTTGCCTTTAATAAATGGGCCATATTGCATGTTAGGTCTCTTTGGGCAAAACAAACACAAATCAAATGATCATAGTCCCTCGATGACGCTTTCAAAAAGTTGCCTAAACAAATGATCAAGTCCTTAAAGAAAATTGCCCAAAGATACTTGGCACCATTGCAATTATGGTCTAAACGATGACCCGCGCCCGTCCCTTTCACATCCTAACATGAGATTGTCCACCAAATACAATGGTGGAACAAACTTGTTAAAAGGGTTAAAACATAGCAATAATCTTTGAGAAATTTAGGAGTAGATAACCTCTTAGTTACTTGGATCAAACTTGCAAAAACAAAACACTTGCCTATTTTCTAAAACCACACCTCACAACACTTTCAAAACGAACTTTCAAAAACAAATGAAAACCTTTTCAAAAGACATACATCTTTGTATACATCCCAACATGGATCATTACAAAGGTTGCCACCACATTGGCTTCTTTTCAAAACGTTTTCAAACCCACACACACAAAGCACCATTTCAAAGAATTGAAAACAAAAGGCAAGTGATCTAAGCAAGTAACTAAGAGCCCATGGATAACCATGGATAGAAAGGGTGCTAATACCTTCCCTTTCTATAATCTACTCCCCGAACCCAAGAAAACATCTCAAAGGTTTTTGCTGTGCTTTTTAAACATTTCCTTAGGATAAAATAAAAAGTCGGTGGTGACTCTTGCTCAACTGAAACATTTGCGAAAACAAACGCAAAACTCATAGTCAGTTCTCCCGCCGTATCACAGAACTGGCGACTCTGCTGGGGACTAAATTTAAAAGTGGAGTAACCTTAGGGCTTAGATCACCTTTGTTTCAATTGTTTGCCTTGTTTGCTTTTATATTTGTGGGTTTTGGCATCGGAGTTTCATAGATCCTAACCCGGATCTGAGAAATACCCTTTTTAGGTAGCATAATCTGTGAGGGACCTGTCCGGCGTAGACCGGCATGGGTGAAGCAGTGGCTACATTGGTGTGGCACCTTTGTCTGTACCTATATCCCTTGTGTTGCAATGAGGAGAATATAGGTCTTCTAAGGAGTCATTAAGCACCAACCAACCTTAGAACCCTAAATTGACCAAACTTGGCCATTAGGACAGTAGCAGTATGCTACACTCATTGAGGCTAAACTCTCGCGATGGTTCTGGCCGCAAGAAAAGATTGCGATGCTGGAGTTATGAACGATTGAGGGTAGTCAATGATTTGAGATCCTCTAGAACCCGGTTACTTTTGATAGGACAGGTTTTAACCAACGAAACCAAAAGAGGGTAATACCTAAACTTCATGCTGGCCTGAAACCTAAGGGTTGTCTTGTGTGACTTGTGTGCCTTATCATGTTTTCCTGTGTGAATACTTGTGGTGTGCTTCATCATAGCATCATGCCATCATACCATTGCATGCATCCTGTATAAAGGACTAACCCATTTCAAAGACAAAAAAAAAGTTTCATCTTTGCTCTGTTTTGTAGAACACCATGATGCCCATGCGTAGGAATACTATCCGGCTCAACTTTGTTCAACCACCAACTTTGCTCAAGGATTTGGTGGGTAGGATTCCAAACACTTCTTCCTTCATCAACAGGCATGGTTCTCTCCTTGGCTTGATCACTGCAAGATGGGACCAACAACTGATAAGTGTTCTGACCCAGTTTTATGACCCCCTGTATCATTGTTTCACCTTTCAAGACTTCCAGCTGGTTCCTACCCTGGAAGAATTCTCTTATTTGCTTGGGATCCCTGTCTTGGAGAAAACTCCATTCACTGGTTTGGAAAAGACTCCTAGGCCTGAAGAGGTTGCTGCAGTTCTCCCCTTGACCAAAGAAGAGGTATTGGCTAACTGGGAAACTAGAAGTGGAGTTAAGGGCTTTTTGGTCAAATTTCTGGTTGGCAAAGCTAATGATTTCTGGAATGACTTGGACTTCAAGTCGTACGAGGACATTCTGGCTCTTTTAATCTATGGTCTGATTTTGTTTCCCAACCCTGACACCTTTATCAGTATCCATGCCATAAGGATTTTCATGTCTCGGAATCCTGTACCCACACTTTTGGGTGATATCCTGCAACAACTCTATGCTCGTACTGCTCGAAAACGGGGAACTCCGTGGTGTTGTGCTCCTTTGCTAGTAAGGTGGTTTATTTTGCACCTTCCTAAGTTCATGCTGAAGAATGAAGAAGGAAAGGGTTGGGCTCAGAGGTTAATGTCTCTCACTGATAATGACATCACTTGGACTCTCAGAGGTTTGGATGAGGTAGTTGTTATCGATCGTTGCGGAGAATACCCTAATGTCCCTTTGATTGGTATCCAAGGAGGAATCTCTTATATTCCATGCTTAGCTCTCCGTCAGTTTGGAAGAGCCAGAAGAGTTGGGCCTCATGAAATGTTGGTTCCTCACTTCCATTTTGAGTTTCAGGCAGACAATGACAAACTACGCCATGGATTCATTAAAGCTTGGGACAGGATTCACAAAGCTGACCCACATGAGTTGGGACCAAAGACTTCTCTACCAATGGAACTCTATTGCAAATGGGTCCGCATCCGTGCTCAGAAGTTGGGTATGCCGTACGAAGCTGTCCGACCTATCATTCTTGAATCTCCTGATGAAGATGGGGTTCCTCAAACTGTCCTCCCTCCTCAGATACCTACTGATTTTGATACAATGAAGATATCTTGGGCGCAGCTAAAGGATGAACGGGATTTCTATCGGGAAAAGTTCAACGAGCAGGAACGAAAGATCCAGAGGCTGACTAAGCAATTGGAGGAAGAGCGGGTCCTGAACAACTATATCCACACTGAGAAGAGGAGGCCATGGGAGCACTGATGGGCTTTGGATATTTCCTTTTACAGCTTTTATTTCCTTTTCATTATTTTTCATTCCTGTAATGCCTGAGGGCAAGTTGTTGAACAATTTGAAATTTGAATCTAATGAAGTGCGTTTCCCTTTTGTCTACAAAGTTGAATCTTGTTTGTCTTTGAAAACATAAAACATACGCATCTCATTGCACCATATGCATAGCAGGTACCCTATTTCACAGGTTGCTTAATCTTCTTCGCTGTTTATTTGAATAGTCATCATGAATCCAGACTCATCCAGTGAGCAAGCAATCAAGGCCCTTCAGGCCCAAAGTGCCCAGTTTCAAGAAATGGTCCTGAGCCTGGCCCAAGGTCAGCAAGAGTTGAAGACCCTACTCCTGAAGAAGAAGAAGAAAAAGAGGACTGCGTTATTCAACACCGGACGCAGGTTTGGGAACACACTCCACAATGAAGCTGATCCAACTACTTCTTCTGCTGAGAAAAACAGTCCCCAAGGGGGAGGAGCTCCTAGTCCTGCAGTCTCTAACAACGAGACAGACTACAATGACGAACAATACCCACCTGCTGCTGACAGATACACACAATTGGAGGACCGCTTGAGCGCCATGGAGATTCAGAATGTACCGGGGCTGGATTTCGGAGATTTGGGGTTATCTTCTGGGGTAGTAATCCCACACAAGTTTAAGGCGTCTGCCTTTGCCAAATATGACGGGGCTTCCTGTCCAAAGCTGCATCTAAGGTCATACGTAAGGAAGATCCAACCTTACACGGCGGATAAGAACCTTTGGATTCACTTCTTCCAAGATAGCCTTTCGGGGTCACAGCTCGAATGGTTCTACCAACTAGATGGAACTAGTGTCCGACACTGGGAAGATTTGGCAACCGCATTCTATAGACAATATCAATATAATTCTGATCTCGCTCCTACGCGTACCCAACTTCAGGGTATGTCTCTAGGAACGGGCGAAGGGTTCAAAGAATATGCACAAAAATGGAGAGATTTGGCTGGCAGGGTGCAGCCTCCATTAACTGATCGTGAGCTGGTTGATATGTTTCTAGGGACTTTGTCTGGTCCATTTTTCAATCATTTGGTTGGTAACTCCTCCGCTGGGTTTACAGATTTGATTCTGACAGGTGAAAGAATTGAAGCTGGCATCAGGTCAGGAAAGATACAAAAAGCTGCCTCCCCAAGTACTGAGAAGAGGCCTTTCAAGAAAGAAGCAAGTGCCGTCTATGGTCCTAGAAGACAAGTCAAGCCAGAAAGTCGCCAAGCCGTCAATGCTTTGGTCATTTCAAAACCTGTTGCTGCTCCTCAGCAGTACAATCAACAAAGAGGTGAAAGGCCCAAGAGGCAGTATACTCGGCTGAGTATGACCTTGTCACAAATCTTACCGCAACTGTTATCAACCAACTTGGTGACCATCAAAGAAGCGCCAAAGGTCGTGAATACTGCATCTCCTAAGTATAACCCAAATGCCCGTTGTGCTTATCATTCCGATAGCCCCGGGCATACTACTGATGACTGTTGGGCCTTGAGAAATAAAGTGCAAGACCTTATCGACGCGAAGGAAATTCAGTTTGAAGCGCCTGAGAGACCAAATGTTGTAACTGCTCCTATGCCCCAGCATAGAGTAAATGCCATCGAGGAAGATTTGTATGCTGTTTCGGTGAATGATGTTACTACCCCTCTTTTGACTGTTAAGAGGAACTTACTACTAGCCGGTTTATTTCCGGGTTGTAGCAAGGATTGCCTCCTGTGTGTTGTTATCCCTACCGGTTGTCCGCTGCTGAAATCAGGCATCCAAAGCTTGATGGATAACAAAGAAATTCTGTTCAAGAAAACTGCTATTCTGTTTGTTTCCGTTGAAGAAATATCTGTTGTCACAATTTACAATCCTACCAAAGCTCCCCCGAGGAAGCCAATCCAAATTATGTCTGTTGCACCCATTACTATTATTGTTCCGGGGCCTCTCCCCTATGAGTCTGATAGAGCTGTCCCATGGCATTATGGGGCCGACGTGTATGTGCTTGGAGTGAAGCAGGAGTTTAACACCGGTACCAGTATCAGTAGCATCACTGGTCCCGCCAAGATTACCCGCAGTGGCAGGCTCTTCTCGCCTGACATTGCACCGCTAGTTATCCGAAAACCTCTCATCATCACACCCGCAAGTGTGCATGTTCCAATTCAAGTTCCTATGTCTACTACTGCTGCCGAGTCCTCTGATGCCCGGGGCAAAGAAGTTGCTGCCGATTTGCCTGCCAGGACGGAGGTACCAAAAAAGACTGCTGTCGAAGCCTCCCAACAAGAAATGGAGGAAATCCTTAAAATCATTAAAAAGAGTGACTTCAATGTTGTTGAACAGTTGGGCATACCCCCTCCAAAATCTCTATGCTATCATTGCTGCTATGCTCAGAGGCCCATGCAAAAGCCCTGATTTCATTTCTGAAACGGCCCATGTGGCGCAAGAGACCTCTGCAGATCAATTCACTGACTGTGTAGCTAATTTGACAGCCGACAATGGATTGGGGTTCTCATATTCTGACCTTACCGCCAAAGGGAAAAATCACAATGATGCCCTGCATGTTTCCATAGAATGCAGGGGCACTACTCTCGCACACGTGTTGGTGGATACCGGTTCTTCCCTGAATGTTTTGCCCAAAAAGGCATTGGATCGCTTGGATTGTGAGGGCCTGGAATTGAAACCTAGTAACATCATTGTTAGAGCCTTCGACGGTTCTAAAAGGATGGTGCACGGTGAAGTAGACATTCCTATTCGTGTGGGTTCCCAAGTCTTCGACTCAACGTTCTATGTAATGGATATCCGTCCGTCTTATTCCTGCTTGTTGGGTCGACCTTGGATTCACAAGGCTGGGGCAGTAACATCCACTCTACACCAAAAGCTCAAATACCCTGTCAAATGGAAGATTGTTACTGTGCAAGGTGAAGAGGAATACATGGTTAGTCATTTGAATTCATTCCGGTATATCGAGATGGATGGGGAGTTTATTGAAACCCCCTTTCAGCATTTTGAGGAGGTACCTCCAACGTTGGCATCAGCTGAAACAGTGGTTGAAGAAGACTTTTCGTTGAAGATGGCGTCCTTGAAAGATGCTCGGGCTGTAATCGAGAAAGGAAATTATGCAAACTGGGGTCAGCTTCCTGACTTCACTCAAAAGAACGACAAGTTTGGGCTGGGCTTTACTGCAGAGGCTCAGAGGGCTGTGCGCAAGGACAAGATCAGAAATGCTCCAGTGTTTATCACCAGTCCAAGGGTGAATGCTATCGAGGAGGATGTAGAGGAAGCAGAGTTTGACAGTTGGATCTATCCAACCACCAGCAACGGACCAAGCAACTGGACGGCAAAGGATTTTACACCTATCACATTTGTCACGCAGTAATTAACTCTTTTGATTTTCAATTTGTAACAAACAATATGTTAAAACTTTATTGGCTCGGTGTCCTACACGGGGCATCGTAGCTCCATTTGTGAGGGCTTTTTGTATGACATTTCCATATATCATCAATCAAAACATTGGACGTTTGTTGCATTTCAAATCTTGTGCTCTTTTTCTTTCTGTGTTATATATTGCAAGACAGCTATATTTACACACACTCACTTATACAGGTTTCAATCCACTATGGATCTCACTGGTAACAGCTCTGCTACCACCAGTTATGACTTCGAGAATCCGATCAACTTGGCCGAGGACGAAGGTGAAGATGATTGCGAAGTGCCTGGGGAACTCGCAAGACTGCTACTTCAAGAAGAGAGGGCCATTCAACCGCATGAAGAGCCGGTGGAAACAGTTAACCTGGGTACTGAGACAGATAAGAAAGAGGTCAAGATTGGTGCCAATCTAGAGCTCAGCGTAAAGCAACGATTGATCCAGATGCTGCATGATTACATGGAGATATTTGCCTGGTCCTATGAAGACATGCCTGGTTTGGATGCCGACATTGTAGTTCACCACCTGCCAACCAAGAAGGATTGCCCTCCAGTAAAGCAAAAGGTCCGCCGTATGCGCCCAGAGATGTCCGAAAAGATCAAGGCTGAGGTTATGAAGCAATTCGATGCCGGTTTTCTAGCAGTAACTTCTTATCCTCAATGGGTTGCCAACGTGGTGCCAGTGCCGAAGAAGGATGGTAAAGTCAGAATGTGTGTCGACTACAGGGATTTGAACAGGGCAAGCCCCAAGGATGATTTCCCTCTACCTCACATCAACGTTCTTGTCGACAATACTGCTCAACACAAGGTGTTCTCCTTCATGGATGGTTTTTCAGGGTATAATCAGATCAAGATGGCTCCGGAAGATATGGAAAAGACTACCTTTGTGACTCAGTGGGGCACCTTCTGCTACAAGGTCATGCCGTTCGGGTTGAAAAATGCTGGGGCAACCTATCAACGTGCCATGGTTGCTTTATTTCATGATATGATCCATCATGAGATTGAGGTATACGTTGATGACATGATTTCAAGGTCCCAAACTGAGGAGGAGCACCTTGATCATCTGAGGAAGCTGTTTGACCGACTCAAGTTATACAAGCTGAGGTTGAATCCCAACAAATGCACCTTTGGGGTGAGGTCCGGAAAATTGCTAGGTTTCATTGTAAGTGATAAAGGTATTCAGGTGGACCCTGCCAAGGTAAAACCCATACAAGAGATGCCGACTCCAAAGACAGAGAAAGAAGTCAGAGGCTTCCTGGGACGACTGAATTACATTGCCCGATTCATCTCACATCTGACTGCTACTTATGAGCCAATCTTCAAATTACTGAAGAAAGATCAAGTAGTACGCTGGAACGATGAATGTCA
The DNA here is from genome assembly GCA_948472305.1 of Vicia faba. Lineage (NCBI taxonomy): Eukaryota > Viridiplantae > Streptophyta > Magnoliopsida > Fabales > Fabaceae > Vicia > Vicia faba. Next base: position 16,291,483 of record OX451736.1, on the reverse strand, counting down.
GGCTGCCTTTGAAAAGATAAAGGAATATCTCCAAGAGCCACCCATTCTTATGCCACCAGTGGAAGGAAGACCTCTGATACTATACTTGACAGTACTTGACAATTCAATGGGGTGTGTGCTGGGGCAGCATGACGAGTCTGGCCGAAAAGAGCACGCTATTTATTACCTGAGAAAAAAGTTTACCGACTGTGAGTCTCGTTACTCACTGCTTGAGAAAACTTGCTGCGCTCTGGTATGGGCTGCTCGCCGGCTGAGACAGTATATGCTGACTCACACTACTCTTTTGATTTCAAAGATGGATCCCATCAAGTACATATTCGAAAAGCCTGCTCTGTCAGGAAGAATAGCGAGATGGCAAATGATCTTGACAGAATATGATATCCAGTATACAACTCAGAAAGCAATCAAAGGAAGTGTACTGGCAGATCATTTGGCACACCAACCTGTGGACGATTACCAATCATTGAACTTTGATTTTCCGGACGAAGATATCATGGTGGTAACTGATTGTGAAGTTCCTGGACCGGATGAAGGACCTGAGGAAGGATCCCGATGGTCTATGCATTTTGACGGAGCCTCCAATGCTTTGGGTAACGGCGTCGGCGCTGTAATCATATCTCCCAAAGGAACTCATACTCCACTCACCGCCCGATTGTGTTTCAACTGCACCAACAACATGGCAGAATATGAGGCATGTATCATGGGTCTACAAGCTGCAATCGATTTAAGGATCAAATTTCTGAGTTTCTTCGGAGATTCCGCTCTCGTGATCAATCAGATCAAAGGCGAGTGGGATACGAAACACCCAAATCTTATTCCTTACAAGGAGTATGTGTTGACCTTGCTTCCCCACTTTGAAGAGATAACTTTTGAGCACTTCCCAAGAGAGGAGAATCAGCTAGCGGACGCACTAGCTACGATGTCTTCAATGTTCAAAGTTAAATGGGACAATGAAGCTCCCCGGATCATTATCTGGAAGTTGGACGAACCGGCATACTGCTGCGATCTTGAGGCCGAAAAGGTGACTGAAAAACCCTGGTATCATGAGGTGAAGAGGTACTTGGAAGCTCAGGAATACCCTGAAGGTGCATCTGTCAATGACAAGAAGTTCATGAGGAGGTTTGCGGCAAAATTCTTCCTCAGCAACAACATTCTCTACAAACGGAATCATGATTCAACTCTACTGCGTTGTGTGGATAAGGCTGAAGCAGAGAAGATCATGACAGAACTGCATGAAGGTACATTCGGAACACATTCCAGTGGACACACCATGGCAAAGAAAATCCTTCGGGCAGGATATTTCTGGTCCACAATGGAAGCCGATTGTTACCAACACTCTCGAACTTGTCACAAATGCCAGATCTATGCTGACAAGGTGCACATCCCTCCGGTTCCTCTGAACGTCCTGACGGCACCTTGGCCTTTTGCGATGTGGGGAATTGATATGATCGGGGAGATCCGACCGACGACATCCAATGGGCATCGCTTCATCTTGGTTGCGATCGATTACTTCACAAAGTGGCTTGAGGCAGCTTCCTACGCAACGGTAACCAAGAGCGTCGTGGCACGTTTCATTCGGCATAACCTGATCTGTCGGTACGGCGTCACGGAAAGGATCATTACAGACAATGGTACCAATCTCAACAACAAGATGATCACTGAGCTCTGCGAGCAATTCAAAATACAACACCATAACTCTTCTCCTTACCGGCCGAAGATGAATGGAGCTGTAGAAGCAGCTAATAAGAATATCAAGAAAATTGTGCAGAAGATGACAGTGACCTATAAAGATTGGCACGAAATGCTACCGTTTGCTCTTCATGGGTACCGTACCTCAGCAAGGACGTCAATCGGGGCAACACCCTTTTCCTTGGTTTATGGCATGGAGGCGGTCTTGCCAATTGAAGTCCAGATACCCTCTCTCCGGATAATGAAGGATGCAGACTTGAGTGAAGATGACTGGATCCAGACTCGACTTGATCAATTAAACCTGATCGACGAAAAGAGACTCACCGCTATCTGTCATGGTCAGACGTACCAAAAACAGATGATCAGGGCATTTAACAAGAAAGTCGGACCACAAGAGTATCAAGTTGGGGACCTGGTAATCAAACGCATCATCCTTCCTCAAAGTGATCCCCGGGGCAAATGGACCCCTACATATGAAGGGCCATTTGTAGTTAAACATGTGTTCTCAGGAGGAGCCATGATTCTAACCACCATGGATGGTGACGACCTTCCTCACCCCGCCAATGCAGACATAGTAAAAAGATACTACGCATGAATAAAAGACCCGCTAGGTTGACATACCTAGGCAAAAATAAGGGCTTCCCGGCGAACCAAAAGGGTTCAAGCAAAAATAAGGGATGAAATAAAAAAATCTGTACACCCGGCAAGTCGAAAACCTAAAAAGGCGGCTTGGGCAAAAATGGGTATCCCGGTAAACTGAAAACCCGAAAGGGCGGTCCAGGAAAAAGTTAGGGATAAAGCGTAACACTATGTCTCATTGATCACTTTGCATCCGGAATTCGGCATCAACTATCTGGCTCAGATCTCGGTATCGATCAATCAGCTTCATCTTCAACTAAGTAGCAAAGTGATGAGACGTTTGAAGACATAAAGGCGATAGCAGAGTTGGAACCCAGTGGGATTGTTCACATAGCTGTTTTGTTTCCTTTTCAAAATTGTAAATTCTATGTTATTCGGCGGCATTCTCTTACTAGGATGTCAGCCTCTTGTACAAAAACGCCTATTCACAGGCAAATTTCAAAATCAATACAAATTCACTTTTTCATACTGTGATCGGTGGATCTGGAACTGACTGTTTAACGCTGGTTCGCGAAATGTCGCGGAAGCAAGAGTCGCCACCGTCTTTTATTTTCTCCAAATGGAAAGGACAAAAGCACAGAAAAATTCCTTATTGAGATTGCTCTCGGTTCGGGAGGTAGATTATAGAAAGGGAAGGTGTTAGCACCCTTTCTATCCATGGTTATCCATGGGCTCTTAGATACTTGCTCATTGTGTTTTCAAAAATGGTTTGTTTGCTTTTCAACTGTGGGTTTTAAAAAGTTTCTTTGAAAATTTCAGTTCGACTCTTGTATCGGTCCTCAAGAGTGTTTGAAAAATGCTTTCGAAAGCTTTTTGAAAATGTGTTGGTGTGAAAAGTATTTTTGATTTGTTTTGTTTTGAATTAGAGCAAGTATCCACGAGTCGTCTACCTACCCTAAGGAATTCGTCTGTGTAAATGTCCTTTAAAGTAGTGCCATCCCACCATTGAGAGGTAGGTAGCACCACCGTTGGAGGTGTTCGGGTCAATTCGAGGGTTCGGGACATGGTGATCACCAGAGCAATGGGAAGACACCTTAGAAGCTACCCTCATGCCAGGTTCCCGGATCATGAGGACTTACTAAGACATCCTCTACTCGACGATCACCTTTCGAGGCAAGGCAACAGTGAGGCGTACCCTAGGGATGGTGTGTGATTCGTGTGTCGTTTTCATTTATTTTTGTCTTGTCATGTCAAAGTGATCTATGCGTTTGTTTTTATTTTAGGCATTCATTCTTTCATGCATTTATTTAACAGTTAAGAAAGATGCGGAAATTAAAAGTTCCTAAACTATTACAAAGGCGCGGGTCCACATCGCCAAATAAAAATCCAGGACCCGATTTGACATAAAATAAAGAAATAAAGTGCGAGAAATATAAAATGTCCGAGTTACATGGCTTTGGGAGAATTACATAAAAAATTATAAGAAAGAATAAAAATGCGCGAATTGAATTAAAATTGAAAGTGAGGGCGTTGGACCCTTTTTAAATGAAATTAAATTATTATGACCAAATTAATTAAAATAAAATAAAAAGAAATTATTTTTGAGGTTTTTTGTATTTATGATTTTTTAATGAGAACTAAATGAAATTAATTAATTAACCCTAATTCTAGTTATTTTTAATTTATTAAGAAAAATATCAAAATTGAATCTAAAATTAAACCTAATTAATTAATGGTAAGTTTTATTTACAAAAATAAGGATAATTAATAATTAATGGTGAAGGAAAAGAAAAAGATAAAAATTGATTAAAATCCTAATTCTACAAAATTTAAATTTATTAAGAAAAATGTTAAAATTAATCCTAGAATAAAACTAATTAATTAATATAATTTATTGACAAAGATATTAAAATAAAATATTTTTTGGTTTTTTATATTGTTTTTATATTTTATGAAAATAAGTTAAATTAATGGAATTAATTAAAAAAAGAAATAATTGAAATAAATAAAATAAGGAAAAGAAAGAAAATACAATACCTTGGGGGTATCAGTCCCTTTTTTGGAGGTGAATTGGAGTGGTTTGACCATTTGTGTTCTGGCCTCATCATGCATAAGTTGTTCTACTTTGGCCATTTGACTTTTGGCTTTTGGCCATTTGCGTTTTGGCCTCAACGTTCCTTAATCTTCTCAGGATGTCTGTTTCGCCATGTATTGGTGTCATGCATAAGTTTTTCTACTTTGGCCATTTGGCTTTTGGCTTTTGGCCATTTGACTTTTGGCCTCAACGTTCCTTAATGAACCTGCATGGGATCCTGTCTAAATCTGTAGTGTTGAACCTCATAAACACATTAAATAAAATAATAAAAATTCAAATAAAACCAACATATGAAGAAATTTAATGTTTAGGCACAATATGACATGTATGAATGATTATACCCTTTTGATCATGGAGATCAAATCAATCTTACCCTTACTGGAAAATTAGTGACCTGAATGCTTTTATGCCTTACTGGAAAATTAGGATCATGGAGATCAAGCCAGCCTTATCCTTACTGAAGAAGTAGTGAGGTGTTGGTTTGTAACTGTGATGGCTTGTTTGTAGTGAGAGAGGGATTTGTAATAAGGATTTCAAGGTTTTAGGGTTCTTGAAAGAATTTGATATTCTTATAGTGTTGTGGCCAGGTTTTTTCTCTCTTTTTCCCCTCTTTTTCTCCTCTCTCTTTTTTTTTCTCCCCTCTGGTTTGTGTGAAAAGAAGGTGATTATATAATGGAAATTAGGGTAAAGAAAATGGGCTTTGAATGTGCAATTGGGCCTCCAATGTTCACTTGAATTCGTCACTTTTCAGGCTAAATCGCAGGGACTTAAGTGCATTTTTTGAAGTTGAAATGTGAAAACAAAATGTAGCCGACATCGAGAACTAACTCCTGTCCGAAAATTGACTCAATCGGATAAACGGTGAATTAGTTATGAATTTTTGAAGTTTCAGCTCAGACAAACTTATTTTGAGCTCCAGTGTCGACTCTGACACGTTCTTCAATAAAAAACTGGTATTGATCGGAGCATAATCCGGTCTCGACTTTTGAAGCAAAGTTGTAGATCTATGAGTCAGTGACCTTGTGTAAAAATATGAGTCCAATCCGATAAAAATTGACCGAGTTATGAATTTTTGAAGTTTCGGCCCAGATGAAATAATATTCAGCATTCAGGATTTTCAGCGTGTCACGCACTCTGAGCAAAAAACGAAGGCCTTTTGAAAACCGTTTGAACTCAATACCTTCTGTGAAAATGTAGCCAACTAAATTTGTGAAATTTTGGCACCGGAACCAGCTCGATACGATGAAAATCGACCAAGTTATGATTTTCTGAACATGACGCAAATAAAGTTCTGTCACAAATTTTCTGTATGAAAATACGTGGTAAATCCACATTTTTGAAGACCTTCTGATGGAAATTGGCTTCCAGCCGTGAGAGATGTAAACGTAGATAATGTCAAGACGGAATTTTGGCCACAGGAACGGGTTCAAAACGAGCCACGATCTTCAAGTTATGAATTTTTTAGCGCATAAAAACTGCACTTTCAGCACACTTTTTCACCATATTTCTTCGAGAAAACTCACACATTCGGATACCTTCTTTAAAGAATTGACTCTTGAGCCGAACCTGAATTTGAGAATATGTTATCAGAGATATCTTGGCGAAAGAATACCTGAATATGACGCGCCGAGTTGGACTTGTGAATTTTTCTTGAAATATTTTGAGAAATATGGGATGGCAAATTTTGGGGTACAACAGTTGCCCCTGTTCAATCTTCTTAAACCTGAGGATGTAGATTAGCTGACGTGCCTTTCGTAATCCGAAGGTGGAAGATGATTGAACACTAGAGTGCCCAGAAATTTGCGCTCACATAGTAGCAGTGATGGTGGAATGGGCTTATAGATGCCATTTGGAGATTAATGGATAGGATGATGGGCTTATAGATGCCATGCTAAGAGATGATGGAAGGTGGATGGGCTTATAGATGCCATCTGGATGTTGATCGCGTAAGAGCTTCCTTAGCGAGAACTTGCATACCTGAAAAAAAAAAAGAAAAATGATTACCTGACCTGTTACGGGAGCTGGTCTTCAAATTCTTTGTGTAGATGTGTCCTGACTGGTTACAGGAGCTGGATTTGGAGCTTCAAACGGTGATGAATGAACCAGGGATGGTTACTACCTCAACAGGAACGGTGAGAGAACCTTAGGCGACTACAACCTCAATAGCAATCATTGAGAGAATCTTGGATAACTTCAACCTCAACAACAATCGTTGAGCGAATCTTGGGATTACCACCTCCGCAGTATCGGGGAGAGAACCATATGCGACTACAACCTCAATAGCAATCATTGAGAGAATCTTGGATAACTTCAACTTCAACAGCAATCGTTGAGCGAATCTTGGGATTACCACCTCCACAGTATCGGGGAGAGAACCATAGGCGACTACAACCTCAACAGCAAACATTGAGAGAATCTTGGTGGGAATTACCTTCTCCGCAGTATCGGGGAGAGAACCATAGGCGACTACAACCTCAATAGCAATCATTGAGAGAATCTTGGATAACTTCAACTTCAACAACAATCGTTGAGAGAAGCTTGGGATTACCACCTCCGCAGTATCGGGGAGAGAACCATAGGCGACTACAACCTCAATAGCAATCATTGAGAGAATCTTGGATAACTTCAACTTCAACAGCAATCGTTGAGAGAAGCCTGGGATTACCACCTCCGCAGTATCGGGGAGAGAACCATAGGCGACTACAACCTCAATAGCAATCATTGAGAGAATCTTGGATAACTTCTACCGAGTCTTTATCAGAAAAATCTGTTTGGGGTCGATTTAGCTGGACTAGAGAAAGCCTTGGACTGGATAAGAAATCTTTGGAGTCGATTAACTGAACCGGTCTAGGTCTTGGAATGTCTTCAACTGGGTTTTTATCAGAAAAATCTTTAGGAGTCGGTTTAACTAGACCAGAGAACGCCTTTGACTGGATAATAACCAGGAAAATCTTTGGAGTCGATTTAACTGAACCAGACAAGGTCTTTGGAGTCTTCAACTGAGTCTTCAAAAGAAAAACCTTTAGGAGTCGGTTTAACTAGACCAGAGAACGCCTTTGACTGGATAATAACCAGGAAAATCTTTGGAGTCGATTTAACTGAACCAGATAAGGTCTTTGGAGTCTTCAACTGAGTCTTCAAAAGAAAAACCTTTAGGAGTCGGTTTAACTAGACCAGAGAACGCCTTTGACTGGATAATAACCAGGAAAATCTTTGGAGTCGATTTAACTGAACCAGGCAAGGTCTTTGGAGTCTTCAACTGAGTCTTCAAAAGAAAAACCTTTAGGAGTCGGTTTAACTAGACCAGAGAACGCCTTTGACTGGATAATAACCAGGAAAATCTTTGGAGTCGATTTAACTGAACCAGACAAGGTCTTTGGAGTCTTCAAAAGAAAAACCTTTAGGAGTCGGTTTAACTAGACCAGAGAACGCCTTTGACTGGATAATAACCAGGAAAATCTTTGGAGTCGATTTAACTGAACCAGGCAAGGTCTTTGGAGTCTTCAACTGAGTCTTCAAAAGAAAAACCTTTAGGAGTCGGTTTAACTAGACCAGAGAACGCCTTTGACTGGATAATAACCAGGAAAATCTTTGGAGTCGATTTAACTGAACCAGGCAAGGTCTTTGGAGTCTTCAACTGAGTCTTCAAAAGAAAAACCTTTAGGAGTCGGTTTAACTAGACCAGAGAACGCCTTTGACTGGATAATAACCAGGAAAATCTTTGGAGTCGATTTAACTGAACCAGACAAGGTCTTTGGAGTCTTCAACTGAGTCTTCAAAAGAAAAACCTTTAGGAGTCGGTTTAACTAGACCAGAGAACGCCTTTGACTGGATAATAACCAGGAAAATCTTTGGAGTCGATGTAACTGAACCAGGCAAGGTCTTTGGAGTCTTCAACTGAGTCTTCAAAAGAAAAACCTTTAGGAGTCGGTTTAACTAGACCAGAGAACGCCTTTGACTGGATAATAACCAGGAAAATCTTTGGAGTCGATTTAACTGAACCAGACAAGGTCTTTGGAGTCTTCAACTGAGTCTTCAAAAGAAAAACCTTTAGGAGTCAGTTTAACTAGACCAGAGAACGCCTTTGACTGGCTAATAACCAGGAAAATCTTTGGAGTCGATTTAACTGATCCGGTCTAGGTCCTGAGATAGCTGAGAACTTAACTGAATCTTTTCCTGAAAGGTAAAGGTCAGTCATATGCAATGCATGATATGGATCAAGCAATGATGTTCTCAATATAAATGAGATTTGTAAGATATGATGCGTCTATGCATGCTATAATGATGTATGTGATGTTTAGGAATGTATGTTTTTGTCTAGGAAAGTAAATCCTTGACGGGTGCCAGGAAGTCACTCCTGGGCTAATGTTGGAGAATAGATTTTGCTTCCGTTGGGGATAATAGTTGCAAGAATAACTCCGTTGGGGAATAAACTTGGCGAATGGAATAACTCTGTGGGGAGAAAAGTACTCTAACGATCTTGCTGGGGAACAATATTCTGTGGGGAAAGAGGTACTTTGTTGAATTGTTGATAATAACTTGTTAGGGATACCCTTGTTGTGTTGGAAGTGTTGATAGACTTCGCTGGGGATAAGAAGACTTCGTCGAGGACGCTCTTTCCGTGGCTTATGGCTGAGGATAACCCAGTTATACCCTGGTAGGGGAATAACTCTTTGAATAAAGCCGGGAGAATCGTTCGTGCTTTGCGAGGATAAGCTTCCAGAATCTACTCGGGATAAGCTTACTGCTTGGGGAGATAAATTCCAACTTTCCTAGGGAACTGGATTGGACTCTCCTGGGGAAGTTTTGAACTGCGGGGGAAGTGACTCCATTGAATGTTTGGTATACCGCCGGGGAACAATCTTTAGGTCAAGATTGTCGGGGATGCTTGTTAAGAATGTATATATGCTGCTGGGGAATGTTGAGCTCTGCGGGAGGATACCCAACTTCCTTAAGTTTGATAATATAGCTTTGCTTGGGGAGAGTATACTGCTTGCTGGCTCACTCTCTGGGGAATTAAGATATCTGGTTATGTTCTTCGGCCGAACCTACCTTGGTACCTTAATGGATTGAGCAACTAGATCGCTTAGACAACTCTTTATTGCCCCTGTTTATATGGGAGAAGGCACCTGTGGGGTGCTGCTAGTTGTTGAGGGTCAAACCTTCTTCCGGTAGGCAGATGACAAGATGCCAGGACATAGTCGTACGCTTTAATCCCTAATTTTTGCCTGGACCGCCCCTTTGGGTTTTCAGTCCACCGGGATACCCATTTTTGCTCAAGCCGCCTTTTCAGGTTTTCGACTTGCCGGGTGTACAGATTTTTTTTCATTTTCATCCCTTATTTTTGCCTGAACCCTTTTGGTTCGCCGGGGAGCCCTTATTTTTGCCTAGGTGTGTCAACCTAGCGGGTCTTTGATTTTGCGTAGTATTTTTTCGACTATGTCCATGCTCTCAGAATGTAGGGAGTTGCCCCTGTTAGAAGTGTTTTGTCATGCCACCAGAAGGTGTTTGATTAGGCAAGATTCGTTGCTGAAATTCCCCAAGTGACTCAGGCAGAGATTTTCCCCAGGCCATTTGGTCTTTGAGAGATTCTCCGAATCTTGACTTGATTGCCCCAGATGGTGGACAATAATCATGTCATGCCCCTTGATTGGAGATACTCTTGTTCATTAGACTTTCGTCATGCGAATTTCCCTGCTGTTCAAACAAAAAGTCATATGCAAACAAAGTTATGTTAAAAATGCAAAGCTTATGTCTGTCTTGAAGATTTTGAAAATGCATTCTTTTTCATAAAACAAGTGATTGTTTGTAAACGTGATGTCAACTCGTTTTTTTATTGCGAGCCTTAAGGAGTCAGGATACCTTTCGTAACAGTATGCTTTCGAACTAACCCATGCTTCAGCTAGGACTTTTAAGGGTTATAACGTGGCCTGGTTCATGGTTTAAGAAACGAAGGATAAAGGCTCAAATTTTATTTGTACCCACCCGCTCTTCGTGATGTTCTCCAAACCTAAGCTCAGTTGACCGTGCGTTAGACCTTGTTTGAGTCTTTGCTCTGATGTTCCAATGATGGTTCAGATATTGATGATTTATTCTGAATAGGCAGTCATTCTCTTTTGTTGTTGAGGGTTGATAGGACCTCTTTCTTTTTGATTTTGTTATCCCTGTTTTTTTTGCCTGGGCTGTTTCCTTTTTTGGAATTACAGTCAGCGGGATGCCCCAGTTTCGTAAGTCCCTTTTATAGGTTTTGACTTTATGGGCTTTTCATTTATGAATTTTTTGATAATGACTGTCTGTCTTTATTGATTATTCGGAACCATCACTGTCTTTCTTTGTTTTGTAAGGACCTCTTTGGTGCCATTTGTTGCGTACTTGGATCAACTGAGAGACTACCCTGCCCCAGGTTATGATTAAGGGTTTTAAATTTCGAAAAGAAAAACTCCTACTTCTTTGGCTCAGAGGGGTTGACGAGGGATTATCATCCTTATAACTCCAGTGTTTAGGAATTGAAACAATACATGTACCTCATCAGCGGGGTCTGTTCAAAAGCATACTGTAGATTGTGGTATCGTTTTCGTCATCCTCCCTCAAGAGGCTTAGAATTATTAATTGAGAGTTGACATCAGAAAAAATATGAAAATAATTTGCATATAGTGGATATGAATATATTGCTTCAAAACAGACATATGCAATGCATTAATGAAATAACAACGTTTAACATGAATAAATGTTTGAACAAAAGAGAATTGCAATTTGAACATTCGAATGAACAAAAATTTCTCAATCCTAGCCATGTTTTGGCAAGGGAGCTATGATCACGTGGGGAGTCTTGGGTACTTTAAAATGAATCTCTCCAGCGTCGATCATGTCTTGAATCTTGTTTTTGAGAGGCCAGCAGTTGTCCGTAGTATGCCCCGGGCTATCAGAATGATATGCGCACCTATCGTTGGGATGATAGTTAGGAGCCGAAGTGTTCGGATTCCGGAGAGGAGCCCTTAAGGTGATCAGCCCTGCCTTCAACATTTGTTGTAGTGCTTGACCCAGCGACATGTTGATCTTGGTGAACTGCCTTTTAGGCTTGTCTGGTTGACGCTGGTGAGGTTGATGTTGAATTTGTGACCCTGAAGCCACTTGAGGAGCTCTCCCCTTATCTCCTTGTCTCAAAGGTGGTTGAACGATAACTGGCTTTTTACCCTTAGACTTTTGCCCCAGTTGGTTACCCTGAAGCAGTTGGTTGACGAGAACCCCGAGCTCATCTTGTCTTTGAGCTAACCCTTGAATGGCAGTCACCTGCCCCAGCATCTAGACTTTCAAAGCGTCCACCTCGGCTTGCAGGTGTTTCAGCCTTTCATCCTCAGCACTGTTCTTGACTAGAGTCTCCATGAGAAGTGTCCTTAGCTCCTCATGCCCCTTGGATAGGCTTATGAAGATTTCCCTGAACTGAGTCTCTTGAGTACGAAGCTCCTGATTGTCTTGTTGGGAAGCCATTGCTGAAATAAACAGCGGAGAAGGGTAAGTGACCTGTAACAAGGGTACCTGCAATGCAATGATATGTATGATATGCATGCAATGTTTTCAAGGACCTCGCGGGATAAACAAGAAAATTGGTTAGAATTTGGGTCCGGTAGCTTGATGGAAGGGACTGCATATTGTTGAGAGTCCTTCTTCAAGAGTCAAGGCTCACCATATCGAGTGGGTCATAGCCTCTGACTTTAGTTATCATGTCTAGTTCTAGTTTCCAAATAACCTTGGTTAGGGGAACCTTCTCCAGGAGTCAAAGCTCACCATATCAAGTGGGTCATAGCCCCTGACAACCTTGGCTAGAGGAAAATAAATCCTCTTTGCCCCTTGCTAGATGTTTGATTTATCATGACCTGCATCACAAGCCCTTGAGATCCTTGAAATGGGTTAGGATGTATGCAATGGTATGATGTCATGCTATGCATGGGGTGATGTAGGTAAACCCTGTTATGAGTCCCAATTAAGGACTATAGACAAACCCTGCAAGAAATTCAGTATACTTTGTTATGAGTCCCAATTAAGGACTATAGACAAACCCTGCAAGAAATTCAATATACTTTGTTATGAGTCCCAATTAAGGACTATAAACAAAACCTGCAAGAGACCTAGTAAACCCTGTTATGAGTCCCAGTTAAGGACTATAAACAAAACCTGCAAGTAGCTTATGTGTCAGATAACATGCATGCAATTAGTCAAGTACGAAGGCACACAAGTCACACAAGAGAAGCCCTTAGAGTTTAGGCCAGCATGAGGTCTAGGTGTTACCCTCTTTCAGTTGGTTGGTTCATACCTGTCCTATCAAAGTAACCGGGTTCTTAGAGGATCCCAATATCATTGACTACCCTCAATCGGTCATAACTCCAGCATCGCAATCTTTTCTTGCGGCCAAAACCATCACGAGAGTTTAGCCTCAATGGGCGTAGCATACTGCTACTGTTCCAATGGCCAAGTTGGGTCATTTAAGGTTCTAAGGTCTGTTGGTGCTTAATGACTCCTTGGAAGACCCATATTCTCCCCGTTTCAACACGAGGGATATCGGTACAGACCAAGGCGCCACACCAACGTAGCCACTGCTTCACCCATGTCGGTATACGCCGGACAGGTCCCTCACAGCTTATGCTACCTAAACAGGGTATCCCCAGATCCGGGTTAGGATCTATGTAACTCCCATGCAACCCACAAATTTAAAGCAGTCAAAGCAAGCAATTGAAAAAAAGAGTGAACTATTCCTAAGGTACACCTCACTTATAAAGTATCCCCAGCAGAGTCGCCAGTTCTGTGATCGGTGGATCTGGAACTGACTGTTTAACGCTGGTTCGCGAAATGTCGCGGAAGCAAGAGTCGCCACCGTCTTTTATTTTCTCCAAATGGAAAGGACAAAAGCGCAGAAAAATTCCTTATAGAGATTGCTCTCGGTTCGGGAGGTAGATTATAGAAAGGGAAGGTGTTAGCACCCTTTCTATCCATGGTTATCCATGGGCTCTTAGATACTTGCTCATTGTGTTTTCAAAAATGGTTTGTTTGCTTTTCAACTGTGGGTTTTAAAAAGTTTCTTTGAAAATTTCAGTTCGACTCTTGTATCGGTCCTCAAGAGTGTTTGAAAAATGCTTTCGAAAGCTTTTTGAAAATGTGTTGGTGTGAAAAGTATTTTTGATTTGTTTTGTTTTGAATTAGAGCAAGTATCCACGAGTCATCTACCTACCCTAAGGAATTCGTCTGTGTAAATGTCCTTTAAAGTAGTGCCATCCCACCATTGAGAGGTAGGTAGCACCACCGTTGGAGGTGTTCGGGTCAATTCGAGGGTTTGGGACATGGTGATCACCAGAGCAATGGGAAGACACCTTAGAAGCTACCCTCATGCCAGGTTCCCGGATCATGAGGACTTACTAAGACATCCTCTACTCGACGATCACCTTTCGAGGCAAGGCAACAGTGAGGCGTACCCTAGGGGTGGTGTGTGATTCGTGTGTCGTTTTCATTTATTTTTGTCTTGTCATGTCAAAGTGATCTATGCGTTTGTTTTTATTTTAGGCATTCATTCTTTCATGCATTTATTTAACAGTTAAGAAAGATGCGGAAATTAAAAGTTCCTAAACTATTACAAAGGCGCGGGTCCACATCGCCAAATAAAAATCCAGGACCCGATTTGACATAAAATAAAGAAATAAAGTGCGAGAAATATAAAATGTCCGAGTTACATGGCTTTGGGAGAATTACATAAAAAATTATAAGAAAGAATAAAAATGCGCGAATTGAATTAAAATTGAAAGTGAGGGCGTTGGACCCTTTTTAAATGAAATTAAATTATTATGACCAAATTAATTAAAATAAAATAAAAAAAAATTATTTTTGAGGTTTTTTGTATTTATGATTTTTTAATGAGAACTAAATGAAATTAATTAATTAACCCTAATTCTAGTTATTTTTAATTTATTAAGAAAAATATCAAAATTGAATCTAAAATTAAACCTAATTAATTAATGGTAAGTTTTATTTACAAAAATAAGGATAATTAATAATTAATGGTGAAGGAAAAGAAAGAGATAAAAATTGATTAAAATCCTAATTCTACAAATTTTAAATTTATTAAGAAAAATGTTAAAATTAATCCTAGAATAAAACTAATTAATTAATATAATTTATTGACAAAGATATTAAAATAAAATATTTTTTGGTTTTTTATATTGTTTTTATATTTTATGAAAATAAGTTAAATTAAAGGAATTAATTAAAAAAAGAAATAATTGAAATAAATAAAATAAGGAAAAGAAAGAGAATACAATACCTTGGGGGGTATCAGTCCCCTTTTTGGAGGTGAATTGGAGTGGTTTGGCCATTTGTGTTCTGGCCTCATCATGCATAAGTTGTTCTACTTTGGCCATTTGGCTTTTGGCCATTTGCGTTTTAGCCTCAACGTTCCTTAATCTTCTCATGATGTCTGTTTCGCCATGTATTGGTGTCATGCATAAGTTTTTCTACTTTGGCCATTTGGCTTTTGGCTTTTGCCCATTTGGCTTTTGGCCTCAACGTTCCTTAATGAACCTGCATGGGATCCTGTCTAAATCTGCAGTGTTGAACCTCATGAACACATTAAATAAAATAATAAAAATTCAAATAAAACCAACATATGAAGAAATTTAATGTTTAGGCACAATATGGCATGTATGAATGATTATATCCTTTTAATCATGGAGATCAAATCAATCTTACCCTTACTGGAAAATTAGTGACTTGAATGCTTTTATGCCTTACTGGAAAATTAGGATCATGGAGATCAAGCCAGCCTTATCCTTACTGAAGAAGTAGTGAGGTGTTGGTTTGTAACTGTGATGGTTTGTTTGTAGTGAGAGAGGGATTTGTAATAAGGATTTCAAGGTTTTAGGGTTCTTGAAAGAATTTGATATTCTGACAGTGTTGTGGCCAGGTTTTTTCTCTCTTTTTCCCCTCTTTTTCTCCTCTCTCTTTTTTTTTCTCCCCTCTGATTTGTGTGAAAAGAAGGTGATTATATAATGGAAATTAGGGTAAAGAAAATGGGTTTTGAATGTGCAATTGGGCCTCCAATGTTCACTTGAATTCGTCACTTTCCAGGCTAAATCGCAGGGACTTAAGTGCATTTTTTGAAGTTGAAATGTGAAAACAAAATGTAGCCGACATCGAGAACTAACTCCTGTCCGAAAATCGACTCAATCGGATAAACGGTGAATTAGTTATGAATTTTTGAAGTTTCAGCTCAGACAAACTTATTTTGGGCTCCAATGTCGACTCTGACACGTTCTTCAATAAAAAACTGGTTTTGATCGGAGCATAATCTAGTCTCGACTTTTGAAGCAAAGTTGTAGATCTATGAGTCAGTGACTTTGTGTAAAAATATGAGTCCAATCCGATAAAAATTGACAGAGTTATGAATTTTCGAAGTTTCGGCCCAGATGAAATAATATTCAGCATTCAGGATTTTCAGCGTGTCACGCACTCTGAGCAAAAAACGAAGGCCTTTTGAAAACCTTTTGAACTCAATACCTTCTGTGAAAATGTAGCCAACTCAATTTGTGAAATTTTGGCACCGGAACCAGCTTGATACGATGAAAATCGACCAAGTTATGATTTTCTGAACATGACGCAAATAAACTTCTGTCACAAATTTTCTGTATGAAAATACGTGGTAAATCCACATTTTTGAAGACCTTCTGATCGAAATTGGCTTCCATCCGTGAGAGATGAAAACTTAGATAATATCAAGACGGAATTTTGGCCACCGGAACGGGTTCAAAACGAGCCACGATCTTCAAGTTATGAATTTTTTAGCGCATAAAAACTGCACTTTCAGCACACTTTTTCACCATATTTCTTCGAGAAAACTCACACATTCGGATACCTTCTTTAAAGAATTGACTCTTGAGCCGAACCTGAATTTGAGAATATGTTATCAGAGATATCTTGGCGAAAGAATACCTGAATATGACACGCCGGGTTGGACTTGTGAATTTTTCTTGAAATATTTTGAGAAATATGGGAGGGCAAATTTTGGGGTACAACACATACCAATTGCCATTATTTTTCCTTTTTCTGTTTTGTCTTGCGAAGAACGTCCAATGTTCTTTTTTGATATATACATTTGACATTAAATTGCTGATTCATAAATATTTGCATATGAAACAAAAGACTAATTACAGGTGACATCAGAAACGGGGGCAATGTAAAGTTGTCTAATGCAGTCTGGTTGCTTTGTCCGCCAAGGTACCAAGGTAGATTCTAACTGAAGGATGTGATCAAGTTCTCTCAACTCCCCACAGAATAAGACAAGATTCAGCAATACTTTCCCCAAGCAGAGTTGGTTCCCTATCAATCCTGAAAATAGCAACTTTCCCCAGTGGAGCATAGGCATTCATCAACAAGTATCCCCGGCAGTCTTGATCTAAGATTGTTCCCCGGCGAAATACAAACACCCCCAGTGGAACCATTTACCAGTACAATTCCAAAAGTTTCCCCAGGAAAGTGGAATTCTCATCCCCAGCAGGTCTTGAAGCTTATCCCCAGTAGATTCTGGAAGCTTATCCCCTGCAGGGTACTGACGTCTCTCCCGAGCTTTATTCAAAGTTATTCCTCACAAGGGCTTATAACTGGGTTATCCTCAGCTAATTGCCACGGAAGATCGCCCTCGGCAAAGTTCATTCAATCCCCAGCGGAGTTTATCTTTGGTATTCCCCAGCGGAGTTTATCTTTGGTATCCCCAGCGGAGTTTATCATCATTATCCCCAGCGGGATCCCTCATTGAGGTCCTCAGCAGGCCTCTCATCAAAACTTCAGCAAAGTATCTCTTCCACAGGGCAATTCCCCGGCCGGTCGTCAAGGATTTATTTTCCTAAGACGAAAATACATTCATAAACATTTCACATTTTCATACATCTTGCTTACATACATGATAAAGTGCATACAACACTATCTCGTGTTGAACAGCATGACATCATGCATATCATACATCATGACATTGCATACAACTTATGATTTTGCCTTTTCAGGGAAAAAGACAATCCCAAAGACCACTACCTTCAACTATCACAATTCCAGATTCGACTCCTGTATCCAGCCAGGGCATATCTGTTGACCACATTTCCAGACTCGATTCCTGTATCTAGCCAGGGCACGTCTGAAGAGTTCAAAGATTCGATTCCTGTATCCAGCCAGGGCATATCTATCAACTATCACAATTCCAGATTCGACTCCTGTATCCAGCCAGGGCATATCTGTTGACCACATTTCCAGACTCGATTCCTGTATCTAGCCAGGGCACGTCTGAAGAGTTCGAAGATTCGATTCCTGTATCCAGCCAGGGCATATCTGTTGACCATATTTCCAGACTCGATTCCTGTATCTAGCCAGGGCACGTCTGAAGAGTTCGAAGATTTGATTCCTGTATCCAGCCAGGGCATATCTGTTGACGACTATTTCCGGATTCGATTCCTGTATCCAGCCAGGGCACATCTGTGAGCAACCGATTGTAGATTCGACACCTGTATCTAGCCAGGGCATATCTGCATGAGGAGATTGAAGATCAAACACCTGTAACAAGCCAGGAAAACATCTGTCTTTCTCAAATACATAAGTTCTCGCTAAGGAATCTCTTATGCGATCAACACTTCCAAATGGCATCTATAAGCCCTTTCCCGACAAAGGTTCTGTCGCATCTCCAGATGGCATCTATAAGCCCATCTCCCTATCCACCATCTCTCCAAATTGAATCTATAAGCCCATTCCCGACATCACATTACTGATACTCCAACATGCGAGTGCAAATTTCCGGGCACTCTAGTGTCCAATCTCCTTTTACCCTCGAGTCACGAAAGGCAAACTTGCCAATCTAACTCTTCAGGTTCAAGAAGATTGAACAGGGGCAACTGTTGTACCCCAAAATTTGCCCTCCCATTTCCTCAACATTTTCTCATCACAAGACCCTTGAAGATCAAGATCCAGTTAGGGTTTCCTCTGCTCAAGACTTCTCCTTGCACTGTTGACCCAAATTAGGGTTTGTGATTGCACAAAGATATTTTGACCTAAAATGCCTAAGATGACTTTCATACTTCATGTTGGACTCCCAAGTTTATCCATACCAAGTTTCAAGTCTTGATTCCAAATTTTGCCCAGTCAATTGGACAGTTGACCTAGAAATCAACTGTATTGGGGAAAAAGTCAACTGTGGCCAATTGATTGTCAAATCTCATGAAAATTGACCCACATCAACATTATGAACTCACATGGACCATATTATCAAGTTTGGATCACAACTCCACAAGAAATTTGATCAGATCATCAAAAGGGCAAAATGGTCATTTTTAGGGTTTTGACTGCACAAAGGAAATTTTTGACTGTTTGACCTAGCCAATCACAAACCAAGCTCACATATGGACTCAAGGACCCCATGGAATTATCTTGACATGCTCAACAAGTTCAAAAGATCCCAAATACACAAGATTGACAGTTGAATTTCTCAATCAATTGATCAATTTTGACTGTATACTGAAAAGTCAAACTTTGACTTTTTGGTCAAAATCAAGGGTCAAGATTCATTTTTCATCAAAGCATGCCAAATCATGAAACTTGTCCATCAAGAAATCAAGAAATGCAAATTAGGGTTTGAAATGGAGATTTTTCATAACTTAGAATTTTTCTAAGTTATGAAAAACCCTAATTTTTTCCTAACTTTGCCCCACTTTCTCACCAAGATTCATTTGGATTCAAGAAAAAGTCAAAACATGAAAGTTGTAGCCTATTGCATAATCTACAACTTTTATTCACAAAGTTTTCCAAAAAGAAGCTTGTATCTCAAGTTACAATTTTTGGAACAAGGGTACCAAACCATTCTTAACTTAGTGAAATTTTGACCTTTTTAGGCAAGGTTTTTACCTAACTTCAAGACCATTTTCCATACACTTCCACTTGGAATTTCAATTTTCACTTCAAAGATGGATTGTATTACACATTCCAAGATTTCCAAAATGTCCAAGAACTCATCAAACAACCTCATGGTTAGAGGGAATCGAATTTTGCAATATGGGAAAAACTCACTTTTGTATTGGCCAAGTTACATGTTCATAACACTATGCATTTCAATCTCAGCTTGCACAACTTGATTACAGGTCTTTTATCTCAATTACACTCATAAATTTAATGCCAATCCCTTGTGCCAAGACCATGTTCTATGTGTTCAAGCATTGCCTAAAGGATTAAT
Source organism: Vicia faba (assembly GCA_948472305.1). NCBI lineage: Eukaryota > Viridiplantae > Streptophyta > Magnoliopsida > Fabales > Fabaceae > Vicia > Vicia faba. The sequence continues at coordinate 16,271,876 of OX451736.1, read as the reverse complement.
CCCAAATTGGAAAAAGCATTATATCCATTTTTGCAAAAGTTATACTTTATGTCTAAAGCAAATCAAGAAGGTACAAAGGAAATCTAATTGGCACAAGTTTATGAGTTAATCACACTGATCAAGGAGAAGTTTTGCAGCATGTTTAGGGGGCCTGTACAGGCTAGAAGCACAACTTGACCATTGCTTGCTTAAAGTTCAAGAAAGATAGCATAACATATACCAACTTCCATATCAGTCAACCAAGGCTTAGAGAAAGTTATCAAACACATTCCAAACATTGATCCTAAGCTGAAGCACGACCCTAAGATCCCCAATACCTCCCCATTGCCAGAATCACCTTCAAACTGCTCAAAACAGGGCATCCCTGCAGTTTGAATCCCATAGCTCAAAACTTCCATGCTTTCTTGCTAAAAACTCATCAAACACATTCCATAGCATCCCTTGAAGCTAACCAAAACCTAAAACACGACCTGTAACACTCCCAGGCCACTTCACCATTTTCATTTTCTTGTTTTGCAGTTGAAGTTCTCTAGCACGATTCAAGAGGTTTCAGGACAAAGTAAAACTTGGAATAGCATCCTCACACTTCAAGGAAACTGTACAAATCATCATCTTGCCCTGAAAGCTCCTCCATTGCAAGGCACGATTCCAACTGAATAGGTATATTCATGAAGTTCTATCTCTCAGTACAGACATTGTTAGCTTTAGGTTTGTGAAGGAAACATGTCACAATCATAGCCCTGAACATGCCCATATGATTAGATTTCATTTATATTATGTATGCTTAGAGAATTTTGAGTCTGAACATTGATGAAAAACTAGGTAAGGAATTGGGGGAGAAGAAATTCTCCCTCATCTTAGAGAGTTAAGTCAAGTTATTTATATCCCTAGATTCATCTTCTCATGCTCTACATTTTCCATGTTGAAAGTTTTGCTTGAAATTCCAGGAATTGGGAGATAGAAAACGCGTGCTTGCTTGAACAAGAGATGTTCTGAGGTTGAAGATGACCTGGTTCTGGGCTGGGCCTGTTTCACATTTCTTTTTGCACCCTGATTTTGCTTTTACACCCCCTGAGCCCATTTTGTTCATTTTAATGATTTTTTGACTTTTCTTTTTTTGGTTTGACTTGTTTATTTTTCCTCATAAAATAAAAAATATAAAAATATTTTTTTGCACTATTTTCCTATTTATTAGGTATTTGTTTGTTTAGGTTAGTTTTTATACATAAATAAATAAATAGATACACTTTTTATTAAAAAATACTAAAAATATGCAAAAACATTTTTATTTTCATTTTTATTTTGTTTTACCTTCTGAAAATATTTTATATAAAAAATACTTTTTTTTATTAAATATTAAATATTATTAATTTGCATATATAATACATATTAAGAAAATAATACATATATATATATATATATATATATATATATATATATATATATATATATATATATATATATATATATATATATATATATATATATATATATATATATATATATATATATATATATATATATATATATATATATATATATATATATATATATATATATATATATATATATATATATATATATATATATATATATATATATATATATATATATATATATATATATATATATATATATATATATATATATATATTAGGATATTTAGGTTAAAATACAACATATACACATTTTTATTTTTTATTAATATTTAATATAAAAAATACCTTTTTGACAAATATACTTCATTTTATCTTATTTTTGTATATAATAAATAAATATTATACATAATAAATAAATAAATACATTTTATTTAATAAAATTAGGGTTTTGCCCTAAACATAAAAAACTCCAAAAAATAATACTTTTTATTTTATTTATTTTGACATGTAAAAATACTTTTTTCCATACATACAAAAACCATTTTTGCATCTTGCATATTTATTTTTAGTTTATTTAATTTGTGCAATTAAATTATCTTGTAAATAATTCAATATTGATGTAATAGTTTAGGTTTAAGTTCCTTGTCAAAATCCCCATTTGAACATTTGTACCCCCCTTCCCATATATGGTGTTGTAATAGCTTAGTAAATTTATTTTCCGCACTTTATTGCTTTCTAATTATACCATGTTAGAATTAGGGTTTGTATGCGGAAAAAAAAACAACGAAAATAGTTTGACCTAATTTCAAGATAAACAAGCATGAAAATGGACAACACAAATCACACTTGTTGCCTTCAATAAATGGGCCATATTGCATGTTAGGTCTCTTTGGGCAAAACAAACACAAATCAAATGATCATAGTCCCTCGATGACGCTTTCAACAAGTTGCCTAAACAAATGATCAAGTCCCTTAAAGAAAATTGCCCAAAGATACTTGGAACCATTGCAATTATGGTCTAAACGATGACCCGCGCCCGTCCCTTTCACATCCTAACATGAGATTGTCCACCAAATACAATGTTGGAACAAACTTGTTAAAAGGGTTAAAACATAGCAATAATCTTTGAGAAATTTAGGAGTAGATAACCTCTTAGTTACTTGGATCAAACTTGCAAAAACAAAACACTTGCCTATTTTCTAAAACCACACCTCACAACACTTTCAAAACGAACTTTCAAAAACAAATGAAAACCTTTTCAAAAGACATACATCTTTGTATACATCCCAACATGGATCATTACAAAGGTTGCCACCACATTGGCTTCTTTTCAAAACGTTTTCAAACCCACACACACAAAGCACCATTTCAAACAATTGAAAACAAAAGGCAAGTGATCTAAGCAAGTAACTAAGAGCCCATGGATAACCATGGATAGAAAGAGTGCTAATACCTTCCCTTTCTATAATCTACTCCCCGAACCCAAGAAAACATCTCAAAGGTTTTTGCTGTGCTTTTTAAACCTTTCCTTAGGATAAAATAAAAAGTCGGTGGCGACTCTTGCTCAACCGAAACATTTGCGAAAACAAACGCAAAACTCATAGTCAGTTCTCCCACCGTATCACAATGTGCTATACAAAATAAATTATGACATGGTCTTGCTCAAATGCGTGGATAGACATGAAGAAGACACGTTGATGCATCAAATCCATGAAGTTTCCTTTGGTACTCATGCCAATGGACATTCGATGGCAAAGAAGATGCTTAAGGCAGGTTACTATTGGCTGACAATGGAATATGACTGTTACAAATTTGAAAAAAAAGTGCCATAAATGCCAGATTTATGCTGACAAAATTCATGTGCCTCCGATGCTTCTCAATGTTATTTCTTCCCCGTGGCCTTTCTCTATGTGGGGTATTGACATGATTGGAATGATTGAACCCAAGGCGTCGAATGGACTTCGTTTCATCCTAGTGGCAATAGACTACTTCACCAAATGGGTGGAAGGGGATTTATATGCTAACATTACTAAGCAGGTGGTAGTCCACTTTATCAAGAACAATCTTATATGTCGATATGGTGTGCCAAGCAGGATTATCAATGATAACGGATCGAATATGAATAACAAGATGATGATACAGCTTTGTGAAAAATTCAAGATTGTCCATCATAACTCATCTCCTTATAGGCCAAAGATGAATGGGGCTGTTGAAGTTGCTAATAAAAAAATTAAGAATATCATCCAGAAGATGGTTGTTACTTATAAAGATTGGCATGAGATGCCCCCTTTTGCTTTGCACGGGTATCATACATCTTCCCGCACTTCAATAGGGGCAACCCCGTTCTCTCTTGTGTATGGAATGGAATAAGTGCTCCCCGTTGAGTTTGAGATTGCATCTTTACGTGTGATAATGGAAACTAAGTTGTCATATGCTGAATGGGTCCAGAACAGGTTTGACCAATTGAGTTTGATTGAAGAAAAGAGAATGACGACCTTATGTCATGGCCAGTTATACCATAATATAATGAAGAAAGCTTTTGATAAGAAGTTCAAGCCTCGTGAATTTAGAGAAGGCAACCTCATGCTCAAGAAGATCATGTCTTTTAACGCTGATTCTAGGGGCAAGTGGACTCCCAATTTTGAAGGCCCATATGTTATCAAGAAAGCCTTCTCTGGAGGCACATTAATTCTTGAAACTATGGATGGCGAGGAGTTCCCAGTTCATATGAATGCTGATGTAGTCAAGAAATACTTCTCCTAAATAAATAAAAGAACATTTCGCTAAGTCGAAAACCCGAAAGGGTGACTTAGGCAAAAAAAGAGCATCTCGGTACGCTGAAAACCCGAAAGGGTGGTCTAGGCAAAAATTAGAGACATAATCAGAACAGATTCTCCCTGCTAGGTTGAAAACCTGCAAGGGAAATGTTGTACCCCAAAATTTTCCCTCTCTTTTCTCAAGACATTTCTCATCATATTTCTCAAATGCTCAAAGGTTCTCAAGGGTTGATCAGACAAGCTCACCACCTAAGCACTAGGTCCACAAATTAGGGTTTCGGTTTTCTTAGGACAATTGGATTTTTGGTGCTTCAAATGACTTTCATGGTTCATTATGGGTCTCCAAGATCGCTCATACCAAGTTTCAAGCCTTGCGTCACAAATTTGCTCAGTCAATTGCTCAGATGACTGAAAATCAGTTGTATTGGGTAAAAAGTCAATTGTGTTCAATATATAATCAAACTTCATGATTTTTGGCCAACATCAACATTTTAAGGTCATATTCATCAATTGATCAAGGGCTGATCACAAAGCCTCAAACAAAACACTTAAATCATCAAAGGGGCAAAATTATCAAAATTAGGGTTTTGATTGAGAATGATTGATCTCTGACCTAGTACATGACCTAATCGCTTGAAGCATAATCTCAAGGACTCAAATACAACATAATGACCTAATTTCATGGCTCAAGGCATTTCTCAAGGTCAATGGATTGATAGTTGAAATTTGATCAACTGATGAAAAGTCAACTGATACACAAAAAGTCAAACTTTGACTTTTTGGTCAACATTGAATTTCAAAGATCAAGATTCATCAAAAAATTAAAAAATATCAAACTTGATCATCAAGAATCAATAAAGTCAAGAAAGTCCATAAAAAGTCAAAGTTTCTAATGCTTAGAAAAATTCTAAGTGTTTTTCAACCTTGATAATTTCACTACTTCATGACAAATTTTCACCATGATGCAAGATGATTCAAGGAATACTTTCAACATGAAAGTTGTAGATCTTGATGAATTATAAAATTTTTTGCCTTAGGGTTAATGTCTAAAAAATTCTTATATTTGAATATATAGGCTCATGAAGTCATGACATTTTTACTAAAACACTTAGTGAAATTTTCATCAAGTTAGGCAGATTTTTTGTCCCAACTTCTTGGTAATGTTTCACCAAGTTCCAAGTTAATTTAGCCATAGTGATCAACATGAAGGTTTTAGATAATATTTCAAGATTTCCAAAATGTCCAAGAACTTTGAGAGAGCATGCTTGATCTAAGAGAATCGAAAAGAAGAAGTTAAGCATCCATTCTTGAATTTTAGGTCATTTTCATGAAGAACATATGATCCAATCTTCAAGTATGCTGCATAATCTTGCTTTGCAGGCCCCTTAACCTCTAAATCCATCCATAATCAGTTGATTACACAAACTTTTGAGCCATTGTCCAAGTGATTCAAGCATTGTCCAAGTTACCTTACCATTTAAGGAACAAAGTTCACACTTCCATTTTGGAAAAGTGTCTGTAATCAAAAAGTCAACTTATCTTTAGCGTCTAACTTGTTTGTTCTTATCACACTCAACATGTATGCTCAGAAGCAACATGTTGAAAGTCTATAGCCACCCTACAAGCCCTTGTACCATTACATTGAAACCATGAATTTCAAGTTTACTTCAAAATCAACTCACATAGCCATAACATGTGATTCTTTATTTCTGATTGCTAGAGCCTTCAAAAATTTCCCTCTATAAATAGAGAAGTCATTTGCAAGCTAAGACACGAGTTAACAAGCCTTGAAACACTCTCAAATTCCCTAAAAACAAAATTTTCACAAAAACCTCCATAACTTCTCATTTATGACTTTGAACACCAATCTCATAATCCACTCGTGCGTTTTCACTTTTAATCAATCACAAAGCTTCCATACCTCATATATAACTCATCCCCATCCATGTTTCAGCACTGTAACTTCATCTTCATCATCCTCCATTTCCAAATATTAAAACCTACAACTTGACTTCTCCAGCTCGATTCAGGTACTTTCAGCATAAAGTAAGAGTTGTATTAGCTTCCTAGGAGTCCAGTGAAGCTATCCAGATCATCACCACACTTCCATGGGTGCTCAAACTCCATACATGATTTCCAGTTTTGAGGTAAGTTTTCTCAACTTTTAAATCTCTCAACAAGCATCATTAATGGTTACTTTGTGAATGGAAAATGTAGACATCGTTGCCCTGAAGCTAACCATGCCTTTAGTTTTCATTTATGTTGCCTGAATAATGTGAATAATTGAAGTTGAACTTTCTGAAAAAATTAGGTTTTATTTGGTACCAAACAAAATTCATGTTCATCTTTGATTTACAGCTTTAATACTTTATATGGTTGAATTCGTGGTGAAAAATGGAATAACTTTCATGTTTACATTTTTGAAAATGGTTGAGAAATGAGCAAGATCAGAAATTCAAAAATGTAACAATGGAGGCTGGTGCGAGGAGGAAGATGAAGTGTGTTCAGGAACGAGTTTATTTTAAATTTATTGCAACTTGTATTATTAACGGATGAAATAGCCACCCCAGTGGCAGAGGAAGCGCGCGTAAGGAATTAGTGTATAGGGACCTAGGTTCGAGCCCCAGTGGTACCCTTTTGTTTTTTTTACATTTTCTCCTTGCATATTCAATACAAGCCAAGAATGTGCGCGCACTATGCGCCTTTCATCCACACCATTTGATCATTGGACCATCAAATCCATCGCTCCATAATGCAAGACCATGATGCACTTTCAAGAGCTGACCATACTGGATAACAACCAAGGCGCCTGGGCCTTTTCTTTTTTATTTTAACTTCTTCATACTCCCATTTTACTAACAACACAGACCCATCTTCTTATTTTTGTTTCAATTCTGTTTCTAACAAAAAAAATTGTTTTGGGCCTTTTACTACTTTTTACCTCCCTTCTACTTTTTAACCACCTAGCCCATTTATTTTCATTTCTTTTTACATTTTCATTATTTTTATTTACATATTTATTTATTTAATCAAAAATACAAAAAATATATTTTCTTAAATAGTTAAATTAAAAATATTTTAATTTAAACAATTATTTTATTCTTGTTAATATTTATTTAGAACTAGATTTTGTTTATTTTTCACACTCTAAAATATTTTTCTAAATTAACATCAACCTTCAAATTATTTTCTAAACAAATTATTTAGACTCAGTTTTATTTTCTTTTTAATTTTAATTAACTTAGATTTTAGGTTTTGATTAAATAATTAATTGACTTTTCTTGTAATTAAAATTAATTAGTTTAATTAGGTTAATTACTAAAACCTTTTCCATCAAAAACCCTAAAAACAATTCCTTTCTTCCTTTTACATTTTGTGTATTTTATCATTATTCATGTATATGGTTTGTAATAGATAAATTAGGGATTTATTGCTTTCTTCCCCCTATTCATAAACTTGTACCCTCCATTCCCAAAGCGTTGTAATAGCATATGACATTTAAATTCCGCAATTTATCACTTTCCTTATTTTTGCTAGTAATTAGGGTTTGCATGACAAGACTTAAATTAAAACCTAGAAAACCCATAATTCAAAGATAAAATACTTGAAAACAAAACACTTTGCACACATGCACCTCTAGGGTAACCCAGACTTGTTTCCTCGGATAAAAACAGTAATGTCCCTCGAATGTGGAATGTTTTAGCAAAGACCCTCGATTAAAAGATCATAGTCCCTCGATGACCCTTCAAATGTTGCCTTCAGTAAATGATCTTAGTCCCTTACGACAATTGCTAAAACATCTTATAAGTTGCCTTCTATGACTGTACGATGACTCACGCGTGTCCCTCACATCCAATGATATGGCTCTCTACCAACCAATGGTGAAATAGAACTATCTAAAGGAGGAGGAAAATAAAAAAATACTTTTTTGAGTAGGTAGATTGCTCGTTATTGCTTGATCACAAACAAAACCATTTCCGCACCTCACACTTTCAAAACACTCTTCAAAACAAACATTTTGTATACATTCTCAATAATACGAGAATCATTACAAAACTGCCTTACATTAGAATTTTCAAAACATCTTTCCAAACATTCCCTTTCAACAAATATTTTCAAAACCAACACTTTGAATACATTCTCAATGATACGAGAATCATTACAAAGTTTTCCGAACGAAGGCATTTTCAAAATATTTTCTAACTTACACAAACACAAAGCATTTCAAAGTGAGCTAGCAATTAAGAGCCCATAGATAACCACAGATGAAAAAGGTGCTAACACCTTCCCTTTTCATAACCTACCCCCCAAACTCAAGAAAATTCTCGAAAGGTATTTCCTGTTCTTTTCACCCTTTCCTTTATTGGATAAAAGAAAAGTCGGTGGCGACTCTTGCTATCCGCAACATTTGTGATCAAATTCAAAACAACCAAGTCAGTTCTCCCACCGTATTACAAAATCGACGAATCTGCTGGGGATATACACTAAAAGTGGGGTTACCTTAGGAGCTAGATCACCTTTATCTTCTTTACTTGTTTGCCTTGTATTGCTTTACATTTTGGGTCTATGCTTTGGTTTATTTCTTGAAAATATCCTATACCTGGATTTGGGGCATATTTGGTAAGTAACAATAGATCGTGGAAACTGTACAGCATAGACCGATATGGTTGAAGCGATGGCTACGTTAGTGTGACACATTTGTGGGTACCGGTGTGCCTTGAGTTAAATCAAGGAGTATACGGGGCCGCTGAGTGGTGTCATGAAGTACTAACTGATTGTAGAACCTTAGTTGAACAACTTGGCCATTAGAAAGTAGTGAGGAAGCCGACTTTGGTGCAGACTGAAGTTGGTTGATACTCGATACTACACTCATTGAGATTGGACTTTTAGGATATTTCAGTCGTGAAAATAGATTGCTTGTGCTGAAAAAATACTCGAGGAAGAAAGATCAATGATATTGAGATTCCTTAGAACCCGGTTACTTCTTTTAGAACAGGTTGAACCAACTAAAACTTCAAGAGGGTACTTACCTATAAACCCCATGCAATCTTAAACCTAAGGTCTTGTGTGTGTTTTTTTGTGATTAATTATTCACGACATCATAAACATCATAATATCATGCTATATCATTTTCACTAGCCATTTTAAGGACCTAGGGATTTATCTTTGTTATATTTTGTAGGATATGGCTTCTGCTCGAAGAAATAGCACCCGAATCAGCTTTGTAAAGGTGCCTCCTCAACTCAAAGAGTTAGCATCAAGGGTTCCTTAATATTATTTATTCACCAAAAGATATGGTCGACTTCTCAATCTGGTTGCCTCAAGCTTTAAAGAAGACATGATGTGTGTGCTCTTTCAATTCTTTGATCCTATACATCATTGTTTCACCTTTCTCGATTATCAATTGGTGCCCACGATGGAAGAGTTCTCTCAAATGTTAGGAGTATCAGACCTTGATCAAATGCCATTCACTGGTTTAGAGGAAACTCCAAAACCTAAAGTTATTACCAAGGCCATTTGAAGAGGTCTGACATTGTATATAATTGGGAAACAAGGAGTGAAGTCAATGGTTTTCTAGATAATATTCTGTTAGAGAAGGCTCGACTATTTTGGGAGGCTATGGATTTGCAAGCTTTTGAAGAAGTCTTGGATCTTCTAATCTACGGGTTAGTACTGTTCCCTAATCCAGACCAACTCATAGATGTGAATGCGGTCAAGATTTTCCTTTTTCGTAACCCTGTACCTACTTTGCTTGGAGACATTCTACATACTCTTCACACTCGTACCATGAGGAAGAGTGGGGCTCTTATGTGTTGCATACTTTTGCTATCTAGGTGGTTTATTTCTCACCTTCCCCGGTCAATATTTAAGAGTGAACAAGGTATGACGTGGTCTCAAAGGATGTTGTCACTCTCTCATTCGGATATATTTTGGTGTTCCCGGTCTTTGGAGAATGTTACTATCATTGACCGTTGTGGGAAGTTCCCTAATGTTCCACTCTTGGGCATTATGGGAGGTATTACTTATAACCCTTCTATGGCTCTATAAAAGTTTGGCTATGCTCGAAGAGATGATCCTCATGACGCGCTTATCCAGGGTATTATATCCGACTACGAGAACGAAGTCCAAGATTATTGTCAAAGGTTTATACGAGCTTGGGGCATGGTAAACAAGGTTGATAGCAAGACTTGGGGCATAAGAATTCCATACCTTTGGATCCTTATCTCAAATGAATGCGAGCACGCGCTCAAAATCTCATGATGCCATATCCAGCTATCCTACCAATAATTGTGGAGCCTATTACCGAGGGAGATATTCCTTATACCATTCTTGATCCTAACATGCCTACCGACCTCGAAGAATTGCAGAGATCTCGGATTCAACTCAAATGATAACGAGACACCTTTGAATCTCGATTCTACACAAGCGAGAAGAAAGTGTTGGAGCTCACCAAGCAACTTCACGAGGAGCAAAGCCTTCATTCCTACATCGACACAAATAGGAAGAGTTTGTGGGAGACTTGAGTCTTAGGTCTTAGGAGTTTTCATTTTGTTGTCTCTTTGAGACCTTTTTCCTTTTCTTTTTAATCCCAAGGGGAAATTGTAACTCTTAAACTTATTAATACAATTGTTGTGTTTTATTCCTTTTTGGATAGAAGATTTAAATTTCCTGAGGTCCTTGAAAACATTGCATCTGCATATCATGCATCATGTCATTAGCAGGCTTTCTGATACATGTTTCCTCATCTTTTTACTGTTTATTTCAGTATAATATGGCTCTAGAGCAAACCGTCAAAGATATGCGTACTCAACACACACAGTTCCAAGAGACTCTCCTCAACTTAGATAAAGGACAACAAGAAATGATGACACTCCTTGCCACCAAAAAGAAGACTAAGAAACAGACTGTTATTCTCAACATGGGAAGAAGGTTCAAGGGCCTCGCTTGACTGGCTCAAATAGAAGAGGCTTCTTCTGAGGAAGAAGAAAATTGAGACGAGGATGTTAGAAGCACCAGGGATGGGGGTGGAAATAACCAGATTACTGAAGACGAAGACTACTCCAATGAGCAGTATCCACTGGTGAAGGACAAATACAAACAACTGGAAGACCGACTTAAGGATGTAGAGATATAAACAATGTCTGGTTTGGACTTTGGAGACTTCAGTTTGGTCCCTAGAGTGGTCATTCCCCATAATTCAAAGTCCCTGTCTTTGCCAAATATGATGGAGTCTCCTGTCCTAAGATGCATCTGAGGTCTTATGTCCATAAGATTCAACCACACACCACCGATAGGAAGTTATGGGTGCACTTCTTCCAAGAAAGCTTATCTGGAACACAATTGGAATAGTTCTATCAACTAGAAGGGACTAATATCCACACATGGGAGGATTTGGCTGCTGCCTTTTATAGACAATACCAATATAATGATGATCTTACACCAACTCGCGTGCAATTACAAAATATGACTATGGGCTCAAACAAAGGCTTTAAAGAGTATGTTCAAAAGTGGAGGGACCTGGATGGAAGGGTGCAACCCCCTTTGACTGATAGAGAATTAGTGGACATGTTCATGGGCACCTTGACTGGTCCATTCTTTAATTTGCTGATCGGGAGTTCTTAGTCAGGGTTTACTGAGTTGATTTTGACTGGTGAACGAGTTGAAAGCGAAATCAAAAGTGGAACGATCCCAATGGCCTCAACCTTTACTGTTGCAAAGAAACCATTTGTTGGTAAGAAAGAAACTGATGTTGTTTATGAACAAAGAAGCCGTATCAAGAATGATTGTCATCAGTCGGTAGGAGTAATATTGATTTCAAACTCGACCCAAGTTCAATGACAACAACAATCAAACAATAAACAAAGGCCAAATGCCCTGAGGAAGCAATTCACTAAAATTAACATGCCATTATCTCAAGCTTTACAACATCTGTTGAAGGAAGATTTGGTGACGCTGCGAGATCCTCATCCTGATCCTAATACTGCCTCTCCTAAATATAATCCGAATGTGAAATGCGCCTATCATTCAAATAGCCCTGGACATGATACCAACAACTGTTAGGCATTGCAGAACAATATCCAAGATTTGATTGATAACAAAGTGATTGATTTTGACCCTCCACAAAACCCTAATGTCATTACTACTCCCATGCCCAGTCATGGTAAAGGTGTCAATTCCATTAACGATGTATCCTTTGTCTCCACCATCAATGATTTGACTATTCCCTTATTGACTGCTAAGAAGAATCTGTTAAGAGCTAGTTTATTTTCGGGCTGCCTTGAAAATTGTTACCATTGCGCTTCCCAAACCAATGGATGTATATGGCTGAAGAAAGGTATTTAACCCCTGATTGATAGCCATGAAATTCTGTTCGAGAAAACTCCATCCATGAAGAGTTTGCCTGAAAATATATCCCAAGAATTGAGACTTGAAGATGTTTCCATAATCACCATTTCCAACACTCATATTAGGATCACCTCCAAAGGCCCTATAAAGATTCCTGCTGAGCCAAGAGTGGATCCCTTGATCATCACTACACCGGGGCCAATCCTCTATTCATCTGACAAAGTTGTGCCCTAGAACTATGGGGCAGAGGTTTATTATCATGATGTCAAGCAAGAGCCATGGATTACTAAAAATGGAGATCCTGAAATTAAAAACATTGTCAGAACTAGTAAGGTCACTAGGACGGGAAGAATCTTCTCTTCGGAGATCTCTCCTCCAGCAACTACTACAACACCTGTTCGTATTCCTGCTTCTGGGCCAACAGCTAATGCCCGGGGTAAGGAGAAAGTAACTGAGCATGCATGGACGGAGGCACCCTCAAAAGATGTTACAATTGAATACCCTTCAAGACATGAGATGGAAGAGATCCTGAAGATCATCAGAAAAAATGACTACAAAATAGTTGAACAATTGAGACAGACACCCTCAAAAATATCCATGTTGTCTTTATTGTTATGCTCTGAAGTATATGCCTAAAATTTTTTGAAATTCCTGAAGAATGCCTATGTACCACAAGAGACCATTGCTGATCAATTTGAGAACTATGTTGCAAGCCTAACTGCTGATAATGACTTGGTATTTTCTGATGTAAATTTAACTCCGATGGGGAAGAATCACAACAAGGCTCTCCACATCTCTATTGAATGAAAAGGCACCACTCTAGTGCATGTGTTATTAGATATTGGGTCTTCCCTCAATGTTTTACCTAAAGGTGCTTTAGATAGACTGGACCTTGAAGGGCTGGTGCTGAAACTCAGCGATATTGTGGTAAGAGCCTTTGATGGGTCCAAGAGAATGGTCCACGGAGAGGTTTATCTTCCGATCAAGGTGGGATCTCAAGTATTCAATTTAATTTTTTATGTAATGGATATTCGCGCGACATATTATTGCTTTCTAGGACGCCCATGGATTCATGGGGCAGGTGCGGTCACCTCTACATTGCATCAAAAGCTGAAATACCCAGTGAAAGGGAAGATTGTCACAGTATGTAGAGAGGAAAAATATTTGGTCAGTCATTTGAATTCTTTCAAATATGTTGAAATGGATGGAGAATTCATTGAAACCCCCTGCCAAGCATTTGAGGTAATCTCCGCAACGATTGTTATTGCTAAAGTTATACCTGCTACTCCTAAGATTGCTAAAGACACACAAAGAATGGCCTCTTTGAAAGATGTTAGGGCTATTGTAGAAGATGGAGGCTTCACTATCTGGGGACAACTTCCTGACATCCCCTACAAATCTGACAAATTTGGGTTGGGTTTTACTTCAAAGGCTCAGAAAAAGGTTCGACGTGTTCGTGCTGGAGGACCACCTCTCCGTATTAGCAACATTGAAGTCAATGCTTTGGAAGACACTGATAGTGATAGTGACTTGGACGATTGGATATTCACAAATATCAATGGTGGAATTAACAACTGGAAGGCCAAAGACTTCATCTCAATATCCTTCAGCTAGGAGTAATTTCTATTTCCTATTTGTATTACATTAAGAAGTTTTTCTGTATAATTTCTATCTAAAACAATGACTTTAAACCTTGTGCCTTACCCGGGGCACAATGGTCCGTTTGTTAAGGGTTTGTCATTTCATATATCATATGCTCATTTAATGAAAAACATTAGACGATTTTGCATTCAAATTTTGTGCGCTTTGTCTTTCTTTTACTTCACTACACTTTCAAAATAGCCATGTGACCTTACATGAACACACACACACACATTTGCAGATCCACATCCACACGTGACCTCATTGACAACGCTTCTGCTATTGTCGTTTATAAATTTGAAAATCCAATCTATCAAGCTGAAGACGAAGGTGAAGAAGATTACGAGATACCTGGAGAACTCGCCAGACTCCTAATACAAGAGGAAAAGGTTATCCAACCGCACAAAGAATCGGTCGAAGTGATAAACTTGGGTACTGAGGCAGATAAGAAAGAAGTCAAGATTGCCGCCAACTTGGAAGACAGTGTCAAGAGCAGATTGGTACAAATGTTGCACGAATATGTTGAGGTCTTTGCTTGGTCATACGAAGACATGTCGGGGCTCGATACTGATATCATGGTTCATCGTCTACCAATGAAAAAGGGTTGTTCTATGATCAAACAAAAGGTTCTTTGCATGCGTCCTGATATGTCTGAGAAGATCAAGGATGAGGTAATGAAACACTTCATTGCAGGTTTCTTGGCAGTGATGCCGTATCCTCAATGGGTTGAAAATGTTGTTCCGGTGCCGAAGAAAGACGGTAAGGTCCGTATGTGTGTAGACTACAGGGATTTAAACAGGGCAAGCCCCAAAGATGACATCCCCTACCACATATTAATGTCTTGGTTGATAACACTGCTCAACACAAGGTATTCTCCTTCATGGATGGCTTCTCGGGTTACAATTAAATCAAAATAGTGCCTGAAGACATGGAGAAAACTACCTTTGTCACACAGTGGGGAACCTTCTGTTATAAGGTCATGCCTTTTGGGATGAATAATGCAGGCATAACTTATCAACGGGCTATGGTGGCTTTATTTCATGACATGATCCATCATGAGATAAAATTCTACGTAGATGACATGATAGCCAAATCACAAACTAAAGAAGAGAACCTTGATCACCTGCACAAGCTGTTTGAAAGGATGACGAAATACAAGTTGAGGTTGAATCCAAAAAAATGCATCTTCGGGGTAAGGTCTGGAAAGCTCCTAGGCTTCGTCGTCATTGGCAAAGGTATTGAAGTTGATCCCGCAAAGGTTAAAGCTATCCAAGAAATTCCAGATCCTCGTACTGAGAAGTAGGTCAGAGGTTTCTTAGGACGACTAAAATACATTTCCTGATTAATCTCTCACCTGACTTCTACTTGTGAACCACTCTTCAAGCTGTTGAAGAAAGATCATGTGGTAAGATGGAACGACGAGTATCAAATAGCTTTTGAAAAAATCAAGGAGTACTTGAAAGAACCTCTAATCTTGATTCCACCAGTTGAAGGAAGACCTCTGATCATGTACTTAACTGTGTTAGAGAATTCAATGGGTGTGTATGTTGGGGAAGCATGATGAGTCTGGTCGAAAAGAGCATGCAATATACTACATTAGCAAAAAGTTTACCAACTGTGAAACAAGATATTCACTGCTCGAGAAAACTTGATGCGCTTTGGCATGGGCTGCTCGCCTACTAAGACAGTATATGTTGTCCTATACTACTTTATTAATCTCTAAGACGGATCCCATCAAGTACATCTTTGAGAAGCCAGCTCTTTCGGGAAGAATAGCTCGATGGCAAATGATTTTAACTGAATACAATATCTAGTACACTACTCAAAAAGAAATCAAAGGAAGTGTACTGGCAGATGATTTGGCACATCAAGTCGTGGATGATTACCAATATATGAACTTTGAATTCCCGGATTATAATATAATGCTGATTACAGATTGTGAAAAACCTAGACCGTATGAAGGACCTGAGCAAGGATCCCGATGAACTATGGTTTTTGATGGAGCTTCCAACGCACTAGGTAACGAAATTGGTGTTGTGATCATTTCCCTCGAAGGTTGCCATACGCCTTTCACTTCCAGACTCTACTTTGACTGTACCAATAACATGGCAGAGTACGAAGCGTGCATCTTGGGTCTTAAAGCTACTATTGACCTACGAATCAAATTCTTAAGTTTATATGGAGACTCAACCTTGGTGGTCAGTCAAGTTAAAGGAGACTAGGATACAAAACATCCAAATCTTATCCCTTACAAAAAACTTATGCAACCTTGATCCTGTACTTTGAATAGATTACCTTTGAACATATCCTGAGGGAATAAAATCAGTTGGTGGATGCCTTAGATATCATGTCATTTATGTTCAAGGTCAAATGGGACAACGAAGCTCCCATAATTACTGTCGAAAGATTTGATGAGCCGACACACTGCTATGAGGTTAACATTGATGGTGTAGAGGAGAAGCCTTGGTTTAATGAGGTAAAATGGTATCTCGAAGCTCAAGAATACCCTGAAGGGGCATCAATCAATGATAAGAAATTCCTATAGAGGTTCTCTGCCATGTTCTTCCTGAGTAATGGGATTTTATACTAACACAACCATGATTCAACTCTCCTTCGTTGTATGGACAAGAAAGAAGCAGAGGAAATTATGGTGGACATGCACGAAGGAGTCTTTGGTACTAACTCCAGTGGATATACTATGGCCAAGAAGATTCTGAGAGCTGGCTACTATTGGTTGACCATGGAAACTGACTATCATCACCACTCGAGGACTTGCCATAAGTTCTAGATTTATGCTGATAAGGTCAACGTGCCTCCAATCCCTTTGAATGTCATGACTGCTCCTTGGCTATTTGTAATGTGGGGAATTGACATGATCGTAGAAATCAAGCATACTACCTCTAATGGACATCATTTCATTCTTGTCTCCATTGACTACTTTACTAAGTGGGTTGAAGCAGCTTCATTTTCCTCAGTTACCAAGAATGTCGTAGCCCGGTTTATCAAGCATAACCTCATCTGTTGGTATGGCATCCCTGAGAGGATCATCATTGACAATGGCACCAATCTCAACAATGCCATGATCTATGAACTCTGCATGAAATTCAAGATCAAGCATCACAACTCTTCTCCATAAAGACCTAAGATGAATGGTGCAGTGGAAGCTACCAACAAGAAATAAAGAAGATTGTGCAAAAGATGGTGGTAACCTACAAAGACTGGCATGATATGTTACCATTCGCTTTTCATGGAAATCCAACTTCGGCACGAACATCAACTAGGGAAACCCCATTCTATCTAGTCTACATTATGGAAGTTGTCCTTCCTGTCAAAGTCCAAATTCCTTCTCTAAGAATCATGAAAGATGTAGACTTGGATGAATAAAAGTGGCTTCAGACTAGGTTGGACCAGTTGAATCTGATGGACGAGAAGAGGCTTGCCGCTGTTTGTGATGGTCAGATGTATCAAAAACGTATGATCAAGGCATTCGACAAGAAGATCAAGCATCGGGTATACCAGGCTGGTGACTTGGTAATAAAACGCATCATTCTACCACAAGGCGATCCCAGGGGAAAATGGACTCCCACTTATGAAGGACCATTTGTTGTCAATAAAGTATTCTTTAGCGGCACTATGATACTAACCACTATGGACGGTGAAGATTTCCCGCATGCTATAAACGCTGACATAAGCCAAAAATACTACGCATAAAAATGACCCGCTAGGTTGACATACCTAGGAAAAATAAGGGCATGCCGGCAAACCAAAAGGGATCGGGAAAAATTAGGAATATATTCAAAAGATTGTACACCTGGAAAGTCAAAAACCTAAAAAGGTGGCTTGGACAAAAAAGGGTATCCTGGTGGACTGAAAACCCGAAAGGGCGGTGTAATACGGTAGGAGAACTGACTTGGGTGTTTTGCATTTTATCTAAATTGTTGCGGATAGCAAGAGTCGCCACTTACTTTTCTTTTATCCAATAAAGGAAAGGGTGAAAGAACAGGAAAGATCTTTTGAGAATTTTCTTGAGTTCAAAGGGTAGGTTATGAAAAGGGTAGGTATTAGCACCCTTTTCATCCGTAGTTATCTATGGGCCCTTAGTTGCTAGCTCACTTTGAAATGCTTTATAAATGTGCTTGTGATTTGTTTTTGAAAGTATTTTTGAAAAGTGCCTTTGTTTAGCCGAACTTTGCAATGATTCTCGTTTCGGAGAAAATGTATACAAAGTGTTGACTTTTGAAAAATATTTCTTGAAGATGTTGGTGTGTTTTGAAAGATGTTTTTGTTTTGAAATTTTATGAGCAAGCAACTACGAGCGTTCTACCTACTCAAAAAGTCTTAATTATTTTCCTCCTCCTTTAGATAATGTTACCTTACTATTAGTTAGTAAGCAACCATATCATTGGATGTGAAGGGACAGGAGTGGATCATCGTATAGTCATAGAAGGCAACATTGTAGGATACCTCAACAATTTGTCGTAAGGGTCTAAGATCGTTTACCATAGGCAACATCAAAGGTTCATCGATGGACTATGATCTCGTAATCGAGGGTCTTTGCTAAAGTATCCCATGATGGCTTTATTCGAGGCAACAAGTGTGGGTTAACCCTAGAGTTGCAAGTGTGCAAAGTGTATTGTTTTCATGTAATTTATCTTTAATTAAGGGTTGTCTACTTGTTTGTTTTTATTCTTGCCATACAAACCCTAATTACTAGCAATAATATTGAAAGCGATAAATTGCGTAAATTTAAAGTTCTATGCTATTACATCATTTAGGGGATGAGGATACAAATTACAAATGGGGATGAAATAAATTAAAAACTAATTACTATTACAACCATATTGAATAATGCTAAATAAATGCACAAGAATATAAATATAATGTAAAAGAAAAGAAAATTGTTTTTTATAGTTTTTTGTTATGAAAAGGTTTTAATATTAACCTAATTAAATTAATAAAAAGAAATAAATTAATTAATCATGGTCTAAGTTGATTTAATTAAAAGAACAAATTAAAAATTAAAACTAAGTCTAAATTTATTTTAATTAAGAAAAGAAATTAAACTTGTTAAGAAAATATTTTTAGTGTTTTATGTTTAAGGAAATAAAAAATGGAAATAAAATAAAAGATAATTAGTCTAAGTATTTAATAAAATATTTTTGGTATTCTTGATTAAAAATAATAATACATAAAATAAAATAAATAAAGAAAAATAAAATAAAATAAAATAAAATAAAAGTTGGGTTAGGGGGTTTGAAAGTGAAAAGGGTGTTAAAGAGTAAAATAATTTTTGTTTTGGTTTAGGGCCCAAAGCCCTATTTTTGTAATCAGAAAACAAAGAACAAAAATAAGGTAAATGGGCTGCATGGTGTGAAGTTATTAGAGGGGTGAGAGGAAGTAATTCAGGCCCAAAAGGGAGGAGCACAGGCGCGCGCTAGCAAACAAAAAAAGGTAAAAAAATGTAATGAAAAATAACAAAATGTGGCATTGGGGCTCGAACCCAGGTCACAAGGGTCATAAGCGCACGCTTTAACCACTATGGTGGTGATACATCCATTAACTTATGCACAACCAACATATTATATTTTAAACACGCTCCTGACTGTATCATCTTCTTGTTCCTCGCGCCAGTTTCTTCATCACCATTTTTGAAATTTGTAACTTTCTCATTTCTTAACCATTTCAGAAATTGTAAACACCAAACTTGTTAGAAATTTTACCATGATTCCAAATATGTAAATAAATTAAGAAATTGATCAAAGATGAACACGAATTTTACTTGGTACCAAATCTGACCTAATTTTTTCAGAAAGTTCAAGCTTAAAATTCCATTACTCAGGCAACATAAATAACTTCTAAGGACATGGTTAGTTTCAGAGCTATGATGTCTACATTTTGTCTTTGAAAATGGAAACCAAATGATGCCTGTATGAAGAGTTAGAAAATCAGAAAACTCACCTTGCAAGTGGATATCGTGTTTTCATTTTGAGCAACTTTCAAGATGTTGTAATGATATGGTTAGCTTCCTTAAACCTCTAGGAAGCTAATGCAATAATTAGTTTGGATTGAGGATGACTGAATCGTGTTGGAGAAGTCAATGTGCAGCACCCTGTTTTTGGTTATAGAGGATGGTGATAGAGGTGTTACAGTTCCAAAACAGGGACATCGATGAACTATATTTGATGTATGGAAGCTTTGAAAATGATTTTGAGGGAAAACACATGATGGAAATGGAAGATACAAGTTCAAGGGCGGAACATCATACAAATGGAGTTTTGTGTGCAATTTTTGGCAAGAGCGAGTTTGGGAGTGTTTCAGGGGTTTTTAATTCGTGTTTTTCTTGTAAATAACATCCTCTATTTATATGGAAAGGTTTTGGAAGCTTGAAGTAACCAGAAATCAAATATCACATGTTATGTTTGGTTGAAAATGAGAAATCAAGTTGAATGGATTTTTATGATTCCAAAGTTCAAGTACAAGCATGGTCTGATGTTTGTTGGATACAGGGTACTTGATTAATGATTTTTATATTGCTTTCAATCATAGATATAAGTTACAGGTTCAATGCATTGACAATTTGCATAAAGCTTGCTTTTCCAAAGTGGAAGTGTGACCTTTCTTCCTTAAATGGCAAGTCAACTTGGACAAAGCTTGAATCACTTGGAAAAATGATCTATCAGTTTTGTAAACATTAAATTATTGAGTGATTTGTAAGTTAGAATTCCTGCAAAGCAAGATTTTGCAGCATGCTTGAAATTGGATCAAATGTTCATCAAGAAAATGACCTATAATTCATGTTTTTGAGGCCATCTTCATCTCTTCGAAACTTCTAGCTCATGCATGAGCCCTTCAAATTATTGGACATTTTGGAAAGCTTGAAACATCCTCTACAACTTTCATTTTTTCCATTTTTTCTAAATCAACTTGGACCTATGTGAAAAAAGGTCAAGAAGTTGGGACAAAAATCTGTCTAAACTAGGTCAAAATTTCACAAAGTGTTTAAGAAAAAGTGCATGACTTCATGGGTTTATAACCAAAAATCAAAGCTTTTCTAGGACTTGATCAGTAAAGCAAAGTTTTAGATCTCATCAAGATCTACAATTTTCATGTTGAAAGTTTTCTTTGAATCATCTTGCATCTTGGTGAAAAATTGGCATGAAGTAATGAAATTATCATGTATAAAAACACTTTGAAAAATTTCTAAGTCTTGAAAAGTTTGACTTTTCACATTGACTTTTGAATTTCTTGATTTCTTGATGATCAAGCTTTATATTTTTGAATATCTTGATGAATTGTGATCTTTAAAGCTCAACTTTGACCAAAAAGTTAAAGTTTGACTTTTTGTGCATCAATTGACTTTTCATCAGTTGATCAAATTTCAACTATCAATCCATTGATCTTGAGGAATGTTTTGAACCACGAAATTAGGTCAACATGTTGTATTTGAATCCTTGAGATTATGCTTCAAGCTGTTAGATCATGTATTAGGTCAAAAGTCACTGATCAGTCAAAACCCTGATTTTGACCATTTTGCCCTTTTGGTAAATTGAGTGCTTTTCTTGAGGGATTGTGATAAATATTTGATAAAATGATGAATAGGACATTAAAATGTTGATGTTGGCCAAAAATCATGAAGTTTGACTTTAGATTGACCATAGTTGACTTTTTACCCAATATAGTTAATTTTCAGTCATGTGGCCAATTGATTGAGCAAAATTGTGATTCAAGACTTGAAACTTGACATGAGTATTCTTGGATATCTATAATGATCCATGAAAGTAATTTGAGGCATTATAAGTCCAATTATCCTTGTGAAAATCAAAACCCTAATTTTAGGCATCAATGTTTAGGAGATGGTTTGACCTAGTCAACATTTGTGCAAACTTGAGCTATTGGAGATCTCATGTGAAATGTCTTGAGAAAAGAGAGGGAAAATTTTGAGGTACATCAGCTGCCCCTGTTAAATCTTCTTAAACCTGAAGAGGTAGATTGGCGAGTCCTCCATTCGTGACTTGAAGGTGGAAGATGATTGAACACTAAAGTGCCCAGAAATATGCACTCGCTGATGCACAAAGTAATGTGTTAGTTGATTGCATAAGAAATGGGCTTAAAGATGCAATTTAGAGAGGTGATGAAGAGTTGTCGGAGATGGGCTTATAGATGCCATCTAAAGGGACTGCTGGTAAGTATAAATCTTGACTATGACTATTATTTTAATGTATACTGGAAGGAATCTTATGGCGACTACTACTTCAGTAGATAATGAAGGAATTTATGACGACTAATACTTCGACAGGTAATGAAGGAATCTCTGATGACTACTACTTCGACATGTAATGAAGGAATCTCTGACGACTACTACTTCAACAGGTAATAAAGGAATCTCTGACGACTACTACTTCAATAGGTAATGAAGGAATATCTGATGATTACTACTTCAACAGATAATGAAGGAATCTCTGACGACTACTACTTCAACAGGTAATGAAGGAATCTTTGACTACTACTACTTCAACAGGTAATGAAGGGACCTCTGATGACTATTACTTCAACATGTAATGAAGGAATCTATGATGACTACTATTTCAACAGGTAATGAAGGAATCTCTGACGACTACTACTTCAACAGGTAATGAAGGAATCTCTGACAACTACTACTTCAACAGGTAATGAAGGAACCTCTAACAACTACTACTTCAATAGATAATGAAGGAATATTTGGCGACTACTACTTCAACAAATAATGAATGAATCTCTGACGACTACTACTCAACAAATAATGAAGGAATCTCTGACGACTACTACATCAACAGATAATGAAGGAATCTCTGATGACTACTACTTCAAGAGGTAATGAAGGAATCTCTTACAACTACTACTTCAACATGTAATGAAGGAACCTATGACAACTACTACTTCAATAGATAATGAAGGAATCTCTGACGACTACTACTTCAACAAATAATGAAGGAATCTCTGATTACTACTACTTCAACAGATAATGAAGGAATTTCTGACGACTACTACATCAACAGATAATGAAGGAATTCGAGCTTGATTTCATCTCAGAGAGATATTCTTTAGAATGAATCCCTGGGACAAATCTTCAGTGAAAATATTGTCAGATTTTAGCCTCTGGAGAAATTCATAGATAGTTGATAATGTTCATCTGTTGATTGATATTTTCCTGAAAAAGTAACAGTTAGTTGTATGCAATGCCATGTTGTATGAAATACATTGCTTTAATGATGTTCTCAAAATAAATGAGATTATGCTACATGTTTTTCGTATGCATATGCTATTAAATGTTATTGAAGTGTGTCTTTGTCTGGAAAAATAAAATCCTGACTACTGCCGGGAAGTTTTGGGAACTTAAATCCCAGACTACTGTTGGAGATGAGGAGTATGTGTATCTTCAACTTTGTTTAAAGTGCTTCTGTTGGGAATTCCTATTTTCTTTTTGAGGAAACTCCGCAGGGAGTGTTGATTTCTACTTGGGGAGTTGAGTTTTGGGAACCTTGGTTGTACATTACTCTACTGGGGAATTTAATTCTCATAAATCCTGACTGGGGATAAAAGAGATGATTAAACTTCTGATTGTCTGGTGAGGGTGAAGTTAACTGGTATCTGGTCGGGTTCTAGGCTTTTCAGTAACTTTCTTGGGATAGTACCAACTCTACTGGGGAAAAGGAATTTTGTCAGCTGATCTGTAGTAATCTAAGGACTCAAGCCGGGGAGATTGTAGTCCGTTGGGGAAGTAAACCCTGTTGAGGAAGGCATTCTGATGATCTTACTGGGAAAAAATCTTTGCAAGATTTCCTCTTTCAGTTTTGGAAGTCCAAACTTTGTTGGGGAAGAGAATTTTCAGGGAATATGTTGATTGGAACTCTGGATGTAAAGTGTATGAATTCACTTAGTGGGGATAATATTTATTGAAGTAACTCTGGGGATATCTCAAATCCTTAAGAAAATTCTTATTATTGTTCTTGTGCGCACATTTGTTAACACTTAATCATGTTCACATGCATATGCTCATTCAATTTTAGTCATTGGACGTTTTTGCACTCAAAACAGGAAATAAACAAAAGGTTTGCACTTCAAAGTATATTTGTATTGATAATCTGCCTAAAAATAGACATTTTTGTACAGGGAGACAGAAATCCTAGTAAGAGGAAGTCGTCGAAAAAAATGAAAAGAATACAAAGTGAAAGCATAAATTGTATAGCCATGTGGAAGTGATCTCATTGATTTCCAACTCTGCTATTGCCCCTATGTCTTCGAACATCATCCCTTGCCATTGAAAGAAGTTGATTGAATTGATCTCGTATCGTTTGAACTTTTGACCTTGGTAATAAAGCTGATTGTTAATGATCCGACAGGACATAGTCTTACACCTTAATCCTTAACTTTTTCCTGGACCGCCCTTTCAGGTTTTCAGTCCACCAGGATACCCATTTTTTCCCAAGTCTCCCTTTAGGATTTTTGACTTGTCGGGTGTACAATCTTTTGTATATATCCCTAATTTTTTCCCGAATCCTTTTGGTTCGCCGGGATGCCCTTATTTTTGCCTAGGTATGTCAACCTAGAGGGTCATTCTTTATGCGTAGTATTTTTAGACAATATATGCGTTCAAAGGATACAGGAAATCTTCGCCGTCTATAGTGGTTAGAATAATAGCACCGCCAGAGAATACTTTCTTGACAATAAATAGCCCTTCGTAAGTGGGAGTCCATTTTCCCCTGGGATCTACTTATGGTAAAATGATGCATTTTTTACCAAGTCGTCGGCCTGGTATACTCGAGGTTTGATCTTCTTATTGAATGCCTTGATCATACGCTTTTGATACATTTGAGTATGACAGACAACAACCAACCTCTTTTCATCAATCAAGTTCAACTGATCCAACCCAGTCTGAATCAATTTGTCTTCGCCCAAGTCTGCTTCTTTCTTAATCCTTAAGGAAGGAATATGAACTTCGACAGGCAGGATAACTTCCATGCCATATACTAAGGAGAACGGGGTTTCCCCAGTTGATGTTCGTGCCCAGGTACAGTATCCATGAAGAGAAAATGGTAGCATCCCATGCCAATCTTTATAGGTCACCATCATCTTTTGCATAATCTTCTTTATATTTTTATTGGCAACTTCCACTGCACCATTTATCTTAGGCCTGTAAGGTGAAGAGTTATGATGCTTGATTTTGAACTACATACAAAGATCAATGATCATAGCATTGTTGAAGTTGGTTCCGTTGTCAGTGATGATCCTTTCAAGGATGTCATACCGACAGATGATGTTATGCTGGATAAATCGGGCTACAACGTTCTTAGTGACTGAGGCAAATGAAGCAGCTTTGACCCATTTGGTGATGTAATCAATGGCGAAGAGGATGAAGTGATGACCATTAGAGGAAGTGGTATTGATCTCTCCAATCATGTCAATGCCCCATATTACAAATGTCCATGGAGCAGTCATGACGTTCAAGGGTATTAGAGGCACATGAACCTTGTCGGCATAAATCTGACACTTATGGCAAGTCCTCGAGTGGTGGTGACAATCAGTTTCCATAGTCGACCAATAGTAACCAGCCCTCAGAATCTATTTGTCCATATTGTTCCCGCTAGAGTGAGTTCCGAAGATACCTTCATGCATGTCTTCCATGATCTTTTCTGCAGTATATGGAGTTGGCATCTCTTGTATGGCTTTGTCTTTTGCAGGGTCGACTTCAATACCTTTTCCACTGACGACAAAGCCTAGGAGTTTTCCAGACCTCACTCCGAAGGTCCACTTCTTGGGATTCATCCTCAACTTGTATTTCTTCAACCTTTTAAATAGCTTGTGTAAATGATCAAGGTGTTCTTCCTCAATTTGCAACCTTGCAATTATATCATCAATGTACACTTCTATCTCATGTCATGAAATAGAGCTACCATAGCCCGTTTTTAGGTTGCACATGCATTCTTCAAACCAAAAGACATGACCTTATAACAGAAGGTGCCCCACTATGTAACAAAAGTTGTTTTCTCCATGTCTTCGGGTGGCATTTTGATTTGATTGTATCCAGAGAAACCATATGTGAAAGAAAACACCTTATATTGAGCAGTGTTATCCACCAAGACATCAATATGAGGTAGTGGGAAATCATCTTTGAGGCTTTCCCTATTCAAATCCATGTAGTCTATGCACATACAAACTTTACCGTCTTTCTTAGGTACTAGAACAATATTTTCCACCCATTGAGGGTATGACGTTACTTCCAGGAAACCTGCATCGAACCGTTTTATTACCTCAACACTTATTTTCTCAGAAATGTCTGGCCAAAAGCGACGAACGTTTTGCTTTACCGGAGGGAAATCTTCCTTCATTGGTAGATGATGAACTACGATATCTGTATCCAGCCCCGCCATATCTTCATATGACCAAGCGAACACGTCAACATAGTCGTGCAACATCTGGACCAATCTTCTCTTGACACCTTCTTCCAAGTTGGCACCGATCTTGACTTCCCTTTTGTCTTCCTTAGTACCTAGGTTGATCACTTCAACTGGTTCTTCGTACGGTTGAATGGCCTTTTCCTCTTGTATCAGAAGTCTGGCGAGTTCCCCAGGTATTTCACAATCTTCCTCGCCTTCATCTTCAGCTTGATAGATTGGATGTTCAAAATCATAGATGGCAATAGTAGAGTCGTTGTCAATGAGATCCGGAGTGGGTGTCGATTTGCAAACGTGTGTGTGTGTGTGTGTGTGTGTGTGCATGTAAGGTCACATGGCTATTTTTAAAATTCAATAAAGTAAAGAAAGGCAAAGAGGGTAACACCCCATTTCTACCTAACGGGTTAAATAAAAGCAGAGTTAAAAAAATTTCCAACAAACAAATGGAATGCTACATTTTCAACTTAAAACAACGACATTCAATCACCTATAGTTCAGATACATAACACATAAAATTCGGATGAGCCGATAACAACCTTTTTAGTCTTTAAAAATAAAACAATTTTCATTACTACGCAGCGGATTCACAAAATTCGACTAAAATACCATAACATCTTGTCCAACTCAAAACAACTTTAAGACAACAAGTCTTTAATGAAAATAACTTAAAAATTCAGCAACATAATGAAAACCAACAATAAAGAAAACATGTGTTCATCCCCCCGAGTGCTACGTATCAGAGCGACAACACCAACTCAGACTAACGAAGGTAACAATTATCCTTCTTGATTACCTGCACGTTACCAACAGAGGGAAACATTCAAACAGAAGGGGTGAGATATCAAACAATATAATCAGATGTACGATAAATAATATATTAGGATTAGGTCATACAATTCACCACTTCATGATTTTTTATCAACACTTAACATAATTAATTCACCCACACGACAACTCAGGATGCAACATGAAATACGACTCGTTTTTATGCGCATGCATGTGGTACCAATGGAGCAGAACTCCCAACTTAGAAATCTTCCAATAAATAGAGGCATCAACAAGGCATAATCCTTCAACTTTATATTTGCCAATTCAGATCAACTTAATGAGCATCAGCTCCAATATGATATGATATGTATGCATTACCAATATGAACGTAATAACACCAACAACAATAATAATTGAAATAAATTCAACATTGGCCATAAGCCTACAACTTAGTTTTAGCCAACAAATAGAGGCAATAACATCACCTGCAAATTCACATTCTTTAACGAAGAACACAATACAACGAATCAACCAAAATTTACTATAAATAAAACTGCGTAATTATTCAGACTATTTTGACTAAAACTGGTTAATTAATTATCGGCAAAAAATTCTATTATTTCTACTTTATATTAAATTTCTTATTACGACTCGGTTAAATTAATACTGCACTGCTATTGAATAGTCTATACTACGAATGTTGTTTTCTGTCGAAAACTACCATACTTCTATTTATTACTTTCTACTACAAGTATACTACTTGTTAATTTTATTATCCTACAACATACATATTAGTTTCAATCTAATGGTTACTTGTGTTTAAATTTGTAAACCTGCTACCTTCTACTACCAACTATTTCCACCACTTTATTACCAAATCTGCCAATTCATATGCTATTGCAGGTTCTACCAATATTTTACTAAATATAAAATTTCTTGCTACTAAATTTAACTAAAATTCATAACTAAAATATCAATAATTTAGTAAAGATGAGTTATTATTTGGACACTTCAACTTACCCTACTGACAACTTTAAATATGTCGGAATTACGCAAAACAAATAAAAGTGACTTTTAATGATACAAAACAACTCTATTGATAATTTTAACAACACTATTGACAGTTCTAACAACTCTATTGAAAACTCAATTGACAATAGTAACAACTCTATCGGAATTGAAAAATAACTTAAATTAGCTAAATAATCCAAATAATTATTTCTAACTCAAAACTCTTAAAAGTCATTATATTAATAATACTAAATCATTAATACAATAATAATAATTATTATTATTATTAATAAACTACTGATATATGAACATATTTTTACTTGTAACTAATACTCAATTTAAGGTTATATTATACAATTACAATTGCTAACGTGATACTACAGTAGAAGTACATCTACTTTATCCTACATGAAGAGAACATATTAACAATTGCACTTTCCCAAAACACTTACTAGTGTTGCGCTACAGTAGGCAAACATCTAGGTTCTTGTATTCTACGACTACAATATCAAAGGAAACATGGATAACATTGGAACACCTCTTTTCGCTACAGTGTTAATTTTCATGATAGCTCAATGTGCCTCCTACCACAATTGCATCTCTACAATACTAATTGGTGATATCTCTTCAATTATAACTTACCCACATAACTACTCCAGTATAATATATAAATATTAATTGAGTTCTAATTCATCTCTTAATTTCACCAATATATCAATTTCAAACAGAAACAGAAACAATTTTTCAAACTCAATTCCACATACTATTCATCATACACTCTATTATAGAGTCAGAACCCCACCCTTACCTTGAATTGAATGTTGCTCTAATTTGCGATCTACCCGTTGGAACCTCATTTTTTCCTCCCTTCCTTCTTTGTAACTTTTCTTCGTACACCACTTGTTCTAATTCTTACTGCTACTTCCTTTCTAACCTAGTTTTCCATATTTCCTATTTTCTTATAATAATATTATTATTATTATTATTATTATTATTATTATTATTATTATTATTATTATTATTATTATTATTATTATTATTATTATTATTATTATTATTATTATTATTATTATTATTATATTTAGTCTTATTGGGCCTACTCATCAACACCCCCACATTTTACTGTAACCAAAAAAACAACTAAGTCCACTAAATAATTAGTCTTATATAATTCTAATATTATTAATAATATTATTTCTACAACTTAAATCAACTAATTTATCAACTAACCACATAACAACTTAAATCAATAATTCACAACTTCGAAAATTTAATCGGAAAATATTCGAAAACATTTAATTAAATAATTAATTAAATATTGGGCATTACAAGTTAGCTCCGATATTCTCTTCCCTCTTGTCTTCCCCCATATGAACCAATTTTCTCTTGACACCTTCTTCCAAATTGGCGCGGATCTTGACTTCCCTCTTGTCTGCCTCAGTACCTAGGTTGATCACTTCAATTGGTTCTTTGTGCGGTTGAATGGCCTTTTCCTCTTGTATAAGAAGTCTGGCGAGTTTCCCAGGTATTTCGCAATCTTCCTTGCCTTCATCTTTGACTTGATAGATTGGATGTTCAAAATCATAGATGGCAATAGTAGAGTCGTTGTCAATGAGATTCAGAGTGGGTATGGATCTGCAAATGTGTGTGTGTGCATGTAAGGTCACATGGCTATTTTGAAAATGCAATAAAGTATAGAAAGGCAAATAGCGCAATAATTGAATGCAAAGTAGTCCAATGTTTTTCATTAAAATGAGCATATGGCATATGACAAATGACAAACCCTTAACAAGTGGACCATTGTGCCCCGGGCAAGGCACATGGCTTAAAGTCATTGTTTTAACAAAAATTACAGACAAATTTCTCAAAGTAATAAAAACAGGAAATGGAAATTACTCCTGGCTATAGGAGATTGGAATGAAGTCCTTGGTATGCCAGTTGTTGAATCCTCCACTACCAATCGGGTAGATCCAGTTGTCAAAGTCACAATCAGCATCAGAGTCTTTAAGAGCATTAACCTCATAGTTACTAATGGGGAGAGGTGGTTCCCCTGCACGAGCACGTCGCACCTCCTTTTGAGCTTTAGAAGTGAAGCCTAACCCAAACTTGTCGGACTTGTATTGGATGTCCAGGAGTTGTCCCCAAATGGTGCAGCCTCCGTGTTCAACAACAACATGAGCATCTCTGAGAGAGGCCATCCTTGGTGTATATTTAGAAGCTTTGGGAGTGTCAGGAGTGGCCTTGGCAACATCAACCATGGGAGAGACCACTTTAAAGGCTCGACAAGGAGTTTCAATGAACTCTCCATCCATTTCAACATACTTAAATGAATTTATATGACTAATCATTAACTCTTCCTCACTGTAGACGGTGACAATTTCCCCCTTGACCGAATATTTAAACTTTTTATGTAGTGTGGAAGTCACCGCACCTGCCCCATGGATCCATGAGCGTCCAAACACGAAAGAATAAGCAAGACGGATATCCCTCACATATAACGTTGAGTTAAACACTTGAGACCCAACTTTGATAGGGAGATCAACCTCTCCATGGACCATCATTTTAGAACCCTCGAAAGCCCTTACTACAATGTCACTTGGTTTCAACACCAGTCCATCACAGTCTAGTCTATCCAAAACTCCTTTGGGTAAGACATTGAGGGAAGATCCAGTATCCACTAATACATGTGCCAGGGTAGTGCCCTTGCATTCTATGTAGATATGGAGAACTTTGTTGTGATTCTTCCCCATCGGGGTCAAATCTGTATCAGAGAACCCTAAACTGTTGTCAAAAGTCAAGCTTGCCACACAGTTTTCAAATTGGTCGACCGTAGTTTCTTGTGGAACATGTGCATTTTTCAAGAATTTTATTAGTGCTTGAGCATGCGCATCAGAGCATAGTAACAAAGACAACATAAAAATCTTTGAGGATGTTTGCCTCAACCGTTCCACTATCTTGTAATCACTTTTTCCGATAATTTTTAAAATCTCCTCCATCTCTTAGGTAGATGGATCCTCAATGGTAATATCTTTTGTGCGTGCCTCCGTCCTGGCAGGCTCAGTCATTTTTTTCCTTTCCCCGAGTATCAGCAACAGGTTTAACATCAGTAATACGGATGGGTGTAATAGTGTTTGTCGGAGGTGAAATTTATGGAGAGAAGATCCTCCCCGTCCTAGTAACTTTACTTGATCCAGCAATGTTTGCAATGTCAGCAGTTTCATCTTCATCAATCCATGAATCTTGTTTGATACCATGGTAGTACACTTCTGCCCCATAATTCTAGGGCACATCCTTATCAGAAGAGTAAGGGACTGGCCCCGGTGTGTTGATAATTAGTGGAGCTATTCTTGGTTCAATGGGAATCCTAATAGGACCTTTTGTGGTGATTGTAATATGCTGGGAGAACTGTCTTGGTTGTTTTGCGTTTGATTGCAATTGTTGCGGATAGCAAGATTCGCCATCGACTTTTCTTTTATCCAATAAGGAAAGGGTGAAAAGAACAGGAAAGACCTTTGATATATTTTCTTGAGTTCAGGGGGTAGGTTATGAAAAGGGAAGGTGTTAACACTCTTTTCATCCGTAGTTATCTATGGGCTCTTAGTTGCTTGCTAGATCAAAAATTCTTTGTTTGAATATGTTCTTTGTGGTGGGTTTTGAAAGTATTTTTGAAAAGCGCCTTCATTGAGGCAAACTTTGTAATGATTCTCGTCTCTATAAGAATGCATACAAAGTGTTGGAGTTTTTGAAAATATTTTCATGTTTTGAAAAGTTGCTTGATGTGTTTGAAAGATGTTTTGGTTTGAAGATTTTTTGAAATTGTAAGTGTGGAAAATGGTTTTAGTTCAAGAGCAAGCAACTACGAGCGTCCTACCTACTCAAAAGGTCTATGTTCTTTTCCTCCTCCTTTAGATGTTGCTATCTTACCATTGATTTGGTAAGAAGCCCTGTGATACAGTGGCCAGAACCGAGACTGTTTTTTAGGAATGCTGGTTTGTGTTTTGAGTTTGTGTTTGCAAAATGTCGCGGTAAGCAAGAGTCGCCACCGTCTTTTATTTTATCCAACAAAGAAAGGAAAAAAGCACAGAAAATTTCCTTTTTCGAGACATTTCTGAGTACGGGGGGGTAGATTATAGAAAGGGAAGGTATTAGCACCCTTTCTATCCGTAGTTATCTACGGGCTCTTAGGTACTTGCTCATCATTTTCAAAATTTATTCTTTGTGTTTGAGTGCTTTGAAAAGTTTTTGTTTTGACTTCGATTTAACTCTTGCTTCTGTCTTCAAGAGTGTAATGAAGTGTTTTTGAAAACTTTGTTTGAAAAGAAGTGTAAGTGTGAAAAAGTTTGTTTTGATTGAGCAAGTACTTAAGAACTAATCTACCTACTCGAAAAAAGAATCGTTCTATGTTTGTTTCCTTTAGACAACGCTATCCCACTATTAGTGAGTAGGTAGCACCGTCGTTGGAGTTTGAGGCTCAATTCGAAAGGGACGTACGGTCACTAAAGCAATGTTAGGACGTCTTAGTAATAACTTTAATGTCTTAGATCAATTATCTGAGGCAACAATATCCGAGGCAAACTTTCCGAGGCAACTTTGATCTTTGGACAAAAGGACGACCACTAAAGCATCCTATACTCAATGACCGTTTACCGAAGGCAACCAAGTGGGAGTGTACCCTAGGAGTGCGCATGTGCGAGTGATTCAATTTCAGATTATTTATCTTTGCACATTTAGGGTTATCTAACCGTTTTAAAGTTTTACATACATTCTTGTCATGCATCCTAATATCATACATCTAACAGTTTAGTATTTTGCGGAATTTTAAAGTGCGGAAATTAAACTAAGCTATTACAAGGCTTAGGGTATTTACATAGCCAAAAACAAACCCTTTGAAAATAAAGCGATAAATGGAAATAAAAGTCCTAATTAACTATTACAACTTGTGAACAGTTATATCAATATGGTAAAAATAAATAATAAAAACGCGCGCTAAGAAAATTAGATCGGGAAGAAATTAGGGTTTTGACCCTTCTAACCTAATCAAAAGAAAAATTGTTTTTGTTGTTTTTAATAAAAGAATTAAGTTTTCTAAATTAAATACAAAAATTAATTAATGATTAAATTAATTAATAAAAATAATTACATGGCCTATTTTTGTGTTTTTGTTATTTTTAGGAAAAAGAAAATAATTAAATTAGAAATAAAAACCTAATTATTCTAATTAGTTTTAATCATTTACAAAAAGAATTAAAGTTTACCTAAAATTAAAATCTAATTAAATTAATTAATTTTTGATAAAAAATAAAGTCTAAACCTAATTTGTGGAAAGTATTATTTTTATGATTTTTTGATAAAAAGAAAAATAATTGATTGGTTAGTAAATAAAATAAATAAATTAAATGAAATAAAATAAAATATAAAAGAAAATAGAAAGAGAGAATGGGCCTGAAAAGTAATTGGAGGGTGTGAGAAGCAATATGGCCCAAGCCCAAGGGTGTCCACGTTTGACTTTTTGGATCTAGTGCATTGCCTTGACTGAGGCATACCATGGTCACCACATCATGGCCATCAGATCTGGTTTCCAGGACGCCTGCATGGTTGGATCTTGAGGGTGTATGATAGGCCTTGGCTTTGTATGTACGCTGAATCATGAAAAAACAAATATTATGCAAATAAAGGGGAACCTGGGATTCGAACCCAGGCCCCAATGTACTTTTCTACGCTCCACCTACCAACTGAGCCAACTGCTTACGTTGTTATAAAAATACAAAACAATAATTATATTATAAACAAGCGTTATATGGAAAACTCGCGCGGAAATTCAAATGGACGAGTGATGGCTTGCGACGTATTCGTCTCCCTCCTTGCACCGTTGGTAAAAGTGAAATACTTTTACCTACAGACGTTTGCCCGTCACTACAAACAGAGCTCGTTCCAAAATCCTCCATGAGCAATATAAATGACATCTAATGCCATAGTTGGATACGTCTTGTCATTCTAAACATGATGGTACCCTTCATGAAGACTAATTTTTCCTGTATACAAAAACCCTAAAACAAAACCAAAAAACCTAACAATGGCAATTATCGATTCAGTCTATGAAAACGCAATTGGTTATTACAGAAAGCTTGCAATTGTCATGGCGAACAAGAATCTATGATTATATTATGCTATACATGCTAGAATTTTGAAAACAAAATTCAAGAAAGAAGCCATGTCGTGATGGACTTACAGTGAGATACAGGGCTTGGAAACGCTTTCTTTTGATCGCTTTTGCTTGCTAGGGATCCCAGGAAGCGATTGCAATGGTCCAAGGGTCTTGAATTGGCCTCTAAGTGGGAATTCGTGTTTGCACTTTTTCTTAATTTTTCCATCTTTTGTTCTTGATCCCACGCCTCTTTTTCTAGCCTCTTTTGGTCTGCATTCCTTCTATATGTATTGAGGAATGAATTAGGGTTGATAACTGATCTTAATCTTCCTCCATCAATGAATTGGATTTTGATTTGATACACCTTGAATATCGTTCCAAAAAATGGCCTAATTCAATATTTTTATGCACACCATGCCTTTACACGAGTTTGATTTGATGCTAGCTGTATAATAAGACCTGAAACAAGCACAAGATCTTTGAATTTCAATGTTTTGGATTTTATATGATTTGTTTTGATTTAAAATGATTTAATACAAATAAAAATAAAAATAAATAATATAAATAAGATAATGACAAGTGGAAAAGGCTAGGGCTCGTGGACCATGTTGCCAACTTAAAACAAGTGAAAAAGATTGGGCCCATTTGGCAAAATTTGAAGTTTTAGGCATAGTTGACTTTTGGCAATTTTGCAAAAAAGGTCAACTTCACCAATGCATAACTTCCTCAATTTTGACTCTTTGAGGGTGTTCTTTGACTTTTTAGAAAGTTTGATATGTCCTCTAATCAAACATTTTGGTCTCATCTTAATTTGATATTCCATGCTCATGTATGAAGCTTTGACAAAAAAGGTGTTTTTGTTGATTTTTCAAAGTGACCCATAATGTCCAAATTCATAACTTCTTGTGAGTGCATATTTTGAACTTGGGAGATGAAGATGGATTGTAGATAATGACATCCTCTTCCAAATGAGATTTGTATGGGTCATTTCTCATAAAGTATGATAAAGTTATGCTTGGTCAAAGTTGAGTTGACTTTTCCTACAATACCCTAATTTAGCAACTTTTGGGTTTTGATGAATTAGGAGCAATCCATGGTGAATCATGATCAACCCTTGATCAAATGATGAAATAAACTTCAAAATGAGGATGTTGACCAAAAATCTTGAAGTTTGACTGTATGTAGGCCACAGTTGAGTTTTGCCCTAGCATAGTCGATTTTTTAGGCCTTTGAGGAATTGACTGAGCAAACTTCCTCGGCAAGGCTTGAAACTTGACATGGATGATCTTGAGAACATATTAGGACATTGGTGAGCATTTGGAATCCCTTGGACTCAAGTATCTTAATGCAACATGAAACCCTAATTTGAGGTAGACTGTATTAGGAGGGAGCTTGTTTGGCCAACCATTGGACTTCCTTGAGCAACTTGAGGATATTTCTTGAAATGTTTTGAGAAATATGGGAGGGAAAATTTTGGGGTACAACAAGCCCCATCATTGGATGTGAAGGGACGGGCATCGGTCAATTGTATAGTCATAGAAGGAAACCTATGAGACGTTTTAGCAATTTTTGTAAGGGACTAGATCATTTACCGAAGGCAACATCAAGGGACATCGAGGAACTACGATCTTTTTATCGAGGGTCTTCGCTAAAACGCCCATATTCGAGGGACATGACTATTTTCTGAGGTAATAAGTGAGATTACCCTAGAGGTACATGTGTGTGAATAGTATGTTTGATTGCATGCATTTTTATCTTGAATTTAAGGTTTTCTAAGGGTTGATTTTATCTTGACATACACAACCTAATTACTAGAATTTTATATAAAAGTGGTAAACTGCGGAAAAATAAATGTCCTACGCTATTACATATTTTGGGGATGGGGATACAAATTTACAAATGGGGATTGCAAGAAATTAAATCCTAATTAACTATTACAACCATATTGAAACTTGAATAATATACAAGGAATATAATGTACAAGACAAAATGGAAAAGGAAAATATTTGTTTTGTTTTTGTTGAGAAAAGATTTTGGTTAATTAAAATAATTATAAAAATAAAATATTTTTTGTGATATTTTTATATATTCATAAAATAAACATTGTAAATAAATAGTGTGCAAAAAAAATCAACTCAAAAGGAGTTATTTTGATTGGTTGGAAAAATGTTGAAGTTTGTTAAAAAGAAAAGGAAACAAACAAATGATAAAAACTATTCTGGTCTTGCCAAGGTTTAAACCCATGATCTTATACATAAATGCTTTTCGCGCGCGCTGTTCGTACCACTTGGATGGTCTGTTTCATCCGTTAGTTATACAGTTTGCACTAAATATAAAATGAACTTAGTTCTGAATGACTTCATCTTATTCCTTTGAGCGCAGGGATGCAGGACCCCACTATTTGAGCTTCGAAAGGCTTCATTACTCAGCCAATCGAAGGATGTAAATACCTGCCTAAAATCTGAATACAACTCTAACTATGTAACTTTCGAAAGCTATGGGTCGGAGGTCAACATGAAATATCAAAACCAAGGCCTAACTATTCAGGGATGAACGTTTTTTAAATGTACAAGCAATAATAATCGAAAGCTAAGAGTATGGTCAGCTTCCTAGACATGATATCTACATTTTTTCTTTTCAATATATATGTAATGATGCTTAAATGAAAATTTCTAAGTTTTGAAAGAAACTTACCTCTTGTCGTGTAATTCGAATAAGCTTTGTATTACTTCCAGGAATGATTCGATGGTGGGTTAAGCCTGCAGGAGCCTTCCTTAAGCTAGTGGGATTACTACTTTTCTTGAATCGAAAGGCTGGTATGGTATGTTGGGAGTGAATCAGAAGGCTAACATATGAAGGCTAGGGAGTGAATCGAAAGACTGGTATATGGAGGCTAGGGAGTGAATCGAAAGGTTGGTTGATGTATGAAAGGGTTTGAGATTTTTGTGAGAGTTTGATGATTTTTTTCACACAACAAAAGTCTCTCCAGCTACTAAAAAGCCACCCTTAGATGTATTGTGAAGCATCTTATTTATAGAAGAGTTTGGCTGAGATTTGGGGGGGGGACAAATGAAATTTGAACAAATTGGGTTTGCTGTATTCATAGCCTTCGAGGTGCAGCTCTTGTATGCCAATTTTGTGCAAATATGGGAGCAACATAGCAGGACTTCTTTGCAGCAGTTTCGAAGTGTTGTGGCAGCTTGATACAGGACTGTTTCAGAGCAGACTGTTTTTGACCAGACTCATCAAAAGAAAAAATACAAATTGTGTGTCCTTAGAATGGACCAATTGTGTGTCCTTCGAAGGGGCCAAATGCATGTCCTTCGAATTGACCAATTGTGCGTCCTTCAAAGGGGCCAAATGTATGTCCTTCGAATGGACCATATGTGTGTCCTTCGAGTGGGTCAAATGTATGTCCTTCAAATGGACCATATGCTTGTTCTTCGAATGGGCCTTTTGTATGTTATTTGAATCCACCAATTATAATTAATAGTGTAGAAAATATGTGTGTTGAAGGGTTTTGAGGTGGAATCGAAGCAAGTTATTTCAAAGGGAGACATTGCCCAGTCGCAGCTAGCATGAAGGAAGGAGTTCAGTTGAAGTTAGCATGAATCAAAGCAAGCAATGAAGGAGGCCATTGCCTTCTAGAATCAAGAAAGACTATAGGAGGCCATTGGCTTCTGAATCTAAGAAAACCTGTAGGAGGCTATTTGTCCAATCGAAGCTTGCATGCAGGAGGCCACTGCTTTGTGAATCAAAGCAAGAATGTAGGAGGCCACTGCTTTTTGAATCAAAGCAAGCATGTAGGAGGCCACTGCTTTCTGAGTCGAAGCAAGCCTGCGGGAGGCCGTTGCCTTCTGAATCGAAGCAAACCTACAGGAGGCCTTTGTCCAAATGAACCTTGCATGCAGGAGGCCACTACTTTGTGAATCAAAGCAAGCATGTAGGAGGCCATTGTCTTTTGAATAGAAGAAAACATGCAGGAGGCCACTGCTTTGTGAATCAAAGCAAGCATGAAGGAGGACACTTATTTGTGAATCAAAGCAAGCATGCAAGGAGGCCACATGCCCAAATGAAGCTTGTGAACCAAAGCTTGCTCGAAGGGGACCAGATGCCCAATCAAAGTTTATGGACTAAATCTTTCTCAAAGGGGACCAAATGCCCAATCAAAGCCTCTGAACCAAGCTTTCTCAAAGGAGGACAAATGCCCAATCAAAGCTTGTGGACCAAACTTGATCGAAGGGGACCAAATACCCAATCGAAGCTTATGAATCAAAGCAAACTTGCTCTTCTTTGATTTGATGCTTGAGAGCCCAATATGATCCATGGAAACTACATGGGGAATTAAAAGTCCAATTATACTTGTACAAATTCAAACCTTAATTTGAGCCATCAGTATTGAGGAAGTATCTTGAGTTGATCAAACTTTGTTCATTCTTGACCCAGTAGAAATATTGTGAGAAAAATCTTGAGAAATAATAGGGCAAATTTTGGGGTACAACAGGTGCCGCTGTTCAATCTTCTTAAACCTGAAAAGCGAGTATGGCATGTTGTTGTTCATAGCTTGAAGGTAGAAGATGATTGAATACTAGAGTGCCCATAAATTTTCACTCGACTATGTGTCAGTTGATTGTGTAGGGAATGGGCTTAAAGATGCCATTTGGAGACATGATGGAGAGTTGTCAGAGATGGGCTTATAGATTCGATCTAAAGGTGATTGTTGATAATTAGACAAAGTCTAAGCTTGAATGTGACTGAGAGAAGTATCTGATTCTCACACTTCTTATGGTTTGCATTTTCATTGAGAATTGAGAGAGATACTTGGGATTTTCGTGCTCGCTATTGTTACCTTAAAAAATATTCGAAGTACTCAAGCACGTGTATTAAATGGGGATATTCCCATAAGCTAAGGGTCATCCTCTAAAGTAGGTATTTTTAGGAAATTGGAGCCAAAGTGTTTGAAAATTTGGTTTTAGTAAACTAGATTTAATGTTTAAAGAATATCACACCAAACTGTCGAAACTAAGCTAGGTCGACCAAAATGAAATAAAAGAATATATGTTAAGAAATGGTCGAAATTGGTTTAGTAGACCAAAGGGTGAAAGAAAAGGAAAATAGTAGAAATTGGTTTCTATCAACCAAAAGGGTTTCTGGACTTAGAGGAATTGTTGTTGATTTTTGACTCTTGCCAAAGGGAAAGTGTCGAAGTGAGTCAGAAGTGGGTTACCTTCAAAAGCTAGAAGTGGGAAGATTTGAATTTTAAAGTCACCAGCAGTTGCCATCGGTTTGCAATTTGATTAAGGGCCAAATAGGTGGCGAAATCTAGTGAAGCGGTTGTCTCAAGATTTTAAGGTTGTCCGTACATTTCATCTAGATAGTTACATTGTAAATACTATAAATATGCAGATTTAGTGTAGTTTTTTGGTGTGTTCACTTGTATGCTCAAATCACTTGTCAAAACTCTATCATTCTGAGCGTTAGGAAACAATGAGTGAAGAAGTGCTTGATGTACGTGAATCACCACTTTTATTTCAATGCAAATCCTTTATTTTTCAAATTATCTCTTTTGAATACTTTATTTGCTTTCTATGTACTGTCGAACAACGCCTTTACGTTATTTTATGCTTCACGTAAAAAAATTCAATACTCTCTGTCGGTCACGAGTCACTAGTCATTTAGTTTATTGAATCTTACTTTCATATGAATACCTTCTGTCGGTCACGAGTTACCAGCCAGTCGTTTGATTCATAGTACGAAAAGTCATTTCCCTTGATAAGGATTTCGATAGAATAAGCATAATAACCAAACTCTTAGCACATATCTTAAGATCAACTGGTCGATCTTGCGAGTTACCCTTAGTTTTAGGACTTTGGGAGGACCAACGGTTGTTTACCATTTTCCACAGTAAACAAATTGGCACGTGTGATCGGTGGGAATGAGAACTGACTATTTTGGAATGCTGGTTCGCGTTTTGCGTTTATTTTCGCATAATGTCGCGGTAAGCAAGAGTCGCCACCGTCTTTTATTTTATCCAACAAGGAAAGGACAAAAGCACAGAAAAATTCCTTTTCGAGATATTTCTCGGGTTCAGGAGGTAGATTATAGAAAGGGAAGGTGTTAGCAACCTTTCTATCCGTGGTTATCCACGGGCTCTTAGGTACTTGCTCACTATGTTTTCAAAAATTTTCTTTTCTTTGTGTTTGTGGGTTTGAAAAGTGTTTTTGTTTTAAAAGGGGTGTAAGTGCGAAAAGTTTTGTTTTGTTTTTAATGGAGCAAGTACTTAAGAACCTCTACCTACTCAAAAAGGAATTAGACTGTGCAAATGTCCTTTAGACAGTGCTATCCCGCTATTGAGGAGTAGGTAGCACCGTCGTTGGAGCTTTTCGGGTCAATTCGATTAAGGGACGTGTGGTCACTAAAGCAATGTTAGGACGCCTTAGTGGTAACCCTAATGTCTTAGATCATTTTATCTGAGGCAACCGTTTCGAGGCAACTTATGATCTTTGGACAAAAGGGCGACCTCTAAAACATCCTATACTCAATGACCACGTTCGAGGCAACCAAGTGAGGTGTACCCTAAGAGTGATATGTGCGAGTGTATTGTTTTTCAGTTATATTATCTTTGTATATTTCAGGTGTTTTACCGTTTGTTTTCAGATCTTGTCATGCAATCCTAGTTAGCATACATCTAAACAGTTAATATATGTATAGGAATTTAAAGTGCGGGAATTGTAAATCCTACGCTATTACAAGGCTTCGGGGAAGGGGATTTTTTTACATGTCCAAAATTGGGGGAATAAAGCAGTAAAGTGTAAAAGTCTTAGTTAAGCTATCACAAACCAGTAGGCAGTTACAATAAAATAAACGCGCGCGAATCTGAACATAACTTCTAAAAATCCTAAGAATAAAATCTTTTTGTTGTTTTATTTTATTTTGGGAAAATGATCTAAATCTTCTTAATTTTAGTTTTGAGAAAATGTTAAGATAATTAAATGATTAATTAACAAAGTTAATTTAATAGAAAAAACTAGCCTAATGTTTTTGTGGTTTTTTTTAATTGATTTTATGTTGATTAAAAAAAGAAATAAGATAGTCAAAACAAAGATGAAATCGAAGGAACAGGTATTAAATCAAGAAAGGTATAACTCTGGAGGCCTGGATCGAAAGAGGTGTGGGTTGTCTTTCGATCCAGTGAAGAGGCTTGATCGAAGGTGCACGAGGGGCTGCACTTTGAGGGTGTTTGATCTGGATATGTCATCCTTCGATCTGGGAACCCTGGATCCAGTTCTAAGCTAAGCTGCTAAGCTTCGAAGCTCTGAACAAGATTCTGAGAAGATTTTTCCAATTAAAGATGTATGATATGTGGCTCTGGGTGTGGAGATGTTCGCTGAATGGCTGCTTTGGCTTGGATTACTTATGAAAATGCTGATAACCTTTGGTAGGTTTGTGGGCAGCGTATCTCCAAATCCTCCCTGTTTCTCTTTCTCCTTTTTTCCGTTTTTTGTTCCCCCTGGAACTGTATGCTAGCCCTTGTATTTATAGGAGTGTGATGGTCTAGTAACGGCAAGAGACAACCAATTAAACAGGCCTTTAAAGCCATGAGACAAGAATCAGACATATTAAAAGATTTCCTTTTTTGAAATATTCATGTCTCTTTGGAATCTTGAATGAACCTTGACACCTTTGATTTTCGAATGCCTCCAGGCCATGCTCTTCAATTGGTCTTGAGTTGCCTCCTTCGAATGGACTTCTTATGTGCCCTTCGAATAGGCCTTCTGAATGCTTCTTCAAATGGACCTTTTGAATGTTCTTCGAATGACCCTTTGAATGCTTCTCTTTGATAGCTTCAAAGTCCCAAATCAAATTACTCCAGCTTCAATTGCATAGCCCCTTCAATTGAGCCTCCCTCTGCTTCGATTGCTTGATTCGAAAAGGATTACCCTGGTCGAATCAACTCTTGTAGGGTTGGGAGCAAACAAGGC
Organism: Vicia faba; assembly: GCA_948472305.1. Lineage (NCBI taxonomy): Eukaryota > Viridiplantae > Streptophyta > Magnoliopsida > Fabales > Fabaceae > Vicia > Vicia faba. The sequence continues at coordinate 16,229,396 of OX451736.1, read as the reverse complement.
AAGAATCTGGCCTTTAATTCAAATAATTGAGTCCACAATCAACATTTAATTATTTCTATATTTGCAAGGGACACATGCCATTGTGAACTTTGGGTGAACCTGGACAGGTTAGCCCACTTCATTCCTTCGAATCTGCCTTCTTTGCCAGCTTCAAAGTCCAATTCGAATCTATTTAGAACATTCCCTATTAGACAACTTCGACCAGCCCTTGGCCTTGTGATGAGTCTAAGTTCTGATTCGAAGTGTCCAGAACTTCCTTCATTAGAGCATCTTAGATTAAGAGAAACTCTGCACTGAAATGTCATTCGAAGGTCATTTGTTCTGATGTTCTGATTGAGGTAAAGTATGAAGTTCCATTCGAAGGACCCTCTGAAGTACTAGTCGAAGCATTGTGAAATTGACTTGATCGAAGGGGCCCAGTGCTCAATCGAAGACTTGCACACCAAATCTTGATCGAAGGGTTCCAAACACCTAATCGAAGCTTACTAATCAAAGCCTGATCGAAGAGTGCCAAATGCCCAATCGAAGACTGGTGAGTCAAGCCTGTATCGAAGTATTTTGGATACCCAATCGAAGACTTTTCCCAGATGCCAATCGAAAGACACTTTGTTCATCTTCAAAAAACTTTATTTTCGTTCGGCAAATGTTTGTGACCAACCATGTAAGGAAGACTTTTGAAAACATGAGAGGGCAAATTTTGGGGTACAACGGTTGCTCCTATTCAATCTTCTTAAACCTGAGGATGTAGATTGGCTTGCGTGCCTTTCGTGATTCGAAGGTGGAAGATGATTGAACACTAGAGTGCCTAGAAATTTGCACTCGCATGGTGTAGTATCAGCATAGTGACGTCGGGAATGGGCTTACAGATGCCATTTTGAGATTGTTGGTAGGAGGATGGGCTTATAGATGCCATCTGCAGGAGTTTCGATCGCATAAGAGATTCCTCAGTGAGAACTTGCATACCTGTTGTTTGTAGAAGATTCCGTTGGGGAAGTCTAACTTTTGTTGAGATTTAGGAACTGACTCGTGCTCACCAGGAGTATACCGTTGAGGTTATAGAACTTGTCCTGTCTGGTTCCAAGTATTAATCTTCAATCTCTTCGTGTAGATGATTTTCCTAGCTTGTTACAGGGATTAGTCTACAATCAGTCGTCCACAGATAGTTTTCCTGGCTTGCTACAGGTATTCAACTGGGACTTGAAAAGGTTGGTCGAGGAGATAGCTGTCCTGGCTGGTTTCAGATATTAATCTCTGACCTGAGAAAGAAAGATGGTCTTCCTGGCTTGTTACAGGTATTAATATTCAATCTCTTCATGTAGATAATTTTCCTGGCTTGTTACAGGTATTAATCTACAATCAGTCGTCCACAAATAGTTTTCCTGGCTTGCTACAGGTATTCAACTGGGACTTAAAAAGGTTGGCCGATGAGATAGTTGTCCTGGCTGGTTTCAGGTATTAATCTCTGACCTGAGAAAGAAAGATGGTCTTCCTGCCTTGTTACAGGTATTAATCTTCAATCTCTTCATGTAGATGATTTTCCTGGCTTGTTACAGATATTAATCTACAATCAGTCGTCCACAGATAGTTTTCCAGGCTTGCTACAGGTATTCAACTGGGACTTAAAAAGGTTGGCCGATGAGATAGTTGTCCTGGTTGGTTTCAGGTATTAATCTCTGACCTGAGAAAGAAAGATGGTCTTCCTGGCTTGTTACAGGTATTAATCTTCAATCTCTTCATGTAGATGATTTTCTTGGCTTGTTACAGGTATTAATCTACAATCAGTCGTCCAAAGATAGTTTTCCTGGCTTACTACAGGTATTCAACTGGGACTTGAAAAGGTTGGTCGATGAGATAGCTGTCCTGGCTGGTTTCAGGTATTAATCTCTGACCTGAGAAAGAAAGATGGCCTTCCTGGCTTGTTACAGGTATTAATCTTCAATCTCGTCATGTAGATGATTTTCCTGGTTTGTTACAGGTATTAATCTATAATCAGTCGTCTACAGATAGTTTTCCTAGCTTGCTACAGGTATTCAACTGGGACTTAAAAAGGTTGGCCGGTGAGATAGTTGTCCTAGCTGGTTTCAGGTATTAATCTCTGACCTGAGAAAGAAAGATGGTCTTCTTGGCTTGTTACAGGTATTAATCTTCAATCTCTTCATGTAGATGATTTTCCTGGCTTGTTACAGGTATTAATCTACAATCAGTCGTCCACGGATAGCTTTCCTGGCTTGCTACAGGTATTCAACTGGGACTTGAAAAGGTTGGTCGATGAGATAGCTGTCCTGGCTGGTTTAAGGTATTAATCTCTGACTTGAGAAAGAAAGATGGTATTCCTAGCTTGTTACAGGTATTAATCTTCAATCTCTTCATGTAGATGATTTTCCTGGGTTGTTACAGGTATTAATCTACAATCAGTCGTCCACAGATAGTTTTCCAGGCTTGCTACAGGTATTCAACTTGGACTTAAAAAGGTTGGCCGATGAGATAGTTGTCCCAGTTGGTTTAAGGTATTAATCTCTGACCTGAGAAAGAAAGATGGTCTTGGTGGCTTGTTACAGGTATTAATCTTCAATCTCTTCATGTAGATGATTTTCCTGGCTTGTTACAGGTATAAATCTACAATCAGTCGTCCACAGATAGTTTTCCTGTCTTGCTACAGGTATTCAACTGGGACTTGAAAAGGTTGGTCGATGAAATAGCTGTCCTGGATGGTTTCAAGTATTAATCTATGACCTGAGAAAGAAAGATGGTCTTCATGGCTTATTACAGGTATTAATCTTCAATCTCTTCATGTAGATGATTTTCCTGGCTTGTTACAGGTATTAAGTTATAATCAGTCGTCCACAGATAGTTTTCCTGGCTTGCTACAGGTATCCAATTAAGACTTAAAAAGGTTGGCCGATGAGATAGTTGTCCTAGCTGGTTTCAGGTATAAATCTCTGACCTGAGAAAGAAAGATGGTCTTCCTGGCTTGTTACAGGTATTAATCTTAAATCTCTTCATGTAGATGATTATCCTGGCTTGTTACAGGTATTAATCTACAATCAGTCGTCCACAGATAGTTTTCCTGGCTTGCTACAGGTATTCAACTGGGACTTGAAAAGGTTGGCCGATGAGATAGTTGTCCTGGTTGGTTTCAGGTATTAATATCTGACCTGAGAAAGAAAGATGGTCTTCCTGGCTTGTTATAGGTATTAATCTTCAATCTCTTCATGTAGAGGATTTTCCTGGCTTGTTACAGGTATTAATCTATAATCAGTCGTCCACAGATAGTTTTCCTGGCTTGTTACAGGTATTCAACTGGGACTTGAAAAGGTTGGTCGATGAGATAGCTGTCCTGGCTGGTTTCAGGTATTAATCTCTGACTTGAGAAAGAAAGATGGTCTTCCTGGCTTGTTACAGGTATTAATCTTCAATCTCTTCATGTAGATGATTTTCCTGGCTTGTTACAGGTATTAATCTACAATCAGTCGTCCACGGATAGCTTTCCTGGCTTGCTACAGGTATTCAACTGGGACTTGAAAAGGTTGGTCGATGAGATAGCTGTCCTGGCTGGTTTAAGGTATTAATCTCTGACTTGAGAAAGAAAGATGGTATTCCTAGCTTGTTACAGGTATTAATCTTCAATCTCTTCATGTAGATGATTTTCCTGGGTTGTTACAGGTATTAATCTACAATCAGTCGTCCACAGATAGTTTTCCAGGCTTGCTACAGGTATTCAACTTGGACTTAAAAAGGTTGGCCGATGAGATAGTTGTCCCAGTTGGTTTAAGGTATTAATCTCTGACCTGAGAAAGAAAGATGGTCTTGGTGGCTTGTTACAGGTATTAATCTTCAATCTCTTCATGTAGATGATTTTCCTGGCTTGTTACAGGTATTAATCTACAATCAGTCGTCCACAGATAGTTTTCCTGTCTTGCTACAGGTATTCAACTGGGACTTGAAAAGGTTGGTCGATGAAATAGCTGTCCTGGATGGTTTCAAGTATTAATCTATGACCTGAGAAAGAAAGATGGTCTTCATGGCTTATTACAGGTATTAATCTTCAATCTCTTCATGTAGATGATTTTCCTGGCTTGTTACAGGTATTAAGTTATAATCAGTCGTCCACAGATAGTTTTCCTGGCTTGCTACAGGTATCCAATTAAGACTTAAAAAGGTTGGCCGATGAGATAGTTGTCCTAGCTGGTTTCAGGTATAAATCTCTGACCTGAGAAAGAAAGATGGTCTTCCTGGCTTGTTACAGGTATTAATCTTAAATCTCTTCATGTAGATGATTATCCTGGCTTGTTACAGGTATTAATCTACAATCAGTCGTCCACAGATAGTTTTCCTGGCTTGCTACAGGTATTCAACTGGGACTTGAAAAGGTTGGCCGATGAGATAGTTGTCCTGGTTGGTTTCAGGTATTAATATCTGACCTGAGAAAGAAAGATGGTCTTCCTGGCTTGTTATAGGTATTAATCTTCAATCTCTTCATGTAGAGGATTTTCCTGGCTTGTTACAGGTATTAATCTATAATCAGTCGTCCACAGATAGTTTTCCTGGCTTGTTACAGGTATTCAACTGGGACTTGAAAAGGTTGGTCGATGAGATAGCTGTCCTGGCTGGTTTCAGGTATTAATCTCTGACTTGAGAAAGAAAGATGGTCTTCCTGGCTTGTTACAGGTATTAATCTTCAATCTCTTCATGTAGATGATTTTCCTGGCTTGTTACAGGTATTAATCTACAATCAGTCATCCACAAATAGTTTTCCTGGCTTGCTACAGGTATTCAACTGGGACTTGAAAAGGTTGGTCGATGAAATAGCTGTCCTGGATGGTTTCAAGTATTAATCTATGACATGAGAAAGAAAGATGGTTTTCCTGGCTTGTTACAGGTATTAATCTTCAATCTCTTCATGTAGATGATTTTCATGGCTTGTTACAGGTATTAATTTATAATCAGTCGTCCACAGATAGTTTTCCTGGCTTGCTACAGGTATCCAATTGAGACTTAAAAAGGTTGGCCGATGAGATAGTTGTCCTGGCTGGTTTCAGGTATTAATCTCTGACCTGAGAAAGAAAGATGGTCTTCCTGGATTGTTATAGGTATTAATCTTCAATGTCTTCATGTAGATAATTTTCCTGGCTTGTTACAGGTATTAATCTACAATCAGTCGTCCACAGATAGTTTTCCTGGCTTGCTAAAGGTATTCAACTGGGACTTAAAAAGGTTGGCAGAGGAGATAGTTGTCCTGGCTGGTTTCAGGTATTAATCTCTGACCTGAGAAACAAAGATGTTCTTCCTGGCTTGTTACAGGTATTAATCTTCAATCTCTTCATGTAGATGATTTTCCTGGCATGTTACAGGTTTTAATCTACAATCAGTCGTCCACATATAGTTTTCCTGGCTTGCTACAGGTATTCAACTGGGACTTAAAAAGGTTGGCCGATGAGATAGTTGTCCTGGTTGGTTTCAGGTATTAATATCTGACCTGAGAAAGAAAGATGGTCTTCCTGGCTTGTTACAGGTATTAATCTTCAATCTCTTCATGTAGATAATTTTCCTGGCTTGTTACAGGTATTAATCTACAATCAGTCGTCCACAGATAGTTTTCCTGGCTTGCTAAAGGTATTCAACTGGGACTTAAAAAGGTTGGCCGAGGAGATAGTTGTCCTGGCTGGTTTCAGGTATTAATCTCTGACCTGAGAAACAAAGATGGTCTTCCTGGCTTGTTACAGGTATTAATCTTCAATCTCTTCAGGTAGATGATTTTCCTGGCTTGTTACAGGTATTAATCTACAATCAGTCGTCCACAGATAGTTTTCCTGGCTTGCTAATGGTATTCAACTGGGACTTAAAAAGGTTGGCCGAGGAGATAGTTTCCTGGCTGGTTTCAGGTATTAATCTCTGACCTGAGAAACAAAGATGGTCTTCCTGGCTTGTTACAGGTATTAATCTTCAATCTCTTCATGTAGATGATTTTCCTGGCATGTTACAGGTTTTAATCTACAATCAGTCGTCCACATATAGTTTTCCTGGCTTGCTACAGGTATTCAACTGGGACTTAAAAAGGTTGGCAGAGGAGATAGTTGTCCTGGCTGGTTTCAGGTATTAATCTCTGACCTGAGAAACAAAGATGTTCTTCCTGGCTTGTTACAGGTATTAATCTTCAATCTCTTCATGTAGATGATTTTCCTGGCATGTTACAGGTTTTAATTTACAATCAATCGTCCACAGATAGTTTTCCTGGCTTGCTACAGGTATTCAACTGGGACTTGAAAAGGTTGGTCAATGAGATAGTTGTCCTGGCTGGTTTCAGGTATTAATCTCTGACCTGAGAAAGAAAGATGGTCTTCATGGATTGTTATAGGTATTAATCTTCAATCTCTTCATGTAGATAATTTTCCTGGCTTGTTACAGGTATTAATCTACAATCAGTCGTCCACAGATAGTTTTCCTGGCTTGCTAAAGATATTCAACTGGGACTTAAAAAGGTTGGCCGAGGAGATAGTTGTCCTGGCTGGTTTCAGGTATTAATCTCTGACCTGAGAAACAAAGATGGTCTTCCTGGCTTGTTACAGGTATTAATCTTCAATCTCTTCAGGTAGATGATTTTCCTGGCTTGTTACAGGTATTAATCTACAATCAGTCGTCCACAGATAGTTTTCCTGGCTTGCTAATGGTATTCAACTGGGACTTAAAAAGGTTGGCCGAGGAGATAGTTTCCTGGCTGGTTTCAGGTATTAATCTCTGACCTGAGAAACAAAGATGGTCTTCCTGGCTTGTTACATGTATTAATCTTCAATCTCTTCATGTAGATGATTTTCCTGGCATGTTACAGGTTTTAATCTACAATCAGTCGTCCACATATAGTTTTCCTGGCTTGCTACAGGTATTCAACTGGGACTTAAAAAGGTTGGCCGATGAGATAGTTGTCCTGGTTGGTTTCAGGTATTAATATCTGACCTGAGAAAGAAAGATGGTCTTCCTGGCTTGTTACAGGTATTAATCTTCAATCTCTTCATGTAGAGGATTTTCTTGGCTTGTTACAGGTATTAATCTATAATCAGTCGTCCACAGATAGTTTTCCTGGCTTGCTACAGGTATTCAACTGGGACTTGAAAAGGTTGGTCAATGAGATAGTTGTCCTGGCTGGTTTCAGGTATTAATCTCTGACCTGAGAAAGAAAGATGGTCTTCATGGATTGTTATAGGTATTAATCTTCAATCTCTTCATGTAGATAATTTTCCTGGCTTGTTACAGGTATTAATCTACAATCAGTCGTCCACATATAGTTTTCCTGGCTTGCTACAGGTATTCAACTGGGACTTAAAAAGGTTGGCCGATGAGATAGTTGTCCTGGCTGGTTTAAGGTATTAATCTCTGACCTGAGAAAGAAAGATGGTCTTCCTGGCTTGTTACAGGTATTAATCTTCAATCTCTTCATGTAGATGATTTTCCTGGCTTGTTACAGGTATTAATCTACAATCAGTCGTCCACAGATAGTTTTCCTGGCTTGCTACAGGTATTCAACTGGGACTTAAAAAGGTTGGCCGGTGAGATAGTTGTCCTGGCTGGTTTCAGGTATTAATCTCTGACCTGAGAAACAAAGATGGTCTTCCTGGCTTGTTACAGGTATTAATCTTCAATCTCTTCATGTAGATGATTTTCCTGGTTTGTTACAGTTTTTAATCTACAATCAGTCGTCCACATATAGTTTTCCTGGCTTGCTACAGGTATTACACTGGGACTTAAAAAGGTTGGCCGATGAGATAGTTGTCCTGGTTGGTTTCAGGTATTAATATCTGACCTGAGAAAGAAAGATGGTCTTCCTGGCTTGTTACAAATATTAATCTTCAATCTCTTCATGTAGAGGATTTTCTTGGCTTGTTACAGGTATTAATCTATAATCAGTCGTCCACAGATAGTTTTCCTGGCTTGCTACAGGTATTCAACTGGGACTTGAAAAGGTTGGTCATGGAGATAGCTGTCCTGGCTGGTTTCAGGTATTAATCTCTGACCTGAGAAAGAAAGATGGTCTTCCTGGCTTGTTACAGGTATTAATCTTCAATCTCTTCATGTAGATGATTTTCCTGGCTTGTTACAGGTATTAATCTACAATCAGTCGTCCACAGATAGTTTTCCTGGCTTGCTACAGGTATTCAACTGGGACTTAAAAAGGTTGGCCGGTGAGATAGTTGTCCTGGCTGGTTTCAGGTATTAATCTCTGACCTGAGAAACAAAGATGGTCTTCCTGGTTTGTTACAGGTATTAATCTTCAATCTCTTCATGTAGATGATTTTCCTGGTTTGTTACAGTTTTTAATCTACAATCAGTCGTCCACATATAGTTTTCCTGGCTTGCTACAGGTATTACACTGGGACTTAAAAAGGTTGGCCGATGAGATAGTTGTCCTGGTTGGTTTCAGGTATTAATATCTGACCTGAGAAAGAAAGATGGTCTTCCTGGCTTATTACAGGTATTAATCTTCAATCTCTTCATGTAGAGGATTTTCCTGGCTTGTTACAGGTATTGATCTACAATCAGTCGTCCACAGATTGTTTTCCTGGCTTGCTACAGGTATTCAACTGGGACTTGAAAAGGTTGGTCGATGAGATAGTTGTCCTGGCTGGTTTAAGGTATTAATCTATGACCTGAGAAAGAAAGATGGTCTTCCTGGCTTGTTACAGGTATTAATCTTCAATCTCTTCATGTAGATGATTTTCCTGGCTTGTTACAGGTATTAATCTATAATCAGTCGTCCACAGATAGTTTTTCTGGCTTGCTACAGGTATTCAATTGGGACTTAAAAAGGTCGGCCGATGAGATAGTTGTCCTGGCTGGTTTCAGGTATTAATCTCTGACCTGAGAAAGAAAGATGGTCTTCTTGGATTGTTATAGGTATTAATCTTCAATCTCTTCATGTAGATGATTTTCCTTGCTTGTTACAGGTATTAATCTACAATCAGTCGTCCACATATAGTTTTCCTGGCTTGCTACAGGTATTCAACTGGGACTTAAAAAGGTTGGCCGATGAGATAGTTGTCCTGGCTGGTTTCAGGTATTCATCTCTGACCTGAGAAAGAAAGATGGTCTTCCTGGCTTGTTACAGGTATTAATCTTCAATCTCTTCATGTAGATGATTTTCATGGCTTGTTATAGGTATTAATCTACAATCAGTCTTCCACAAATAGTTTTCCTGGCTTGCTACAGGTATTCAACTGGGACTTGAAAAGGTTGGTCGAGGAGATAGTTGTCCTGGCTAGTTTCACGTATTAATCTCTGACTTGAGAAAGAAAGATGGCCTTCCTGGCTTGTTACAGGTATTAATATTCAATCTCTTCATGTAGATGATTTTCCTGGCTTGTTACAGGTATTAATATTCAATCTCTTCATGTAGATGATTTTCCTGGCTTGTTACAGGTATTAATCTATAACCAATCGTCCACAAATAGTTTTCCTGGCTTGCTACAGGTATTCAACTGGGACTTGAAAAGGTTGGTCGATGAGATAGCTGTCCTGGCTGGTTTCAGGTATTAATCTCTGACCTGAGAAAGAAAGATGGTCTTCCTGGCTTGTTACAGGTATTAATCTTCAATCTCTTCATGTAGATGATTTTCCTGGCTTGTTACAGGTATTAATCTACAATCAGTCGTCCACATATAGTTTTCCTGGCTTGCTACATGTATTCAACTGTGACTTAAAAAGGTTGGCCGATGAGATAGTTGCCCTGGCTGGTTTCAGGTATTAATCTCTGACCTGAGAAAGAAACATGGTCTTCCTTGCTTGTTACAGGTATTAATCTTCAATCTCTTCATGTAGATGATTTTCCTGGCTTGTTACAGGTTTTAATCTACAATCAGTCATCCACAGATAGTTTTCCTGGCTTGCTACAGGTATTCAACTGGGACTTAAAAAGGTTGGCCGATGAGATAGTTGTCCTGGTTGGTTTTAGGTATTAATCTCTGACCTGAGAAAGAAAGATGGTCTTCCTGGCTTGTTACATGTATTAATCTTCAATCTCTTCATGTAGAGGATTTTCATGGCTTGTTACAGGAATTAATCTACAATCAGTCGTCCACAGATAGTTTTCCTGGCTTGCTACAGGTATTCAACTGGGACTTGAAAAGGTTGGTAGATGAGATAGCTGTCCTGGATGGTTTCAGGTATTAATCTCTGACCTGAGAAAGAAAGATGGTCTTTCTGGCTTGTTACAGGTATTAATCTTCAATCTCTTCATGTAGATGATTTTCCTGGCTTGTTACAGGTATTAATCTACAATTAGTCGTCCACAGATAGTTTTCCTGGCTTGCTACAGGTATTCAACTGGGACTTAAAAAGGTTGGCCGGTGAGATAGTCGTCCTGGCTGGTTTCATGTATTAATCTCTGACCTGAGAAAGAAAGATGGTCTTCCTGGCTTGTTATAGGTATTAATCTTCAATCTCTTCATGTAGATGCTTTTCCTGGCTTATTACAGGTATTAATCTACAATCAGTCGTCCACAAATAGTTTTCCTGGCTTGCTATAGGTATTCAACTGGGACTTGAAAAGGTTGGTCGAAGAGATAGCTGTCCTGGCTGGTTGAAGGTATTAATCAATGACCTGAGAAAGAAAGATGGTATTCCTGGCTTGTTACAGGTATTAATCTTCAATCTCTTCATGTAGATGATTTTCATGGCTTGTTACAGGTATTAATCTATAATCAGTCGTCCACAGATAGTTTTTCTGGCTTGCTACAGGTATTCAATTGGGACTTAAAAGGTCGGTCGATGAGATAGTTGTCCTGGCTGGTTTCAGGTATTAATCTCTGACCTCAGAAAGAAAGATGGTCTTCCATGATTGTTATAGTTATTAATCTTCAATCTCTTCATGTAGAAGATTTTCCTGGCTTGTTACAGGTATTAATCTACAATCAGTCGTCCACAGATAGTTTTCCTAGCTTGCTACAGGTATTCAACTGGGACTTAAAAAGGTTGGTCGAGGAGATAGCTGTCCTGGCTTGTTTCAGGTATTAATCTCTGACCTGAGAAAGAAAGATGGTCTTCCTGGCTTGTTACAGGTATTAATCTTCAATCTTTTCATGTAGATAATTTTCCTGGCTTGTTACAGGTATTAATCTACAATCAGTCGTCCACATATAGTTTTCCTGGCTTGCTACAGGTATTCAACTGGGACTTAAAAAGGTTGGCCGATGAGATAGTTGTCCTGGATGGTTTCAGGTATTAATCTCTGACCTGAGAAAGAAAGATGGTCTTCCTGGCTTGTTACAGGTATTAATCTTCAATCTCTTCATGTAGATGATTTTCCTGGCTTGTTACAGGTATTAATCTACAATCAGTCGTCCACATATAGTTTTCCTGGCTTGCTACAGGTATTCAACTGGGACTTAAAAAGGTTGGCCGATGAGATAGTTGTCATGGCTGGTTTCAGGTATTAATCTCTGACCTGAGAAAGAAAGATGGTCTTCCTGGCTTGTTACAGGTATTAATCTTCAATCGCTTCATGTAGATGATTTTCTTGGCTTGTTACAGGTATTAATCTACAATCAGTCGTCCACAGATAGTTTTCCTGGCTTGCTACAGGTATTCAACTGGGACTTGAAAAGGTTGGTCGATGAGATATTTGTCCTGGCTGGTTTCAAGTATTAATCTCTGACCTGAGAAAGAAAGATGGCCTTCCTGGCTTGTTACAGGTATTAATATTCAATCTCTTCATGTAGATGATTTTCCTGTCTTGTTACAGGTATTAATCTACAATCAGTCGTCCACAGATAATTTTCCTGGCTTGCTATAGGTATTCAACTGGGACTTGAAAAGGTTGGTCGATGAGATATTTGTCCTGGCTGGTTTCAGGTATTAATCTCTGACCTGAGAAAGAAAGATGGTCTTCCTGGCTTGTTACAGGTATTAATCTTCAATCTCTTCATGTAGATGATTTTCTTGGCTTGTTACAAGTATTAATCTATAATCAGTTGTCCACATATAGCTTTACTGGCTTGCTACAGGTATTCAACTGGGACTTAAAAAGGTTGGCCGATGAGATAGTTGTCCTGGCTGGTTTCAGGTATTAATCTTTGACCTGAGAAAGAAAGATGGTCTTCCTGGCTTGTTATAGGTATTAATCTTCAATCTCTTCATGTAGATAATTTTCCTGGCTTGTTACAGGTATTAATCTACAATCAGTCGTCCACTGATAGTTTTCCTGGCTTGCTACAGGTATTCAACTAGGACTTGAAAAGGTTGGTCGATGAGATAGCTGTCCTGGCTGGTTTCAGGTATTTATCTCTGACCTGAGAAAGAAAGATGGTCTTCCTGGCTTGTTACAGGTATTAATCTTCAATCTCTTCATGTAGATGATTTTCCTGGCTTGTTACAGGTATTAATCTACAATCAGTCGTCCACAGATAGTTTTCCTGGCTTGCTACAGGTATTCAACTGGGACTTAAAAAGGTTGGCCGGTGAGATAGTCGTCCTGGCTGGTTTCATGTATTAATCTCTGACCTGAGAAAGAAAGATGGTCTTCCTGGCTTGTTATAGGTATTAATCTTCAATCTCTTCATGTAGATGCTTTTCCTGGCTTATTACAGGTATTAATCTACAATCAGTCGTCCACAAATAGTTTTCCTGGCTTGCTATAGGTATTCAACTGGGACTTGAAAAGGTTGGTCGAAGAGATAGCTGTCCTGGCTGGTTGAAGGTATTAATCAATGACCTGAGAAAGAAAGATGGTATTCCTGGCTTGTTACAGGTATTAATCTTCAATCTCTTCATGTAGATGATTTTCCTGGCTTGTTACAGGTATTAATCTATAATCAGTCGTCCACAGATAGTTTTTCTGGCTTGCTACAGGTATTCAATTGGGACTTAAAAGGTCGGTCGATGAGATAGTTGTCCTGGCTGGTTTCAGGTATTAATCTCTGACCTCAGAAAGAAAGATGGTCTTCCATGATTGTTATAGTTATTAATCTTCAATCTCTTCATGTAGAAGATTTTCCTGGCTTGTTACAGGTATTAATCTACAATCAGTCGTCCACAGATAGTTTTCCTAGCTTGCTACAGGTATTCAACTGGGACTTAAAAAGGTTGGTCGAGGAGATAGCTGTCCTGGCTTGTTTCAGGTATTAATCTCTGACCTGAGAAAGAAAGATGGTCTTCCTGGCTTGTTACAGGTATTAATCTTCAATCTTTTCATGTAGATAATTTTCCTGGCTTGTTACAGGTATTAATCTACAATCAGTCGTCCACATATAGTTTTCCTGGCTTGCTACAGGTATTCAACTGGGACTTAAAAAGGTTGGCCGATGAGATAGTTGTCCTGGATGGTTTCAGGTATTAATCTCTGACCTGAGAAAGAAAGATGGTCTTCCTGGCTTGTTACAGGTATTAATCTTCAATCTCTTCATGTAGATGATTTTCCTGGCTTGTTACAGGTATTAATCTACAATCAGTCGTCCACATATAGTTTTCCTGGCTTGCTACAGGTATTCAACTGGGACTTAAAAAGGTTGGCCGATGAGATAGTTGTCATGGCTGGTTTCAGGTATTAATCTCTGACCTGAGAAAGAAAGATGGTCTTCCTGGCTTGTTACAGGTATTAATCTTCAATCGCTTCATGTAGATGATTTTCTTGGCTTGTTACAGGTATTAATCTACAATCAGTCGTCCACAGATAGTTTTCCTGGCTTGCTACAGGTATTCAACTGGGACTTGAAAAGGTTGGTCGATGAGATATTTGTCCTGGCTGGTTTCAAGTATTAATCTCTGACCTGAGAAAGAAAGATGGCCTTCCTGGCTTGTTACAGGTATTAATATTCAATCTCTTCATGTAGATGATTTTCCTGTCTTGTTACAGGTATTAATCTACAATCAGTCGTCCACAGATAATTTTCCTGGCTTGCTATAGGTATTCAACTGGGACTTGAAAAGGTTGGTCGATGAGATATTTGTCCTGGCTGGTTTCAGGTATTAATCTCTGACCTGAGAAAGAAAGATGGTCTTCCTGGCTTGTTACAGGTATTAATCTTCAATCTCTTCATGTAGATGATTTTCTTGGCTTGTTACAAGTATTAATCTATAATCAGTTGTCCACATATAGCTTTACTGGCTTGCTACAGGTATTCAACTGGGACTTAAAAAGGTTGGCCGATGAGATAGTTGTCCTGGCTGGTTTCAGGTATTAATCTTTGACCTGAGAAAGAAAGATGGTCTTCCTGGCTTGTTATAGGTATTAATCTTCAATCTCTTCATGTAGATAATTTTCCTGGCTTGTTACAGGTATTAATCTACAATCAGTCGTCCACTGATAGTTTTCCTGGCTTGCTACAGGTATTCAACTAGGACTTGAAAAGGTTGGTCGATGAGATAGCTGTCCTGGCTGGTTTCAGGTATTTATCTCTGACCTGAGAAAGAAAGATGGTCTTCCTGGCTTGTTACAGGTATTAATCTTCAATCTCTTCATGTAGATGATTTTCCTGGCTTGTTACAGGTATTAATCTACAATCAGTCGTCCACAGATAGTTTTCCTGGCTTGCTACAGGTATTCAACTGGGACTTAAAAAGGTTGGCCGGTGAGATAGTCGTCCTGGCTGGTTTCATGTATTAATCTCTGACCTGAGAAAGAAAGATGGTCTTCCTGGCTTGTTATAGGTATTAATCTTCAATCTCTTCATGTAGATGCTTTTCCTGGCTTATTACAGGTATTAATCTACAATCAGTCGTCCACAAATAGTTTTCCTGGCTTGCTATAGGTATTCAACTGGGACTTGAAAAGGTTGGTCGAAGAGATAGCTGTCCTGGCTGGTTGAAGGTATTAATCAATGACCTGAGAAAGAAAGATGGTATTCCTGGCTTGTTACAGGTATTAATCTTCAATCTCTTCATGTAGATGATTTTCCTGGCTTGTTACAGGTATTAATCTATAATCAGTCGTCCACAGATAGTTTTTCTGGCTTGCTACAGGTATTCAATTGGGACTTAAAAGGTCGGTCGATGAGATAGTTGTCCTGGCTGGTTTCAGGTATTAATCTCTGACCTCAGAAAGAAAGATGGTCTTCCGTGATTGTTATAGGTATTAATCTTCAATCTCTTCATGTAGATGATTTTCCTGGCTTGTTACAGGTATTAATCTACAATCAGTCGTCCACAGATAGTTTTCCTAGCTTGCTACAGGTATTCAACTGGGACTTATAAAGGTTGGTCGAGGAGATAGCTGTCCTGGCTTGTTTCAGGTATTAATCTCTGACCTGAGAAAGAAAGATGGTCTTCCTGGCTTGTTACAGGTATTAATCTTCAATCTTTTCATGTAGATAATTTTCCTGGCTTGTTACAGGTATTAATCTACAATCAGTCGTCCACATATAGTTTTCCTGGCTTGCTACAGGTATTCAACTGGGACTTAAAAAGGTTGGCCGAAGAGATAGTTGTCCTGGATGGTTTCAGGTATTAATCTCTGACCTGAGAAAGAAAGATGGTCTTCCTGGCTTGTTACAGGTATTAATCTTCAATCTCTTCATGTAGATGATTTTCCTGGCTTGTTACAGGTATTAATCTACAATCAGTCGTCCACATATAGTTTTCCTGGCTTGCTACAGGTATTCAACTGGGACTTAAAAAGGTTGGCCGATGAGATAGTTGTCATGGCTGGTTTCAGGTATTAATCTCTGACCTGAGAAAGAAAGATGGTCTTCCTGGCTTGTTACAGGTATTAATCTTCAATCGCTTCATGTAGATGATTTTCTTGGCTTGTTACAGGTATTAATCTACAATCAGTCGTCCACAGATAGTTTTCCTGGCTTGCTACAGGTATTCAACTGGGACTTGAAAAGGTTGGCCGATGAGATATTTGTCCTGGCTGGTTTCAGGTATTAATCTCTGACCTGAGAAAGAAAGATGGCCTTCCTGGCTTGTTACAGGTATTAATATTCAATCTCTTCATGTAGATGATTTTCCTGTCTTGTTACAGGTATTAATCTACAATCAGTCGTCCACAGATAGTTTTCCTGGCTTGCTATAGGTATTCAACTGGGACTTGAAAAGGTTGGTCGATGAGATATTTGTCCTGGCTGGTTTCAGGTATTAATCTCTGACCTGAGAAAGAAAGATGGTCTTCCTGGCTTGTTACAGGTATTAATCTTCAATCTCTTCATGTAGATGATTTTCTTGGCTTGTTACAAGTATTAATCTATAATCAGTTGTCCACATATAGCTTTACTGGCTTGCTACAGGTATTCAACTGGGACTTAAAAAGGTTGGCCGATGAGATAGTTGTCCTGGCTGGTTTCAGGTATTAATCTTTGACCTGAGAAAGAAAGATGGTCTTCCTGGCTTGTTACAGGTATTAATCTACAATCAGTCGTCCACAAATAGTTTTCCTGGCTTGCTACAGGTATTCAACTGGGACTTAAAAAGGTTGGCCGATGAGATAGTTGTCCTGGCTGGTTTCAGGTATTAATCTCTGACCTGAAAAAGAAAGATGGTATTCCTGGCTTGTTACAGGTATTAATCTTCAATCTCTTCATGTAGATGATTTTCCTGGCTTGTTACAGGTATTAATCTACAATCAGTCGTCCACATATAGTTTTCCTGGCTTGCTACAGGTATTCAACTGGGACTTAAAAAGGTTGGCCGATGAGATAGTTGTCATGGCTGGTTTCACGTATTAATCTCTGACCTGAGAAAGAAAGATGGTCTTCCTGGCTTGTTACAGGTATTAATCTTCAATCGCTTCATGTAGATGATTTTCTTGGCTTGTTACAGGTATTAATCTACAATCAGTCGTCCACAGATAGTTTTCCTGGCTTGCTACAGGTATTCAACTGGGACTTGAAAAGGTTGGTCGATGAGATATTTGTCCTGGCTGGTTTCAGGTATTAATCTCTGACCTGAGAAAGAAAGATGGCCTTCCTGGCTAGTTACAGGTATTAATATTCAATCTCTTCATGTAGATGATTTTCCTGTCTTGTTAAAGGTATTAATCTACAATCAGTCGTCCACAGATAGTTTTCCTAGCTTGCTATAGGTATTCAACTGGGACTTGAAAAGGTTGGTCGATGAGATATTTGTCCTGGCTGGTTTCAGGTATTAATCTCTGACCTGAGAAAGAAAGATGGTCTTCCTGGCTTGTTACAGGTATTAATCTTCAATCTCTTCATGTAGATGATTTTCTTGGCTTGTTACAAGTATTAATCTATAATCAGTTGTCCACATATAGCTTTACTGGCTTGCTACAGGTATTCAACTGGGACTTAAAAAGGTTGGCCGATGAGATAGTTGTCCTGGCTGGTTTCAGGTATTAATCTTTGACCTGAGAAAGAAAGATGGTCTTCCTGGCTTGTTATAGGTATTAATCTTCAATCTCTTCATGTAGATGATTTTCCTGGCTTGTTACAGGTATTAATCTACAATCAGTCGTCCACTGATAGTTTTCCTGGCTTGCTACAGGTATTCAACTAGGACTTGAAAAGGTTGGTCGATGAGATAGCTGTCCTGGCTGGTTTCAGGTATTTATCTCTGACCTGAGAAAGAAAGATGGTCTTCCTGGCTTGTTACAGGTATTAGTATTCAATCTCTTCATGTAGATGATTTTCCTGGCTTGTTACAGGTATTAATCTACAATCAGTCGTCCACATATAGTTTTCCTGGCTTGCTACAGGTATTCAACTGGGACTTAAAAAGGTTGGCCGATGAGATAGTTGTCATGGCTGGTTTCAGGTATTAATCTCTGACCTGAGAAAGAAAGATGGTCTTCCTGGCTTGTTACAGGTATTAATCTTCAATCGCTTCATGTAGATGATTTTCTTGGCTTGTTACAGGTATTAATCTACAATCAGTCGTCCACAGATAGTTTTCCTGGCTTGCTACAGGTATTCAACTGGGACTTGAAAAGGTTGGCCGATGAGATATTTGTCCTGGCTGGTTTCAGGTATTAATCTCTGACCTGAGAAAGAAAGATGGCCTTCCTGGCTTGTTACAGGTATTAATATTCAATCTCTTCATGTAGATGATTTTCCTGTCTTGTTACAGGTATTAATCTACAATCAGTCGTCCACAGATAGTTTTCCTGGCTTGCTATAGGTATTCAACTGGGACTTGAAAAGGTTGGTCGATGAGATATTTGTCCTGGCTGGTTTCAGGTATTAATCTCTGACCTGAGAAAGAAAGATGGTCTTCCTGGCTTGTTACAGGTATTAATCTTCAATCTCTTCATGTAGATGATTTTCTTGGCTTGTTACAGGTATTAATCTATAATCAGCTGTCCACATATAGCTTTACTGGCTTGCTACAGGTATTCAACTGGGACTTAAAAAGGTTGGCCGATGAGATAGTTGTCCTGGCTGGTTTCAGGTATTAATCTTTGACCTGAGAAAGAAAGATGGTCTTCCTGGCTTGTTACAGGTATTAATCTACAATCAGTCGTCCACAAATAGTTTTCCTGGCTTGCTACAGGTATTCAACTGGGACTTAAAAAGGTTGGCCGATG
The DNA here is from genome assembly GCA_948472305.1 of Vicia faba. Taxonomy (NCBI): domain Eukaryota; kingdom Viridiplantae; phylum Streptophyta; class Magnoliopsida; order Fabales; family Fabaceae; genus Vicia; species Vicia faba. The sequence continues at coordinate 16,210,933 of OX451736.1, read as the reverse complement.
AGATAGTTGTCCTGGCTGGTTTCAGGTATTAATCTCTGACCTGAAAAAGAAAGATGGTATTCCTGGCTTGTTACAGGTATTAATCTTCAATCTCTTCATGTAGATGATTTTCCTGGCTTGTTACAGGTATTAATCTACAATCAGTCGTCCACATATAGTTTTCCTGGCTTGCTACAGGTATTCAACTGGGACTTAAAAAGGTTGGCCGATGAGATAGTTGTCATGGCTGGTTTCACGTATTAATCTCTGACCTGAGAAAGAAAGATGGTCTTCCTGGCTTGTTACAGGTATTAATCTTCAATCGCTTCATGTAGATGATTTTCTTGGCTTGTTACAGGTATTAATCTACAATCAGTCGTCCACAGATAGTTTTCCTGGCTTGCTACAGGTATTCAACTGGGACTTGAAAAGGTTGGTCGATGAGATATTTGTCCTGGCTGGTTTCAGGTATTAATCTCTGACCTGAGAAAGAAAGATGGCCTTCCTGGCTTGTTACAGGTATTAATATTCAATCTCTTCATGTAGATGATTTTCCTGTCTTGTTAAAGGTATTAATCTACAATCAGTCGTCCACAGATAGTTTTCCTAGCTTGCTATAGGTATTCAACTGGGACTTGAAAAGGTTGGTCGATGAGATATTTGTCCTGGCTGGTTTCAGGTATTAATCTCTGACCTGAGAAAGAAAGATGGTCTTCCTGGCTTGTTACAGGTATTAATCTTCAATCTCTTCATGTAGATGATTTTCTTGGCTTGTTACAAGTATTAATCTATAATCAGTTGTCCACATATAGCTTTACTGGCTTGCTACATGTATTCAACTGGGACTTAAAAAGGTTGGCCGATGAGATAGTTGTCCTGGCTGGTTTCAGGTATTAATCTTTGACCTGAGAAAGAAAGATGGTCTTCCTGGCTTGTTATAGGTATTAATCTTCAATCTCTTCATGTAGATGATTTTCCTGGCTTGTTACAGGTATTAATCTACAATCAGTCGTCCACTGATAGTTTTCCTGGCTTGCTACAGGTATTCAACTAGGACTTGAAAAGGTTGGTCGATGAGATAGCTGTCCTGGCTGGTTTCAGGTATTTATCTCTGACCTGAGAAAGAAAGATGGTCTTCCTGGCTTGTTACAGGTATTAGTATTCAATCTCTTCATGTAGATGATTTTCCTGGCTTGTTACAGGTATTAATCTACAATCAGTCATCCACAAATAGTTTTCCTGGCTTGCTACAGGTATTCAACTGGGACTTAAAAAGGTTGGCCGATGAGATAGTTGTCCTGGCTGGTTTCAGGTATTAATCTCTGACCTGAAAAAGAAAGATGGTATTCCTGGCTTGTTACAGGTATTAATCTTCAATCTCTTCATGTAGATGATTTTCCTGGCTTGTTACAGGTATTAATCTACAATCAGTCGTCCACATATAGTTTTCCTGGCTTGCTACAGGTATTCAACTGGGACTTAAAAAGGTTGGCCGATGAGATAGTTGTCATGGCTGGTTTCACGTATTAATCTCTGACCTGAGAAAGAAAGATGGTCTTCCTGGCTTGTTACAGGTATTAATCTTCAATCGCTTCATGTAGATGATTTTCTTGGCTTGTTACAGGTATTAATCTACAATCAGTCGTCCACAGATAGTTTTCTTGGCTTGCTACAGGTATTCAACTGGGACTTGAAAAGGTTGGTCGATGAGATATTTGTCCTGGCTGGTTTCAGGTATTAATCTTTGACCTGAGAAAGAAAGATGGCCTTCCTGGCTTGTTAGAGGTATTAATATTCAATCTCTTCATGTAGATGATTTTCCTGTCTTGTTACAGGTATTAATCTACAATCAGTCGTCCACAGATAGTTTTCCTGGCTTGCTATAGGTATTCTAAAGGGACTTGAAAAGGTTGGTCGATGAGATATTTGTCCTGGCTGGTTTCAGGTATTAATCTCTGACCTGAGAAAGAAAGATGGTCTTCCTGGCTTGTTACAGGTATTAATCTTCAATCTCTTCATGTAGATGATTTTCTTGGCTTGTTACAAGTATTAATCTATAATCAGTTGTCCACATATAGCTTTCCTGGCTTGCTACAGGTATTCAACTGGGACTTAAAAAGGTTGGCCGATGAGATAGTTGTCCTGGCTGGTTCCAGGTATTAATCTTTGACCTGAGAAAGAAAGATGGTCTTCCTGGCTTGTTATAGGTATTAATCTTCAATCTCTTCATGTAGATGATTTTCCTGGCTTGTTACAGGTATTAATCTACAATCAGTAGTCCACTGATAGTTTTCCTGGCTTGCTACAGGTATTCAACTAGGACTTGAAAAGGTTGGTCGATGAGATAGCTGTCCTGGCTGGTTTCAGGTATTTATCTCTGACCTGAGAAAGAAAGATGGTCTTCCTGGCTTGTTACAGGTATTAGTATTCAATCTCTTCATGTAGATGATTTTCCTGGCTTGTTACAGGTATTAATCTACAATCAGTCATCCACAAATAGTTTTCCTGGCTTGCTACAGGTATTCAACTGGGACTTAAAAAGGTTGGCCGATGAGATAGTTGTCCTGGCTAGTTTCAGGTATTAATCTCTGACCTGAAAAAGAATGATGGTATTCCTGGCTTGTTACAGGTATTAATCTTCAATCTCTTCATGTAGATGATTTTCCTGGCTTGTTACAGGTATTAATCTACAATCAGTTGTCCACATATAGTTTTCCTGGCTTGCTACAGGTATTCAACTGGGACTTAAAAAGGTTGGCCGATGAGATAGTTGTCATGGCTGGTTTCACGTATTAATCTCTGACCTGAGAAAGAAAGATGGACTTCCTGGCTTGTTACAGGTATTAATCTTCAATCGCTTCATGTAGATGATTTTCTTGGCTTGTTACAGGTATTAATCTACAATCAGTCGTCCACAGATAGTTTTCCTGGCTTGCTACAGGTATTCAACTGGGACTTGAAAAGGTTGGTCGATGAGATATTTGTCCTGGCTGGTTTCAGGTATTAATCTCTGACCTGAGAAAGAAAGATGGCCTTCCTGGCTTGTTACAGGTATTAATATTCAATCTCTTCATGTAGATGATTTTCCTGTCTTGTTACAGGTATTAATCTACAATCAGTCGTCCACAGATAGTTTTCCTGGCTTGCTATAGGTATTCAACTGGGACTTGAAAAGGTTGGTCGATGAGATATTTGTCCTGGCTGGTTTCAGGTATTAATCTCTGACCTGAGAAAGAAAGATGGTCTTCCTGGCTTGTTACAGGTATTAATCTTCAATCTCTTCATGTAGATGATTTTCTTGGCTTGTTACAAGTATTAATCTATAATCAGTTGTCCACATATAGCTTTACTGGCTTGCTACAGGTATTCAACTGGGACTTAAAAAGGTTGGCCGATGAGATAGTTGTCCTGGCTGGTTTCAGGTATTAATCTTTGACCTGAGAAAGAAAGATGGTCTTCCTGGCTTGTTATAGGTATTAATCTTCAATCTCTTCATGTAGATGATTTTCCTGGCTTGTTACAGGTATTAATCTACAATCAGTCGTCCACTGATAGTTTTCCTGGCTTGCTACAGGTATTCAACTAGGACTTGAAAAGGTTGGTCGATGAGATAGCTGTCCTGGCTGGTTTCAGGTATTTATCTCTGACCTGAGAAAGAAAGATGGTCTTCCTGGCTTGTTACAGGTATTAGTATTCAGTCTCTTCATGTAGATGATTTTCCTGGCTTGTTACAGGTATTAATCTACAATCAGTCATCCACAAATAGTTTTCCGTGCTTGCTACAGGTATTCAACTGGGACTTAAAAAGGTTGGCCGATGAGATAGTTGTCCTGGCTGGTTTCAGGTATTAATCTCTGACCTGAAAAAGAAAGATGGTATTCCTGGCTTGTTACAGGTATTAATCTTCAATCTCTTCATGTAGATGATTTTCCTGGCTTGTTACAGGTATTAATCTACAATCAGTCGTCCACATATAGTTTTCCTGGCTTACTACAGGTATTCAACTGGGACTTAAAAAGGTTGGCCGATGAGATAGTTGTCATGGCTGGTTTCACGTATTAATCTCTGACCTGAGAAAGAAAGATGGTCTTCCTGGCTTGTTACAGATATTAATCTTCAATCGCTTCATGTAGATGATTTTCTTGGCTTGTTACAGGTATTAATCTACAATCAGTCGTCCACAGATAGTTTTCTTGGCTTGCTACAGGTATTCAACTGGGACTTGAAAAGGTTGGTCGATGAGATATTTGTCCTGGCTGGTTTCAGGTATTAATCTTTGACCTGAGAAAGAAAGATGGCCTTCTTGGCTTGTTACAGGTATTAATATTCAATCTCTTCATGTAGATGATTTTCCTGTCTTGTTACAGGTATTAATCTACAATCAGTCGTCCACAGATAGTTTTCCTAGCTTGCTATAGGTATTCTAAAGGGACTTGAAAAGGTTGGTCGATGAGATATTTGTCCTGGCTGGTTTCAGGTATTAATCTCTGACCTGAGAAAGAAAGATGGTCTTCCTGGCTTGTTACAGGTATTAATCTTCAATCTCTTCATGTAGATGATTTTCTTGGCTTGTTACAAGTATTAATCTATAATCAGTTGTCCACATATAGCTTTCCTGGCTTGCTACAGGTATTCAACTGGGACTTAAAAAGGTTGGCCGATGAGATAGTTGTCCTGGCTGGTTTCAGGTATTAATCTTTGACCTGAGAAAGAAAGATGGTCTTCCTGGCTTGTTATAGGTATTAATCTTCAATCTCTTCATGTAGATGATTTTCCTGGCTTGTTACAGGTATTAATCTACAATCAGTAGTCCACTGATAGTTTTCCTGGCTTGCTACAGGTATTCAACTAGGACTTGAAAAGGTTGGTCGATGAGATAGCTGTCCTGGCTGGTTTCAAGTATTTATCTCTGACCTGAGAAAGAAAGATGGTCTTCCTGGCTTGTTACAGGTATTAGTATTCAATCTCTTCATGTAGATGATTTTCCTGGCTTGTTACAGGTATTAATCTACAATCAGTCATCCACAAATAGTTTTCCTGGCTTGCTACAGGTATTCAACTGGGACTTAAAAAGGTTGGCCGATGAGATAGTTGTCCTGGCTGGTTTCAGGTATTAATCTCTGACCTGAAAAAGAAAGATGGTATTCCTGGCTTGTTACAGGTATTAATCTTCAATCTCTTAATGTAGATGATTTTCCTGGCTTGTTACAGGTATTAATCTATAATCACTCGTCCATATATAGTTTTCCTGGCTTGCTACAGGTATTCAACTCGGACTTAAAAAGGTTGGTCGAGGAGATAGCTGTCCTGGCAGGTTTCAAGTATTAATATATGACCTGAGAAAGAAAGATGGTCTTCCTGGCTTGTTACAAGTATTAATCTTCAATCTCTTCATGTAGATGATTTTCCTGGCTTGTTACAGGTATTAATCTACAATCAGTCGTCCACAGATAGTTTTCCTGGCTTGCTACAGGTATTCAACTGGGACTTGAAAAGGTTGGTCGATGAGATAGTTGTCCTGGCTGGTTTCAGGTATTAATCTCTGACCTGAGAAAGAAAGATGGTCTTCCTGGCTTGTTACAGGTATTAATCTTCAATCTCTTCATGTAGATGATTTTCCTGGCTTGTTACAGGTATTAATCTATAATCAGTCGTCTACATATAGTTTTCCTAGCTTGCTACAGGTATTCAACTGGGACTTAAAAAGGTTGGTCGGTGAGATAGTTGTCCTAGCTGGTTTTAGGTATTAATCTCTGACCTGAGAAAGAAAGATGGTCTTCCTTGCTTGTTATAGGTATTAATCTTCAATCTCTTCATGTAGATGATTTTCCTGGCTTGTTACAGGTATTAATCTACAATCAGTCGTCCACAGATAGTTTTCCTGGCTTGCTACAGGTATTCAACTGGGCCTTGAAAAGGTTGGTCGATGAGATAGCTGTCCTGGATGGTTTCAGGTATTAATCTATGACCTGAGAAAGAAAGATGGACTTCCTGGCTTGTTACAGGTATTAATCTTTAATCTCTTCATGTAGATGATTTTCCTGGCTTGTTACAGGTATTAATCTACAATCAGTCGTCCACAGATAGTTTTCCTGGCTTGCTACAGGTATTCAACTGGGACTTGAAAAGGTTGGTCGATGAGATAGTTGTCCTGGCTGGTTTCAGGTATTAATCTCTGACCTGAGAAAGAAAGATGGTCTTCCTGGCTTGTTACAGGTATTAATCTTCAATCTCTTCATGTAGATGATTTTTCTTGGCTTGTTACAGGTATTAATCTACAATCAGTCGTCCACAGATAGTTTTCCTGGCTTGCTACAGGTATTCAACTATGACTTAAAAAGGTTGGCTGTTAAGATAGTTGTCCTGGCTGGTTTCAGGTATTAATCTCTGACCTGAGAAAGAAAGATGGTCTTCTTGGCTTGTTACAGGTATTAATCTTCAATAATTTCATTTAGATAATTTTCCTGGCTTGTTACACGTATTAATCTACAATCAGTCGTCCACATATAGTTTTCCTGGCTTGCTACAGGTATTCAACTGGGAGTTAAAAAGGTTGGCCGATGAGATAGTTGTCATGGCTGGTTTCACGTATTAATCTCTGACCTGAGAAAGAAAGATGGTCTTCCTGGCTTGTTACAGGTATTAATCTTCAATCGCTTCATGTAGATGATTTTCTTGGCTTGTTACAGGTATTAATCTACAATCAGTCGTCCACAGATAGTTTTCTTGGCTTGCTACAGGTATTCAACTGGGACTTGAAAAGGTTGGTCGATGAGATATTTGTCCTGGCTGGTTTCAGGTATTAATCTTTGACCTGAGAAAGAAAGATGGCCTTCCTGGCTTGTTACAGGTATTAATATTCAATCTCTTCATGTAGATGATTTTCCTGTCTTGTTACAGGTATTAATCTACAATCAGTCGTCCACAGATAGTTTTCCTGGCTTGCTATAGGTATTCTAAAGGGACTTGAAAAGGTTGGTCGATGAGATATTTGTCCTGGCTGGTTTCAGGTATTAATCTCTGACCTGAGAAAGAAAGATGGTCTTCCTGGCTTGTTACAGGTATTAATCTTCAATCTCTTCATGTAGATGATTTTCTTGGCTTGTTACAAGTATTAATCTATAATCAGTTGTCCACATATAGCTTTCCTGGCTTGCTACAGGTATTCAACTGGGACTTAAAAAGGTTGGCCGATGAGATAGTTGTCCTGGCTGGTTCCAGGTATTAATCTTTGACCTGAGAAAGAAAGATGGTCTTCCTGGCTTGTTATAGGTATTAATCTTCAATCTCTTCATGTAGATGATTTTCCTGGCTTGTTACAGGTATTAATCTACAATCAGTAGTCCACTGATAGTTTTCCTGGCTTGCTACAGGTATTCAACTAGGACTTGAAAAGGTTGGTCGATGAGATAGCTGTCCTGGCTGGTTTCAGGTATTTATCTTTGACCTGAGAAAGAAAGATGGTCTTCCTGGCTTGTTACAGGTATTAGTATTCAATCTCTTCATGTAGATGATTTTCCTGGCTTGTTACAGGTATTAATCTACAATCAGTCATCCACAAATAGTTTTCCTGGCTTGCTACAGGTATTCAACTGGGACTTAAAAAGGTTGGCCGATGAGATAGTTGTCCTGGCTAGTTTCAGGTATTAATCTCTGACCTGAAAAAGAATGATGGTATTCCTGGCTTGTTACAGGTATTAATCTTCAATCTCTTCATGTAGATGATTTTCCTGGCTTGTTACAGGTATTAATCTACAATCAGTCGTCCACATATAGTTTTCCTGGCTTGCTACAGGTATTCAACTGGGACTTAAAAAGGTTGGCCGATGAGATAGTTGTCATGGCTGGTTTCACGTATTAATCTCTGACCTGAGAAAGAAAGATGGACTTCCTGGCTTGTTACAGGTATTAATCTTCAATCGCTTCATGTAGATGATTTTCTTGGCTTGTTACAGGTATTAATCTACAATCAGTCGTCCACAGATAGTTTTCCTGGCTTGCTACAGGTATTCAACTGGGACTTGAAAAGGTTGGTCGATGAGATATTTGTCCTGGCTGGTTTCAGGTATTAATCTATGACCTGAGAAAGAAAGATGGCCTTCCTGGCTTGTTACAGGTATTAATATTCAATCTCTTCATGTAGATGATTTTCCTGTCTTGTTACAGGTATTAATCTACAATCAGTCGTCCACAGATAGTTTTCCTGGCTTGCTATAGGTATTCAACTAGGACTTGAAAAGGTTGGTCGATGAGATATTTGTCCTGGCTGGTTTCAGGTATTAATCTCTGACCTGAGAAAGAAAGATGGTCTTCCTGGCTTGTTACAGGTATTAATCTTCAATCTCTTCATGTAGATGATTTTCTTGGCTTGTTACAAGTATTAATCTATAATCAGTTGTCCACATATAGCTTTACTGGCTTGCTACAGGTATTCAACTGGGACTTAAAAAGGTTGGCCGATGAGATAGTTGTCCTGGCTGGTTTCAGGTATTAATCTTTGACCTGAGAAAGAAAGACGGTCTTCCTGGCTTGTTATAGGTATTAATCTTCAATCTCTTCATGTAGATGATTTTCCTGGCTTGTTACAGGTATTAATCTACAATCAGTCGTCCACTGATAGTTTTCCTGGCTTGCTACAGGTATTCAACTAGGACTTGAAAAGGTTGGTCGATGAGATAGCTGTCCTGGCTGGTTTCAGGTATTTATCTCTGACCTGAGAAAGAAAGATGGTCTTCCTGGCTTGTTACAGGTATTAGTATTCAGTCTCTTCATGTAGATGATTTTCCTGGCTTGTTACAGGTATTAATCTACAATCAGTCATCCACAAATAGTTTTCCTGGCTTGCTACAGGTATTCAACTGGGACTTAAAAAGGTTGGCCGATGAGATAGTTGTCCTGGCTGGTTTCAGGTATTAATCTCTGACCTGAAAAAGAAAGATGGTATTCCTGGCTTGTTACAGGTATTAATCTTCAATCTCTTCATGTAGATGATTTTCCTGGCTTGTTACAGGTATTAATCTACAATCAGTCGTCCACATATAGTTTTCCTGGCTTACTACAGGTATTCAACTGGGACTTAAAAAGGTTGGCCGATGAGATAGTTGTCTTGGCTGGTTTCACGTATTAATCTCTGACCTGAGAAAGAAAGATGGTCTTCCTGGCTTGTTACAGGTATTAATCTTCAATCGCTTCATGTAGATGATTTTCTTGGCTTGTTACAGGTATTAATCTACAATCAGTCGTCCACAGATAGTTTTCCTGGCTTGCTACAGGTATTCAACTGGGACTTGAAAAGGTTGGTCGATGAGATATTTGTCCTGGCTGGTTTCAGGTATTAATCTTTGACCTGAGAAAGAAAGATGGCCTTCCTGGCTTGTTACAGGTATTAATATTCAATCTCTTCATGTAGATGATTTTCCTGTCTTGTTACAGGTATTAATCTACAATCAGTCGTCCACAGATAGTTTTCCTAGCTTGCTATAGGTATTCTAAAGGGACTTGAAAAGGTTGGTCGATGAGATATTTGTCCTGGCTGGTTTCAGGTATTAATCTCTGACCTGAGAAAGAAAGATGGTCTTCCTGGCTTGTTACAGGTATTAATCTTCAATCTCTTCATGTAGATGATTTTCTTGGCTTGTTACAAGTATTAATCTATAATCAGTTGTCCACATATAGCTTTCCTGGCTTGCTACAGGTATTCAACTGGGACTTAAAAAGGTTGGCCGATGAGATAGTTGTCCTGGCTGGTTTCAGGTATTAATCTTTGACCTGAGAAAGAAAGATGGTCTTCCTGGCTTGTTATAGGTATTAATCTTCAATCTCTTCATGTAGATGATTTTCCTGGCTTGTTACAGGTATTAATCTACAATCAGTAGTCCACTGATAGTTTTCCTGGCTTGCTACAGGTATTCAACTAGGACTTGAAAAGGTTGGTCGATGAGATAGCTGTCCTGGCTGGTTTCAAGTATTTATCTCTGACCTGAGAAAGAAAGATAGTCTTCCTGGCTTGTTACAGGTATTAGTATTCAATCTCTTCATGTAGATGATTTTCCTGGTTTGTTACAGGTATTAATCTACAATCAGTCATCCACAAATAGTTTTCCTGGCTTGCTACAGGTATTCAACTGGGACTTAAAAAGGTTGGCCGATGAGATAGTTGTCCTGGCTGGTTTCAGGTATTAATCTCTGACCTGAAAAAGAAAGATGGTATTCCTGGCTTGTTACAGGTATTAATCTTCAATCTCTTCATGTAGATGATTTTCCTGGCTTGTTACAGGTATTAATCTATAATCACTCGTCCATATATAGTTTTCCTGGCTTGCTACAGGTATTCAACTCGGACTTAAAAAGGTTGGTCGAGGAGATAGCTGTCCTGGCAGGTTTCAAGTATTAATATATGACCTGAGAAAGAAAGATGGTCTTCCTGGCTTGTTACAGGTATTAATCTTCAATCTCTTCATGTAGATGATTTTTCTTGGCTTGTTACAGGTATTAATCTACAATCAGTCGTCCACAGATAGTTTTCCTGGCTTGCTACAGGTATTCAACTATGACTTAAAAAGGTTGGCTGTTAAGATAGTTGTCCTGGCTGGTTTCAGGTATTAATCTCTGACCTGAGAAAGAAAGATGGTCTTCTTGGCTTGTTACAGGTATTAATCTTCAATAATTTCATTTAGATAATTTTCCTGGCTTGTTACACGTATTAATCTACAATCAGTCGTCCACATATAGTTTTCCTGGCTTGCTACAGGTATTCAACTGGGAGTTAAAAAGGTTGGCCGATGAGATAGTTGTCATGGCTGGTTTCACGTATTAATCTCTGACCTGAGAAAGAAAGATGGTCTTCCTGGCTTGTTACAGGTATTAATCTTCAATCGCTTCATGTAGATGATTTTCTTGGCTTGTTACAGGTATTAATCTACAATCAGTCGTCCACAGATAGTTTTCTTGGCTTGCTACAGGTATTCAACTGGGACTTGAAAAGGTTGGTCGATGAGATATTTGTCCTGGCTGGTTTCAGGTATTAATCTTTGACCTGAGAAAGAAAGATGGCCTTCCTGGCTTGTTACAGGTATTAATATTCAATCTCTTCATGTAGATGATTTTCCTGTCTTGTTACAGGTATTAATCTACAATCAGTCGTCCACAGATAGTTTTCCTGGCTTGCTATAGGTATTCTAAAGGGACTTGAAAAGGTTGGTCGATGAGATATTTGTCCTGGCTGGTTTCAGGTATTAATCTCTGACCTGAGAAAGAAAGATGGTCTTCCTGGCTTGTTACAGGTATTAATCTTCAATCTCTTCATGTAGATGATTTTCTTGGCTTGTTACAAGTATTAATCTATAATCAGTTGTCCACATATAGCTTTCCTGGCTTGCTACAGGTATTCAACTGGGACTTAAAAAGGTTGGCCGATGAGATAGTTGTCCTGGCTGGTTCCAGGTATTAATCTTTGACCTGAGAAAGAAAGATGGTCTTCCTGGCTTGTTATAGGTATTAATCTTCAATCTCTTCATGTAGATGATTTTCCTGGCTTGTTACAGGTATTAATCTACAATCAGTAGTCCACTGATAGTTTTCCTGGCTTGCTACAGGTATTCAACTAGGACTTGAAAAGGTTGGTCGATGAGATAGCTGTCCTGGCTGGTTTCAGGTATTTATCTTTGACCTGAGAAAGAAAGATGGTCTTCCTGGCTTGTTACAGGTATTAGTATTCAATCTCTTCATGTAGATGATTTTCCTGGCTTGTTACAGGTATTAATCTACAATCAGTCATCCACAAATAGTTTTCCTGGCTTGCTACAGGTATTCAACTGGGACTTAAAAAGGTTGGCCGATGAGATAGTTGTCCTGGCTAGTTTCAGGTATTAATCTCTGACCTGAAAAAGAATGATGGTATTCCTGGCTTGTTACAGGTATTAATCTTCAATCTCTTCATGTAGATGATTTTCCTGGCTTGTTACAGGTATTAATCTACAATCAGTCGTCCACATATAGTTTTCCTGGCTTGCTACAGGTATTCAACTGGGACTTAAAAAGGTTGGCCGATGAGATAGTTGTCATGGCTGGTTTCACGTATTAATCTCTGACCTGAGAAAGAAAGATGGACTTCCTGGCTTGTTACAGGTATTAATCTTCAATCGCTTCATGTAGATGATTTTCTTGGCTTGTTACAGGTATTAATCTACAATCAGTCGTCCACAGATAGTTTTCCTGGCTTGCTACAGGTATTCAACTGGGACTTGAAAAGGTTGGTCGATGAGATATTTGTCCTGGCTGGTTTCAGGTATTAATCTATGACCTGAGAAAGAAAGATGGCCTTCCTGGCTTGTTACAGGTATTAATATTCAATCTCTTCATGTAGATGATTTTCCTGTCTTGTTACAGGTATTAATCTACAATCAGTCGTCCACAGATAGTTTTCCTGGCTTGCTATAGGTATTCAACTAGGACTTGAAAAGGTTGGTCGATGAGATATTTGTCCTGGCTGGTTTCAGGTATTAATCTCTGACCTGAGAAAGAAAGATGGTCTTCCTGGCTTGTTACAGGTATTAATCTTCAATCTCTTCATGTAGATGATTTTCTTGGCTTGTTACAAGTATTAATCTATAATCAGTTGTCCACATATAGCTTTACTGGCTTGCTACAGGTATTCAACTGGGACTTAAAAAGGTTGGCCGATGAGATAGTTGTCCTGGCTGGTTTCAGGTATTAATCTTTGACCTGAGAAAGAAAGACGGTCTTCCTGGCTTGTTATAGGTATTAATCTTCAATCTCTTCATGTAGATGATTTTCCTGGCTTGTTACAGGTATTAATCTACAATCAGTCGTCCACTGATAGTTTTCCTGGCTTGCTACAGGTATTCAACTAGGACTTGAAAAGGTTGGTCGATGAGATAGCTGTCCTGGCTGGTTTCAGGTATTTATCTCTGACCTGAGAAAGAAAGATGGTCTTCCTGGCTTGTTACAGGTATTAGTATTCAGTCTCTTCATGTAGATGATTTTCCTGGCTTGTTACAGGTATTAATCTACAATCAGTCATCCACAAATAGTTTTCCTGGCTTGCTACAGGTATTCAACTGGGACTTAAAAAGGTTGGCCGATGAGATAGTTGTCCTGGCTGGTTTCAGGTATTAATCTCTGACCTGAAAAAGAAAGATGGTATTCCTGGCTTGTTACAGGTATTAATCTTCAATCTCTTCATGTAGATGATTTTCCTGGCTTGTTACAGGTATTAATCTACAATCAGTCGTCCACATATAGTTTTCCTGGCTTACTACAGGTATTCAACTGGGACTTAAAAAGGTTGGCCGATGAGATAGTTGTCTTGGCTGGTTTCACGTATTAATCTCTGACCTGAGAAAGAAAGATGGTCTTCCTGGCTTGTTACAGGTATTAATCTTCAATCGCTTCATGTAGATGATTTTCTTGGCTTGTTACAGGTATTAATCTACAATCAGTCGTCCACAGATAGTTTTCCTGGCTTGCTACAGGTATTCAACTGGGACTTGAAAAGGTTGGTCGATGAGATATTTGTCCTGGCTGGTTTCAGGTATTAATCTTTGACCTGAGAAAGAAAGATGGCCTTCCTGGCTTGTTACAGGTATTAATATTCAATCTCTTCATGTAGATGATTTTCCTGTCTTGTTACAGGTATTAATCTACAATCAGTCGTCCACAGATAGTTTTCCTAGCTTGCTATAGGTATTCTAAAGGGACTTGAAAAGGTTGGTCGATGAGATATTTGTCCTGGCTGGTTTCAGGTATTAATCTCTGACCTGAGAAAGAAAGATGGTCTTCCTGGCTTGTTACAGGTATTAATCTTCAATCTCTTCATGTAGATGATTTTCTTGGCTTGTTACAAGTATTAATCTATAATCAGTTGTCCACATATAGCTTTCCTGGCTTGCTACAGGTATTCAACTGGGACTTAAAAAGGTTGGCCGATGAGATAGTTGTCCTGGCTGGTTTCAGGTATTAATCTTTGACCTGAGAAAGAAAGATGGTCTTCCTGGCTTGTTATAGGTATTAATCTTCAATCTCTTCATGTAGATGATTTTCCTGGCTTGTTACAGGTATTAATCTACAATCAGTAGTCCACTGATAGTTTTCCTGGCTTGCTACAGGTATTCAACTAGGACTTGAAAAGGTTGGTCGATGAGATAGCTGTCCTGGCTGGTTTCAAGTATTTATCTCTGACCTGAGAAAGAAAGATAGTCTTCCTGGCTTGTTACAGGTATTAGTATTCAATCTCTTCATGTAGATGATTTTCCTGGTTTGTTACAGGTATTAATCTACAATCAGTCATCCACAAATAGTTTTCCTGGCTTGCTACAGGTATTCAACTGGGACTTAAAAAGGTTGGCCGATGAGATAGTTGTCCTGGCTGGTTTCAGGTATTAATCTCTGACCTGAAAAAGAAAGATGGTATTCCTGGCTTGTTACAGGTATTAATCTTCAATCTCTTCATGTAGATGATTTTCCTGGCTTGTTACAGGTATTAATCTATAATCACTCGTCCATATATAGTTTTCCTGGCTTGCTACAGGTATTCAACTCGGACTTAAAAAGGTTGGTCGAGGAGATAGCTGTCCTGGCAGGTTTCAAGTATTAATATATGACCTGAGAAAGAAAGATGGTCTTCCTGGCTTGTTACAAGTATTAATCTTCAATCTCTTCATGTAGATGATTTTCCTGGCTTGTTACAGGTATTAATCTACAATCAGTCGTCCACAGATAGTTTTCCTGGCTTGCTACAGGTATTCAACTGGGACTTGAAAAGGTTGGTCGATGAGATAGTTGTCCTGGCTGGTTTCAGGTATTAATCTCTGACCTGAGAAAGAAAGATGGTCTTCCTGGCTTGTTACAGGTATTAATCTTCAATCTCTTCATGTAGATGATTTTCCTGGCTTGTTACAGGTATTAATCTATAATCAGTCGTCTACATATAGTTTTCCTAGCTTGCTACAGGTATTCAACTGGGACTTAAAAAGGTTGGTCGGTGAGATAGTTGTCCTAGCTGGTTTTAGGTATTAATCTCTGACCTGAGAAAGAAAGATGGTCTTCCTTGCTTGTTATAGGTATTAATCTTCAATCTCTTCATGTAGATGATTTTCCTGGCTTGTTACAGGTATTAATCTACAATCAGTCGTCCACAGATAGTTTTCCTGGCTTGCTACAGGTATTCAACTGGGCCTTGAAAAGGTTGGTCGATGAGATAGCTGTCCTGGATGGTTTCAGGTATTAATCTATGACCTGAGAAAGAAAGATGGACTTCCTGGCTTGTTACAGGTATTAATCTTTAATCTCTTCATGTAGATGATTTTCCTGGCTTGTTATAGGTATTAATCTACAACCAGTCGTCCACAGATAGTTTTCCTGGCTTGCTACAGGTATTCAACTGGGACTTGAAAAGGTTGGTCGATGAGATAGTTGTCCTGGCTGGTTTCAGGTATTAATCTCTGACCTGAGAAAGAAAGATGGTCTTCCTGGCTTGTTACAGGTATTAATCTTCAATCTCTTCATGTAGATGATTTTTCTTGGCTTGTTACAGGTATTAATCTACAATCAGTCGTCCACAGATAGTTTTCCTGGCTTGCTACAGGTATTCAACTGGGACTTAAAAAGGTTGGCCGTTAAGATAGTTGTCCTGGCTGGTTTCAGGTATTAATCTCTGACCTGAGAAAGAAAGATGGTCTTCTTGGCTTGTTACAGGTATTAATCTTCAATAATTTCATTTAGATAATTTTCCTGGCTTGTTACACGTATTAATCTACAATCAGTTGTCCACATATAGTTTTCCTGGCTTGCTACAGGTATTCAACTGGGACTTAAAAAGGTTGGCCGATGAGATAGTTGTCCTGGATGGTTTCAGGTATTAATCTCTGACCTGAGAAAGAAAGATGGTCTTCCTGGCTTGTTACAGGTACTAATCTTCAATCTCTTCATGTAGATGATTTTCCTGGCTTGTTACAGGTATTAATCTACAATCAGTCGTCCACATATAGTTTTCCTGGCTTGCTACAGGTATTCAACTGGGACTTAAAAAGGTTGGCCGATGAGATAGTTTTCCTGGTTGGTTTTAGGTATTAATCTCTGACCTGAGAAAGAAAGATGGTCTTCCTGGCTTGTTACAGGTATTAATCTTCAATCTCTTCATGTAGATGATTTTCCTGGCTTGTTACAGGTATTAATCTACAATCAGTCGTCCACAGATACTTTTCCTGGCTTGCTACAGGTATTCAACTGGGACTTGAAAAGGTTGGTCGATGAGATAGTTGTCCTGGCTGGTTTCATGTATTAATCTCTGACCTGAGAAAGAAAGATGGTCTTCCTGGCTTGTTACAGGTATTAATCTTCAATCTCTTCATGTAGATGATTTTCCTGGCTTGTTACAGGTATTAATCTACAATCAGTCTTCCACAGATACTTTTCCTGGCTTGCTACAGGTATTCAACTGGGACTTATAAAGGTTGGCCGGTGAGATAGTTGTCCTGGCTAGTTTCATGTATTAATCTCTGACCTGAGAAAGAAAGATGGTCTTCCTGGCTTGTTACAGGTATTAGTATTCAATCTCTTCATGTAGATGATTTTCCTGGCTTGTTACAGGTATTAATCTACAATCAGTCATCCACAAATAGTTTTCCTGGCTTGCTACAGGTATTCAACTGGGACTTAAAAAGGTTGGGCGATGAGATAGTTGTCCTGGCTGGTTTCAGGTATTAATCTCTGACCTGAAAAAGAAAGATGGTATTCCTGGCTTGTTACAGGTATTAATCTTCAATCTCTTCATGTAGATGATTTTCCTGGCTTGTTACAGGTATTAATCTACAATCACTCGTCCATATATAGTTTTCCTGGCTTGCTACAGGTATTCAACTGGGACTTAAAAAGGTTGGTCGAGGAGATAGCTGTCCTGACAGGTTTCAAGTATTAATCTATGACCTGAGAAAGAAAGATGGTCTTCCTAGCTTGTTACAGGTATTAATCTTCAATCTCTTCATGTAGATGATTTTCCTGGCTTGTTACAGGTATTAATCTACAATCAGTCGTCCACATATAGTTTTCCTGGCTTGCTACAGGTATTCAACTGGGACTTGAAAAGGTTGGTCGATGAGATAGTTGTCCTGGCTGGTTTCAGGTATTAATCTCTGACCTGAGAAAGAAAGATGGTCTTCCTGGCTTGTTACAGGTATTAATCTTCAATCTCTTCATGTAGATGATTTTCCTGGCTTGTTACAGGTATTAATCTATAATCAGTCGTCTACAGATAGTTTTCCTAGCTAGCTACAGGTATTCAACTGGGACTTAAAAAGGTTGGTCGGTGAGATAGTTGTCCTAGCTGGTTTTAGGTATTAATCTCTAACCTGAGAAAGAAAGATGGTCTTCCTGGCTTGTTATAGGTATTAATCTTCAATCTCTTCATGTAGATGATTTTCCTGGCTTGTTACAGGTATTAATCTACAATCAGTCGTCCACAGATAGTTTTCCTGGCTTGCTACAGGTATTCAACTGGGACTTGAAAAGGTTGGTCGATGAGATAGTTGTCCTGGCTGGTTTCAGGTATTAATCTCTGACCTGAGAAAGAAAGATGGTCTTCCTGGCTTGTTACAGGTATTAATCTTCAATCTCTTCATGTAGATGATTTTCCTGGCTTGTTACAGGTATTAATCTATAATCAGTCGTCTACATATAGTTTTCCTAGCTTGCTACAGGTATTCAACTGGGACTTAAAAAGGTTGGTCGGTGAGATAGTTGTCCTAGCTGGTTTTAGGTATTAATCTCTGACCTGAGAAAGAAAGATGGTCTTCCTTGCTTGTTATAGGTATTAATCTTCAATCTCTTCATGTAGATGATTTTCCTGGCTTGTTACAGGTATTAATCTACAATCAGTCGTCCACAGATAGTTTTCCTGGCTTGCTACAGGTATTCAACTGGGCCTTGAAAAGGTTGGTCGATGAGATAGCTGTCCTGGATGGTTTCAGGTATTAATCTATGACCTGAGAAAGAAAGATGGACTTCCTGGCTTGTTACAGGTATTAATCTTTAATCTCTTCATGTAGATGATTTTCCTGGCTTGTTATAGGTATTAATCTACAACCAGTCGTCCACAGATAGTTTTCCTGGCTTGCTACAGGTATTCAACTGGGACTTGAAAAGGTTGGTCGATGAGATAGTTGTCCTGGCTGGTTTCAGGTATTAATCTCTGACCTGAGAAAGAAAGATGGTCTTCCTGGCTTGTTACAGGTATTAATCTTCAATCTCTTCATGTAGATGATTTTTCTTGGCTTGTTACAGGTATTAATCTACAATCAGTCGTCCACAGATAGTTTTCCTGGCTTGCTACAGGTATTCAACTGGGACTTAAAAAGGTTGGCCGTTAAGATAGTTGTCCTGGCTGGTTTCAGGTATTAATCTCTGACCTGAGAAAGAAAGATGGTCTTCTTGGCTTGTTACAGGTATTAATCTTCAATAATTTCATTTAGATAATTTTCCTGGCTTGTTACACGTATTAATCTACAATCAGTTGTCCACATATAGTTTTCCTGGCTTGCTACAGGTATTCAACTGGGACTTAAAAAGGTTGGCCGATGAGATAGTTGTCCTGGATGGTTTCAGGTATTAATCTCTGACCTGAGAAAGAAAGATGGTCTTCCTGGCTTGTTACAGGTACTAATCTTCAATCTCTTCATGTAGATGATTTTCCTGGCTTGTTACAGGTATTAATCTACAATCAGTCGTCCACATATAGTTTTCCTGGCTTGCTACAGGTATTCAACTGGGACTTAAAAAGGTTGGCCGATGAGATAGTTTTCCTGGTTGGTTTTAGGTATTAATCTCTGACCTGAGAAAGAAAGATGGTCTTCCTGGCTTGTTACAGGTATTAATCTTCAATCTCTTCATGTAGATGATTTTCCTGGCTTGTTACAGGTATTAATCTACAATCAGTCGTCCACAGATACTTTTCCTGGCTTGCTACAGGTATTCAACTGGGACTTGAAAAGGTTGGTCGATGAGATAGTTGTCCTGGCTGGTTTCATGTATTAATCTCTGACCTGAGAAAGAAAGATGGTCTTCCTGGCTTGTTACAGGTATTAATCTTCAATCTCTTCATGTAGATGATTTTCCTGGCTTGTTACAGGTATTAATCTACAATCAGTCTTCCACAGATACTTTTCCTGGCTTGCTACAGGTATTCAACTGGGACTTATAAAGGTTGGCCGGTGAGATAGTTGTCCTGGCTAGTTTCATGTATTAATCTCTGACCTGAGAAAGAAAGATGGTCTTCCTGGCTTGTTACAGGTATTAGTATTCAATCTCTTCATGTAGATGATTTTCCTGGCTTGTTACAGGTATTAATCTACAATCAGTCATCCACAAATAGTTTTCCTGGCTTGCTACAGGTATTCAACTGGGACTTAAAAAGGTTGGGCGATGAGATAGTTGTCCTGGCTGGTTTCAGGTATTAATCTCTGACCTGAAAAAGAAAGATGGTATTCCTGGCTTGTTACAGGTATTAATCTTCAATCTCTTCATGTAGATGATTTTCCTGGCTTGTTACAGGTATTAATCTACAATCACTCGTCCATATATAGTTTTCCTGGCTTGCTACAGGTATTCAACTGGGACTTAAAAAGGTTGGTCGAGGAGATAGCTGTCCTGACAGGTTTCAAGTATTAATCTATGACCTGAGAAAGAAAGATGGTCTTCCTAGCTTGTTACAGGTATTAATCTTCAATCTCTTCATGTAGATGATTTTCCTGGCTTGTTACAGGTATTAATCTACAATCAGTCGTCCACATATAGTTTTCCTGGCTTGCTACAGGTATTCAACTGGGACTTGAAAAGGTTGGTCGATGAGATAGTTGTCCTGGCTGGTTTCAGGTATTAATCTCTGACCTGAGAAAGAAAGATGGTCTTCCTGGCTTGTTACAGGTATTAATCTTCAATCTCTTCATGTAGATGATTTTCCTGGCTTGTTACAGGTATTAATCTATAATCAGTCGTCTACAGATAGTTTTCCTAGCTAGCTACAGGTATTCAACTGGGACTTAAAAAGGTTGGTCGGTGAGATAGTTGTCCTAGCTGGTTTTAGGTATTAATCTCTAACCTGAGAAAGAAAGATGGTCTTCCTGGCTTGTTATAGGTATTAATCTTCAATCTCTTCATGTAGATGATTTTCCTGGCTTGTTACAGGTATTAATCTACAATCAGTCGTCCACAGATAGTTTTCCTGGCTTGCTACAGGTATTCAACTGGGACTTGAAAAGGTTGGTCGATGAGATAGCTGTCCTGGATGGTTTCAGGTATTAATCTATGACCTGAGAAAGAAAGATGGTCTTCCTGGCTTGTTACAGGTATTAATCTTCAATCTCTTCATGTAGATGATTTTCCTAGCTTGTTACAGGTATTAATCTATAATCATTCGTCCACAGATAGTTTTCCTGGCTTGCTACAGGTATTCAATTGGGACTTAAAAAGGTTGGCTAATGAGATAGTTGTCCTGGCTGGTTTCAGGTATTAATCTCTGACCTGAGAAAGAAAGATGGTCTTCCTGGATTGTTATAGGTATTAATCTTCAATCTCTTCATGTAGATGATTTACCTAGCTTGTTACAGGTATTAATCTACAATCAGTCGTCCACAGATAGTATTCCTGGCTTGCTACAGGTATTCAACTGGGACTTAAAAATGTTGGCCAATGAGATAGTTGTCCTGGTTAGTTTCAGGTATTAATCTCTGACCTGAGAAAGAAAGATAGTCTTCCTAGCTTGTTACAGGTATTAATCTTCAATCTCTTCATGTAGAGGATTTTCCTGGCTTGTTACAGGTATTAATCTACAATCAGTCATCCACGGATAGTTTTCCTGGCTTGCTACAGGTATTCAACTAGGACTTGAAAAGGTTGGTCGATGAGATAGTTGTCATGGCTGGTTTCAGGTATTAATCTCTGACCTGAGAAAGAAAGATGGTCTTCCTGGCTTGTTACAGGTATTAATCTTCAATCTCTTCATGTAGATGATTTTCCTTGCTTGTTACAGGTATTAATCTATAATCAGTCGTCTACATATAGTTTTCCTAGCTAGCTACAGGTATTCAACTGGGACTTAAAAAGGTTGGTCGGTGAGATAGTTGTCCTAGCTGGTTTTAGGTATTAATCTCTAACCTGAGAAAGAAAGATGGTCTTCCTGGCTTGTTATAGGTATTAATCATTAATCTCTTCATGTAGATGATTTTCCTGGCTTGTTACAGGTATTAATCTACAATCAGTCGTCCACAGATAGTTTTCCTGGCTTGCTACAGGTATTCAACTGGGACTTGAAAAGGTTGGTCGATGAGATAGCTGTCCTGGATGGTTTCAGGTATTAATCAATGACCTGAGAAAGAAAGATGGTCTTCCTGGCTTGTTACAGGTATTAATCTTCAATCTCTTCATGTAGATGATTTTCCTGGCTTGTTACAGGTATTAATCTATAATCATTCGTCCACAGATAGTTTTCCTGGCTTGCTATAGGTATTCAATTGGGACTTAAAAAGGTTGGCTAATGAGATAGTTGTCCTGGCTGGTTTCAGGTATTAATCTCTGACCAGAGAAAGAAAGATGGTCTTCCTGGATTGTTATAGGTATTAATCTTCAATCTCTTCATGTAGATGATTTTCCTGGCTTGTTACAGGTATTAATCTACAATCAGTCGTCCACAGATAGTATTCCTGGCTTGCTACAGCTATTCAACTGGGACTTAAAAATGTTGGCCAATGAGATAGTTGTCCTGGTTAGTTTCAGGTATTAATCTCTGACCTGAGAAAGAAAGATAGTCTTCCTAGCTTGTTACAGGTATTAATCTTCAATCTCTTCATGTAGAGGATTTTCCTGGCTTGTTACAGGTATTAATCTACAATCAGTCGTCCACGGATAGTTTTCCTGGCTTGCTACAGGTATTCAACTGGGACTTGAAAAGGTTGGTCGATGAGATAGTTGTCCTGGCTGGTTTCAGGTATTAATCTCTGACCTGAGAAAGAAAGATGGTCTTCCTGGCTTGTTACAGGTATTAATCTTCAATCTCTTCATGTAGATGATTTTCCTGGCTTGTTACAGGTATTAATCTACAATAAGTCGTCCACAGATAGTTTTCCTGGCTTGCTACAGGTATTCAACTGGGACTTAAAAAGGTTGGCCGTTGAGATAGTTGTCCTGACTAGTTTCAGGTATTAATCTCTGACCTGAGAAAGAAAGATGGTCTTCTTGGCTTATTACATGTATTAATCTTCAATAATTTCATTTAGATAATTTTCCTGGCTTGTTACAGGTATTAATCTACAATCAGTCGTCCATATATAGTTTTCCTGGCTTGCTACAGGTATTCAACTGGGACTTAAAAAGGTTGGCCGATGAGATAGTTGTCCTGGATGGTTTCAGGTATTAATCTCTGACCTGAGAAAGAAAGATGGTCTTCCTGGCTTGTTACAGGTACTAATCTTCAATATCTTCATGTAGATGATTTTCCTTGCTTGTTACAGGTATTAATCTACAATCAGTCGTCCACAGATAGTTTTCCTAGCTTGCTACAGGTATTCAACTGGGACTTAAAAAGGTTGGTCGAGGAGATAGCTGTCCTGGCTTGTATCAGGTATTAATCTCTGACCTGAGAAAGAAAGATGGTCTTCCTGGCTTGTTACAAGTATTAATCTTCAATCTTTTCATGTAGATAATTTTCCTGGCTTGTTACAGGTATTAATCTACAATCAGTCGTCCACATATAGTTTTCCTGGCTTGCTACAGGTATTCAACTGGGACATAAAAAGGTTGGCCGATGAGATAGTTGTCCTGGATGGTTACAGGTATTAATCTCTGACCTGAGAAAGAAAGATGGTCTTCCTGGCTTGTTACAGGTATTAATCTTCAATCTCTTCATGTAGATGATTTTCCTGGCTTGTTACAGGTATTAATCTACAATCAGTCGTCCACAGATACTTTTCCTGGCTTGCTACAGGTATTCAACCGGGACTTAAAAAGGTTGGCCGGTGAGATAGTTGTCCTTGCTGGTTTCATGTATTAATCTCTGACCTGAGAAAGAAAGATGGTCTTCCTGGCTTGTTATAAGTATTAATCTTCAATCTCTTCATGTAGATGATTTTCCTGGCTTATTACAGGTATTAATCTACAATCAGTCGTCCACAAATAGTTTTCTTGGCTTGCTATAGGTATTCAACTGGGACTTGAAAAGGTTGGTCGAAGAGATAGCTGTCCTGGCTGGTTTCAGGTATTAATCTATGACCTGAGAAAGAAAGATGGTATTCTTGGCTTGTTACAGGTATTAATCTTCAATCTCTTCATGTAGATGATTTTCCTGGCTTGTTACAGGTATTAATCTATAATCAGTCGTCCACATATAGTTTTTCTGGCTTGCTACATGTATTCAATTGGGACTTAAAAAGGTCGGTCGATGAGATAGTTGTCCTGGCTGGTTTCAGGTATTAATCTCTGACCTCAGAAAGAAAGATGGTCTTCCGTGATTGTTATAGGTATTAATCTTCAATCTCTTCATGTAGATGATTTTCCTGGCTTGTTACAGGTATTAATCTACAATCAGTCGTCCACAGATAGTTTTCCTAGCTTGCTACATGTATTCAACTGGGACTTAAAAAGGTTGGTCGAGGAGATAGCTGTCCTGGCTTGTATCAGGTATTAATCTCTGACCTGAGAAAGAAAGATGGTCTTCCTGGCTTGTTACAAGTATTAATCTTCAATCTTTTCATGTAGATAATTTTCCTGGCTTGTTACAGGTATTAATCTACAATCAGTCGTCCACATATAGTTTTCCTGGCTTGCTACAGGTATTCAACTGGGACTTAAAAAGGTTGGCCGATGAGATAGTTGTCCTGGATGGTTACAGGTATTAATCTCTGACCTGAGAAAGAAAGATGGTCTTCCTGGCTTGTTACAGGTATTAATCTTCAATCTCTTCATGTAGATGATTTTCTTGGCTTGTTACAGGTATTAATCTACAATCAGTCGTCCACATATAGTTTTCCTGGCTTGCTACAGGTATTCAACTGGGACTTAAAAAGGTTGGCCGATGAGATAGTTGTCCTGGCTGGTTTCAGGTCTTAATCTCTGACCTGAGAAAGAAAGATGGTCTTCCTGGCTTGTTACAGGTATTAATCTTCAATCGCTTCATGTAGATGATTTTCTTGGCTTGTTACAGGTATTAATCTACAATCAGTCGTCCACAGATAGTTTTCCTAGCTTGCTACAGGTATTCAACTGGGACTTGAAAAGGTTGGTCGAGGAGATAGATGTCCTGTATAGTTTCAGGTATTAATCTCTGACCTGAGAAAGAAAGATGGCCTTCCTGGCTTGTTACAGGTATTAATATTCAATCTCTTCATGTAGATGATTTTCCTGTCTTGTTACAGGTATTAATCTACAATCAGTCGTCCTTATATAGTTTTCCTGGCTTGCTACAGGTATTCTACTGGGACTTGAAAAGGTTGGTCGATGAGATATTTGTCCTGGCTGGTTTCAGGTATTAATCTCTGACCTGAGAAAGAAAGATGGTCTTCCTGGCTTGTTACAGGTATTAATCTTCAATCTCTTCATGTAGATGATTTTCTTGGCTTGTTACAGGTATTAATCTATAATCAGTTGTCCACATATAGATTTCCTGGCTTGCTACAGGTATTCAACTGGGACTTAAAAAGGTTGGCCGATGAGATAGTTGTCCTGGCTGGTTTCAGGTATTAATCTTTGACCTGAGAAAGAAAGATGGTCTTCCTGGCTTGTTACAGGTATTAATCTTCAATCTCTTCATGTAGATGATTTTCCTGGCTTGTTACCGGTATTAATCTACAATCAGTCGTCCACATATAGTTTTCCTGGCTTGCTACAGGTATTCAACTGGGACTTGAAAAGGTTGGTCGATGACATAGCTGTCCTGGCTGGTTTCAGGTATTAATCTCTGACCTGAGAAAGAAAGATGGTCTTCCTGGCTTGTTATAGGTATTAGTATTCAATCTCTTCATGTAGATGATTTTCCTGGCTTGTTACAAATATTAATCTACAATCAGTCATCCACAGATAGTTTTCCTGGCTTGCTACAGGTATTCAACTGGGACTTAAAAAGGTTGGCCGATGAGATAGTTGTCCTGGCTGGTTTCAGGTATTAGTCTCTGACCTGATAAAGAAAGATGGTATACCTGGCTTGTTACATGTATTAATCTTCAATCTCTTCATGTAGATGATTTTCCTGGCTTGTTACAGGTATTAATCTATAATCAGTCGTCCATATATAGTTTTCCTGGCTTGCTACAGGTATTCAACTGGGACTTAAAAAGGTTGGTCGAGGAGATAGCTGTCCTGGCAGGTTTCAAGTATTAATCTATGACCTGAGAAAGAAAGATGGTCTTCCTGGCTTGTTATAGGTATTAATCTTCAATCTCTTCATGTAGATGATTTTCCTGGCTTGTTACAGGTATTAATCTACAATCAGTTGTCCACATATAGTTTTCCTGGCTTGCTACAGGTATTCAACTGGGACTTGAAAAGGTTGGTCAATGAGATAGCTGTCCTGGATGGTTTCAGATATTAATCTATGAGCTGAGAAAGAAAGATGGTCTTCCTGGCTTGTTACAGGTATTAATCTTCAATCTCTTCATGTAGATGATTTTCCTGGCTTGTTACAGGTATTAATCTATAATCAGTCATCCACAGATAGTTTTCCTGGCTTGCTACAGGTATTCAATTGGGACTTAAAAAGGTTGGCTGATGAGATAGTTGTCCTGGCTGGTTTCAGGTATTAATCTCTGACGTGAGAAAGAAAGATGGTCTTCCTGGATTGTTATAGGTATTAATCTTCAATCTCTTCATGTAGATGATTTTCCTGGCTTGTTACAGGTATTAATCTACAATCAGTCGTCCACAGATAGTTTTCCTGGCTTGCTACAGGTATTCAACTGGGAATTAAAAAGGTTGGCCGTTGAGATAGTTGTCCTGGCTGGTTTCAGGTATTAATTTCTGACCTGAGAAAGAAAGATGGTCTTCCTGGCTTGTTACAGGTATTAATCTTCAATCTCTTCATGTAGATGATTTTCCTGACTTGTTACAGGTATTAATCTACAATCAGTCGTCCACAGATAGTTTTCCTGGCTTGCTACAGGTATTCAACTGGGACTTAAAAAGGTTGGCCGATGAGATAGTTGTCCTGGTTAGTTTCAGGTATTAATCTCTGACCTGAGAAAGAAAGATGGTCTTCCTAGCTCTTTACAGGTATTAATCTTCAATCTCTTCATGTAGAGGATTTTCCTGGCTTGTTACAGGTATTAATCTACAATCAGTCGTCCACAGATAGTTTTCCTGGCTTGCTACAGGTATTCAACTGGGACTTGAAAAGGTTGGTCGATGAGATAGTTGTCCTGGCTGGTTTCAGGTATTAATCTCTGACCTGAGAAAGAAAGATGGTCTTCCTGGCTTGTTACAGGTATTAATCTTCAATCTCTTCATGTAGATGATTTTCCTGGCTTGTTACAGGTATTAATCTACAATCAGTCGTCCACAGATAGTTTTCTTGGCTTGCTACAGGTATTCAATTGGGACTTAAAAAGGTTGGCCGATGAGATAGTTGTCCTGGTTGGTTTCAGGTATTAATCTCAGACCTGAGAAAGAAAGATGGTCTTCTTGGCTTGTTACAGGTATTAATCTTCAATCTCTTCATGTAGAGGATTTTCCTGGCTTGTTACAGGTATTAATCTACAATCAGTCGTCCACAGATAGTTTTCCTGGCTTGCTACAGGTATTCAACTGGGACTTGAAAAGGTTGGTCTATGAGATAGTTGTCCTGGCTGGTTTCAGGTATTAATCTCTGACCTGAGAAAGAAAGATGGTCTTCCTGGCTTGTTACAGGTATTAATCTTCAATCTCTTCATGTAGATGAATTTCCTGGCTTGTTACAGGTATTAATCTACAATCAGTCGTCCACAGATAGTTTTCCTGGCTTGCTACAGGTATTCAACTGGGACTTGAAAAGGTTGGTCGAAGAGATAGTTGTCCTGGCTGGTTTCAGGTATTAATCTATGACCTGAGAAAGAAAGATGGTCTTCCTGGCTTGTTACAGGTATTAATCTTCAATCTCTTCATGTAGATGATTTTCTTGGCTTGTTACAGGTATTAATCTATAATCAGTTGTCCACATATAGATTTCCTGGCTTGCTACAGGTATTCAACTGGGACTTAAAAAGGTTGGCCGATGAGATAGTTGTCCTGGCTGGTTTCAGGTATTAATCTTTGACCTGAGAAAGAAAGATGGTCTTCCTGGCTTGTTACAGGTATTAATCTTCAATCTCTTCATGTAGATGATTTTCCTGGCTTGTTACAGGTATTAATCTACAATCAGTCGTCCATATATAGTTTTCCTGGCTTGCTACAGGTATTCTGCTGGGACTTGAAAAGGTTGGTCGATGACATAGCTGTCCTGGCTGGTTTCAGGTATTAATCTCTGACCTGAGAAAGAAAGATGGTCTTCCTGGCTTGTTATAAGTATTAGTATTCAATCTCTTCATGTAGATGATTTTCCTGGCTTGTTACAAATATTAATCTACAATCAGTCATCCACAGATAGTTTTCCTGGCTTGCTACAGGTATTCAACTGGGACTTAAAAAGGTTTGCCGATGAGATAGTTGTCCTGGCTGGTTTCAGGTATTAGTCTCTGACCTGATAAAGAAAGATGGTATTCCTGGCTTGTTACAGGTATTAATCTTCAATCTCTTCATGTAGATGATTTTCCTGGCTTGTTATAGGTATTAATCTACAATCAGTCGTCCACAGATAGTTTTCCTGGCTTACTACAGGTATTCAACTAGGACTTGAAAAGGTTGGTCGATGAGATAGTTGTCCTGGCTGGTTTCAGGTATTAATCTCTGACCTGAGAAAGAAAGATGGTCTTCCTGGCTTATTACAGGTATTAATCTTCAATCTCTTCATGTAGATGATTTTCCTGGCTTGTTACCGGTATTAATCTACAATCAGTCGTCCACAGATAGTTTTCCTGGCTTGCTACAGGTATTCAACTGGGACTTAAAAAGGTTGGCCGATGAGATAGTTGTCCTGGTTAGTTTCAGGTATTAATCTCTGACCTGAGAAAGAAAGATGGTCTTCCTAGCTTGTTACAGGTATTAATCTTCAATCTCTTCATGTAGAGGATTTTCCTGGCTTGTTACAGGTATTAATCTACAATCAGTCGTCCACAGATAGTTTTCCTGGCTTGCTACAGGTATTCAACTGGGACTTGAAAAGGTTGGTCGATGAGATAGTTGTCCTGGCTGGTTTCAGGTATTAATCTCTGACCTGAGAAAGAAAGATGGTCTTCCTGGCTTGTTACAGGTATTAATCTTCAATCTCTTCATGTAGATGATTTTCCTGGCTTGTTACAGGTATTAATCTACAATCAGTCGTCCACAGATAGTTTTCTTGGCTTGCTACAGGTATTCAATTGGGACTTAAAAAGGTTGGCCGATGAGATAGTTGTCCTGGTTGGTTTCAGGTATTAATCTCAGACCTGAGAAAGAAAGATGGTCTTCTTGGCTTGTTACAAGTATTAATCTTCAATCTCTTCATGTAGAGGATTTTCCTGGCTTGTTACAGGTATTAATCTACAATCAGTCGTCCACAGATAGTTTTCCTGGCTTGCTACAGGTATTCAACTGGGACTTGAAAAGGTTGGTCGATGAGATAGTTGTCCTGGCTGGTTTCAGGTATTAATCTCTGACCTGAGAAAGAAAGATGGTCTTCCTGGCTTGTTACAGGTATTAATCTTCAATCTCTTCATGTAGATGAATTTCCTAGCTTGTTACAGGTATTAATCTACAATCAGTCGTCCACAGATAGTTTTCCTGGCTTGCTACAGGTATTCAACTGGGACTTGAAAAGGTTGGTCGAAGAGATAGTTGTCCTGGCTGGTTTCAGGTATTAATCTATGACCTGAGAAAGAAAGATGGTCTTCCTGGCTTGTTACAGGTATTAATCTTCAATCTCTTCATGTAGATGATTTTCCTGGCTTGTTAAAGGTATTAATCTATAATCAGTCATCCACAGATAGTTTTTCTGGCTTGCTACAGGTATTCAATGGGGACTTAAAAAGGTTGGCCGATGAGATAGTTGTCCTGGCTGGTTTCAGGTATTAATCTCTGACCTGAGAAAGAAAGATGGTCTTCCTAGATTGTTATAGGTATTAAACTTCAATCTCTTCGTGTAGATGATTTTCCTGGCTTGTTACAGGTATTAATCTATAATCAGTCGTCCACAGATAGTTTTCCTAGCTTGCTACAGGTATTCAACTGGGACTTAAAAAGGTTGGCCGATAAGATAGTTGTCCTGGCTGGTTTCAGGTATTAATCTTTGACCTGAGAAAGAAAGATGGTCTTCCTGGCTTGTTACAGGTATTAATCTTCAATCTCTTCATGTAGATGATTTTCTTGGCTTGTTACAGGTATTAATCTATAATCAGTTGTCCACATATAGATTTCCTGGCTTGCTACAGGTATTCAACTGGGACTTAAAAAGGTTGGCCGATGAGATAGTTGTCCTGGCTGGTTTCAGGTATTAATCTTTGACCTGAGAAAGAAAGATGGTCTTCCTGGCTTGTTACAGGTATTAATCTTCAATCTCTTCATGTAGATGATTTTCCTGGCTTGTTACAGGTATTAATCTACAATCAGTCGTCCATATATAGTTTTCCTGGCTTGCTACAGGTATTCTGCTGGGACTTGAAAAGGTTGGTCGATGACATAGCTGTCCTGGCTGGTTTCAGGTATTAATCTCTGACCTGAGAAAGAAAGATGGTCTTCCTGGCTTGTTATAAGTATTAGTATTCAATCTCTTCATGTAGATGATTTTCCTGGCTTGTTACAAATATTAATCTACAATCAGTCATCCACAGATAGTTTTCCTGGCTTGCTACAGGTATTCAACTGGGACTTAAAAAGGTTTGCCGATGAGATAGTTGTCCTGGCTGGTTTCAGGTATTAGTCTCTGACCTGATAAAGAAAGATGGTATTCCTGGCTTGTTACAGGTATTAATCTTCAATCTCTTCATGTAGATGATTTTCCTGGCTTGTTATAGGTATTAATCTACAATCAGTCGTCCACAGATAGTTTTCCTGGCTTACTACAGGTATTCAACTAGGACTTGAAAAGGTTGGTCGATGAGATAGTTGTCCTGGCTGGTTTCAGGTATTAATCTCTGACCTGAGAAAGAAAGATGGTCTTCCTGGCTTATTACAGGTATTAATCTTCAATCTCTTCATGTAGATGATTTTCCTGGCTTGTTACCGGTATTAATCTACAATCAGTCGTCCACAGATAGTTTTCCTGGCTTGCTACAGGTATTCAACTGGGACTTAAAAAGGTTGGCCGATGAGATAGTTGTCCTGGTTAGTTTCAGGTATTAATCTCTGACCTGAGAAAGAAAGATGGTCTTCCTAGCTTGTTACAGGTATTAATCTTCAATCTCTTCATGTAGAGGATTTTCCTGGCTTGTTACAGGTATTAATCTACAATCAGTCGTCCACAGATAGTTTTCCTGGCTTGCTACAGGTATTCAACTGGGACTTGAAAAGGTTGGTCGATGAGATAGTTGTCCTGGCTGGTTTCAGGTATTAATCTCTGACCTGAGAAAGAAAGATGGTCTTCCTGGCTTGTTACAGGTATTAATCTTCAATCTCTTCATGTAGATGATTTTCCTGGCTTGTTACAGGTATTAATCTACAATCAGTCGTCCACAGATAGTTTTCTTGGCTTGCTACAGGTATTCAATTGGGACTTAAAAAGGTTGGCCGATGAGATAGTTGTCCTGGTTGGTTTCAGGTATTAATCTCAGACCTGAGAAAGAAAGATGGTCTTCTTGGCTTGTTACAAGTATTAATCTTCAATCTCTTCATGTAGAGGATTTTCCTGGCTTGTTACAGGTATTAATCTACAATCAGTCGTCCACAGATAGTTTTCCTGGCTTGCTACAGGTATTCAACTGGGACTTGAAAAGGTTGGTCGATGAGATAGTTGTCCTGGCTGGTTTCAGGTATTAATCTCTGACCTGAGAAAGAAAGATGGTCTTCCTGGCTTGTTACAGGTATTAATCTTCAATCTCTTCATGTAGATGAATTTCCTAGCTTGTTACAGGTATTAATCTACAATCAGTCGTCCACAGATAGTTTTCCTGGCTTGCTACAGGTATTCAACTGGGACTTGAAAAGGTTGGTCGAAGAGATAGTTGTCCTGGCTGGTTTCAGGTATTAATCTATGACCTGAGAAAGAAAGATGGTCTTCCTGGCTTGTTACAGGTATTAATCTTCAATCTCTTCATGTAGATGATTTTCCTGGCTTGTTAAAGGTATTAATCTATAATCAGTCATCCACAAATAGTTTTTCTGGCTTGCTACAGGTATTCAATGGGGACTTAAAAAGGTTGGCCGATGAGATAGTTGTCCTGGCTGGTTTCAGGTATTAATCTCTGACCTGAGAAAGAAAGATGGTCTTCCTAGATTGTTATAGGTATTAAACTTCAATCTCTTCATGTAGATGATTTTCCTGGCTTGTTACAGGTATTAATCTATAATCAGTCGTCCACAGATAGTTTTCCTAGCTTGCTACAGGTATTCAACTGGGACTTAAAAAGGTTGGCCGATAAGATAGTTGTCCTGGCTGGTTTCAGGTATTAATCTTTGACCTGAGAAAGAAAGATGGTCCTCCTGGCTTGTTACAGGTATTAATCTTCAATCTCTTCATGTAGATGATTTTCTTGGCTTGTTACAGGTATTAATCTATAATCAGTTGTCCACATATAGATTTCCTGGCTTGCTACAGGTATTCAACTGGGACTTAAAAAGGTTGGCCGATGAGATAGTTGTCCTGGCTGGTTTCAGGTATTAATCTTTGACCTGAGAAAGAAAGATGGTCTTCCTAGCTTGTTACAGGTATTAATCTTCAATCTCTTCATGTAGATGATTTTCCTGGCTTGTTACAGGTATTAATCTACAATCAGTCGTCCACATATAGTTTTCCTGGCTTGCTATAGGTATTCAACTGGGACTTGAAAAGGTTGGTCGATGACATAGCTGTCCTGGCTGGTTTCAGGTATTAATCTCTGAGCTGAGAAAGAAAGATGGTCTTCCTGGCTTGTTATAAGTATTAGTATTCAATCTCTTCATGTAGATGATTTTCCTGGCTTGTTACAAATATTAATCTACAATCAGTCATCCACAGATAGTTTTCCTGGCTTGCTACAGGTATTCAACTGGGACTTAAAAAGGTTGGCCGATGAGATAGTTGTCCTGGCTGGTTTCAGGTATTAGTCTCTGACCTGATAAAGAAAGATGGTATTCCTGGCTTGTTACAGGTATTAATCTTCAATCTATTCATGTAGATGATTTTCCTGGCTTGTTATAGGTATTAATCTACAATCAGTCGTCCACAGATAGTTTTCCTGGCTTGCTACAGGTATTCAACTAGGACTTGAAAAGGTTGGTCGATGAGATAGTTGTCCTGGCTGGTTTCAGGTATTAATCTCTGACCTGAGAAAGAAAGATGGTCTTCCTGGCTTATTACAGGTATTAATCTTCAATCTCTTCATGTAGATGATTTTCCTGGCTTGTTACAGGTATTAATCTACAATCAGTCGTCCACAGATAGTTTTCCTGGCTTGCTACAGGTATTCAACTGGGACTTGAAAAGGTTGGTCGAAGAGATAGTTGTCCTGGCTGGTTTCAGGTATTAATCTATGACCTGATAAAGAAAGATGGTCTTCCTGGCTTGTTACAGGTATTAATCTTCAATCTCTTCATGTAGATGATTTTCCTGGCTTGTTACAGGTATTAATCTATAATCAGTCGTCCACAGATAGTTTTTCTGGCTTGCTACAGGTATTCAATTGGAACTTAAAAAGGTTGGCCGATGAGATAGTTGTCCTGGCTAGTTTCAGGTATTAATCTCTGACCTGAGAAAGAAAGATGGTCTTCCTAGATTGTTATAGGTATTAAACTTCAATCTCTTCATGTAGATGATTTTCCTGGCTTGTTACAGGTATTAATCTATAATCAGTCGTCCACAGATAGTTTTCCTAGCTTGCTACAGGTATTCAACTGGGACTTAAAAAGGTTGGCCGATAAGATAGTTGTCCTGGCTGGTTTCAGGTATTAATCTTTGACCTGAGAAAGAAAGATGGTCTTCCTGGCTTGTTACAGGTATTAATCTTCAATCTCTTCATGTAGATGATTTTCCTGGCTTGTTATAGGTATTAATCTACAATCAGTCGTCCACAGATAGTTTTCCTGGCTTGCTACAGGTATTCAACTGTGACTTGAAAAGGTTGGTCGATGAGATACTCTGTCCTGGCTGGTTTCAGGTATTAATCTCTGACCTGAGAAAGAAAGATGGTCTTCTTGGCTTGTTACAGGTATTAGTATTCAATCTCTTCATGTAGATGATTTTCCTGGCTTGTTACAGGTATTAATCTACAATCAGTCATCCACAGATAGTTTTCCTGGCTTGCTACAGGTATTCAACTGGGACTTAAAAAGGTTGGCCGATGAGATAGTTGTCCTGGCTGGTTTCAGGTATTAATCTCTGACCTGATAAAGAAAGATGGTATTCCTGGCTTGTTACAGGTATTAATCTACAATCAGTCGTCCATATATAGTTTTCCTGGCTTGCTACAGGTATTCAGCTGGGACTTAAAAAGGTTGGTCGAGGAGATAGCTGTCCTGGCAGGTTTCAAGTATTATTCTATGACCTGAGAAAGAAAGATGGTCTTCCTGGCTTGTTACAGGTATTAATATTCAATCTCTTCATGTAGATTATTTTCCTGGCTTGTTACAGGTATTAATATACAATCAATCGTCCACAAATAGTTTTCTTGGCTTGCTATAGGTATTCAACTGGGACTTGAAAAGGTTGGTCAATGAGATAGTTATCCTGGCTGGTTTCAGGTATTAATCTCTGACCTGAGAAAGAAAGATGGTCTTCTTGGCTTGTTATAGGTATTAATCTTCAATCTCTTCATGTAGATGATTTTCTTGGCTTGTTACAGGTATTAATCTATAATCAGTCGTCTACAGATAGTTTTCCTAGCTTGCTAAAGGTATTCAACTGGGACTTAAAAAGGTTGGCCGGTGAGATAGTTATCCTAGCTGGTTTCAGGTATTAATCTCTGACCTGAGAAAGAAAGATGGTCTTCCTGGCTTGTTATAGGTATTAATCTTCAATCTCTTCATGTAGATGATTTTCCTGGCTTGTTACAGGTATTAATCTACAATCAGTCGTCCACAGATAGTTTTCCTGGCTCGCTACAGGTATTCAACTGGGACTTGAAAAGGTTGGTCGATGAGATAGCTGTCCTGGATGGTTTCAGGTATTAATCTATGACCTGAGAAAGAAAGATGGTCTTCCTGGCTTGTTACAGGTATTAATCTTCAATCTTTTCATGTAGATTATTTTCCTGGCTTGTTACAGGTATTAATCTATAATCAGTCGTCCACAGATAGTTTTCCTGGCTTGCTACAGGTATTCAATTGGGACTTAAAAAGGTTGGCTGATGAGATAGTTGTCCTGGCTGGTTTCAGGTATTAATCTCTGACCTGAGAAAGAAAGATGGTCTTCCTGGATTGTTATAGGTATTAATCTTCAATCTCTTCATGTAGATGATTTTCCTGGCTTGTTACAGGTATTAATCTACAATCAGTCGTCCACAGATAGTTTTCTTGGCTTGCTAAAGGTATTCAACTGGGACTTAAAAAGGTTGGCTGATGAGATAGTTGTCCTGGTTGGTTTCAGGTATTAATCTCGGACCTGAGAAAGAAAGATGGTCTTCTTGGCTTGTTACAGGTATTAATCTTCAATCTCTTCATGTAGAGGATTTTCCTGGCTTGTTACAGGTATTAATCTACAATCAGTCGTCCACATATAGTTTTCCTGGCTTGCTACAGGTATTCAACTGGGACTTGAAAAGGTTGGTCGATGAGATAGTTGTCCTAGCTGGTTTCAGGTATTAATCTCTGACCTGAGAAAGAAAGATGGTCTTCCTGGCTTGTTACAGGTATTAATCTTCAATCTCTTCATGTAGATGATTTTCCTGGCTTGTTACAGGTATTAATCTACAATCAGTCATCCACAGATAGTTTTCCTGTCTTGCTACAGGTATTCAACTGGGACTTGAAAAGGTTGGTCGAAGAGATAGTTGTCCTGGCTGGTTTCAGGTATTAATCTATGACCTGAGAAAGAAAGATGGTCTTCCTGGCTTGTTACAGGTATTAATCTTCAATCTCTTCATGTAGATGATTTTCCTGGCTTGTTACAGGTATTAATCTATAATCAGTCGTCCATAGATAGTTTTTATGGCTTGCTACAGGTATTCAATTGGGACTTAAAAAGGTTATCCGATGAGATAGTTGTCCTGGCTGGTTTCAGGTATTAATCTCTGACCTGAGAAAGAAAGATGGTCTTCCTGGATTGTTATAGGTATTAAACTTCAATCTCTTCATGTAGATGATTTTCCTGGCTTGTTACAGGTATTAATCTACAATCAGTCGTCCACAGATAGTTTTCCTGGCTCGCTACAGGTATTCAACTGGGACTTGAAAAGGTTGGTCGATGAGATAGCTGTCCTGGATGGTTTCAGGTATTAATCTATGACCTGAGAAAGAAAGATGGTCTTCCTGGCTTGTTACAGGTATTAATCTTCAATCTTTTCATGTAGATTATTTTCCTGGCTTGTTACAGGTATTAATCTATAATCAGTCGTCCACAGATAGTTTTCCTGGCTTGCTACAGGTATTCAATTGGGACTTAAAAAGGTTGGCTGATGAGATAGTTGTCCTGGCTGGTTTCAGGTATTAATCTCTGACCTGAGAAAGAAAGATGGTCTTCCTGGATTGTTATAGGTATTAATCTTCAATCTCTTCATGTAGATGATTTTCCTGGCTTGTTACAGGTATTAATCTACAATCAGTCGTCCACAGATAGTTTTCTTGGCTTGCTAAAGGTATTCAACTGGGACTTAAAAAGGTTGGCTGATGAGATAGTTGTCCTGGTTGGTTTCAGGTATTAATCTCGGACCTGAGAAAGAAAGATGGTCTTCTTGGCTTGTTACAGGTATTAATCTTCAATCTCTTCATGTAGAGGATTTTCCTGGCTTGTTACAGGTATTAATCTACAATCAGTCGTCCACATATAGTTTTCCTGGCTTGCTACAGGTATTCAACTGGGACTTGAAAAGGTTGGTCGATGAGATAGTTGTCCTGGCTGGTTTCAGGTATTAATCTCTGACCTGAGAAAGAAAGATGGTCTTCCTGGCTTGTTACAGGTATTAATCTTCAATCTCTTCATGTAGATGATTTTCCTGGCTTGTTACAGGTATTAATCTACAATCAGTCATCCACAGATAGTTTTCCTGTCTTGCTACAGGTATTCAACTGGGACTTGAAAAGGTTGGTCGAAGAGATAGTTGTCCTGGCTGGTTTCAGGTATTAATCTATGACCTGAGAAAGAAAGATGGTCTTCCTGGCTTGTTACAGGTATTAATCTTCAATCTCTTCATGTAGATGATTTTCCTGGCTTGTTACAGGTATTAATCTATAATCAGTCGTCCATAGATAGTTTTTATGGCTTGCTACAGGTATTCAATTGGGACTTAAAAAGGTTATCCGATGAGATAGTTGTCCTGGCTGGTTTCAGGTATTAATCTCTGACCTGAGAAAGAAAGATGGTCTTCCTGGATTGTTATAGGTATTAAACTTCAATCTCTTCATGTAGATGATTTTCCTGGCTTGTTACAGGTATTAATCTATAATCAGTCGTCCACAGATAGTTTTCCTAGCTTGCTACAGGTATTCAACTGGGACTTAAAAAGGTTGGTCAAGGAGATAGCTGTCCTGGCTTGTTTCAGGTAGTAATCTCTGACCTGAGAAACAAAGATGGTCTTCCTGGCTTGTTACAGGTATTAATCTTCAATCTTTTCATGTAGATAATTTTCCTGGCTTGTTACAGGTATTAATCTACAATCAGTCGTCCACATATAGTTTTCATGGCTTGCTACAGGTATTCAACTGGGACTTGAAAAGGTTGGTCGAGGAGATAGCTGTCCTGGCTAGTTTCAGGTATTAATCTCTGACCTGAAAAAGAATGATGGTATTCCTGGCTTGTTACAGGTATTAATCTTCAATTTCTTCATGTAGATGATTTTCCTGGCTTGTTACAGGTATTAATCTACAATCAGTCGTCCACAGATAGTTTTTCTGGCTTGCTACAGGTATTCAACTGGGACTTAAAAAGGTTGGTCGAGGAGATAGTTGTCCTGGCAGGTTTCAAGTATTAATCTCTCACCTGAGAAAGAAAGATCGTCTTCCTGGCTTGTTACAGGTATTAATCTTCAATCTTTTCATGTAGATAATTTTCCTGACTTATTACAGGTATTAATCTACAATTAGTCGTCCACAGATAGTTTTCTTGGCTTGCTACAGGTATTCAACTGGGACTTAAAAAGGTTGGCCGATGAGATAGTTGTCCTGGCTGGTTTCAGGTATTAATCTCTGACCTGAGAAAGAAAGATGGTCTTCCATGCTTGTTACAGGTATTAATCTTCAATCTCTTCATGTAGATGATTTTCCTAGCTTGTTAAAGGTATTAATCTACAATCAGTCGTCCACAGATAGTTTTCCTTGCTTGCTAAAGGTATTCAACTGGGACTTAAAAAGGTTGGTCAATGAGATAGTTGTCCTGGCTGGTTTCAGGTATTAATCTCTGACCTGAGAAAGAAAGATGGTCTTCCTGGATTGTTACAGGTATTAATCTTCAATCTCTTCATGTAGATGATTTTCCTGGCTTGTTACAGGTAATAATCTACAATCAGTCGTCCACAGATAGTTTTCCTGGCTTGCTACATGTATTCAACTGGGACTTGAAAAGGTTGGTCGAGGAGATAGCTGTCCTGGCTAGTTTCAGGTATTAATCTCTAACCTGAGAAAGAAAGATGGTCTTCCTGGCTTGTTACAGGTATTAATCTTCAATCTCTTCATGTAGATGATTTTTCTGGCTTGTTACAAGTATTAATCTACAATAAGTCATCCAGAGATAGTTTTCCTGGCTTGCTACAGGTATTCAACTGGGACTTGAAAAGGTTGATAGTAGCCATCTTTTGATTGACCCTTTCCTGAAAAAGGTAAAACGTTAGTTGTATGCAATGTCATGATGTATGAAATGCATGATGTCATGATGTTCTCAAAAATAAATGAGATCGTGTCGTATGCACTTTATCATGTATGTAAATAGGAGGTGTGAAATGTTTATGAATGTATTTTCGTCTGGGAAAATAAATCCTTGACAAATGTCGGGGAGTTTGTTAAATCTGGGACTGCTGTTGAAGAGTATGTGTGTCTTCAAACTTTGCTTAGAATGTTTCTGATGGGGATGACGAACGAAGATGGTTGTGAGAATAAACCTGTAGGAGAAAATAACTCCGTTGGGGAATAAACACGGCGAAGAGATTACTCTGTGGGGAATTACTCTATAGGGAAGAGATACTTCGCTGAGATTTTAATGATAAACTCTGCTGGGGATTCCGTTGATAAGCTCTGTTGGCGATTTTAATGATGAACTCCGCTGGGGATAGAAAGAAATTCGCTGGGGATGATCTTTCTGTGGCAGCTTGCTGAGGATAACCCAGTTAGGCTCTTGTGAGGATAACCTTCTGAATTTGGCTGGGGAGATTTATTTGCGCTCCGCAGGGGATAAGCTTCCAGAATCTACTGGGTAAGATGATTCGACTCTAGCGGGGAAGCTTTTTTAGACTGCACTGGGGAAATGACTCCACTGGGGGTATCTTGTATTCCATCGGGGAACATTCTTATATTCTGTTGAGGAATATTAAGACTTCCGGGGATGCTCTTATACTTGCTGGAGGATATCTTTATACTCCGATGGGGAATATTAAGACCTTCTGGGGATACCAAGCCTTTTTAGGGCTGATGGCAGATTAACTCTTCTTGGGGAGAGTATTACTAATTTGTACATAGTTGAAAGTCTCAGCTGGAAAATCTACCCTTACTGTTTTACTCTGCGGGGAGTGACGGTATCTTGGTCATATTCTTCAGCTGAACCTACCTTGGTACCTGGTGGACAGAGCAACTTGTACAGTTCGGACAATTCGTATTTGCCCCTGTTTTTTGTGGGAGAAGGTTCCTGCGGAGGTCCTGTGGATCAAGTATTATCTCCACCTATGAGGTGCTTGGTATCTTTCGGTCAAAATGACAAGTCTTCTTCTGGTAGGCCAGTGACGAGGTGACGAGACATAGTCGTACGCTTTGATCCCTAATTTTTTCCTGGACCGCCCTTTCGGGTTTTCAGTTCACCGGGATACCCTTTTTTGCCCAAGCCGCCTTTTCAGGTTTTCGACTTGCCGGGTGTACAAATTTTCATTTTCATCCCTTATTTTTGCCCAAATCTTTTTGGTTCACCGGGAAGCCCTTATTTTTGCCTAGGCCAGTCAACCTAGCGGGTCTTTGGTTATGCGTAGTACTTTTTGACTATGTCCACGCTCTCAGGATGTAGGGAGGTGTCATTGTCAGTAGTGTTGTGTTGCCATACTACCAGAAGATCTTCGTTGTTGGAATCCATGTCTAATGCCCCAAGTGACTCAGATGGAGATTTGCCCCTGGCTATTTGGCATTTTGAGAGATTCCTTGAATCTTGACTTGACTGCCCCAGATGATGGAAAATGATCATGTCTGCCCCTTGGTTGGAAGTGTTTCTTCCACTTGAGATGATCCTTTTTATTGAAAAGGTTTTTATTCACTAGATATTCGTCGTGCGAATTTCTTTGCTGTTTGAACAAATAGTCATATGCAAACAATGTTATTTTAAGAATGAAAAGCTTATGTCTGTCTTTTGAAATTTTTGAAAATGCATTTTTCCAGTAAATTTTTATTTTTTTTGTAAAATGTGATGTCAACTCAGGATTTACAACAAGCCCTACAGGAGTCATGATACCTTTTGTAACAGTATGCTTTCGAACTAACCCATGCTTCAGCTGGGACTTTTAAGGGTTATAACGTGGCCTGGTTCACGGTTTAAGAAACAAAGGATAAAGGCTCAAAATTTATTTGTACCCACCCGCTCTTTGTGATGTTCTTCGATCCTAAACTCAGCTAATCGTGCATTAGATCTTGTTTGAGTCTTTGCTCTGATATTCCAGTGATAGTTCAGATATTGACAGTTTATTTTGAACAGGCAGTCATTTTTATAAGAGTTTGTAGGACCTCTTTCTTTTTGATTGCGTTATCCCTGTCTTTTTGCCTGAACTGTTTCTTTTGTGATTACAGTCAGCGGGATGCCCCGGTTTTGTAAGTCTCCTTCATAGGTTTTGACTTGATGGGCTTTTATTTCGAGAGATAAGGACTGCCTGTCTTGACGATTATACGGAACCAACACCGTCCTTTGTTTCGGAAGGACTTCTTTGATGCCATTCATTGTGCACCTGGATCAACTGAGAAAACTACCCTGCCCCAGGTTATAATTAAGGGTTTTAATTTGTGAAAAGAAAAACTCCAACTTCCTTGGCTCAAAGGGGTTGACTAGGGATTATCTTCCTTATAACTCCACTGTTTAGGATTTGAAATAATGCCTGTACCTCATCAGCGGGGTCTATTCAAAAGCATACTGTAAAGATCGTGGTATCGTTTTCGTCATCCTCCCTCTAAAGGCTTAGAGTTTTTTTTTCTTTGATCGAGAGTTGAACATCACAAAAAGGAAATATGAAGTAATTTAAGCATAGTGAAAACAATTAATTCAAAATAGACACGTGTAATGCATTAATGAAATAAAAGAGTTCGACATGATAATAATTGTTTGAATAAGCAAAGAAAAATACAACTTCAGAATTCAAATGAACAAAAGTCTCTTAGTTTGAACTAGTCATTTCAGATGGAGAATTCTCAGTGGAAGATTTTCATCTCGCCATCCGCCATGAACTCCAACACTCTTCCGTCAATTAAGTCTTGGATCTTGTTCTTCAGAGTCCAACAGTCGTCGGTGTCATGTCCAGGACTATGGGAGTGGTATACACAAAATGCATCGGGACGATAGCCAGGAGCAGAGGTGTTGGGATTCCGGGGAGGATCCTTTAAAGTAATCGGATTGACCTCCAACAAGCGTTTCAGTATTAGAGATTGAACTCCCTTTTACAAGGATCTGCACCAGGAGGAAATAATAGAGGAAACCAAATTAGAGGAATGCCTTCTCAACCAATAGTACCGCCTCTCACTAACACTTCAGTAGCAGTGTTAAGGCAACAAATGGATGATAGTAACCATGAGTTAGTAAATATTTTAACTAACCAAATGGGTAATGTATTTAATCCTATAGTACAAGAGTCGGCTGAG
The DNA here is from genome assembly GCA_948472305.1 of Vicia faba. Lineage (NCBI taxonomy): Eukaryota > Viridiplantae > Streptophyta > Magnoliopsida > Fabales > Fabaceae > Vicia > Vicia faba. The sequence goes on along the minus strand of OX451736.1, from coordinate 16,169,539 downwards.
ACTAATAGGCAGTCCGCTGAAACAAATCGACAGGTGATTGCCCAATTAACACGTTTGTGTAATTTTTTAGATGCTCCCTCAGAACCTATTCGACAAGCGCCACTTGTTAGATTAGATATCCCTCGTAAAATGGACATGGGGGAAATATAGGATGAAACTGTCTGTTGTACCCCAAAATTTGCCCTCCCATATTCTCCAAGAAATCGCCAAGTCAAGCTACAAAAATCTCCAAGGGTTGCACAATGCAAAGGTCTCCTATACAGTCAAAATTAGGGTTTTTGTTCTGATCAAGAAGATGAAGTTTTCAAAGGTCCAATCAAGTCTCACATGCCTACAAATATGGTCAAGCATCCTCATATCAAGTTTCAAGACATTCAGCTCAAAGTTGCACAGTCAAAAAACCTAATTGCACTACAGTCAACTGTAGGGGCAAAATGGTCATTTGGCAGTCAAAAGTTCAAATTTTTGGTCAACATATCATTTTGAAGCCACAAACATCATTTGATCAATGCTTGATCATGATTCTCAAAGTTTGGCTCAAAAATCATCAAGATGCAAAAGTTTCCTTATTTGGACAGCTGAAAAAGTCAACTATCAATTGACCAGGGCATAACTTTCACATGGATTATCAGAAAAATTCCATCCAAAGCTCATTTTGAAGATAAAGACATTTACTACAACTCATCTTCATATTTCAAGTCCAAGAAATGCTCTCACAAAAAGTTATCAATTTCAACATTATAGGTCATTTTCAAAAGTCAACAAAAAGGGACTTTAAGTCAAAGGCCATAACTTGAGATTGGTAAATCAAAATGACATGGGACCAAAGGAATTGGTTAGAGGACTCAAAGACCTTTCCAAAATGTCAAAGAACATGAGAAAAGCTTAAAAATTGAGCATGTTATGCCTTGTGGAAGTTGGGAAATATTTGGATATTTTGAAAAGTCAACATTGATTCAAATGACCTAAAATTGCTAATGGGCCCATTTTTCTTCCATAATTCATCATCCATGGCATGTGCACGACCACTTGGCCCAAAGGGAAGTATTTTTTCATTTTTTATTTATTTATTTGAATTTTTATTTATAATAATTCACTTAAATCAATTAAATATGGGAAAAATATTTAACTTAACCTAACAAATCTTTTTGTACATGTTTTGTTCTCAATAATTCGTGCATATCCCAATATAGAAAGATTTGGAGAGATTGGAGTTGATTGGTATCAAAAAGCACATGGAAAAGATTGAAAAAGATCCTTAAAAATCAAATTTCCAAAAAACCATGAATGCATTGGGTTTGCTCTACTTTTCTTGACCTAATTGATTCATACATAAGCCAGGAACACAACCCTAATGATCATACACGCGCAGCTGCTCAGAAAAGCCATTATCAAACTTGGAAAATTTGTCAAGAAACTCAAAACTGATAGTTCACTTCCAGGGCGATTCAAGACATAATTCTTGTTCCATTAGCTTCCTTGAAGATTACTGAACGTGTTCCAATCAGTATCATTCCTCAAAGCTTAAAGAATTGGTATATTGAACCGGACCTGTGCATGAAAATTTTCAGAGTCGTGCATCTCAATCCATGCATTCTTTGAGGATTTTAAAGTTTGATTCATGTTAATTACTTTGTTCTGAAGCTAACCCAATGTTTTGATTAAATTATTATGCGTTGTGTACGATTTCACCATTATTGAAATTTAGGGTTTACAGGACCTCAAGTTGGGGATTTTGAAACAAAGAAAAATTGGAGCACATGAATTGGACCATTCAACTCAGGGTGTTCAGACGATCTCAAACTTACCCTCGCGCCTAATTTATAGAGCCCCTAGGGCTAATCGCTATTTCTTGATATGTTATCTTAGGCAACGCGTGAAAACCGTTGCCTATGTTTCTTTTATTTCAGGAAAAAAACAAAGATGCGAGGAAGATGATGACGTGTGGAGTAATGGTTGGAGTATTCAAAATTTCGCGCGCAGGAGTCATTACTGATTTGTTTCATATTATAATGTTTGTTTATTATATTACATACAACGTGCGCATCTGGAACAACTGGCAAGGCATAAGGCTGGTATAGTGCATGACCTGGGTTCGAGCCCCAGGTCTTCAATATTCTCAATATTATTTTTCCATTGATCTTCACATGCAGCGCCAACGTTCAAAGTCCACCATGCACTCCCAAATCCAGCATGCCACGCGTACGTTTGGAGCAATCCAATGGTGCAGATTGGAGGAACACCATGAGGTTGAGTCAACGCACATGCACGTGTCTGGCCAAAGTCAAGAAGGCCAAGGTTATTGGGCCAGAATTTCCATAATTTCACCTCCTATTTGGGGACTACAACCCCCCTAGGTTTGCATAATTTTTGCTTTCTTTATATTTTTAATTTTATTTTAATTTTAATTATTACTTGTTTAATTAATTTATTATTTTCACAAAATACAATAAAAATCAGAAAAAAGGAAAACACAATAAATATTTTTGTTTTAATATTTTCCATAATTAAATTTGCATGTAATTAAATTTAGTTTTAAATTAGGTTAATTTTAATTCTTTTAATAAAAATCTAAAAAATGTAGAACTAGGGTTTAATTAATAATTTTTCATCCTTTTTATTTTTCTTTCAAATAATTAAATATTTATTTTATTTATTTTATAATTAAATTTGCATATAAAAATTAGGATTAATTTTAGGTTAAAAAAACTTCAATATTTTCTTAATAAAGTAAAAAAAATGACTAGAATTAAGGTTTGCCTCTTATTTTAATTTTAATTAATTTTTTTTTTCTATTAAATCCCAAAATACTAAAAACACCAAAAACAAGTCCTTTCTTTCTTTTAGCTTTAATTAATTAATTAATTTCATCATGTAATTTAATTTTGCAAAAGGGTCCAACGCCCTCGTTTCGATTTAATTATTAATTCGCATATTTCTTTTATTTTGCTTAAATATTTATGTATCTCTCCCAAGGCCTTGTAACATTTTAATTACTTCTCGCACTTTTAATTTCTTTATTTTTCTGTCAAATCGGGTCCTGGTTAATTTTGGCGATGTGGACCCGCGCCTTTTGTAATAGCTTTAGATCTTTATTTTCCCGCAAATATTTTAAACTGTTAATCAAAGGCATGAAAGACTGTATGGACAAAAATAAAAACAAGTGTAGAACACCAATAAACATGACAAGACAAAAATAAATGAATCGGACACACAAATCACACACCACCCCTAGGGTACGCCTCACTGTTGCCTTGCCCCGAAAGGTGATCGTCGAGTAGAGGATGTCTTAGTAAGTCCTCATGATCCGGGAACCTGGCATGAGGGTAGCTTCTAAGGTGTCTTCCCATTGCTCTGGTGATCACCATGTCCCGAACCTCGAATTGACCCGAACACCTCCAACAGTGGTGCTACCTACCTCTCAATGGTGGGATGGCACTACTTTAAAGGACATCTACACAGACGAATTCCTTAGGGTAGGTAGACGACTCGTAGATACTTGCTCTAATTCAAAAACAAATTCAAAAATACTTGTCACACCGACACCTTTTCAAAAAGCTTTCGAAAGCAATTTTTCAAACACTCTTGAGGACCGATACAAGAGTCGAACTGGAATTTTCAAAGAAACTTTTTAAAACCCACATTGAAAAGCAAACAAACAATTTTGAAAACACAAATGAGCAAGTATCTAAGAGCCCATGGATAACCATGGATAGAAAGGGTGCTAACACCTTGCCTTTCTATAATCTACCTCCCGAACCGAGAGCAATCTCTATAAGGAATTTTTCTGTGCTTTTGTCCTTTCCATTTGGAGAAAATAAAAGACGGTGGCGACTCTTGCTTCCGCGACATTTCGCGAACCAGCGTTAAACAGTCAGTTCCAGATCCACCGATCACAGAACTGGCGACTCTGCTGGGGACCAAACTTAAAGTGAGGTGTACCTTAGGGTTAGTTCATAACTGTGTTTTCAATTGTATTGACTTGCTTGCTTTAAATTATGGGACCGTCTTGGGAGTTCTATAGATCCTAACCCGGATCTGGGGATACCCTGTTTAGGTAGCATAAGCTGTGAGGGACCTGTCCGGCGTAGACCGACACGGGTGAAACAGTGGCTACGTTGGTGTGGCACCTTGGTCTGTACCGATATCCCTTGTGTTGCAACGAGGAGAATATGGGTCTTCTGAGGAGTCATTAAGCACCAACAACCTTAGAACCTTAAATGACACAACTTGGCCATTAGAACAGTAGCAATATGCTACGCCCATTGAGGCTAAACTCTCGTGATGGTTCTAGCCGCAAGAAAAGATTGCGATCCTGGAGTTATGACCGATTGAGGGTAGTCAATGATATTGGGATCCTCTAAGAACCCGGTTACTTTGATAGGACAGGTTGAGCCCACAAACTGAAAGAGGGTAACACCTAGACCCCATGCTGGCCTAAACTCTAAGGGCTTCTCTTGTGTGACTTGTGTGCCTTCGTACTTGACTACTTGCATGCTTGTTATCTGACACATGAACTACTTGCAGGTTCTGTTCATAGTCCTTAATTGGGACTCATTACAGAGTGTACTACGTTTCTTACAGGTTTTGTTTATAGTCCTTGATTGGGACTCATAACAGGGTTTACTGAGTTTTCTTGCAGGTTTTGTTTATAGTCCTTAATAAGGGCTCATAACAGGGTTTATTCATATTACCCCATGCATCATGACATCATACCATTGCATACATCCTAACCCATTTCAAGGATCTCAAGGGCTTGTGATGCAGGTCATGATGAATCAAACATCTAGCAAGGGGCAAAGAGGATTTATTTTCCTCTAGCCAAAGTTGTCAGAGGCTATGACCCACTTGATATGGTGAGCTTTGACTCTTAAAGAAAGTTCCCCTAGCCAAGGTTGCCTGGAAATCAAAACAAGGTTGATAACTCGAGTCAGGGGCTATGACCCACTGGATATGGTGAGCCTTTGACCCTTGGAAGAAAGACTCTCAACAAATATGAAGTTCTTTCAATCAAACTGCCGGATCCAAGTGCTGACCAATTTTCTTGTTTACCCTGCGAGGTCCTTGAAAACATTGCATGCATACATACATATCATTGCATTACAGGTATCCCTTTTGCAGGTCACTTACCCTTCTCGCTGTTTATTTCAGCAATGGCTTCCCAACAAGATAACCAGGACCTTCTCGCTCAAGAGGCTCAGTTCAAGGAGATCTTTCTAAGCCTATCCAATGGGCAGGAAGAGTTGAGGACACTCCTCACGGGGAATCTGATCAGAAAGAGTCCTGAAGATGACAAGGACGAACAGCTGAAACGTCTACAAGCTGAGGTAGACACATTGAAAACCCAGATGCTGGGGCAAATGGCCCTCATTCAAGGTTTAGCCCGGGAGCAGGAAGAGTTGAGGACCATGATCAATCAACTCCACCAAGACAGATCCAACATGAAGCAACCAGCCCAAGTCAGGGACCAAGTCATTAATCAGCCTCCAAGAAGTCAAAGGTTCGGTTTAATGAATGGGCCTCTCCGAGCTGCTACTACTTCACAGGTCCAACAACGACCTCGCCATGAACAACGGGCTGATCAGAGCAAGCCGGACAAGCCTAAAAGGCAGTTCACCAAGCTCAATGTGTCACCGTCTCAAGCTTTACAACAATTGTTGAGGTTAAATCTGCTGACGTTAAGGGACCCTCCTAGGCGTCTCAATACAACCTCCCTAAAGTAAAATCCTGAGGAAAGATGTGCATACCATTCTAACAGTCCAGGACATGACACCGACGACTGCTGGGCTTTGAAGAATAAGATTCAAGATCTGATTAATGAAAGAGCTGTGGATTTCGCCCAGATGGGCCAGGCTGAATGCTCCTGCCATCCCTACAAGATGCACCAGTCGAAGTAATAAGCCCTGAGATTGGAAGACTTGTGTTTATTAAAATTTTCAAGTTGCAACTTTCTTTTAACTGTTCAAACATTTATTCATGATTAAACGTTGTTAGTTCATTAATGCATCGCTTATGACTATTTTGAAACAATATATTCGTATTCACTAAATGCAAATTATTTTCATATTTTTTCTGATGTCAACTCTTGATCTAAAATTCTAAGCCTCTTGAGGGAGGATGACGAAAACGATACCACGACATCTACAGTATGCTTTTGAACAGACCCCGCTGATGAGGTACAGGCATTGTTTCAATTCCTAAACACTGGAGTTATAAGGAAGATAATCCCTCGTTAACCCCTCTGAGCCAAAGAAGTAGGAGTTTTTCTTTTCGAAATTTAAAACCCTTAATCATAACCTGGGGCAGGGTAGTCTCTCAGTTGATCCAAGTGCATAACGAATGGCACCAAAGAGATCCTTACGAAAAAAGAAAGACAGTGATGGTTCAGAACAATCAAAAGGACAGGCAGTCATTATCAAAAAAAAAATCATAAACGAAAAGCCCAAGAAGTCAAAACCTATAAAAAGGGACTTATGAAACTGGGGCATCCCGCTGACTGTAATTCCAAAAAGGAAACAGTTCAGGCAAAAAAATAGGGATAACGAAATCAAAAAGAAAGAGGTCCTACAAACCCTCAACAAAAAAGGAAATGACTGCCTAATCAAAATATACTGTCAATATCTGAACCATCACCGGAAAATCAGAGCAAAGACTCAAACAAGGTCTAACGCATGATCAACTGAGTTTAGGTTTGGAGAACATCACGAAGAGCGGGTGGGTACAAATAAAATTTGAGCCTTTATCCTTTGTTTCTTAAACCGTGAACCAGGCCACGTTATAACCCTCAAAAGTCCTAGCTGAAGCATGGGTTAGTTCGAAAGCATACTGTTACGAAAGGTATCCTGACTCCTTAAGGTTCACCATAAAGAAGGAGTTGACATCACGTTTTACAAACATTCATTTGTTTTATGAAAAAGAATGCATTTTCAAAATCTTCAAGACAGACATAAGCTTTGCATTTTTAACATAACTTTGTTTGCATATGACCTTTTGTTTGAACAGCAGGAAAATTCGCACGACGAATGCCTAATGAACAGAAGCACTTCCAATCAAGGGGCATGACATGATCATGGTCCATTATCTGGGGCAATCCAATCAAGATTCGGAGAATCTCTCAAAGGCCAAATAGCCTGGGACAAATCTCCGCCTGAGTCACTGGGGCATTCCAACAACGAATCTTGCCTGATTAAACATCTTCTGGTGGCATGACAAAACACTTCTAACAGGGGTAACTCCCTACATTCTGAGAATATGGACATAGCCGAAAAATACTACACAAAATCAAGGACCCGCTAGGTTGACATACCTAGGCAAAAATAAGGGCTTCCCGGCGAACCAAAAGGGTTCGGGCAAAAATAAGGGATGAAAATGAAAAATCTGTACACCCGGCAAGTCGAAAACCTGAAAAGGCGGCTTGGGCAAAAATGGGTATCCCGGTGGACTGAAAACCCGAAAGGGCGGTCCAGGCAAAAGTTAGGGATCAAAGCGTACGACTATGTCCTGTCATCTTATCACCTGCCTACCAGAAGAAGGTTTGTCCATCAACAACTATCAGCACCTCACAGGTCTTCCTCTCATACCTCAGAAACAGGGGCAATAAAGAGTTGTCCAAGCAATCTAATTGTTCTGTCCTCCAAGGTATCAAGGTAGGTTCAGCTGAAGAACACAACCAGGTATCTTAATTCCCCAGAGAGTAAGCCAGCAAGTCAGTACACTCTCCTCAAGCAAAGTTATCAAATCTTAAGGAAGTCAGGTATCCTCCAGCAGATATCAACATTCCCCGGCAGCATACATATTCTTAACAAGCATCCCCGGCAGTCTTGGTCTAAAGATTGTTCCCCGGCGGCGGACCAACATTCAAAGGAATCGCTTCCCCGACATAGTTCAAAACTTCCCCAAGAGAATCCAATCTAGTTCCCCAGGAAATTTGGAATTCATATCCCCAAGCAGTAAGCTTATCCCCAGTAAATTCTGGAAGCTTATCCTTCGCAGAGCAAACGCGTCTCCCGGCTTTATTCAAAGAGTTATTTCCTTAACAGGATATAACTGGGTTATCCTCAGCCAAAAGCCATGGAAAGAGCGTCCTCGACGAAATTCTCTTACCCCCAGCGAAGTCTATCAACACTTCCAACAACAAGGGTATCCCCAGCATGGTCGCTATAGTATCTTTTCTCCCCGCAGAATCTTCCATTTGCCAAGTTTATTCCGCAACGGAGTCATCTTCTCCTACCGGTATTCTTGCAGTTATCATCCCCAGCAGAAGCAAAATCTATTCTTCAACATCAGCCCAGGATATGACTTCCCGGCACCCGTCAAGGATTTACTTTCCTAGAAGAAAACATACATTCATAAAACATCACATACATCATTATAGCATGCATAGACGCATTATATCATACAAATCTCATTTATGTTGAGAACATCATTGCTTGGTCCATATCATGCATTGCATATGACTGACCTTTACCTTTCAGGAAAAATGCAGTTGAAATTCTCAATCATATTTCAAGACCTAGACCGGCTCAGTTAATCGATTCCAAAGATTTCTTATCCAGTCCAAGGCCCTCTCTAGTCCAGCTAAATCGACTCCCAATAGATTTTTCTGATAAAGACTCAGTAGAAGTTTTTAGGTTTTTCTTTAAGATTATAATTCCCTATTGGTTCTCTCTCCGACGGTGCATGAGATTCCCATTTTAGGGTTTTTTCTTTAAGATTATATTTTCCTATTGGTTCTCTCTCCGACGGTGCATGAGATTTCCATTTTAGGTTTTTCTTTAAGATTATATTTTCCTATCGGTTCTCTCTCCGACGGTGCATGAGATTTCCTTGTTAGGTTAATTTTCCTATGGTTCCCTCTCCGATGGTGCGTGAGGTGATAATTCCTTTTTAGGTTAATTTTCCTATGGTTCCCTCTCCGATAGTGCGTGAGGTGATAATTCCTTTCAGATTATAATTTCCTATGGTTCCCTCTCCGACGGTGAGTGAGGTGATAATTCCTTTCAGATTATAATTTCCTATGGTTCCCTCTCCGACGGTGAGTCAGGTGATAATTCCTTTCAGATTATAATTTCCTATGGTTCCCTCTCCGACGGGGAGTGAGGTGATAGTTCCTTTTTGGGTTATAATTTCCTATGGTTCCCTCTCCGACGGGGAGTGAGGTGATAGTTCCTTTTTGGGTTATAATTTCCTATGGTTCCCTCTCCGACGGTGAGTGAGGTGATAATTCCTTTCAGATTATAATTTCCTATGGTTCCCTCTCCGACGGTGAGTGAGGTGGTAATTCCTTTTCAGATGGTTCCCTCTCCGACGGTGAGTGAGGTGGTAATTCCTTTTCAGATGGTTCCCTCCACGACGGTGAGTGAGGTGGTAATTCCTTTTCAGATGGTTCCCTCTCCGACGGTGAGTGAGGTGGTAATTCCTTTTCAGATGGTTCCCTCTCCGACGGTGAGTGAGGTGGTAATTCCTTTTCAGATGGTTCCCTCTCCGACGGTGAGTGAGGTGGTAATTCCTTTTCAGATGGTTCCCTCTCCGACGGTGAGTGAGGTGATAATTCCTTTTCCTATGGTTCCCTCTCCGACGGTGAGTGAGGTGGTAATTCCTTTTCAGATGGTTCCCTCTCCGACGGTGAGTGAGGTGATAATTCCTTTTCCTATGGTTCCCTCTCCGACGGTGAGTGAGGTGGTAATTCCTTTTCAGATGGTTCCCTCTCCGACGGTGTGTGAGGTGATAATTCCTTTTCAGATGGTTCCCTCTCCGACGGTGTGTGAGGTGATAATTCCTTTTCAGATGGTTCCCTCTCCGACGGTGTGTGAGGTGATAATTCCTTTTCCTATGGTTCCCTCTCCGACGGTGAGTGAGGTGATAATTCCTTTCAGATTATAATTTCCTATGGTTCCCTCTCCGACGGTGAGTGAGGTGATAATTCCTTTTCAGATTATAATTTCCTATGGTTCCCTCTCCGACGGTGAGTGAGGTGATAATTCCTTTTCAGATTATAATTTCCTATGGTTCCCGCTCCGACGGTGCGTGAGATGTAATTCCCTTTCAGATTATAATTGTCTATTGGTTCTCTTCCAGATACTGCAAAGATGGTAATTCCCACCAAGATGTTCTCAACGAGCGTTGTTGAAGTTAAGGTCACCCAAGGTTCTCTTACCGTTCATGCTAAGGTAGTAACCATCCCTGGTTCATTCATCATCTTGTGAAGCTCCAAATTCAGCTCCTGTAACCAGTCAGGACATATCTATACCAAGCATCTGAAAACCAGCTCATGCAACGTGTCAGGTACTCATGTTTCTTTTGCAGGTATGCAGGTTCTCGCTAAGGAATCTCTTACGCGATCAACATCCAGATGGCATCTATAAGCCCATCATCCCATCCAGTAATCTCTAAATGGCATCTGTAAGCCCATTTCCACCATCACTGCTACTATGTGAGCGCAAATTTCTGGGCACTCTAGTGTTCAATCATCTTCTACCCTCAGATTACGAAAGGCACGTCAGCCAATCTGCATCCTCAGGTCTAAGAAGATTGAACAGGGGCAACTGTTGTACCCCAAAATTTGCCCTCCCATATTCTCCAAGAAATCTCCAATTCAAGCTACAAAAATCTCCAAGGGTTGCACAATGCAAAGGTCTCCTATACAGTCAAAATTAGGGTTTTTGTTCTGATCAAGAAGATGAAGTTTTCAAAGGTCCAATCAAGTCTCACATGCCTACAAATATGGTCAAGCATCCTCATATCAAGTTTCAAGACATTCAGCTCAAAGTTGCATAGTCAAAAAACCTAATTGCACTACAGTCAACTGTAGGGGCAAAATGGTCATTTGGCAGTCAAAAGTTCAAATTTTTGGTCAACATATCATTTTGAAGCCACAGACATCATTTGATCAATGCTTGATTATGATTCTCAAAGTTTGGCTCAAAAATCATCAAGATGCAAAAGTTTCCGTATTTGGACAGCTGAAAAAGTCAACTATCAATTGACCAGGGCATAACTTTCACATGGATTATCAGAAAAATTCCATCCAAAGCTCATTTTGAAGAGAAAGACATTTCCTACAACTCATCTTCATATTTCAAGTCCAAGAAATGCTCTCACAAAAAGTTATGAATTTCAACATTATAGGTCATTTTCAAAAGTCAACAAAAAGGGACTTTAAGTCAAAGGCCATAACTTGATATTGGTAAATCCAAATGACATGGGACCAAAGGAATTGGTTATAGGACTCAAAGACCTTTCCAAAATGTCCAAGAACATGAGAAAAGCTTAAAAATTGAGCAAGTTATGCCTTGTGGAAGTTGGGAAATTTTTGGATATTTTGAAAAGTCAACATTGATTCAAATGACCTAAAATTGCTAATGGGCCCATTTTTCTTCCATAATTCATCATCCATGGCATGTGCACGACCACTTGGCCCAAAGGGAAGTATTTTTTCATTTTTTATTTATTTATTTGAATTTTTATTTATAATAATTCACTTAAATCAATTAAATATGGGAAAAATATTTAACTTAACCTAACAAATCTTTTTGTACATGTTTTGTTCTCAATAATTCGTGCATATCCCAATATAGAAAGATTTGGAGAGATTGGAGTTGATTGGTATCAAAAAGCACATGGAAAAGATTGAAAAAGATCCTTAAAAATCAAATTTCCAAAAAACCATGAATGCATTGGATTTGCTCTACTTTTCTTGACCTAATTGATTCATACATAAGCCAGGAACACAACCCTAATGATCATACACGCACAGCTGCTCAGAAAATCCATTATCAAACTTGGAAAATTTGTCAAGAAACTCAAAACTGAAAGTTCACTTCCAGGGCGATTCAAGATATAATTCTTGTTCCATTAGCTTCCTTGAAGATTACTGAACGTGTTCCAATCAGTATCATTCCTCAAAGCTTAAAGAATTGGTATATTGAACCGGACCTGTGCATGAAAATTTTCAGAGTCGTGCATCTCAATCCATGCATTCTTTGAGGATTTTAAAGTTTGATTCATGTTAATTACTTTGTTCTGAAGCTAACCCAATGTTTTGATTAAATTATTATGCGTTGTGTACGATTTCACCATTATTGAAATTTAGGGTTTACAGGACCTCAAGTTGGGGATTTTGAAACAAAGAAAAATTGGAGCACATGAATTGGACCATTCAACTCAGGGTGTTCAGACGATCTCAAACTTACCCTCGCGCCTAATTTATAGAGCCCCTAGGGCTAATCGCTATTTCTTGATATGTTATCTTAGGCAACGCGTGAAAACCGTTGCCTATGTTTCTTTTATTTCAGGAAAAAAACAAAGATGCGAGGAAGATGATGACGTGTGGAGTAATGGTTGGAGTATTCAAAATTTCGCGCGCAGGAGTCATTACTGATTTGTTTCATATTATAATGTTTGTTTATTATATTACATACAACGTGCGCATCTGGAACAACTGGCAAGGCATAAGGCTGGTATAGTGCATAACCTGGGTTCGAGCCCCAGGTCTTCAATATTCTCAATATTATTTTTCCATTGATCTTCACATGCAGCGCCAACGTTCAAAGTCCACCATGCACTCCCAAATCCAGCATGCCACGCGTACGTTTGGAGCAATCCAAGGGTGCAGATTGGAGGAACACCATGAGGTTGAGTCAACGCACATGCACGTGTCTGGCCAAAGTCAAGAAGGCCAAGGTTATTGGGCCAGAATTTCCATAATTTCACCTCCTATTTGGGGACTACAACCCCCCTAGGTTTGCATAATTTTTGCTTTCTTTATATTTTTAATTTTATTTTAATTTTAATTATTACTTGTTTAATTAATTTATTATTTTCACAAAATACAATAAAAATCAGAAAAAAGGAAAACACAATAAATATTTTTGTTTTAATATTTTCCATAATTAAATTTGCATGTAATTAAATTTAGTTTTAAATTAGGTTAATTTTAATTCTTTTAATAAAAATCTAAAAAATGTAGAACTAGGGTTTAATTAATAATTTTTCATCCTTTTTATTTTTCTTTCAAATAATTAAATATTTATTTTATTTATTTTATAATTAAATTTGCATATAAAAATTAGGATTAATTTTAGGTTAAAAAAACTTCAATATTTTCTTAATAAAGTAAAAAAAATGACTAGAATTAGGGTTTGCCTCTTATTTTAATTTTAATTAATTTTTTTTCTATTAAATCCCAAAATACTAAAAACACCAAAAACAAGTCCTTTCTTTCTTTTAGCTTTAATTAATTAATTAATTTCATCATGTAATTTAATTTTGCAAAAGGGTCCAACGCCCTCGTTTCGATTTAATTATTAATTCGCATATTTCTTTTATTTCGCTTAAATATTTATGTATCTCTCCCAAGGCCTTGTAACATTTTAATTACTTCTCGCACTTTTAATTTCTTTATTTTTCTGTCAAATCGGGTCCTGGTTAATTTTGGCGATGTGGACCTGCGCCTTTTGTAATAGCTTTAGATCTTTATTTTCCCGCAAATATTTTAAACTGTTAATCAAAGGCATGAAAGACTGTATGGACAAAAATAAAAACAATCGTAGAACACCAATAAACATGACAAGACAAAAATAAATGAATCGGACACACAAATCACACACCACCCCTAGGGTACGCCTCACTGTTGCCTTGCCCCGAAAGGTGATCGTCGAGTAGAGGATGTCTTAGTAAGTCCTCATGATCCGGGAACCTGGTATGAGGGTAGCTTCTAAGGTGTCTTCCCATTTCTCTGGTGATCACCATGTCCCGAACCTCGAATTGACCCGAACACCTCCAACGGTGGTGCTACCTACCTCTCAATGGTGGGATGGCACTACTTTAAAGGACATCTACACAGACGAATTCCTTAGGGTAGGTAGACGACTCGTAGATACTTGCTCTAATTTCAAAAACAAATTCAAAAATACTTTTCACACCGACACCTTTTCAAAAAGCTTTCGAAAGCAATTTTTCAAACACTCTTGAGGACCGATACAAGAGTCGAACTGAAATTTTCAAAGAAACTTTTTAAAACCCACATTGAAAAGCAAACAAACAATTTTGAAAACACAAATGAGCAAGCATCTAAGAGCCCATGGATAACCATGGATAGAAAGGGTGCTAACACCTTCCCTTTCTATAATCTACCTCCCGAACCGAGAGAAATCTCTATAAGGAATTTTTCTGTGCTTTTGTCCTTTCCATTTGGAGAAAAAAAAAGACGGTGGCGACTCTTACTTCCGCGACATTTCGCGAACCAGCGTTAAACAGTCAGTTCCAGATCCACCGATCACAATGTCCATCAGGGACAAATGCTAGTACTTCCAAGGAATGCGATTGTCGATCCACCTAGGGAATTAGTACATCAACATCAAGTAGCTGATCAAATTGTTGAACAAATTCGACAAGAGGATTTAGCCATAGAAAATAATCTAACCACTATTGTCGAAAGAATTATGGCTAGGAATGGTATGAATACCACACTTCAGAGCCCAACATATTCTTCCCCTTTGTCTGAATATATCTTACAGACTGAAAACCCTAGAGGATGGAAAATTCCTAAGTATACAAAATTCGGGGGAGAATCTAGAGAATCGACAGTGGAACATACTGCTAGGTATTTGACTGAATCTGGGGATATGTCCAATAATGAAAACTTAAGGGTAAAACATTTTCCTTCTTCCCTTACTAAGGCAGCTTTCACGTGGTTTACCACTTTGCCTCCAAATTTGATTGACTCATGGACTAAGTTGGAAAAACTTTTCCATGAACAGTTTTATGAGGGTCATTCGAAAATTAGTTTGATTGAATTGTCAAACATTAAAAGAAGGTTTGCTGAAACGATTGATGATTATCTAAATAGATTTAGATCATTGAAAGCAAAATGCTTTACTCAAGTACCAGAACATGAGCTTGTTCAAATGGCTAATGGAGGTTTAGATTATTCCATTAGGAAGAAAATAGATCCGACCTTCGTGAAGAGTATGTCACAGTTATCTATTAGAGTTCTACATCTAGAGCGTCTACGACTAGAAAAGGAATCTTGTACAAAAATCGCTGCAGGAGGGTAGATTGAAATTTGCTGCACAGAATATGAAGATTGATATTGATCCTCTTAGGTAGGAGGAGGCTTTGTTTCTTGATCCTGTTGAAATCAACATGGTAGAAATTATTGAGTTTCCTGATGAGGATATGATCGAAGAGGGTACTGGAAAAAGTCCTGATGTCGACTTAGCCGATGTGTACCCAAGGCCTGAGGAAGACTTGCTAGACTTCCTTTACCGCTGCAAGAACAAAAGTTTGCAAGCTTGCTTGTGTCCTAGGTATGGTTCCTTGACTAAAAAAATAGATGCTGAGAGTTTCCAAAAGCTACAGATAGAAAAGAACAAGGGCAAGCCATACAATCAAAGTTTCCCTACACCAAGGGACCCAAGAAGAACTGTGGGATACTCCCATGTCAAACCAGGAAGTTATATTCCTTCAGTAAAAGCTCCTAACGGTACTTGGATTAAGCCTCAAGGGAGAATAGAGACACCAATTGATGGTGCTATTGATAGAGACCCAAACAAAGGAAAGTCGGCTATTAACTACCGACATGAGTTTAAGTCTAAGAGGAAAAGTTATATTTCTGAAAATTACATGGGGAAGAATCCCATGACTTGAACCCAATGGTGACGCTTCCAGCGTCGAAAGCAGGCTGAAAGGCAAGCATCTGCTGGCCAGATGGTTACAAACAAAGCTTGCAATCAAAAGCAGTATAAAGTGAATATCGATTCCTCTAAAAAAGAATGAATCAAAGAGTTTGTGAGTCGACCAGTTGCTAAGTGTTCTGAAGAAGCTACTGACAATTTTGAGTTCGACTCTGAAGAGAGTTTGAATATCTTAGTTAATGTGGTATCAGTTTTTCCAGCAGAATATGATTGCTTAATTGAAGTGGAAGATTCAGTAGACGTTGATGCTGAGGAGATGGCTTTACACAAGCCAACATGTTACTTTGTGATGACCAATGGTTAGATTGAGAACCAAGATGTGTTCTTTGAAAGACTAGATATGGCCATGAGGGACCATTTGAAGCCTCTTTTAATCAGGGATAAGCTTGAAGGGGTGGCTATCAACAAGGTGTTGGTAGACTGTGGTGCTACGGTAAACATTATGCCACACCATCTATTGCATAAAATTGGTAAATAGGACACCGATGTTAGATCTCATAACATGGTCTTATCAGACTACGAAGGAAGGACTAGAAACACTATGGGTGTAATCCAAGTTGATATTATTGTCAGCTCTGTTACTAGGCCGATTATATTCATGGTGATTCAAGGCAAGCCAATTTACAACCTCTTAGTAAGGAGGGAATGGCTGCACGGTGTAGGGGTTGTACCATCTTCTATGAACTAGCGTTTGGTGATTTAGAGGGAAGATGGTATTGTCGAGAACATTGAAGCTGATCAAGTATTTTTCAAGGCATACGTGAAGAATGTCGGCAAGAAGCAATTTAACAGGAAATTAGCTAACATTTCCCCATGTCAACCTGCTAAAGATGTGTATGCCAACCTTGATGAGGCATTTGTTTCGTTGAAGCTACATGAGACCCATGGTTTTATATGGGATATGGAACTTCTTGAGGATACATACTGTGATACCCGACCGACAGGCTGGGGAGACATCAGTGATGATGTCTAAGATAAATGCTCTGAAAAGGATTCCGACGTATATTGCCGAAAGTAAAATAAATTTGGCGCTAGAGGCTGAAGAAAATATGGTTGTCGAAGCCAATAAGACACAAATTCTAAACGAAGGAGCTACTTTGGCTATTGAGCCAAAGCCACTAGATAAAAAAGAAGTGGTCGAGGAAAACATTGATAAGCAGCGTCTGGACTTCATATATGACAAAGAACCCTTAGGCTTCGAAAAGGATCCAATGGTGCCAAAAAAAATGCAGCCAAAAGACCCTTTAGAAGAAATAGATCTTGGCGAAAAGGGGGATAAAAAACCAACTTATATCATCGCCAACATCGACAAAAAGTTAAAGTCTGAGGTAATATCATTATTAAAGAATTTAAAGATTATTTTGCTTGGAACTATAATGAAATTCCAGGTTTAAGCAGGGTTTTGGTCGAACTAAAGTTACCAATAAAAGCTAGAAAGAAACTAGTGAAGCAGACTCCCAAACGCTTCGCTCCAGCAATAATGTCGAAAATCAAAGAGGAGATAAAAAGACTCCTCAAAAGCAGATTCATAAGAACTGTAAGGTATGTTGACTGGTTAGCAAACATAGTGCCAGTAATTAAGAAAAATGGATAATTAAGAGTGTGCATCAATTTTAGAGATTCAAATGCTGCCACTCCTAAAGATGAATATGCTATGCCTGTGGCAGAAATGTTGGTCGACACTGCTGCCGGTTTTGAATATTTAAGTATGCTTGATGGTTATTCTGGTTATAACCAAATTTTCATGGCAGATGAAGACGTGCCGAAGACGGGGGCACTGGGAACCTATGAATGGGTTCTCACGCCATTCGGTTTAAAAAATGCCGGAGCGACATATCAAAGGGTAATGAATTCTATGTTCCATGATTTTATTGAAGATTTCATGCAAGTTTATATTGATGATATTGTAATAAAGTCGAACAGTAAATCGATTCATCTGCAACACCTTCGAGAGTCTTTTGAAAGGATGAGGAAATATGGATTAAAAATGAATCCATTAAAATGTGCTTTTTATGTATAACAGGTGATTTTCTTGGCTTTGTCGTGCATAAAAAAGGAATAGAAGTGAATTAAAGAAAGACCAAAGCCATTATGGAATGCAAACCTTCGTCGATCAAAAAGGAACTTCAGTCTTTGTTGGGCAAGATAAATTTCCTAAGGAGGTTCATATCTAACTTAAGTGGAAAAACCAAAGTATTTTCACCACTACTTCTACTGAAGAATGAGGATTTCGTTTGGCAAGAGGAGCATCAAGAGGCTTTCGACAAAATCAAAGACTACTTAGTGAAGCCTCTAGTATTGGCACCTCCTGTTAGACATATGCCTATGAGGTTATATATTGCAGCATCAGAGTCGACTATAAGAAGTATGTTAGTCCAACAGAATGAAAAAGGTGTCGAGAGACCTATATATTATCTTAGTCGAATGCTTAATGATCCTGAAACTAGGTATAATGATATAGAAAAACTATTCCTTTGCTTGTATTTCTCTTGTATTAAATTAAAGTAATATATAAATCCTGTTGATGTGTATGTATATTCTCATTTCGATATTATTAAGCATATGTTGTCCAAACCGATTTTACATAGTCGAATTGGTAAATGGGCTTTAGCATTAACAAGGTATTCTCTGACTTATGTGCCCTTAAAAGAAATGAAGGGACAAGTGGTGGCAGATTTCTTGGTCGACCATTCAATGGTTGGTATGCCTCAGAATTATGTAGATCTAGCGCCATGGAAATTATAATTTGATGGTTCTAGCCATAAAAATGGAGTTGGAATAGGAGGAATTATCATTTCCCCCCAGTGGAATCCAGCAGAGTTCAAGTATAGAATCGATGGTATATGTACAAATAATGAGCATAATACAAGTCTTTAATAACGGGACTTGAACTACTGATGGAATTGGGGGCAAGGAACGTCGAAATTATGAGAAACTCTGAATTAGTAATTAAACAAGTATCAAAGGAATACATATGTGTTGTACCCCAAAATTTTCCCTCCCATTTTCACACAAAACATACTCCCATAGGTCCTCTGTTGCTCAAGTTGACTAAGGATTGATCAGACAAATCCTCCTCTTATGACAATAAGCCTCAAACTATGGTTTCACTCCTCATCAAGATGTTTGAGTTACATGGGTTCTAAATGGTCTCCATTGCCCTAATAGGTCCTCAAGATCATCCATGCCAAGTTTCATGCCTTGCACAACAAGTTTGCTCAGTCAACTGCTCAAATGCCTGAAAATCAACTGTACTAGGTCAAAAGTCAATTGTGACCCACATACAGTCAAACTTCAAGATTTTTGGTGAACATCAACATTTTGAAGTGACATCCATCATTTAATCAAGGGTTGATTATGATTCCTCAAGGAATGCTCCTAATTCATCAAAACTCAAAAGTTGCTAAATTAGGGTTATATAGGAAAAGTCAACCAAACTTTGACCAGGCATAACTTTCTCACACTTTATCAGAAATTTCTCATCCTAGGCTCATTTTGAAGAGAATCCAATTCCCTACAACTCATCTTCATCCATCAAGTTTAAGAAATGCACTCATGAAAAGATATAAAATCATACATTATAGGTCCTTTTCAAAAGTCAACAAAAACACCTTTTGGGTCAAAGCTCTTTACATGAACATGTAAGACCCAATGGAGATGAAACAATAAGGGTTGTTTATAGGATATCAGAAAATTTCTAAAAAGTCCAATAACACCCTCTTAGGATTAAAATTAAGAGAGATATGCATGGTCAAAGTTGACCATTTTTGGAAATTTGCACAAAGTCAACAATGCCCAAAAATGCATTTTCTTCAAATGGGCCTAACTTTTTATGCTTGCAACACACTCCTAGCCTGGTCCACGACTAATACACCTTTCCATGCATTATTGTAATGATCCTATACCCGAATCTGGGGCACCTTATCAGGTAAGTAGCAAGAAACCATGGAAGTTGTACGGCGTAGACCGATACGGATGAAGTGGTGGCTACATTAGCGTGATGCTTTGGATTGTACTAGTGTTCCTTAAGTAAGTTAAGGATACCATTAGGCTTCCTCATAGTGTCACTAAGAGCTAACTGACCTTTAGAACCTTTAAATTGACTCATCCTATCCATTAGGAAGTAGTGAGATAACCGACTTTGGTTCTGACCAAAGATTGATTGATACTCGATACTACACTCATTGAGGCTGGACTTTCAAGATTTTATGGCCGCAATACTTCGATGCGGAGCTGAAACAATTTCTGAATGGAAGGTCATTGATATTGAGGCTCCTTAGAACCTGATTACTATTAATAGGACAGGTTGAGCCAATTGAACATTCAAGAGGGTACATACCTTAAAAACTCATGCAAGCCTTTGAACCTAAGGTCTATTGTGTGATTTTCTTGTGTTTATCTATGATTTTTAGCATAATCATGACATACTAATCATTTTAAGGACCTGTTGGATTTACCTCTTGTTTGTTTTGTAGGATAAGAATTTAGGTCGCAGAAAAACCATCTGAATTCACTTCACAGAGGTTCCTCCTAAGCTCAAGGAATTAGTCTTGAAAGTCCCAAAGGACTCATCATTCCACAAGAGACATGGTCACATGCTCAATTTGGTTACCACCGGGTTTGGCGAAGGTTTGATGAGTGTCTTATTCCAGTTCTTCGACCCTAAGCACCATTGCTTCAAATTCCTCGATTATCAACTGGCACCTACGCTGGAAGAATTATCTAAGTTACTTGGTTTACCTATATTGGAGTGAGTGCCTTTCACCAGTTTGGAACAAGACCTAGCTTATGAAAATGTTGCCGTAGCTTTGCACTTGAAACCATCTGACATTGAGGCCAATTGGGAAAAAAGAAGTGGAGTTAAGGGTCTCCTTGCAAATTTCCTGATGAAGAAAGCTCAGATTTTCCTGGATTCTATGAGCTATCATGCCTTAGAAGATGTATTAGCCTTCTTGTTCTATGGGTTGGTCTTGTTTGCTAATTCAGATCAATTTGTATATGTTAATGCCATCAACATCTTCCTTGCTCATAATCTGGTTCCTACATTGCTCGGGGATATCCTACATTCTCTCCATACTCGCACTCTGAAGAAGCGAGGAACTCTCATGTGTTGCACTCCTCTGCTATATAGGTGGTTTATTTCACACCTTCCCCGGTCATTAATGCAAAATGATTTGGGCTTAAGGTGGAGTCAAAGAATAATGTATCTCTCTCACTCCGACATTTATTGGTGTCCTCGCTCTCAAGAGGACATTTCTTTTATTGATCGCTGTAGAGAATTTCCTAATGTGCCACTCCTGGGCATTAGGGGAGGCATCACCTACAATCCTTCTTTAGCACTACGTAAGTTTGGTTATGCACAGAGGGATTGTCCACCGGATATGCTCATCCAGGGTATTGTGTTCAACTACTCAGATGATTTTCACAATTATCGTCAGAGGTTCATCCCCTCTTGGGGCATTGTTAAGAAGACTGATGGTAGGACTTTGGGGCGTAAGAACTCCATCCCTTTGGAACCTTACCTCAAATGGGTAAGAGCACGAGCCCAAAGTCTTATGATTCCATATGATTCCATCTTAACGGTGATCTTAGAGCCTATTGTTCAAGGGGGCGAGTTCCGTATTATTCTCCATCCTGATATGCCAACCAACTTCGAAGAGTAGCAAAAGTCTTGGATCCATCTCAAGAAAGAACATGATACTTTTGAGGCTCAGTTCTATGCAAGTGAGAAAAAGGCGCTCGAATTAACAAACAAACTTCATGAAGAGAGGAACCTCAACGCCTACCTCAACACCAAGAGGAAGCGTCCATGGGAGACTTAGGAATTTCCTTTCAATGTTTATCCTTGTGTAATATTTTGTTTTTTTTTAAAAAGAAACTTGCTAATAAAAGGTTTTGCTTTTTGTTTTGTTTAAAAGAGCTTGACTCCAATAAGGTCCTTGAAATAATTGCATACACATGTCATACATATCAATGCATAAACAGGTTTCAAAGTAGGATTCTCATCTACTTCGCTGTTTATTTCAGCAATAATGACTTCTGAACAAAGTATCAAGGATATCCAGGCACAAAATTCCCAATTTCAGCAAATGCTCATAGCTTTGGCTAAAGGGCAGGAAGATCTGAAGGCCCTTATTCTGAAAGATAGAAAGAAAAAGGCGAAGAAGATCGCTGGTGTGGTAAACCTGGGAAGAAGATTCAAGGGACCACTGAAGCAAATGGTTGATCGGACCTCTTCATCCAAGGAAGGAGAGAATCAAGAGGGTGCGACCAGGGAGGAAGACCCTAGTCCAGGGGAATCTAATAATGACACTGATTACAATGAAGAGCAGTGTCCTCCGGCTGACGAAAGGTACAAATAGTTAGAGGATCGTCTGAATGCAATGGAGATCCAAAGAGTACCAGGGCTGGATTTTGAAGAGCTGGGTTTTGTATCTGGGGTTGTCATCCCACAGAAGTTCAAGGTTCTGGTATATGAAAAGTATGATGGGGTTTCTTGTCCCAAGCTTCATCTTCGTTCTTAGGTGAGGAAGATTCAGCCTCACACTGCTGATAGGAACTTGTGGGCCCATTTCTTTCAAGACAGTCTATCTGGGACTTAACTTCAATGGTTCTATCAGCTAGAGGGAATCAATGTCCGCAACTGGGAAGATCTGGCTGCTGCTTTTTATAAGCAGTATCAATATAACGCTGACCTTGCTCCTACCTGTACTCAACTCCAAAGTATGTTTATGGGTGCAAGCGAAGGTTTTAAGGACTACGCTCAGAAATAAAGAGATTTGGCAGGGAGAGTCCAACCCCCTTTGTCTGATAGGGAGTTGGTGGACATGTTTCTTGGAACGCTATCTGGTTCGTTCTTCAATCACTTGATTGGTAGCTCCTCAGCTGGTTTTACTGAGCTGATATTGAATGGAGAAAGGGTAGAAGCAGGGACCCGAAGTGGCAAGATCCAGAAAGACACCACTTCAAGTACAGTGAAAAAGCCATTCATGGGTAAGAAGGAGGTCAATGCTATTTACAATCCAAGAAGTCATAATAGAACCGAGCACCGTCCAACAGTAGGGGCTGTGATGATACTTAGGCTTGTGGCTACTCAACAATGAAACAATCAACCAAGAGTAGAAAGACCTCAAAGGCAGTTCATCCGGATAAATATGACGTTGTCTGAGGTTTTAACCCATCTGTTAAAATCTAATTTGGCAAACTTAAGGGAGGCTCCCAAGAACCCCAACACCATATCTCCTTGTTACAATCCAAACGCTCAGCGTGCTTGCCATTCTGAGAGTCCAGGCCACAATACAAACGATTGTTGGGCTCTGAAGAATAAGATAAAGAATCTGACCGAAGCAAAGGAGATTGAGTTTGATGCTCCTGAGATTCCTAATGTCATAACTGCTCCCATGCCCAAGCACAACCATGGTGTTAATGTTGTTGATACTGATCTAATTGTTAATTTTGTTGATGAAGTTTCTACTCCTCTCATGATCGTCAAGAAGAATTTTTTGCTAGCCGGTTTATTTCCGGGTTGTGGTGAAGGTTGCCACATGTGTTTATCTCTACCTTCTGGTTATTATTTGGTGAAAGCAGATGTTAAATTCCTGATGGATAACAAAGAGATTTTGTGTTAGACGGTGTGGCAAGTGATCGAGAGGGGGGGGGGGGGTGAATAGACCACCTCTTGTTTTTCAAGGATTTAAAATTGTTTTATCAAAGAGAGTTGAAAGCAACAAAAATCAATGTCCTGAATCAATTCCGTCTACTTTGAACCGACTACTAGAAAGATTGACATGTAAAAACTTTGTTGGATTTTTATTAAATGGAATGGATGAATATACAACTCAGAAATCTTGACGTTTCAATGCACTTATCATAAAACAGTATTTCCACTGAATTTAGAAATATGATAGGAATTTTGTCAAACACTTGGCGTAGCTTGTATAATGATTTAATAGTGGTGGTTTGGTGAAAATGTTTGAGCCACTATGTTTATCATTAGACTGTAAAACTTAGCACGCCAATTGAATTGCAAAATTCTATAATATGTAAAACTGTAAAGAGAAAGAAAAGAGAGAACGATACACAAGAAGTTTGGTAAGGAAGTTCCCCACTTTCATCCTCGCGTGTGGGTACGTCTCCCTCTCAATTTCACAATCGAAACTGAGAACTTTTATATCAATATGCTGAATGTTTGATAGCAAGGTTACACTACACAGAAAGACAGAAATCCCTATGATCTTCTTCTTCTTGTAAGAACCACCACTTGATAAGATATGTATCAAGATTCCCTGCAAAGTCACCGAACGATCCTCCGCTTCCACGACCTGTTTGTTCAAAATCCTTCTGATTTCCAAACCCCTCGCTACGGCTGAATCCGACTCGTGCGGCTGTGACTGACAAAACCCTCAAGAACACACCTGTTCTTGAAGGACAAACCCTCTGGTTTATTTCTTGAAGCTTCCTCTTCAACCTTCAACTTAGCTAGACTTCTTCAATACTCAGCTGAATGTTATCTCAAACTTCTTGATTCAATTCAACAAGGATGTTTGATTTTCTTTATTATTCTTGAATGTAAGATGGTTGAGAAGATGATGAAGATGAAGGAATCAAAAGCTTATGGTTGCTCACAATTGTTTTTGCACACAATCTTCTATGCTACTATCTTCTTTTATATGAACAAAATGCTTGCTTATATTTATAACAGAAAACAGTTAGTCAAAAAAGAAAGTGCATGAGTCGATGCATGTTTGTCATGTGTTGACTCATGTTAGTTACATGTAACAGGATGAGTCGATGCATTATGTTTTGAGTCGATACAAAAACCCGTCATAGCGTTTTACAGAACCAACACTTTTATACCCGTCGACACATAATGCGTATGTGTCGATACATACTGATTGTAAATTCAACTTTTGAATTACCCGTCGACACATAATGCGTATGTGTCGATACATACTGATTGTAATTTTAACTTTTGAATTTAAAACATAGTATGATTCGACACATGATATTATGTATCGATACATATAAGTTTCAAAATATTTTCCAGGATCATCAGAATGTTTTGTGTTGATACATAAGGTTTTGTGTCGATTCATACAAGTATTACAGGGGAATCAAAATATTATGTGTCGATGGATGAAATGTATGTATTGATGCATGCAGTTTTTAGATTTACATTTCAGGGTTATCAAAGAGTTATGTATCGACTCATAAGCTTTTGTATCGATACATAATAGTTTTGAGATACAAGTCCAGGGACTTCAGAAATCTATGTATCGATACAAAACTTGATGTGTCGGCATATAAAGATGCATTATGAGAGAAATGTAATTTTGGCTTATTCAAACATGTTATATTATATTTACAATCATTCAAAATCAATCTATGAAGGGGTTGCTCACAAACTCCCCCTTTTTGATGATGGCAAATATCTGATGATGTGTCGTGAATGAAAAAAGCTTGCTCCCCCTGAGTTTGTGTATCTTCTTCCTAATGCAACCACAATCTTCACTGACACACCCTTCTTCTCCCCCTTTGACCATATCAAAAAAAGAATAAGCAACATTTTCAAGAAACTCAATACATAGGAAAATTTATATACAATTTCAGCAGTTAATGGACTTAGCATTCACACAGAATGTCAGGCATAAAGTTATCAATAAGTGAGTAAATAGCAGAGTAAACATAAAGTAATCACGTTAAAAGTAATGCATTCGTAGATAAAAAGTTAGATTATAGAAGCACAATTTATGTAAAAGAGATATACGAAGACATTTTCAGTGAACATTTAGATCAACTTATAGGTGATTGAGGGTGAAGATAGGAAGGATATTACCTCGTTTGATTTGATAAGAGAACACTCGTACTAAAGCTGAAAAAGAACATCTTAACAGTATGGTGTGACATACATATATTTCAATTACATATATATTTAGGACAACACGTATGAGAGATCTAAAATCCCTAGCTCACGACGGATGTTGAAGAAGAGGTCCGTTGCAAGTGGTTTTGTAAAGATGTCAGCAAGTTGATTTTTAGTATCAAAATGCTCAAACGTAACATCCTCCTTTTCAACATGATCGCGTAGAAAGTGATGTCTAATTTCTATGTGTTTAGTGCATGAGTGTAAAACATGATTCTTAGTGAGGTTTATAGCACTTTTATTGTCACATTTGATTGGAATACGTTTTAATTGAATATCGTAGTCTTGTAATTGTTGCTTCAGCCATAAGATCTGAGCACAACAGCTACCGGCTGCAACGTATTCAGCTTCAGCAGTTGACAAAGCAACAGAAACTTGCTTTTTGCTATGCCAAATTATTAAAAAGTTTGAAAACAAGTGACATGTTCCACTAGTGCTTTTCCTATCTGATTTGCAGCCAGCAAAATTAGAATCAGAGTAAGCTACTAAACTGCAATCGCTTCCCTTGGAATACCATAGCCCATACTTAGGTGTATTATTGAGATACCTAAGTATACGCTTGACAACTTTCAAGTGGGATTCCTTAGGATCCGATTGATATCGTGCACACATGCAAACACTAAACATGATGTCAGGCCTAGATGCTGTAAGATACAAGAGTGATCCGATCATACCTTTATATTTCTTGACATCGACACTCTTATCGTGTTCATCCTTGTCTAAGTTTCCATTTGTAGGCATGGGAGTATCAATTGGTTTAGAGTTGTTCATCCCAAATCGTTTAAGCAACTCTTGGAAATATTTTGTTTGACATATAATTGTGCCTTCATTGAGCTGCTTTATTTAGAGACCGAGAAAGTAGTTTAGCTCCCCCCTGAGGCTCATCTCAAATTCACCCTGCATGACTTTGGAAAATTCCTCGACCAAGTGTAGATTAGTTGAACCAAAAATAATGTCATCTACGTATATTTGAACTAAAAGGATTTGCTTTCCTTTACGTTTAATGAAAAGAGTAGTGTCCACTTGACCTCTTAAATAACCATGATCAAGTATAAATTTACGAAGTCTTTCATACCAGACCCGAGGAGCCTGTTTAAGACCATATAAAGCTCGTTTTAATTTAAATACATGATCATGATATTTGTTATTTTCAAAACCGGGAGGTTGTGAGACATACACTTCTTCATTTATGACTCCGTTAAGAAAGGCACTCTTTACATCCATTTGATAAAGCTTAAAATCTTTTGGACACGCATAAGCGAGCAAAAGACGTATAGCCTCAATGCGAGCAACTGGAGCATAAGTCTCCTTATAATCAATGCCCTCCTCTTGGTTATACCCTTGTGCTACCAAGCGTGCTTTATTGCGGGTTATCATTCTGTTTTCATCAAGTTTATTTATAAAAACCAATTTAGTGGCTATGATATGATGGTATCGCGGACGAGGGACAAGTTCCCAAACGTCATTTATTTTAAACTGATTTAGCTCATCTTGCATGGCCATTAGCCAAAATTCATCAATCAAGGACTCTTTAGCATTCTTAGGTTCTACTTGTGAAACGAAAGCAAAATGATAACAAAAATTACTTATCTTGGAGCGAGTCATTACTCCTTTTGAGATGTCTCCCAATATGTTGTCAATGGGATGGTCTTTAGAGGACTTCCAAGCTAGTGGAAGATCATTTGCTATCCATTTTCTCTTCCTCCTCATCTTTTGAAGGGCTTGTATCTTTTTCTTCCTTATCATCAATAGTTTTGGATTGGGCATTTTCTTCAACAGTTTCTTTGAGTATATTTTCAATAGATACACCTGCACCATCAAGAGAAATACCTTTTCTGACATGTTTCAGATAAGATTCATCAAAAGAGACATGAACTGACTCCTCAACTGTAAGTAGACATTTATTGTATACCCTATATGATTTGCTTGATTGAGAGTATCCTAAAAAGATACCTTCATCTGCTTTTGCATCAAATTTTCCAAGATTTTCTTTTCCATTATTTAAAACAAAACATTTGCAACCGAATACATGAAGATGTGACAAGTTTGGCTTTCTTCCATTCAAGATTTCATAAGGTGTTTTATCCAAAATTGGATGAATTAGTATTCTGTTTAAAACATAGCAGGTTGTGCTAATTGCATCAGCCCGGAAATATTTTGGCAATCCACCTTCATTGAGCATAGTTCTTGCTAGCTCCTCTAAGACGCGATTTTTGCGCTCCACAACTCCATTCTGCTGTGGAGTTTGAGGTGCTGAAAAATTATGCTCAATACCATGCTTGTCACAATACTTATCAAAGAGATGGTTTTGAAATTCACCTCCATGATCGCTTCGAATTGCAATTATTTTCAATTCCATTCTATTTTGAGATAGTTTTGCAAAACTCTTAAAAGCAGAAAAGGTTTCATTTTTTCTATGAAGGAATATAGTCCAAGTAAATCTAGAGTAGTCGTCAACAATAACAAAACCATAATAATTTCCTCCTAAACTTTTTGTTCTAGAGGGTCCAAAAAGGTCCATGTGGAGAAGCTCAAGGGGTCGTGAAGTGGAAATCATGTTTTTGGATTTGAAAGAGACCCTTGTTTGCTTTCCCATTTGGCATGCATCACATAGGTGATCCTTTGTAAATTTTATCTTTCGAAGACATACTACTAGATCCTTGGATACAACCTTATTAAGAAAATCAAAGTTAACATGCGCTAAGCGTCTATGCCAAAGCCATGAATCATCATTCAAGGTGACTAGACACATAGTGCTTGTTAAGGATACATAAAAAAGGTCAAGCATATAGACATTGTTTACTCTAACGCCCTTAAACACAATATCTTTTTCAGTATTTTCAATTATGCAGCAAGTATTTGTGAAGGTAACTTTATAACCTTTGTCACATAATTGACTAATACTGAGAAAATTGTGTTTAAGCCCATCTACTAAATGGACATTATAAATAGTAGTGATAGAGGGATTACATACACTACCTTTACCGAGTATAGCTCCTTTGTTATTGTCTCCATAGGTAACAAATCCTTTCTTCTTTGCCTTGAAGTCAATGAAGAGCGATATGTCACCAGTCATATGCCTTGAACACCCGCTGTCTAAAAACCATCTTCTATCCATGGGTGTGAGGCATTTTTCCTGCAATATCAAAAGAGAGAGGTAGGTACCCAATTTTTATTGGGTCCATGTGGGTAAGTGGTAACATGGTTGCCTTTAGGACTCCATTGGTAAATGCCTTTAGGAACAAGGAACCTCCTAAACTTGCATTTTTCAATGGTATGTCCAAAATGACAATAATAATGGCATAAACCATAATGATGATGTATTGTTTTACTTTTTCTCATTGTATCCTTTGGTAACTTTTCAACAAAAGAGTATTTTGAATACGGTGGATTTAATGTTTTCTTAAAATTTTTAGGATCGATTGCAAAAGTAACTTTGGGCTGCAAAGCTTTTTCTAATTTGGCATTAAGAGTCCTAACCTCTTGCTGCCAAATATGACAAACTTCACATTCCCTTCTGGGAATACATCCTGTAACATACTTATCTTTTGAACTTTCTGCAATACTAGCTTTTAGACTTTTTAAGTCTTTTTCAGCTTTATAGACTTTACTCTCGAGAAATGAAAATATTTGTTTATCGGAGGATAATCTCTTAAAGGCATCTTCAGCTTTGTATTGCAGTTTTTCAAAAGCTAACTTTAGTTCAGAAAAGGTCATAGAAGAAAATTTGTTAGGATATGCTTGTCTTACTTGTTTGTTGTGGTTGTCTTTCTTGTTGTACAATTTACTTTTTATATGTGCCATCAGACATAAATTTGCACTTTCATCACTACAACTTGAACTGTCATCAT
Organism: Vicia faba; assembly: GCA_948472305.1. Classification (NCBI taxonomy): domain Eukaryota; kingdom Viridiplantae; phylum Streptophyta; class Magnoliopsida; order Fabales; family Fabaceae; genus Vicia; species Vicia faba. The sequence continues at coordinate 16,140,071 of OX451736.1, read as the reverse complement.
CTGATGAATCGTTGTCGCTTTCCCATGCAATATAAGCTCTTCTTTGTTTGTTGAACTTCTTTGGTGGAACTTTTTCCTTATCCTTTTTCATCTTTGGACAGTCTGGTTTGTAGTGTCCAACTTTACCACAATTGTAACAAGGTCCTTTACCTCTTTGCTTTTTATTTTCTTCTTGCCTTGGATCTTTGGATTATTTTCGAAAGCTTATGAGATTCTTATCGGAGTGCTTGATTCTATTCATTCGGATAAATCTATTGTATCTTCGAACAAAAAGTCCCATTTCTTCATCATCAGAATCTTCATCGCTAGTTGACCCATTTTCATCTTGCTCTTTGGTTGAGGACTTAGAGCTAGAAGTCATTAGAGCTATTGACTTCTTCTCACCCTCCTTGTCTTTGTTCCTTTCTTTCTTACTCTTATTTTCGTATTTTTCAAGACTTTGCAATTCTTGTTGATGTTCTTCCAGCTTTCCAAACAGAGTTGTAATGGTAAGCGTACTGAGGTCATTTGCTTCCTTGATAGCTGTTACTTTAGGTTTCCATTCGCTGCTAAGACATCTCAGAATTTTATTAGTAGAAATTTCATTGGAAACAGGTTTTCCAAGTGCATTTAAACGACTCACAAGATGTACGAATCTCTTCTGCATGTCAGAGACAGATTCTCCTTGCTTCATGCGAAAGAGCTCGAACTCTTGATTGAGTGTATTAATGCGGGATTGTTTAACTTCAGTTTTTCCTTCATGGGAAATTTCTAAAGCGTCCCACATTTCTTTAGCGGACGTGCAGTGAGACAACCTATAATACTCATCAGCACCAAGTGTTGAGATCATCATATTTCTGGCTCTCCAATCGCACGACCATTTCTTTTCATCCATTTCATTCCATTGATCCTCAGGTTTAGGTACTATTGCACCTGCATCATTCCTCATGGTGATTTAAAAAGGACCATTTTGAATGACAGTCCATACATTCCTGTCAATGGAATTTATGTGTACACGCATGCAGTCTTTCCAGTAGCCATAGTTTTCACCATTGAAAACATGAGATCTATTATACGACCCATTTGGTTCAAAGGCCATAGCATTATGAGTAGATACAAAGCACCAGCTAACCGGCGCTCTGATACCACTTGTAAGACGGTGTGGCAAGTGATCGAGAGGGGGGGGGTGTGAATAGATCACCTCTTGTTTTTCAATTATTTAAAATTGTTTTATCAAAGAGAGTTGAAAGCAGCGAAAATCAATGTCCTGAATCAATTCTGTCTACTTTGAACCGACTACTAGAGAGATTGACATGTGAAAACTTTGCTGGATTTTTATTAAATGGAATGGATGAATATACAACTCATAAATCTTGACGTTTCAATGCACTTATCATAAAACAGTATTTCCAATGAATTTAGAAATATGATAGGAATTTTGTCAAACACTTGGCGTATCTTGTATAATGATTTAATAGTGGTGGTTTGGTGAAAATGTTTGAGCCACTATGTTTATCATTAGACTATAAAATTAGCATGCCAATTGAATTGGAAAATTATAGAATATGTAAAACTATAAAGAGAAAGAAAAGAGAGAACGATACACATGCAATTTGAAAAGGAAGTTCCCCACTGTCGTCCTCGCATGTGGGTACGTCTCCCTCTCAATTTCACAATCGAAACTGAGAACTTTTATATCAATATGCTGAATGTTTGATAGCAAGGTTACACTACACAGAAAGACAGAAATCCCTATGATCTTCTTCTTCTTGTAATAACCACCACTTGATAAGAGTTGTATCAATATTCCCTACAAAGTCACTGAATGATCCTCCGCTTCCACGACCTCTTTGTTCAAAATCCTTCCGATTTCCAAACCCCTCACTACGGCTGAATCCGACTCGCGCGACTGTGACTGACAAAACCCTCAAGAACACACCTGTTCTTGAAGGACAAACCCTCTGGTTTATTTCTTGAAGCTTCCTCTTCAACCTTCAACTCAGCTAGACTTCTTCAATACTCAGCTGAACGTTATCTCAAACTGCTTGATTCAATTCAACAAGGATGTTTGATTTTCTTTGTTGTTCTTGAATGTAAGATGGTTGAGAAGATGATGAAGATGAAGAAATCAAAAGCTTCTGGTTTCTCACAATTGTTTTTGAACACAATCTTCTATGCTGCTATCTTCTTTTATATGAACAAAATGCTTGCTTATATTTATAACAGAAAACGGTTAGTCAAAAAATAAAGTGCATGAGTCGATGCATATTGGTCATGTGTCGACTCATGTTAGTTACATGTACCAGGATGAGTCAGTGCATTATGTTTTGAGTCGATAGAAAAACCTGTTATAGCATTTTACATAACCAACACTTTTATACCCGTCGATACATAATATGTATGTGTCGATACATACTGATTGTAAATTCAACTTTTGAATTACCCTTCGACACATAATGCGTATGTGTCGATACATACTTATTGTAATTTTAACTTTTGAATTTAAAACATAGTATGAGTCGACACATGATATTATGTATTGATACATATAAGTTTCAAAATGTTTTCCAGGATAATTAGAATGTTTTGTGTTGATACATAAGGTTTTGTGTCGATTCATACAAGTATTACAGGGGCATCAAAATATTATGTGGCGATGCATGAAATGTATGTATCGATGCATGCAGTTTTTAGATTTACATTCCAGGGTCATGAAAGAGTTATGTATCGACTCATAAGCTTTTGTATCGATACATAATAGTTTTGAGATACAAGTCCAGGGACTTCAGAAAGATATGTATCGATACAAAACTTGATGTGTCGACACATATAGATGCATTATGAGAGAAATGTAATTTTGGCTTATTCAAACATGTTATATTATATTTACAATTATTCAAAATCAATCTATGAAGGGGTTGCTCACATTTTGTTCGAAAAGACTCTGGTTCCAATTGTTCTACATGAAGATATTGCTATCATAACCATTTCCTCCAATCCTTCCAAGGCCTCCTCCAAAAGATTTGTTAGGATTACATCTTCTCTAAGAATTGCTCCATTAATAATCACTTTTCCTGGCCATGTACCATACTCCTCAGACAAAGTCGTTCCTTGGAATTATGGTGTTGACGTTTACTACCATGGCGTCAAGCAGGATTTGTTAAACATTAAAGACGAAAAAACTGAAGAGGCTGATCCCGATATAGGTAACATTGTCGGGACCAGCAAAGTTACTCGATGTGGAAGGGTCTTCTCTCCCGAGATCTCCCAGAAGACTGTTGATAAGCCTGTTGTTATTCCATATGTTGTTCCGGCTAGTACTTCTGGTACTAATCCCATCCTTACTCCAGTTGTTACCCCTGCCGATGAGTTATCTAGGACTCGGGGAAAAGAAGTTGTAGGTGAGCCTTCCCGGACGAAGGCACCTAGAGAAGTTATTTTGGAATCCTCTAAACAAGAAATCGAGGAGATTTTAAAGATAATCAAGAAGAGAGACTACAATATGGTCGAACAGCTGGGGCAGACCCCTTCGAAGATATCAATGTTGGCTCTGCTATTGTGTTCCGAGGCCCATGCAAAGGCTTTGGTTATATTTCTCAAGACTGCGTATGTGCCGTAAGAAACCTTCGTTGACCAATTCAAGGACTGTGTGGCTAGTTTGACTGCTGATAATGGGTTGGGTTTTTCTGATGCTGATTTGACACCCAAGAGAAGAAAACAAAATGATGCTCTGCATGTCTCGATCGAATGCAGAGGCACTACTATGGCCCATGTGCTAGTGGACATTGGATCATCACTGAATGTTCTTCCCAAGAAGGCTCTTGATAGGATAGATTTTGAAGGTTTGACCTTAAATCCCAGTAACATTATGGTGAGGGCTTTCGACGGTTCAAAAAGAATGGTGCACGGGGAGGTGGACATCCCTGTCAAATGGGTTCCCATACCTTCAAATCCACCTTCTACGTGATGGATATTAGGCCATCTTATTCTTCTTTGTTGGGTCGTCCTTGAATCCATGAAGTTGGAGCCGTTACTTCTACGCTGCACCAAATGCTGAAGTGTCCAGTGAAGGGAAAGATTGTCACCGTGCATGGTGAAGAGGAGTACATGGTAAGCCACCTGAAATATTTCAGGTATATGGAAATGGAAAGTAAGTTCATAGAGACCCCTTGTTAAAATTTTGAAGAGGTTCCCCAGACTAAGGAATCAACCGAGACTATCACCAGTGTGCCGAAGATCACCAGACCTCCTTTGAAGATGGCTTCTCTCAAGGACGCCAGAGCAGTAGTTTAAGAAGGTGGGTGTACCATTTCGGGACAACTCCCTGATTTTCCTTACAAAAATAATAAATTTGGTTTGGGCTTTACTTCAGGAGCTCAAAGGGTTGTTCGACGTGCTCGGGATGGAGGACCTCCCATACGCATTATCAATCATGGGGTCAATGCTATAGAAGATAATGATGAGGATTCTGATATTGACAGTTGGATCTACCCTACTACCAACGGTGGACCTAGTAACTGGACGGCTAAAGATTTTTTACCGATTACTTTTGTGTATCAGTAATTGTCTTTCCTGTTTCGGATTTGTAATAAACAATATAAACTCTATGGCCTTATGTCTTACTCGAGGCACAATGGTTTATTTGTGAGGGTTATTATATGTCATTATCATATGTCATCAATAAAACATTGGACGTTTTTGCATACAAGTTTTGCCCTCTCTGTTTTCCTTTTCTACTTTTTACTTTATCGATATAGCTATTCTGTTATACACACTCACATATCAAACTGCAGATCCATATCCACTCTGGATCCCATTGATAACAGTTTTTCAATTGCTAGTTATAACTTCGAAAATATGATCAACCAAGTTGAGGACGAAGGTGAGGAAGATTGCGAGATACCTGGAGAACTTGCTAGATTGTTACAGCAGGAAGAGAGGGCTATAGAGCCTCATGAAGAGCCAGTTGAGACAATAAACTTGGGCACCGAGGTAGACAGAAAAGAAGTCAAGATCGACGCAAATCTAGAGATTAATGTCATACAGTGGTTGATACAAATGTTGCATGACTATGTCGAGATCTTTGCTTGGTCATATGAAGACATGACAGGACTGAATACAGATATTGTGGTCCACCGACTACCAACTAAAGAAGATTGCCCTCCGGTAAAGCAGAAGGTCTGTCGCATGCACCCTGAAATGTCAGGGAAGATCAAAGCAGAGGTTATGAAGCATTCAACATTGGGTTATTAGCTGTCACCTCTTATCCCCAATGGGTGGCCAATGTAGTTGTGGTGCTTAAAAAAGATGGTAAGGTACAGATGTGTGTGGACTACAAAGATCTAAACAGGGCAAGCCCCAAAGATGACTTTCCGCTCCCCCACATTGATGTCCTGGTTGACAACATCGTGCAGTACAAGATCTTTTCCTTCATGGATGGTTTATCTGGTTACAATCAGATCAAGATGGCACTCGAAGATATGGATAAGACGACCTTCGTCACTCAATGGAGCACTTTCTGCTACAAAGTGATGCCATTTGGATTAAAGAATGTCGGGGAAACCTATCAGTGAGCCATGGTCACCTTATTTCATGACATGATTCACCATGAGATAGAGGTATATGCGGATGACATGATATCCAGGTTTTAAACTAAGAAAGAACACCTTGATCATTTACAAAAGTTGTATGATAGGTTGAAGACATACAAGATAAGGTTGAATCCGAACAAGTGCACCTTCGGGGTAAGGTCTGGTAAGGTTCTAGGTTTCATTGTCAATGACAAGGGCATTCAGGTGGACCCTGAAAAAGTAAAGGATATACAAGAGATGACGGCTCCTCGCACTGAGAAGGAGGTCAGAGGCTTTTTGGGACGCCTAAACTACATTGCCAAGTTCATTTCTCATTTAACTGCTACTTGTGAGCCAATCTTCAAACTCCTGAAGAAAGATCAAGTGGTAAAATGGAATGACGAATGCCAGAATGTTTTCGAAAGAATCAAGGAATACCTTCAAGAACCACCAATTCTGATGCTTACGATTGAAGGAAGAACTTTGATAATGTACTTAACAGTGTTACACAATTCAATGGGGTGTGTGTTGGGGCAGCATGACGAGTTTGGTTGAAAAGAGCATGCAATATACTACCTTAGCAAAAAGATTACCGACTGTGAGACAAGATACTCACTGCTCGAGAAAACTTGTTACGCTTTGGCATGAGCTTCTCGCCGACTAAGACAGTATATGTTAACCCACACAACTTTTCTAATATCTAAGATGGATCCGATCAAGTACATCTTTGAGAAGCCCGCTCTCTCCGGAAGAATAGCAAAATGGCAGATGATCTTAACCGAATACGATATCCAATATACAACCCAGAAAGCAATCAAGGGAAGTGTATTAGCTGATCATTTGGCTCATCAGGCCGTGGATGACTACCAGTCCATGAATTTTGAGTTCCCAGACGAAAATATTATGCTAGTGACTGACTATAAAGAACCTAGGCCGGATGAAGGACCTGAAGAAGGATCCCGATGGACTATGGTTTTTGAAGGAGCCTCGAACGCGCTCGGTAATGGAGTTGGTGCTTTAATTATATCTCCTGAAGGCTGTCATACTCCTTTCACTACCCAACTATGCTTCAATTGTACCAATAACATGGCGGAGTATGAAGCATGAATCATGGGTCTCAAAGCTGCTATCGACCTGAGGATCAAGTTCTTAAACGTTTTCGAGGATTCAGCCTTGGTGATAAGTCATATCAAAGGAGAGTGGGATACGAAGCACCCGAATCTCATCCCGTACAAAGAGCACGTGATGACATTACTTCCACACTTTGAAGAGTTCACCTTTGAACATTTTCCACGAGAGGATAATCAGTTAGCGGACGCGCTAGCTACCATGTCTTATATGTTCAAGGTCAAGTGAGACAATGAGGCTCCTTAGATCACTATTGAGAGGTTGGATGAACCGGCATACTGCTATGAGATCGACACTGAAGAAGTAGCATGCAAACCTTGGTTCTATTAAGTGAAGAGATATCTCGAGGCTCAAGAGTATCCTGAGGGGGCATCTATCAACAATAAGAAGTTTCTTAGAAGGTTCACCGCGAAGTTCTTCCTCAGTAATGGAATCCTCTACAAGCACAACCATGACTCTACTTTACTTTGGTGCGTAGACAAAAGTGAAGAAAAGAGGATTATGACAGATCTACACGAAGGTACCTTTGGAACCCATTCGAGTGGACATACCATGGCTAAAAAGATCCTATGGGTAGGATACTATTGGTCCACTATGGAAGCAGACTGCTATCAGCATTGCCGGACTTGTCACAAATGCCAGATCTATGCTGAGAAGGTGCATGTACCTCCGGTTCCTTTGAACATCTTAACGGCTCCTTGGCCCTTTGCAATGTGGGGAATTGACATGATACGGGAGATTAGACTTACCTCTTCCAATGGGCATCGCTTCATCCAAGTGGCTATTGATAACTTCATGAAGTGGGTGGAAGCTGCCTCTTTTGCTACTGTTACCAAGAGCGTTGTGGCACGGTTTATCAAGCATAACTTGATCTATCGTTACAGTGTGCCAGAGAGAATCATCATTGACAATGGTATGAATCTCAATAATACGATGACCACCGAACTCTGCAAACAGTTTAAGATCCAGCATCATAATTCTTCCCCTTACTGGCCGAAGATGAATGGCACTGTGGAGGCTGCTAACAAGAAAATTAAGAAAATTGTACAGAAGATAACAGTGACATACAAAGACTGGCATGAGATGTTACCATTTTCTCTTCATGGGTATCGCACCTCCGCACGAACACCGACAGGGGCAACACCCTACTATCTGGTATATGGCATGGAGGTTGTCCTGCCTATTGAGGTCCAGATCCCTTCTCTGAGAATCATGAAGGATGCAGGTCTAAATGAAGATGATTGGATCCAGACTCGACATGATCAACAAAATTTGATCGATGAGAAGAGACTTACTGCTGTCTGTTATGGTCAAATGTATCAAAAATAGATGATCAAGGATTTTAACAAAAAGCTCAGGCGCCAAGCATATCAAGTCGGGGATCTAGTGATCAGGCGTATCATACTACCGCAAGGTGATCCCAGGGGAAAATTGACTCCCACAAACGAAGGTCCATTTGTGATCAAAAGCATTTTTTTGGTGGAGCCATGATTCTGACCACCATGGACGCTGACGACCTTCCTCACCCTGTCAATGCGGACATAGTGAAAAGATACTACGCATGATTAAAGACCCTCTAGGTTGACTGGACTAGGAAAAATTAAGGGCTTCCCGGAAAACCAAAAGGGTTCGGGCAAAAATTAGGGATGGAAATAAAACAAATCTGTACACCCGGCAAGTCGAAAACTTGAAAAGGCGGCTTGGGCAAAAAAGGGTATCCCGGTGAACTGAAAACCCGAAAGGGCAGTCCAGGCAAAAGTTAGGGATTTAAAGTGTATCACTATGTCCCATTGGAACACCTTATGACCAGACTTCAGCATCACTTATCAAGCTCAAAACGACACCAATCAATTTAGTCAGCTTCGGACAAGCAGCAAAGTGATGAGACGCTCGAAGACATAACGACAATAGCAGAATTGAAACTCAATGGGATTATTACAAATAGTTGTTTTATTCTCTTTGTACACAATATTTTATAGCTTTCATTTCCACGACGGTGTTCTCTTACTTGAGCGTCAACTTTCTTATACAAAAACGCCTGTTATAGGCCAACTTCAGAAATTAATACAAGTCAGTTTTACAAAACCATTTTTTTTCTTTTTTTGTTTTGTTTTGCAAAAACGTCCAGTGATTTATTCTTGACATATGAATTTGAATATGATTGCTATTCAAAATATTCACATAAGAAATGGAAAGACAGTTGCTTATAACTTAAGGAACAGGGGCAAAAAACTAAAAAACCATGTCAAGCCCGACAGTTACTCCTTCCAGCAGGTACAAGGGTAGGTACAGTTTTGAAACAAGGTCACCATTACATGCGACCCCGTAATGTCTACACTCCCCACAGAGTAGAGGCAACCAAAGCTTTGACATTGGCTTCCCCAAACATGAGTTACTTTCCCCAGCAAAGTTCCTTCAGAGAGCCGACGTCTATATTCCTCAGCCAAATTTTATAATCGCAAGCGGTTTATAAAGTTTTCTCCCGAGCAGAGTGTATTTATCTGAATGCAAAAGCTCAATCCCTAACAGAATTTATTTCTCTAGCTACGGAAGCTCATCCCCTGGCGGATTTTATTTCTCCAAATAGGAAAAATATTCTAGTAAAGCATCTCCTCTCACAAACAGAGCCATTCTCCCGTAGTGTTATTCTCAAGCAGAGTCTCTCCTCGGTAGAATATTCGTAAATAAAGAGTAAATCTGCAGCATAATCATCTCCATTCACCATCCCCAGCGGGAATGAAGAATTCGGCTTCCCTAATACTTTTCAGCAGCAGTCATGGATTTACTTTCCCCGACTAAGGAATACCGCAATAGCATCCCATATCCATACATCACGGCATGCGCATACATACTGCATACAATACAATCTCATTTATTTTGAGAACATCATTACAATGCATTTCATACATCATGACATTGCATACGACTAACTCTTTACCTTTCAGGAAAGGACCAAATCTACAAACCACGTCTAACAAAGGGCTATCCCAGGATTTTCTTCAGAAAGATGTCCTTACAAGATCTCTTTGCTCATTATGCCTATAAAAGAGACTCCAAGACTTTCGTCTGGGTCAGTTGAATCTCTATCAAGATCCTCCTGATTACTATGCCAGTCAAAGTTAACCCAAGATCTCTCTGCTCACTATGCCGGTAGAAGAGACCCAAGACTTTCTTCTGGGTCAGTTGAATCGCTACCAAGATCCTCCTGATTACTATGCCAGTCAAAGTTAACCTAAGATCTCTCTTCTCACTATGCCGGTAGAAGAGACTCCAAGACTTTCGTCTGGGTCAGTTGAATCGGTACCAAGATCCTCCTTATTACTATTCCAGTCAAAGTTAACCCAAGATCTCTCTGCTCACTATGTCGGTGGAAGAGATTCCAAGACTTTCGTCTGGGTCAATTGAATTGCTATTAAGATTCTCTTGATTACTATGCCATTCAAAGTTAACCTAAGTTTTTCCCAGGGTCAGACAGGTCGACACTAAGATCTTTTTTATTACTATGCCAGTGGAAGATGTACCAAGACTTTCGTCTGGGTCAGTTGAATCGCTACTAAGATCCTCCTGATTACTATGCCAGTCAAAGTTAATTCAAGGCCTTTCTCGGGTTTAGTAAAATCGATACTAAGATTTCTATCCCAGTTAAAGATAATTCGAGACCTTTCTCTGGTTCAGTCAAATCGATACTAAAATTTCTATTAGAGTTAAAGAAACTATGAAGCTTGGAAACTGACCGGATAATAGTCAATCAATAATTCAAGACACTGTGAAGCCCGAATCCTGACTGGATAACAATTTAATCTTATTTCCCCAGTAAGTCGTTGTGAAGCCTAAAATAAGACCAGATAGCAGTCAACCTTATCATCTCAACAAGTCAATGTGAAGTCTAGATCTTGACCAGATAGCAGTTCACTTCCGTCTCTTCAATCAAGAGATGACTCCCCAGTAGAGTAATGGACAAATGAAGCTCCTAAACTCTATTCCCCAAGACAGATACCAACATTCCTCAGCGAAGTCCTCCCTAACAAGAAGAACAGGAATTCCCACCTAGGATCTCACGAAATCATCATTGTTCTTGATGGCATCTTTAAGCCCATCTCCGACGACTCCCGGTCACATTCTTTGGATGGCATCTTTAAGCCCATCTCCGACGAATTTCAGTTATCTTATCCTAATGGCATCTGTAAGCCCATTCTCGACGTCATTAACCATCATTATTACTTCATGCGAGTGCAAATTTCTGGGCACTCTAGTGTTCAATCATCTTCCACCCTCAAATAACGAAAGGCAGAGAAGACAATCTAAATCCTACAGTTTAAGAAGTTTGAACAGGGTAAGCTATTGTACCCCAAAATTTTCCCTCCCATTTTCACACAAAACATACTCTCAGAGGTCCTCAGATGCTCAAGTTGACTAAGGATTGACCAGACAAATCCTCCTCTTAAGACAATAAGCCTGAAACTAGGGTTTCACTCCTCATCAAGATGTTTGAGTTCCAAGGGTCCCAAATGGTCTCCATTACCCTAATAGGTCCTCAAGATCATCCATTCCAAGTTTCATGCCTTGCACAACAAGTTTGCTCAGTCAACTGCTCAAATGCCTGAAAATCAATTGTACTAGGTCAAAAGTCAACTATGACCCACATACAGTCAAACTTCAAGACTTTTGGTCAACATAAACATTTTTAAGTGATATCCATCATTTGATCAAGGTTTGATCATGATTCCTCAAGGAATGCTCCTAATTCATTAAAACTCAAAAGTTGCTAAATTAGGGTTTCTATAGGAAAAGTGAACCAAACTTTGACCAGGCATAACTTTCTCATACTTTATTAGAAATTTCTCATCCAAGGCTCATTTTGTAGAGAATCCAATTCCATACAACTCATATTCAGCCCTCAAGTTCAAGAAATTCACGCATGAAAAGATATAAAATTAGATATTATAGGTCCTTTTCCAAAATCAACAAAAACACCTTTTGGGTCAAAGCTTCTTACATGAACATGGAAGACCCAATGGAGATGAAACAAAAGGGGTTGTTTATAGGAAACCCTAAGCTTTCTAAAAAGTCAAAGAACACCCTCTCAGGGTCAAAATTGAGAGAGATATGCATTGTCAAAGTTGGCCATTTTTGGGAATTTGCACAAAGTCAACAATGCCCAAAAATGCATTTTCTTCAAATGGGCCTAACTTTTTATGCTTGCAACACACTCCTAGCCTGGTCCACGGCCCATACACCTATCCATGCATTATTGGATTTATTTATTTAATTTATTTTGATTTTTATCATTTAAAAAATCAAATAAAATCAAATAAATGATACAAATTAATGAAAGGTTATTTTGGTTTGATTTTGCATTAAATTACAATCCAACCAAATATGGTGTATAACATCAAGGAAAACCGTGCCAAGCCCTGAGAGGAAGGAATCTCCAATTTTGGAAAGATTTGAATCAAATTTGAATAACACATTCATTCCTTGATTTCTTTCCAACCATGTTACCTTCATTTTGATTCACTATATATGCTAAAGGCATCTCAACCCTAAGAATATACAGTAGCACGCAACCTGCCCAAAACCCTACAAGAAGAAACTTCCAAAATTTCAAAGAAGGAGACAATTTGTTCTTGCATGATCTAGCCTTTTTCCACTGTTACCAAGCATCCAAGGCTACTCCTGCAACATCCAGGGATTCAAACCAAACCTTGAGCAAGCCTGTAGCATCCAAAATCAGCAGATTCATACCTCACTTTTGGGTAAGATTTCCTTGATCTCAAACTCATACAACACTTAACTTAAATCCATATTGACTGCATACATGTGTTTCTATTGATGATTATGGGTGTTTGAACATATAACATGTAAAGCTAATGTACATAATCGTCCTTTGCCATTAACGACCGTGGTTTCACATTTTTCTCATAGCGATGCTTGCAGGCTGTTTTAGGGCATGAGGATATCACCACTGGATCCGCAACCCTCGAATTAGGGGGGTAAGGTCCAGCCAATGCTTTTTTTTAGGTTTGTGCAAGGTTGAATAAAGAGGTGATCAGAGAAGGTGACCGGAGCTAGGGCTCCGATGCTTCTCCGGTGGGTCAATGCTAGGGATGGTGGTGTGACTTTGGCGTGGCATTTGGCTACAATTTGATTGGGTCATTTAACAACCAGGGGCCCCATGTTGCTTGCGCATGTGACAAATCAGCAATTAACAAGTTTTTTCTTTATATTATTTTCTTGTTGTTATATCAATGAATGGATAACTAGCGCAAATGGCCATGGAACGAGTATGCAACGTCAAGGACCTGGCTTCGATCCTAGAAACCCAATTTTGCTTTTTCTAACATTTCTATGCAGGAATGCACCGCTATTCAATGTGTCCATCATGCAACTCAGGATCTGACCATCAAATTCATCTCCATCCAAGATCCAACGTGCAATAGGTGCAGTGCATAGTGGGCATCCCAAATTTAATGACACTGGATCAAACGCCAGCCTTGGGCCATCATCCTTGGGCTTAATAAATTCAGCAAGACACCCCCAGATTTCATTCTGAACCAGGCCCATATTTTTCTATTCTTACGATATTTTTAATTTCATTTTATTTGTCATATTTATTTTTTTCAAAAAAATTATTGTTTTTTTAATTAAATCATAAAACCAATAAAAAACATCACGAAATGTAGGATTAGTTTTTTATTAAAATAATTAATTTTATTAACTAACTAGGTTAATTTAATTAGGGCAATTTAATTCTTTTTTTTCTTAATTAAAATTCAATTAGAAATTAGGTTAAATTGCAAGTTAATTATTTTTCCTCAAATAAAAATACAAAAATATTAGGTTATTTAGAGTTAATTTCCTTTCTTTTTTTTTAATGTTTTTTCCTAAAAAATAAAAATAACAAAAAATATTTTCTTTCATTAATTTAGTTTTCTTAGAATTTAAACTTTAATTCTCGTATTTAATTTGTTGTGCGCATATTATTTTATGTTAATTCCAATTATTGTATTTTCTTCTGGGTTGTAATATTTTAATTAGGTTTATTTTACTGTCTTTCTTTTACTGTTTCAATTCCGCAAATTTTTGGTTGTGTAGTCCCTCCCCGAAGGCCTTGTAATAGCTAGGTTTAAACTTCTCGCACTTTTACTTTCCGTCATTATAATTTGTTTAGATGTATGGATAATAGGATTGTATGCAAAAGATAAGTTGAATGTTTAAAACAGTAGAACACCCTAAATGTGAAAAGATAAAAAATAAACTGAACAAACACACTTGCACATGCTCAATCCTAGGGTTTTTCCCACTTCGGTTGTCTCGGAAAAATACGTCACTATTCTCGAACGTGAGAATTCTTAGTGATTATCCTCTAATTCAGAGATCGCAAGTCCCTTTCGAAAATTGACTCGGTAAAACAAAATGCGATCTTAGAACTTTAGGACAATTACTAAGAGATCTTCCCCTGTTTCCTTAAGTGACCATAATCTTCCCTTCCGATTGTCCGTTAAACTCCAACGGTGGAGCTACCTACTCCTTAATAGTAGGATATAGATGTCTAAAGGAAATAAGAAAAGGAAAAATATTTTTCGAGTAGGTAGAAACTTTTAAGTACTTGCTCAAAACAATCAATTTTTCACACTTACACTTTCAAACACTTTTCAAACAAAGTTTTCAAAAACGCTTTATCACACTCTTGAGGATTGATACAGGGTTACCATAAAGTGAAACGCCGCACTAAGGCATTTTCAAAGCTTTTCAAAACACACACAAAAGCAATTTAAAAATGAGCAAGTACCTAAGAGCTCATGGAAAACCATGGATAGAAAGGGTGCTAACACCTTCCCTTTCTATAATCTACCCCCCGTACTCAAAAACATCTCGAAAAATGTTTTTTCCGTTCTTTTTCCCTTTTCCTTTGTTGGATAAAATAAAAGACGGTGGCGACTCTTGCTTAACGTACATTTGCGAACAAAAAATGCAAAACCAATAGTAACAAAAAACAGTCAGTTCTGCCACCGTATTAAAATATTTGTTAAAGAAAATTTAATCATGTATTTTGTGATTACTATCAGATTGTTAAAGCAATTTGAACAAGTGAGTATTCGACACATACCTCGACGTGAGAATGAAGAGGATAATGACTCGGCACAAGAAGCTTCAGGATACAAAAAAGACCAAAATGAAGAACTTATTCAGGTAAGAGAGAAAGTTCGAGCAACTTGGTTATCTCCTTCAGATTTGTTAATAATAAAGTTAGGGGCTGTAGATGCCAAATTTTTTCAGATTTTAACTATTGACAATGGGCAAGAGAATGATTGGCGAAAGCCATTGGCCGACTACCTTCGCACCCCTATGGGGTCGACAGATCGTAAGATCAAGTATTGCGCCCTCAGTTATGTTTTGATAGAGAACGAATTATTTAAGAAAACTGCTGAAGGAGTATTGCTTAAATGCCTTGGAGAAAGTGAGGCATATGTAGCAGTGTCAAACGTGCATAGTGGAGTATGTGGCACACATCAAGCATGACACAAAATGAAATGGCTTTTGATGCGTTCAGGTGTCTATTGGCCTTCAATGCTAAAAGATTGCATCGAATTTGCTAAAGGTTGTCAGGAATGCCAAGTGCATGGGGGCATAAAACATGTTCCTGCAAGTGAATTACATGCAATTATAAAACCCTGGCCATTCAGAGGATGGGCTTTAGATGTGATTGGAGAAATAAAACCAGTGTCGTCAAAATAGCAAAGGTATATTTTAGTTGGTATTGATTATTTTACAAAATGGGTCGAGGCGGTAGCCTTAACAAATATCGATCAAGAAGCTGTTAGTGATGTTATACAAAATCACATCATATGTCGGTTTGGGATTCCAGAAACAATTACAACCGACCAAGGATCAGTGTTTACTGGACGAAAAATTCAAGAATTTACTCAAGAAGTTGGAATTAAATTATTAAATTCTACTCCTTACTATGCTCAGGCAAATGTCCAAGTCGACGCTGCCAATAAAGTAATAATTAGCCTAATTAAGAATCATGTAGGAAAGAAGCCAAGGAATTGGCATAAAACATTAGATAAAGCCTTATGGGCATGTAGAACCTCCCCTAAGGAAGCAACAGGAACTACTGCATTTCGACTTACATATGGGCATGATGCAATGTTACCAGTGAAGATACATGTTCAATCAATAAGAATCCAAAGACAGCATGAAATACCATCTGAAGATTACTGGAATATGATGGCGGACGAGCTTGTCGACTTAGATGAAGAAAGGATGTGGGCCCTTGATTAGTTAATAAGACAGAAATAAAGAGTTGCCCAAGCTTATAATAAAAAATTAAAAGATAAAGTATTTGTTGTCGACGATTTAGTATGGAAAATAATATTACCTATGGACAAAAATGATAGAGTCTTAGGGAAATGGTCCCTAAATTGGGAAGGGACTTTTAAGGTGATGCAAGTTTTTTCAAATAATGCCTATGAACTTGAGGAGTTAGCCCCAGATCGACGGATCTTAATGGTAAATGATAAATACTTAAAAAATTATAAGCCCATTCTTCAAGAAGTCAGGATTTCGACAAAATGAATATTCATCGAATAGACAAGCTGGTAAAGTTGTGTTCGAAACCAGCAAAGTTCAAAACATGCATAAAATGTGTACAATAGAGGAAGATATATATAAGACATATAAAGAAAGGTGCCATTAAAAATTGCCTTAAATCCATAAAGAAATCACAAGATCGTTGATACAATGATTAAGTGTTTAAATTTGTTTTGGAATGACCGCAGTTCACCATGGAGGTTTGCGGCCTGATATTCAAAATCTTCTGCTTGAGTCCTAAGTGTTTCAAGCTCTGTTTCAATAGAAGAAATTTCTTCACTTACGGCCATAGCATCACGACTATTTGGTCAGCCTTTGGTTGAGCTGGATTAATAACGTTATTAATATCTTCCTCTTGCTTGGCAATTGATTCCAATTCCTTATTGAGAGCAGAAATCTGGTCACATATTTCAATAGCTCTTTTCTATTTGGGACCCAGTTCTTGTTTTTTCTTTTCAATCATTTCTAATAAATCAGTTATTTCTTCACTAGTTTGTACCACCATATCCAAATTATCTTTCACAAAACTTTCTTTGACTCGATCGCTTCCTCATTTGCCCTAATACGTTCGACATTTTGGAGTAGAGGAATAAAGAATTTCTCAAATGTCGTTATCATAAACCTGGATGATTCAGAAGTGTTGAGCTCTTTCATTTGAGTGAGAGCATATGAAATTTTTAGGCCAAGAGTTAGATCAGAATGAAGCAGATGAGTCAAATCAGGATTCAAAGCGTGAGTCTGAATTTTAGTCATTGCATTTTTAGCTTTGATTGCTTCAGGACTTAGCTTGTCAATGTGTGCTTGAGAATGGTTAGAGTCAGAAGAAAGAGTGCGAGAACTCACGAAGCGACGCAACCTAGCAATTTCTTCTAGAGTAGAAGGCTTGAATCCCATATGTTTAGGTGTAGTAGGTGAGTCGACCTTTGCTTTACCAGAAGAAGTAAGAGACCTGCCTTGTGTACCTTCAGGAGGGGCATAATTTGGGAGGTGGTAACAATTTTATTTGCTTCTGAACCCTGCAGGGAATCTGAGAGGCTAGAGTCAGAGCTAGTCAAACTATAACCCTTATGTTTGGCAGGACTAGTGACTGAATCAGAGTCACTAAGAGTAGCCAGAATAGTCAGGTCAATAAACTCACCATCAGCAACGTCGAGATTCTCATGATGATGGGGGAAGAAGTTTCTGACAAAGGAGTATAGTTGGGAAAACTTTGTTGTTGGCAAGAGACATTAACCTAAAGAAAGCAAGAAAAGATATGAGCCAAACGAATTCAACAAACAAAAAGGAAAAAGAAACTAAAAAATAATCCGCTAGTACCTGTGTCGACAGATCAAGATCGACCGACTCATCCTTAGCTGAAGCATCAACATCACCTCCTATTGGGTTCAGAGCTGTATCAATTTTGGGAGCACGAGTCGGAGTGACAATGGTTGTGTCGACCATTATCGTGTCAACACCTAAATCTAAGGTAGTTTCAGGAGTTTCATCCAAGATCACTTTACGTCTCCTTCTGGTGAAAAGAGGGACTTCGACATCATTTGGTTCTTCCGTTTCATCAGCAGGATTTAAGCCAACCTTTGCTTTAGTGTTATGGGACACAGGTACCTTCGTCTTCTTCTTCTTCTTTTTCGCCACCTTGTTTTTAGAAGAAGAGTCTTTTTTCCTCTTATGGCTTTTGGATTTGTGGGAGCATTGAGGGGACTGAACATTAGGTGATGGCTTAGTATCAGAAAAAGATATAAGTCGAAGTAATTATGTTAGTCGAGAATGCAGAGTTGATAAAATATACCTCAGTCCTCTCAGAAATATGTTATATGTCCTTTTTGGACCGTTTGGATTTGTCAGAGGGAGCAGTCAAATTCGCTGAGCGTTTTTGACTATGGCAAACAAGGAAAATATTAGTACAGTTCAATGCATAAAAGACATGGAAACAAGAAGTATAGAAGTACACCTACAGAGGAAGCCTTCTTGAGTGAAGAAGAAATGGGTTCATCTTCGGAAGGTGTATGGTCAGGGATAATCTACAAGAGATTGGCTAAGTCAGATATTGCAAATCAAGAATGATAATTGATGGAAGGTTAAGTTTAAACCTGATTCCTTGAAGGTTTTGGTTTGCCGACAGAAACGGTGCCCACCTGATCTATTGGGATAGCTGTAAGGCAAGTATACAATAATTAAATAAGCAACCAAATCAAAATAAGCAGAGGGGTAAGCTTTCTAGAAATCGTTACTGATTTATGTGGTCGAAAGTACTATAACATATCAGAGATCATAATGAAGATGCCCTGAATAGTTAGGTAGATAATACTTCGTCGGTACCACTCTGTCGGCCTTTTTCTTATAAGAACTTTGCATCTCCGATAAAGAGTAATACCACCAGTCATGAATAGGTGGGATAAAGGACAAATCCAAAGGGCTAGATGGAAAAGGAGGAAATTTGATGTTTCCAAAGTGAAGAGCGTAAAGATATTTGTCTTTCGCATAACCAGGGATTTTAAGTGTCAAGATCCTATCAGTTACCTTCTCCTTTAATTCGACAGCGGCCTCAAAAATGGTCTGACGAAGTTTATTAGGTCGATACACAACTCAGAAGTAATTCTGGAAAGCTCTAATTTGTTTAACATGAGTAATCTTACACTTGGTCGATTTCGCCTACAAATTGGAAAAAGCTGTAGTTAGTTCAGCCAACTTGGCATCAGGATCACCAATAAATGTAACAAAATATGACTGCCACCAAGTCTCAAATTCTTTGGTGTGGTAGAAACATGGTTGGAAAGGAGTGAGAGTAAGTGTAGGCCTTCGTTCCCATATGTTTCTGATATCTTCTTTGATAACTTCAAAATGTTGGTCAATTATGATGTCTATCAACAGCTCGTGAGAATTGAACAAGGACTTGGGGACAAGTTGACAGAGTCCAAATTGTCGAGCCACTAAGTTGGGATGATAAGAGACTAATCCTGGATTCATGCTGACAATCACAGAAGACCGAAATTGGGGAGTTAAGTAACGTATTCAGAGGATTATGGAATTTTTCCTGTCTTCTTCTCTTGCAGGTGAGAAATCCCTAGTAAACCACTCTGGGCCATCTTGTCTATCATGAAACGGGGCCATAGAGGGTGTAAAATCGACTCTTGTCAACATGATGTTGAATAGTAGTTTGAAAACTTCAGGATTTGGGGAACCCTTGTCAATAGGAGTCAAAGGAAGGAGGCGTTGCCAAACGATATGGTTTTGAGATGGAAGGCTTGCTACTTTATTACTCCTTAAGGGCTTGATCTCCTCAGAAAAAGTGACATTCAACCATAATTATAAAATCCAAAAAGGACCGTGGACCAAGACATTCTTTTTCTTTGGATTAGTAGGGTCCAAAACGCTTGATTTGTTTAGCAGCGTCAGTCAAGTATGCGTAAAGAGAGGCCAAAATCAGCTGGCCTAAAGCAACATTCTCACCCATGTGGAATTGGGTAGCCAAATAAGAAAATTGTTTGGCCACCTGAATCGACCTGGAGAAAAAAATAAAGCGAGACAACCACAAGGTTAAAAATGCTACATCCTCTTCATCAGTTATGGGGCCAGAAGTTTGAGCATGATGGTTGATGAAGTTGTTGTATGTTGGTTTACCATCTTCACCAACATCGAACTTTAGTGGCACAGATTAAGTATCTCTATAGTTAAAAATTGTGCCAGCTGGTTTTAACCCTGTGATGGCAACAACGTCGAACAAGGAAGGAGTAATCATACCACACTTAGTGTGAAAAGTTTTGGTCGACCCTTCCCAAAAATGTATGGTAGCTAGGAGCATGCCACTAGAGTAAGGCTGACCACATCGAGAAAGTTCTAACAATGTGTTAATGCCCATTATTTTCCATTGATCTTCTTTGTTGGTTTCTAAACATGCCATCCAAGCACGAAACTTAGGGAAATGCAGAGGTGGAACAGTTCTAAAGTTCCTATCGATATACTTGAGCGAAATAGGGTTTGGAGAAGAAATTATAGGTTTAGTAATAGTGCTAGTAAGAAAAAAATCTTCCTTATCGTCTACATAGATTTCAGAAGGTACGTCTGCAGGAAGTGGCCCTAAAAAAGCTAGGGGTTATTCTTCAAGAGAAAAAGGGATAAGTACCTGAGATTGCCAGATTTTGGCTTTCTCCTCAACAAATGGAGGTTCTGGGACATAAGCTTTACCGTCGACGAGGAGTAGTTGAAGAGAAATTGCTGGAGAAGAAGTTTGATTATCAACATTCGCCATTGTAAGAAGTTTGAAGAAGGATGAAGATGGGGAACAGTGATGAAATTTGCAAGTTCTGTGTTTTTCTGAAGCAAGGGTGTGAAGAAGCGAAGAAAAGTAGAAAAAAAAGAGAAATAAGGGTATTTATAGACTCTGAAAGGAAGGAAGAAATAATGGGGAAAATCTTTGTGATTTCCTAAGTTTTAATCGTGCCATTTGAGGGACACGTGCTGAAAAATCAACGTGATTTAATGGGCCACATCTCCCACTAAAAATGGAGTGATGGCAAAAATTAAATGCCACACGTCTCAAAGCTGAAAAGCGTGATACGTTACCATGATTACATGACGTCACCGAAAAGGAGGAACAATAACGTTCACTTTTGGAGGGATGGAAACAGTTTGGTCAAATAGTAAAATCGACGCTTCAAAGATGCAATTACCTCATATGAGTCGAAATTCGAAAATGGCATCTCGGGGGGGCATTTTGTTACCTTAAAAAATCATAAAGGTATTCAAACACGTGTATTAAATAAGGATATTCCCATAAGCTAAGGGTCATCCTCTAAAGTAGGGGTTTTTAGGAATTTGGAGCCAAACTGTTTGAAAATTTGGTTTTAGTAAACTAGATTTAATGTTTAAAGAATATCATGCCAAACTGTCGAAACTGAGCTAGGTCGACCAAAATGAAATAAAAGAATATATGTTAAGAAATGGTCGAAATTGGTTTAGTCGACCAAAGGGTTAAAGATAAGGAAAATAGTAGAAATTGGTTTTTGTCAACCAAAAGGATTTCTGGACTTAGAGGAATTATTGTTGATTTTTGACACTTGCCAAATAGAAAGTGTCGAAGTGAGTCAGAAGCGGTTTACCTTCAAAAGCTAGATGCGGGAAGATTTGAATTTCAAAGTCATCAGCAGTTGCCAGCGGTTTACAATTTGATTAAGCACAAAATAGGTGGCGAAATCCAGTGAAGAGGTTGTCTCAAGATTTTAAGGTTGTCCGTAGATTTCATCTAGACAGTTACATTGTAAATACTATAAATATGCATATTTGGTGTAGTTTTTTGGTGTGTTCACTTGTATGCTTAAATCACTTGTCAAAACTCTGTCATTCTGAGCGTTAGGAAACAAAGAGTGAAGAAGTGCTTGATGTACGTGAATCACCACTTTTATTTCAATGCAAATCCTTTATTTTTCAATTATCTCTTTTGAATACTTTATTTTCTTTCTATGTACTATCGAACAACACCTATATGTTATTTTCTGCTTCGCGTAAACAATTCAATACTCTATGTCGGTCACGAGTCACTAGTCAGTTATTTTATTGAATCTTACTTTTATATGAATACCTTTTGTCGGTCACGATTCACCAGTCAGTCGTTCGATTCATAGTGCAGAAATCCATTTCCCTTAATAAGGATTTCGATAGAATAAGTATAATAACCAAACTCTTAGCACATGTCTTAAGATCAACTGGTCGATCTTGCGAGTTACCCTTAGTTTTAGGACTTTGGGAGGACCAACGATTGTTTACCATTTTCCACAGCAAACAGCTATTTTTTCTGGTTTTCTTTAAATTTAGCCTTGCATAGTTTATATAAATTTGACACGAGGGTACCATTAGAATCATTTTTATGAGACGAATCTAATGGTACCAGTCTGGTTCTATAATTTTACAGTTTTTGGAACCTCAATTTAAGGCGTCTGGAGGTTGAAGACGACCTACGTGTCGTGCTTCAGCCAATGATAGCTTGCCATGTAATTTCTTGAATTATATCCAATGCATCTGTTTTACCATGTGCGCGTCATAGGAACCCTTGGATCTGATTACTTTCATTAGTCAGACTTCATCCAACGCGCTTAATTGTAAGTCATTTATAATTATTAAAAAATGATTTGGTGTGATTTCCAAAAAAGACCATGATATTCACAGCGCGCCAGATCCATTGGATCTATTTACTAACGCGTTTTGACTCTCATCCAATGGTCCATACTTTTCGGACTTTATTTTTATTTTCTAATTTTTTATATTTAATTGTTTTTAACTTCAGAAAATCATAGAAAATTCATTTTTGACCCAAAAATTCTGAAAAAATTCAGAAAACTATTTTTAAATATTTTCTTTCTGATTTTTATTTTTTCATAATTTTATTTTCACAGTTCATATTTTTTATAATTTTTCCTTTCTTTTGACTTGCTTCTAATTATTTAAAAATACTTTTGATGTTTTTAAATTCTGAAAAATTTTACAAAAGTCATTTTACTCATTTCTGACTTTCTGAAATTTTTCTAGAATTTTATTTTGACTTCTACTATTTTTGATCTTTTTTTTCACTTATTTGAGTGATTTTAATCATTTTAAAAATACTTTTCTGTTTTAATAAATTACTAAAGATTTTATAAAAGATATTTGAGATTATTTCTGATTTTTTTATGGTCTGTTTTAATTTTTCTTTGATATTTTGAATATAGTTTGCTATTTTCCCTTTTATCTTCATTTTAAAAACAATTTAAAAATCATTTTCTTTTTATTTTATTCAATAAATGCAATTTATTTTTTAATATATTCTTACTATGTGATTGTTGATCATAAACTTCATTAACATCATTAAATCTTGGGTGTTGAGTTTAACTCTACCAAATGGATGGATGATTTTAATGATAGTTTGATCAAATTTTTTGGTTCAAATATTCCCCTTCCCTCTTCATCTCATCCTCTTCTCTTTTGTGCTACATGTTGTTAGAGGATGATCTAGATATCATCACTCCAAACATATGACACATAGATTGTTATTGATCGGTCTTAAAATAGGTGTGACTTCTATATAAGTCCACTTACGATTGCTTAACATAGTGCTAAATTTTGTCCTGATTCAAGAAATGATCATTTGTGGCCCAAACCTATGTTTTTAAGCCCAAGTATGTTTAATTTGAAACCTTTGATCCAATAACCTCGGGGTATATTTTAAGGGGGCTTTGGTCTTATCAATCCTCTAATGAACTTTCATAAGTTTTGGTCTAAGTGAATCATTTAAACATCGTTGATCATTTATTGTTGCTTTGAGATTTTGAAATGAATGATATACTTGACAAAAAGCAAATGAAACTTGTTGTTGAGAGGCTTTGGTTTTATCAATCCTCTAATTTCTAATTCATTAACAATTGACTTTTCTCTTTATGCTTTTACTTTAAGCACCGTTTATTTTTGCATTTACATTTCTTGCTATTTTCATCTTTGCTCACTTGAGCATTTATTTTTATGTCATTTTATTTTGATCACTTGAGCTTTTCATTTTATTTTTCAAGATACCTAATAACCAACTTGAACAATAAAAAACTTTAATGTTACTTAGACTATTTGGTTACTATCCTTGGCATTTTGGAGTTATGGACTTCTTGGACTTAGGATTAGAGACCTTGACCTACCTTGAGACCTTGTAACTTCTTTTGCTATTTTGTCTATAGTTCTCGGGGTTTACCCCGAGATATTGGGTTGTTTGTTTTCTTTGTGTACAGACTATTCATATTTTATGTCTTGTCTGTGATTGAGAATTCATCTGTATACAACCGTTACTCTGCCAATTTTTGTGAAGACCTAATGCATTTGAAGTATGGTTTTCTTAAGAGGTTTATTATCTTTGCTTGTTTCGTTTCAATCCAATAGATGGGGATTTTACATTGACTCATTGTATCAAGTGTTGGCTTCTTGTTAGTTAGACGGTTCCTTTCCCTAGCTTTTACCTTATGCTCTAGGTTAGTCCTTTCATATCCTCCCATCTTCTTTAATTTCAAAAAATCTTCTCCCTCCTTTTCAAAACTATTCTTATTTTCTGACTTGAATCGCTTTCACAATAAACTTGGATTTAGGTTCGTGCATATTCAAAAATCTTTTCTTAATCAAACTTTAAACAATTTAACAATACTTTGACATTTTTTGTGAGAAGACTAAAAAAAGTCAATAAATATCATTCAAACCATTTTGCCATTTTCTCTTTTCACCTTAAAACTTTCTCAAAAGATTAGACTCTTGTCAGTCCTTAAAGTAACGCTAGCTACTATACTTCTATGATATGTAGTGAAGTGAGATATTTTCCACTTGGGGGTTGAGCGAGGCTTTATTAATTTCAAAATCCAAGCCATATCCTCCACTTTGAGATGACGCAAATTCTCCTTTCTCATATTCGTGGGTAGTAAGTATGTTTTCCACTTGGATAAGACGAAGATGTCTTGTCTCTTAAAATTAACCAACACACATGTGTTTTAAAATTTTTAAAGGTGAACTACGAGTACCCTGATCCTCTATTGCACGAAAGGTGGTACATAGGCACTAAAGGTTTGCAACTGCGTTGGGTGCAAAAATTGTAAAAAATACTTCTTTTCTCACCCCCGCAATCTATTTTTGTATACAACGCTTATAGCCAAAATACATAAATTTTCAAAGAGGTTCCTGCGGAGTACATAGATGTTTAGGATGCTAATACCTTGCCTTTGCATAACCAACTCCCGAACTTAGATTCTCTCCCCCTCTTTTTGGGTTATTCGCTCTTTTCCCATTCCTTTGGAAACAATAAAGTATATTGGTGATTTTGGTTTTGATTTATGCGAGTCAAGTCAATCCAATGGCTTAGTCTTAACATTTCTACGTATACAGATAAAATGGTGACTTCACTGGGGATAGATCAACCAAATACTGGTCCATCCCTAAGTGGGTTGAGCCTATCTTTGTTTATTTGTGTATGTGCTATTATTTGTTGTGTATTATATGTTGTATATATGTTTGTCTGGATTTTCCTAGTTTTCAGGATGCTTGGTGATTTCTCATAAGTCCTCTACCAGGGCTTGGGCAAACTTAAGATAGAACGGGCGGTATAGTCATGTTAACTTTGAGGGAGTAATCCCAAAAAAGGAGGCATGAGATCCCCCACTCAGTGGAGGCCCCTTTGACTGTAGTGTCGTTTACTGAGTAATCGGGAAGACGTCCTGCTTTCAACCTGGGATCCTGCTGAAACTGAGGACCGTAGAACCTTGAACCCATCTTGGCCTTTTAGGTGTAGTGCGGAAACTATGACGGAGTAATCCGGAAATGGTTGTCACGCAATACTACACTCAAATAAGTTTTTCCTGAGAATATTACTAATTGCCGAGTCAATCAGGACGTTGGTAATATTCGAAGGAAGGATGTAGACGCTAGGAACCTCTTAGAACCTTGTTCGGCAGGTGATAAACTATTAGACCATACCTTGTGGGTAGTACCTTTTAATTCATGCTCATGACGTCAAACCTATGAACCCCCCATGTTTGTGATATTGTGTGTGATTGTTGCATCATGAATTCATGCACCCATGAGAATCCTTTAAAACATTTTGTTTCAAGGGACTTAAAGTTGACTTTTTGCGAATATCTCAGGTACTTTTGACCATGGATTCCGGAAAAAGAAAGACTCGAAAGTACAATTTCAAGAATCCTAAGATAGATTATTTGATGAGTCTAATTCCCGAGATCAAGAGTTCTACTAATTTTCGGAAGATGTATGGATCCATCGTGTCTCTCATGAAGCTCAGGATGAAGGAGGGTATTATCTCGACTTTGGTCCAATTCTATGATCCGATGTATTGATGTTTCACTTTCCCTGATTTCAATTGATACCTACATTGGAGGAGTATTATTATCTACTGTGATTACCTATTACTGATCGTGTTCCTTTCACTGGTTTGGAGGGAGAGCCAAAGTCTCATGAGTGCTGCTATGGTTCATTTGGGGAAGTCTGAGATTGAGTCCCACATGACTACTAAAGGAGGAATAAGAGGATTAGCCGCTCAATTTTTATTAGAGAAAGCTTGCTATTTTTCTAGGATGAAGAGTACAATTGCTTTTGAGGCCATCTTTTCTCTGCTTTCTTATTGGTTGTTCTTATTTCCAAACATCGACAACTTTATGGATATCAATGCCATCAGGATCTTTTTGATAGGGAGTCCAGTACCTACATTATTAGAAGATGCTTATTACTACATTCATCTTCGAGATTCTTATCATGGAAGGATGATCATTTTTTGCACGCCTTTGCTGTATCAGTGGTTTATTTCTCACTTACCACAGTCTGATGCTTTCTAGGATGTCAAGAAGGAACCTCGTTGGGCTCCAAATATTATGGCCCCCACTCATTCAGATATTGTTTGCTATCATCAAGCTTACCATGTGTTGTACCCCAAAATTTTCCCTCTCATTTTCTCAAGATTTCTCTCGCATGTGTGATAACAAAAACTTGTTTAAAGAAATAAAGAAAATGTAACATATTGAAGACGTTAATGTGCATTTCGATTGGGTCGAAAAAGAAACAAGTTAGCTTTGATTTAGCAAAGTTTGAATGGGAAATGTAGTCTCCCTTCAGTCACAAGCTTCGATTTGGGCATATGGCTTTCTTCGAAGTAACGCCCTTCGATCCACAAACTGGGCATATGGCTTCCTTCGAAGTAACCCCCTTCGATCCACAAGCTGGGCATGTGATTTTCTTCGAAGTAACCTCCTTCGATCCACAAGTTGGGAAATTAAACCCTTCGAAGCAACGTACTTAGATTACACCTCTAAACTCTTCAACACTATGGATCAAAATTGGTGGATTCGAAGGACATATAATGGGTCCATACGAAGAACACACATTATTGGTAACGAATGTTGTTGTCTAATGATGAGTCTGGTCGAAGTGATCAAAATGAAAGGGTGAAGTATTCATGATGTTTGACCAAAGTCTTATATACTGCCAAGCCCAAACCAGTTGTACTGCTATGCAACAGTCCTGCACCAAGCTGCCATAACACTCTAAAATACTGATG
The DNA here is from genome assembly GCA_948472305.1 of Vicia faba. NCBI lineage: Eukaryota > Viridiplantae > Streptophyta > Magnoliopsida > Fabales > Fabaceae > Vicia > Vicia faba. The sequence continues at coordinate 16,112,738 of OX451736.1, read as the reverse complement.
AGCCTGCATTGTCTCAGTCCTATACTTACACAAAAAAGGGCACATAAGAGTTGCATCGAAGAAAACAAGGGGACAGTATACCCAAACAGTTCAAATGTTATTTGTTTTCCCCCCAAAACCACAGCAAAGCTCCTCTATAAATAATCTATTCTTCACAACATCAAAAGGGGGCTGGAGACCCTGAGAGGAGAGAAAAGAGAGCTGGGAAACAAAATAGAAACCTTTATAATTTTTGATCATTCAAAAATAAAATCTACTTTCACATACAAACACAAAATCAAAATCCATTTTCTCATCTTTCCAACTCTTTTAAATCAACTATCCAGAACACCCCGCACATAGAAGTTTATTCAAACTCAAGGACAATCTTCTGTGACAACTCTTCGAACCAAAAGGAAACCCCCTATGACAACTCTTCAAATTCAAGAACCATCCAGGTAGCAGTTCAAGTTTGCTTTGAGGTAAGTCTTTATGACTTTAACTCTTTCATTTCAAGCATCTTTATTGATTCATCTTCGAGGCCAACATGTAATAACCATGGTCTTCGATGTTAATCTTTTGTGTTTTCCTTTAAGAACTAATCTGTACAGACCCTAAAATATGTTGGAGTAAAAAAATATGCATACTTCGATACAAAGCCATTAGGCTTCGACAGGCTCAAGCAGAAAGAAAAAGAATATGTGTATTGACACACACCTGTTCGTTGCACACACATGCTTTGATACACACTTGCTTCGAACACAATGACTTGCAGGAAAGCAGAAGGGATGTGTGAATCGAAGGACCTAGGCTTCGAATCACACTGGTTTCGATTTGTATAAACAAGGTCGAAGGAGAGCATGTTTCGACGCACACATGCATGATACAAAATATGCCTCAACACTGGAAATCGAAGGATTTGCTTTCCTTTATTTTTGCGCTATTATTTTCACAAGTTTTCATATTTTTTCTCTTCATAGCTTATTTCGATATGGTTGTAATATTTAGACATCCACTCCATCCCACTTGTGAATTGTACCCCCACTCCCCTACTAATGTAATAACGTAGGATCTAATTTTTCCGCAAACTTACCGCTTTTCATTGCTAGTAAAATAGGGTGTGGCAAGATAAAAACAAATCTTAGACAACTATAAAAAAAAACAATGCATGCAATAAAACACACTTGCACACTTACACCTCTAGGGTAACCCTTGCTTATTGCCTCAGAAAATAGTCATGTCCCTCGAATATGGGACGCTTTAGCAAAGACTCTATGATAAAAAGATCGTAGCCCCTAGATGACCCTTCAATGTTGCCTTTGATAAAACGATCTAGTCCCTAAATAAAATTGCTAAAACGTCCCATAGGTTGCCTTCTATGACTATACAAACGTCCCACGCCCGTCCCTTCATATCCAATGGTGGGGATTCTTACCCAATCAATGGTAAGATAACAACATCTAAAGGAGGAGGAAAAGAACATAAAGACCTTTTGAGTAGTTAGGTTGCTCGTAGTTGCTAGCTTGCTCACAACAAAAATATTTTATACACCCACACTTTCATTTGAAAAATTTCGAAAGTTAAAACACTTTGTACACATTCTTATAGAAACGAGAACCATTACAAATACACCTTTTCAAAATCACTTTCAAAAACACATTCCACAAACACCTCTTTGAACTATTTTTAAAACAACACTTTGTACGCGTTCTTATAGAAACGAGAACCATTACAAAGACATTTTCAAAATACTTTCAAAACCCACACCACAAGCACATTTTCAAACAAAAGAAAGTGATCTAGCAAGTAACTAAGAGCCCTTAGATAACTACAGATGAAAAGGGTGCTAATAACTTCCCTTTTCATAACCTACCCCCCAAACTCAAGAAAACCATCTCAAAGGTCTTTCCTGTTCTTTTCAACCTTTCCTTATTGGATAAAAGAAAATTCAGTGGCAACTCTTGCTATCCGCAACAATTGCGATCAAACGTAAAACACCCAAGTCAGTTCTCCCACCGTGTTACAGAACTGGCGACTCTGCTGGGGAAATACTTAAAAGTGGGGTTACCTTAGGGCTAGATCATCTTTACTTGCTTTTCATTGTTTGACTTGCTTGCTTTACATTATGGTTCCTTGTTTGGACTTGTTTTGATCCTCTACCTAGATCTGGGGCACCTTTTAGGTAAGTAGCAATAAGTTATGGAAACTGTGCGGGGTATACTGAAATGGTCAAAGCAATATCTACGTTAGCGTGATACTTTGGCTTGTAATAATGTTCCTCGAGTTAATCAAGGATAACATTAGGCTTCCTTAGTGTCATTAAGCACTAACTGACCTTTAGAACCTTTAAATTGACTCATCCTTGGCCATTAGGAAGTAGTGAGATAGCTGGCTTTGGTTTTAACTGAAGATTGGTTGATACTCGATACTACACTCATTGAGATTTGACCCCCGAGCTTTGTTTGGTGGCAAGTCAGTTGTCGATCGGAACGAAACTTGTGGGAAACATTTGTGATATTGAGATCCCTTAGAACCCGGTTACTTTCTAGGACAGGTTGTGCCAACTAAACTTCAAGAGGGTACTTACCTATAAACTCCATGAAAGCCTAAACCTAAAGACTTGTCTGCTTTGTGTATATGACTATTTGTACATAACAAACTTGCTTGCTTTGCATACTTGTACATAACATCATACTATAGCATTTTAAAAACCATTTCAAGGACCTCGAGGGACTTTGATGCAGGGTTACATTGAACCAGACATTTATCAAGGGGCAAGAGGATTTATTTTCCTCTAGTCAAATGCCGTCAAGACTAAAGCACGGTAACTTGAGTCAAGGGCTACGACCCACTTGACAGGGTGAGCTTGATTCTCGTGGAAGGACATCCACCAATACAAAGTTCTCCAATCAAAGTTGTAAGTAACTTCTAACATCTTCTTGTGTTTACCCTGCGAGATCCTTGAAAATATGCATCCACATATCATGCATCATATCATGACAGGTTTCTCCCATACAGGTCTCCTTATCTTCCTACTGTTTATTTCAGTAAGATGGATATGGAACAAACAGTGAAGGATCTCCAACCACAAAATTCCCAATTCCAACAAATGTTCCTGGCTATGGCTAAAGGGAAAGAGGACCTAAAGACTCTTCTTCTCAAAGACAAGACGAAAAGGTCAAAGAAGTCAATAGGCATCCTGAATTTGGGAAGAAGACTTAAAGGACCAGTCAAGAGAGCTCTAGATCTCTCAACTGCATCAACCGAGGGGGACAATCAGACAAAAGAAAGAGATAACAGCCTCGGGAATGATGAAGATGAAGCTGACTTCTATGAGGAGCAATATCCTCCCGCTGATGATAAATACAAACAGTTGGAGGATCGCCTCAATACTATGGAGATTCAGCAGATACCTGGCTTGGGCTTTGAAGAGTTAGGTTTGGTTTCCAGAGTGGTCATCCCGCCAAAGTTTAAAATCCATACCTTTTCCAAGTATGATGGGGTCTCTTGTCCTAAGATTCATAGGAGATCTTATGTCAACAAGATCCAGCCTCACATTGCGGATCATAAGCTATGGGTCCATTTCTTCCAAGAAATCTTGGTTGGCACTCAGCTGGAGTGGTTTTATCAGTTAGAAGAAACCAACATTCATACCTGGGATGACTTGGCTAATGCTTTCTACAAGTAGTATCAATACAACACTGATCTTTCACCAACTCGTGTGCAATTGCAAAATATGACCATGCATTCCAATGAGGGCTTCAAAGAGTACGCACAAAAATGGAGAGACTTAGCAGGAAGAGTGAAGCCACCCTTAACTGATAGGGATATGATTGACATATTTATGGGAACCTTGACGGGACCTCTCTTCAATCATCTAATCGGAAGCTCTTCGGCCAGGTTCACCGAGCTAATACTGGCTGGCGAAAGGGTCGATGCTGGTATCAAAAGCAGAAAGATCCAAGGAACTACATCCTCTTATACTTAGAAAAAGCCATACAACGGGAAGAAAGAGTCCAATTATGTTTATAGCCAAAAGGGTCTTAACAAGAGCAACCACGACCAACATGTGGGGGCAGTCCTGATCTCTGGTCCTGCATCACGGTGACAACAACAGAGGGGAAATCAACAAAGGCAAGACGAGCCCAAAAGACAGTTTTCCAACATCAACATGCCGCTGTCTCAAGCACTACCACACTTTTTGAAGATGAATCTGGTTACGTTGATAGGACCTCATCCAAACCCCAAAACTTCTTCTCCTAACTACAATCCTGATGCAATATGTGATATCATTCCAGAAGTCCTGGGCATGATACTAACGATTGTTGGGCGCTGAAATACAAGATTTAAAACATGATTGATGCCAAGGAGATCAAGTTCGACCCTCCAGAGACTCCCAACGTGATCACCACTCCCATGCCAAATCATGGAGCATTCCAGTTCATTTTAAATTTTCAATTGTAATTTCTTTTATTATTCAAACAATTATCTATTAATGTTAAACTTTGTTTCATTAATGCATCACATATGTTTGTCTTGAATTCATCCATTTGTTTTCATTATATTTAAATTGTATTGTATTTACTCCTTTTATAATATTCAACTCTTGTTTCAAAAGTTGCAAGCCTTTAGAGGGAGGATGACGAAAACAATGCCATAATCTCATACAATATGCTTTTGGACAAACCTTGCTGACGATGTACAGGAGTTTCTTTCAACCCCTTAACACTGGAGTTATAATGAAGATAATCCCTAGTCAACCCCTTCGAGCCAGAGAAGTAGAAGTTTTATTTTTACACAAATTGAAACCTTTAATCAAAACCTGGGGCAGGGTAGTCTCTCAGTTAATCCAAACGCACGTTCAATCACAAACTTTCACTTCGTACACAACGAATGCCATCAAATACATTCCTTCTGAATCAAAAGATGGTGATAGTTCCCTATCAAATAGGCAGTCACTATCTCTCAAAAGAAAAGCCTACTAAGTCAAAACCTACGAAGGAGACTTAAGAAAAACTGGGGCATCCAGTTGACCGTAATCGCAAAAACAAGAACAGTCAGGCAAAATCAGGGATAATAAATCAAAAAGAGGTCACTACAAATTCTCAACAACATGAAGAGAAAAAAACATTGCAAAATGACTGCCTTCCAACAAATAAACTTCCATCACCAAAATGTCATTCAGACTCAAGTGGAATTCAAACGTACGATTATATGAGTTTAGGAATGGAGAACAACACGAAGAACGGGCAGGTACAAATACACTTAGAGCCTTATCCTTTGTTTCTTAAACCGTGAACCAAGCCACGTTACAACCCTTCAAAAGTCCTAATTGAAGCATGGGTTAGTTCGAAAGCATATTGTTACAAAATGTATCCTGACTCCTATAAATCATTACTTCAAATTTTGAGTTGAACATCGTGGTCACTGTCCAACACATATGGGGTAGTCAAGTCCAGATTCCAAGAAATCTCTCAAGAAGTGCTGAAAAACTAGGGGCAGATTTACATTCGAGTCACTTGGGGCATTGAATATGAACTCCAACAAAGGGTTGTATACATTCAAGCAAATGTTTCCTAGAAATACTACAAACACTTCCTACTAGGGGCAGTGACAAATCTCCCACAAAGTCCTTTTCATAACATGATCCCCCAGCCAGAGTTTCAATCTCTAAAAACTTCTCCCCAAATGAGTTGGTCTCAAGAATCCTCGAAGATTTCTGCCAAAAGAAAATGCCTCTCCAGCAGATTAGCGACAGGGTTTATTTCTCCATCAAACGGTAAGATTCCCCAGCTTGAATTTGCCTCTCAGACTATCACAAATCAAGGGACCACAACTCCTCTTCCCCAGTAAATTTTTCTACAACCCCTAGTGAGTTGCTGCAAAACCTGGAAGACAACCATCTAACAGTTAATTTCTTTGTCCCCAACAAGTTTTTAACTCCCTTTCTCTTCCATCAAGAGATAGCTCCCTAGTAGAGCAATGGATAATTAAGACTCCTGAGCTCTTTTCCCCAAGCAGAAGTCAACACTCTCCACAGATTTTTCTTCTCAAGCCAAGTCAACATCCCCCAGCGAAGTTCTCCTCAAACAACAAAAACAGGAATCCCTAGTGGAAACATTCTAAGCAAGGTTTGAAGATGAGCATATTCTTCATCCCAACAGCAGTCCAGGAATAAACTCCTCAACACTTATCAAGGATTTATTTTCCAAGACAAAATTACATGCATACATGACAAATGCATACGGCACAATCTCATTTATTTTGAGAACATCATTACACCATGAATTTCATACATCATGACATTGCATACAACTAACTTTTTACCTTTTCAGGAAAAATCAACAACAAATAACTATCATCCACAATTTTCAACATTTCCATATTAATACCAATAACAAGCCAGGGCAACTATCTGTGAGTGACTGATTGTAGATTAATACCTAAAACAAGACAGGACGACTATCTACTCGACCAACTGAAGTGACCCTACCCAGGTTCCTTCTTAGAGATTTCCAGAAGAAGTCTTACCCAGACTCATCATGAGGCGACCCTACCCAGGTTCCTTCTCATTTCCAGATGCAATTTTACCCAGACTCATCATGAAGTAACCCTACCCAGGTTCCTTCTTATTCCCTGATGCAGTTTTACCCGAAATCATCATGAAGTAACCCCACCCAGGTTCCTTCTCATTCCCAGAGGCAGTTTTACCCGGACTCATCATGAAGTAACCCTACCCAGGTTCCTTCTCATTCCCAGATGCAGTTTTACCCTGACTCATCATGAAGTAACCCTACCCAGGTTCCTTCTCATTCCCATATGCATTTTTACCCAGACTCATCATGAAGTAACCCTACCCAGGTTCCTTCTTATTCCTAGATGCAGTTTTACACTGACACATCTTGAAGCAACCCTACCCAGGTTCCTTCTAATTCCCAGATGCAGTTTTACACGGATTCATCCTGAAGCAACCCTACCCAGGTTCCTCCTCATTCCCAAATGCAGTTTTACACTGACTCATCCTGAAGCAACCCTACCCAAGTTCCTCCTCATTCCTAAATGCAGTTTTACATAGACTCATCTTGAGGCAACCATACCCAGGTTTCTTCTCTTAAATTCTAGATGAAGTTTCACATGGATTCATCCTGAAGCAGCCCTATACAGGCCCATCACAAATTCAAGACCTCTGTTGGTTCAGTTTAAATCTCTCAATGGTTTATCCTGATTCTTTCCCGTAGACATTTTCTCTGGTTCAGATAAATCGCTCCAAGATTTATCCTAATTCTTTCCAATTAAGAATATCCAAGACCTCAGCTGGTTCAATTTAAATCTCTCAATGGTTTATCCTGATTCCTTTCCGGTAGACATTTTTCTCTGGTTCAGATAAATTGCTCCAAGATTTATTCTAATTCTTTTCTAATTGAAGTCAAGATTAAAATTAGTCTAATTTATGTCAAAAATTACCTCTGGATGGAATCTATAAGCCCATCTCCGTCAACTATCCATCATTTCTCCAAATGGCATCTTTAAGCCCATTCCCTACATATTCAACTAACACATCATCGAGTGCAAATTTCTGGGTACTTTAGTGTTCAATCATCTTCCACCTTCAAGTTACAAATGGCGACAAGGCATTCTCACTTTTCAAGTTCAAGAAAATTGAACAGGGGCAGCTGTTGTACCCCAAAATTTTCCCTCTCATTTTCTCAAGATTTCTCTCGCATGTGTGATTATAAAAACATGTTTAAAGAAATAAAGAAAATGTAAAATTTTGAAGACGTTAATGTGCCTTTCGATTAGGTCGAAAAAGAAACAATTTGGCTTCGATTTAGAAAAGTTCGATTGGGCAATGTAGTCTCCCTTCAGTCACAAGCTTTGATTAGGGCATATGGCTTTCTTAGAAGTAACCCCCTTCGATCCACAAACTGGGCATGTGGCTTCCTTCGAAGTAACCCCCTTCGATCCACAAGCTGGGCATGTGATTTCCGTCGAAGTAACCTCCTTCGACCCATAAGTTTGGAAATTAAACCCTTCGAAGCAACGTACTTAGATTACACCTCTAAACTCTTCAACATTATGGATCATAATTGGTGGATTTGAAGGACATATAATGGGTCCATTCGAAGAACACACATTGTTGGAAACGAATGTTGTTTTCTGATGATGAGTCTGGTCGAAGTGATCAAAACGAAAGGGTGAAGTATTCAAGATGTTTGACCAAAGTCCTATATAATGCCAAACTCAAACCAGCTGTACTGCTATGCAACAATCCTGCACCAAGCTACCACAACACTCCAAAATACTATTGAGCCTGTATTGTCTTAGTCCCATACTTACACAAAAAAGGGCACATAAGAGCTGCATCGAAGAAAACAAGGGGACAATATACCCAAACAGTTCAAATGTTATTTGTTTTCCCCCTAAAACCACAACAAAGGTCCTCTATAAATAAAATATTCTTCACAACATCAAAAGGGGGCTGGAGACGCTGAGAGGAGATAAAAGAGAGCTGGGAAATAAAACAGAAACCTTTGTAATTTTTGCACATTCAAAAACCAACTCTACTTTCACATACAAACACAAAATCAAAATGCATTATCTCATCTTTCCATCTTTTATAAATCAACTATCCAGAACACCCCACACATAGAAGTTTGTTCAAACTCAAGGACAATCTTTTGTGACAACTCTTCGAACCAAAAGCAAACTCCCTTGACAACTCTTCGAATTCCAGAACTATCCAGGAAGCAGTTCAAGTTCGCTTTGAAGTAAGTCTTTTTTACTTTAACTCTTTCATTTCAAGCATCTTTATTGATTCATCTTCGAGGCCAACATGTAATAACCATGGTCTTCGATGTTAATCTCTTGTGTTTTCATTTAAGAACTAATTTGTAAAGATCCTAAAAAATGTTGGAGTCAAAAAATATGCATACTTCGATACAAAGTCTTTAGGCTTCGACAGGCTCAAGTAGAAAGAAAAAGAATATATGTTTCGACACACACCTGTTCGTTGCACACACATGATTCGATACACACTTGCTTCAAACACACTGACTTGTAAGAAAGCAGAAGGGATGTGTGAATCGAAGGACCTACACTTCGAACCACATTGGTTTCGATTTGTAGAAACAGGGTCGAAGGAGAGCATGTTTCGAGGCACACATGCATTATTTGAAATATGCCTCAACACTAGAAATCGAAGGATTTTCTTTCCTTTATTTTTGCGCTATTCTTTTCACATGTTTTCAAATTTTTTATTTTCATAGCTTATTTCTATATGGTTGTAATATTTAGACATCCGATCCATCCCACTTGTGAATTGTACCCCCACTCCCCTACTAATGTAACAGCGTAAAATCTAATTTCTCCGCAAACTTACCATTTTTCATTGCTATTAAAATAGGGTGTGGCAAGATAAAAATAAATCTTAGACAACTCTAACCAAAAACAATGCATGCAATAAAACACACTTGCACACTTACACCTTTAGGGTAACCCTCGCTTGTTGCCTCGGAAAATAGTCATGTCCCTCGAATATGAGACGCTTTAGCAAAGACTCTTCGATAAAAAGATCGTAGCCCCTCGATGACCCTTTGATGTTGCCTTCGATAAAATGATCTAGTCCCTAAATAAAATTGCTAAAATGTCCCATAGGTTGCCTTCTATGACTATACAAACGTCCCACGCCCGTCCATTCACATCCAATGATGGGGCTTCTTACCAAATAAATGGTAAGATAGAAACATCTAAAGGAGGAGGAAAACAACATAAAGACCTTTTGAGTAGTTAGGTTGCTCCTAGTTGCTCGCTTGCTCACAACAAAAATATTTTATAGAGCCACACTTTCTTTGAAACATTTCAAAAGTTAAAACACTTTGTACGCATTCTTATAGAAATGAGAACCATTACAAATACACCTTTTCAAAATCACTTTCAAAAACACATTCCACAAACACATCTTTGAACTATTTTCAAAACAACACTTTATATGCGTTCTTATAGAAACGAGAACCATTACAAAGACATTTTCAAAATACTTTCAAAACCCACACCACAAGCACATTTTCAAACAAAAGCAAGTAATCTAGCAAGTAACTATGAGCCCATAGATAACTACGGATGAAAAAGGTGCTAATAACTTCCCTTTTCATAACATACCCCCCAAACTCAAGAAAACAATCTCAAAGGTCTTTCCTATTCTTTTCAACCTTTCCTTATTTGATAAAAGAAAATTCGGTGGCGACTCTTGCTATCCGCAACAATTGCGATCAAACGTAAAACACCCAAGTCAGTTCTCGCACCTTGTTACACGATTATGTAGAAATTTTTGATATTTGTGGTAGTTTCCCCAATGTAGTTCTTCTTGGTACAAAGGGAGGAATTAACTATAATCTCGTTCTTACACGACGTCAGCTTGGATATCCGATGCGAGATAAGCCAAATAGTATTCATCTGAGTGGTTTCTTTCTCAAAGAGGGAGAGGATCATAATAAAGCTAATGAGGAGATTGCAAAGGTTGCGCGCCATGTTCATATAAAGAGTAGGAAGGACTTAGGACCTAGAGGAGTTGTTACTTTGGAACCTTATCTCTGGTGGGTAAACGCAAGGGAAATTCAGTGGAAGATACCATATTCCCATGAAGAACCTATGCTTGATATATTTGTCAAGACCCCGCCTCCCCTTTTATATGATGTGGAAAAACTTTAGTTTGCCCTAGTCAGGATGAAGTAGGAGAAAGAAGCTTGGAAGAATAAGTGTCAGACATTAGAGATGTCCTACCGAGCAGACTTGAAAGAGAAGGATGACCTAATTGAGATTCTTGAGAGTCGTGTTGTAGAGATGATGGAGAAGCAAGAGGATTTATTTTCCTCTCGAGCTCGATCATGACTTAGTCATTCATTTCTCGACTCTAATGATTGGAAAGTGGTTGCCGACAGGTATGTAGAAGAGAACAAGCAGTTGAAGGCTCAAATTGCAAGACTCACGGTAAAGCTTCAGTGTGTGGAGTGATCTTTATCCGATTTTCTTTCTTAGGATTTTAGATTATATCTTCTTTTGTACTTGGGATTGTTGAAACTTGTACTAAAAAGTTGTAATCCATTTTGAAGTTATTATAATGAGATTTTCAGTATATCAAAATATGTTAGTACTTTAGTATTTGCAAATTGTCTATAATTCTTGGAGTCCCTTGAAATGTTAATAATAATGAATAAATCATGTGCATTGCATGTCATGCATCATCTTGTACATATTTCTTGCATTTTTGTTCATACCCAGGTGTCTTACTGAATTTCTCTACTTTGTTCAGCAAGCTGTCTCACCGGTATAATACTCGGGCTAATTCTAGGAAGAAAATGGAGAATCTTGAAAAGGAGAATCATGAGCTGCGTGAAGAAGTTACTGCTTTGAAGGCCGATATGGCCAATCTGACTACTTTGATGGAATCGTTGGTGGCTGCTCAGAATCAGCCACCACTTGCTCAGCCACAGCAAACAACATTTGTTTCTGAAGGTCCAACAGTTCCCGTTTCAGTTACCCCAGTTAGTATTGCTCAGAATTGTATGCCCCATGGTTACCCGTGGGGAATGCCAGAAAATTTCATGCTAGAAGGGTACAATCTTGATGCTCCAGTCACTCCAGTTGTTCAAGTTGTTGCTACTTCTGCACCTCATGTAGGGCATGTTACTCCTGCTGCTAGAAATCAGATCCACTATGTTACACCTCCTTCGGTGAATGCTATGTTGTTTGTTAATGATGAGGTTTATCTTCTTGTTCCTCCATCGAGTGAAAGTGTGGGTTTCTATGACCGGTTGGATGATTTTCAAAGAGTATGCACAGAGATGGCAAGAGATAGCTGCCTAGGTGGTGCCACCCATGGGAGAACAAGAAATGACCAAGGTCTTCCTGAAAGCCCTTGGATCATTTTATTATGAAAGGATGATCGCCAGTATTCTAAGTGACTTCACTAAAATGGTAAGCATGAGTGTTCATTTGGAAGAGGCTGTTAGATAAGGGTGCTTGACAAAAGATGAAGGGACAAAGAAGTCATCATATGGGTTCTCTTGAAAGAAAGAAAGTGAAACAAATGCTATTATTGGATAAAGGAAGATTAGACCAACTAGAAGGCATCAACGGTACCAGCAACATGTTGCTTCTGTGACTTCAGTCGTCAATGTAGCTCTAACCACTATTGCCTATCAAAGACCATCCCCTCAGGGAAATCAAGGGAAAAGTCAGAAGATAGAGACTTTTGACTCTATTCTAATGAGCTATACAGAGTTGCTTTCGGCTTTGGTCCAGAAGAAATTGGTTCAGACTAGGATGCCCACTGCTATACCATCACCTCTGCCTTGGTATTATAAGGCAGACCAGACGTGTTCTTTTCATCAGGGAGAACCAGGGGACAATATTGAGAATTGTTATCCTTTGAAATCTGAAGTATAAAAGATGGTGAGATCCTGCCTTTTATCCTTTAAAGATGTTGGCCCAAATGTGAAAGATAATGCTTTACCTAAGCATGGAGGAGCAAATGCTGTAAACATGGTTGCTTGTTGCCCAGGGGACTTCCAGATTTTTAATATCAACTCGATTAGAGGAGATTTGGTAAAGATGCATGTTGACCTCTGTGAGTTTAGTTACTATACGCACGACCATGTTGGGTGTAGTATTTGTAGTACAAATATCCAGGGATGTGATAAGATAAAAGCTGATCTTCGGGAAATGATGGATGAGGGCCTCATTCATATAATCAAGCCTAAGGAAGAGTACGAAGAGAATATGAATATGGTCTTAGGATGTCCCAAAGAATTCTGGATTTTTGACATGAATCACATGAATGATGATTTGGTGCAGTTGCACGCTACCTTTTGTCACATGGATTTTCAAGAAGAACACCATTATGGGTCTTTCTAGATCTGCTGCATAGATTCTCGAGGTTGTTCCATAGTGATAAAGGGTGTTCAATTGTTATTGCACAATGGTACTATCAAAGTTTTAGGCAATAGAGATGATTACCATGGGATTAATGTGATTGAAGATTGCTCGACCGAAACTGTGTCATATGATGAGTATCCTACTACAGATGAATTATTTTCCTCATATGAAGATGTGCTCTCTATGATACGGTGGGAGAATTTACTTGGGTGTTTTATGTTTTATCTCAAATGTTACTTGGGTGTTTCCTGTTCTTTTCAGCCTTTACTTTTGGATAAAAGAAAAGTCGGTGGCGACTCTTGCTAAATGTGTTTGATTTACATGCTTGTTTATCTTGGATTAGGGTTTGCTATTTGTTGATTTTATCTTTCCATACAAACCCTAATTACTAGCATTTATATAAAGCGATACATTGCATAAAGTAAAAATACTAAGCTATTACATCATTAGGGGAGGGGCTATACAAATTTACAAATGGGTATTTTACAAGAAAATTAAACCTAATTATCTATTACAACCATATTGAATATTGTACAAGAATTGAATAAATGATGTAAGAATGTAAATGAAAAAGAAATGATTTTTGTTGTTTTTTATTAAAGGGTATTAACCTAATTAAAGAAGATGATTAATTAAAAAATAAACAAAATTAAACCTAAACTAATTAATAAAGAAAATAAGTTAAAAATGTTTTTTTAGGGTTTTTTATGAAAGGTTTTAAATTAATAAAATAAAGATGAAAATTAATTAATTAAAAGAAAACTAAATTCTAAGTTAATTTTAATTAAAAAAAGAAAAGAAAATAATAATTAAACCTAAGTCTAAATATTAATTATTTAAGAAAAAAAAAGAAAATTAATTTGTTTAAGAAAATGGTTTTTATAAATAAAATAAATAAGTGTGAAAATAATAATAGTAATATTTTTAGATTTTTTATTAATAATAATAATAATAATAATAATAATAATAATAATAATAATAATAATAATAATAATAATAATAATAATAATAATAATAATAATAATAATAATAATAATAATAATAATAATAATAATAATAATAATAATAATAAAATATAATAAAAGAAAACTGAAAATAAAAATAGAATAAGAAAAAAGAAAATAATAAAAGAAAATGGGCCAGGGGTGAAAATGTAGTCAGGGGGTTAGAAAAAGTAAAAAAAGTGGAATGCCCAATGTGGAGGCCCAGGCGCTGCAGCTAACAAAAAAGAGTGGAAAATGTTGAAAAAATGTCCAAAAGGTAGTGCTGGGTGTTGAACCCATGACCTTACATACATATGCGCGCTACCTTTTCCATTGGGGTGGTTGTACATCCGTTAACTTAACTAAAATAATAAATACATAATACAAAACAAGTCCTGAATATGGAACTTCATCTTCAACCTCCAGCCAGAGAACCTGTAACTTCACCATTTCTCAACAAAAATGAAATATCCAAACATGAAAGTTGTTCCATTTTTCTATATGAATCCAACCATATAAATATCATAAGCTATAAATAAAAGATGAATGAGAAGTTCTAAAAGTACCAAATTCTGACCTAAATATATCAGCAAGTTCAAACTCAAAATTCTTACTACTCAAGCAACATAAATGAAATCTATGGACATGTATAGTTTTAGGGGAATAATGTCTACATTTTATCTTCATAAATGTAAGCCTAACAATGCTTAAATGAGAAGATAGAAGTTCAAAGAATATACCTCAAAACTGGAAATCGTTAAATGAGTTTGAGCTTGATTCAAGGTGCTGCAATGATCAGGTTACCTTCCTTGAGTCTCTAGGAAGCTAATGCAATTCTTAGCTTGAGTTGAGAGTGGTTGAAATGGCCTGGAGAAGTCAAGTTGCAGATCCCTGTTTTTGAGCTTGGACAATGGTGAAAATGGTGTTACAGTTTAGAAATAGGGATTGAGATGAGTTGTATTTGAAGTAAGGAAGCTTTTGGAAGTGAAAGGCCAAGAAATGCACGAGGGAACTGGGAGTTTGATATGTAAAGTTAGAACTTGCACAACAATGGTGTTTTGAGGCAATTTCTGGTTAGACGGAGTTTGGGAGAGTTTCAGGGTGTCAATGCTCGTGTGTTAGCTCACAAATAGTGATTGTATTTATAAGCAACAAGTTTGGAGGCTTGTCCTTGATCAGAATTCAAAAATCACATGTTTGTGGATTTTTTTTCTTGTTTTTGAAGCAAGCTTGATACCCATTGTCCCAATGCAAGGTACAAGGTTATCTAGAGTGGTTACAAGCTTCAAACATGTTTATCTAACTTTGTATGTTGAGTGTGTGCTGAACAAACAAGTTAGAGGCTCAAGAAGAGTGGACTTTATGCATAAAGCCACTTTTCCAAAATGGCAATGTTGCCTTGCTTCCTAAAATGGTATTAAGCATTGGAAATGCATTGAATTCTTGGATTAAGGCTTCTAGCAGTTGTGCAAAACATTAATTATGGAGTGAAAAACAAGTTTAAGGCCTGCAAAGAAAAGATTATGCAGCCTAGCATGGATTTGGTTCATGTGTTCATCAAGAAATGGCTTGTAATTCAAGTTTGAAAACCCTAACTTCTTGC
The DNA here is from genome assembly GCA_948472305.1 of Vicia faba. NCBI lineage: Eukaryota > Viridiplantae > Streptophyta > Magnoliopsida > Fabales > Fabaceae > Vicia > Vicia faba. The sequence goes on along the minus strand of OX451736.1, from coordinate 16,097,240 downwards.
CTTCGATTATCCTTGCTCAAATATGATTTCCATGAGTTCTTGGACCTTTTGGAGAGCTTGTAACACCCTCTACAACCTCTATGTTGGAAATTTTTGAAAATTCATCTTGGAACTATGTGAAAAATTACCGTGAAGTTAGGTCAAAATCCTGCCTAAACTAGGGCAAAGTTTCACTAAGTTTCACGAACATGTATTCACAAAATCATAACTTGAAATCCATGCATTTCTAGGAGAATTTGTGTTATACAATGTTTTAGATATCATTTAGATCTACAACTTTCATGTTGGAAAGTTCCTTTGAATCATCTTGCGTCATGGTGAAAATTTGGCTCAAAGTTATAAAAAAATATGAATTTTCCAACACTTAGAAAAATTTCTAAGTTTAGAAATTTTGAATTTTCAAAATGAAATCTTGACTTTTTGGTTTCTTGATGGACAAGTTTCATATTTTGACATATTTTGGTGAATTGTGATCTTTGATACTTTATTTTGACCAAAAAGTCAAAGTTTGACTTTTCAGTGTACAATTGACTTTTGATCAGTTGATTGAAATTCGTTTGTCAATCAATTGATCTTGAGAGATGTTTTGAGCCATGCCAATAAGTCAAAATGAGAAATTGCATCTTCTAAGTGAAAACCCTAATTTTGACCATTTTGCCCTTTTGATGATTTGATCAAATTTCTTGAGGAATTATGGTCCAAACTTGATCAAATGACATATATGAGTTCATAATATTGATATGAACAAAAAATTATGAAGTTTGACTGCAAATTTACCACATTTGACTCTTTCCCCAATACAACTGATTTTAGGTCAACTGATCATTTGACTTAGCAAAAATGTGATCCAAGACTTGAAACTTGACATGAGCAATCTTGAGGGTCCAAAATGATCCATGAAAGTCATATGAGGCATTAAAAGTCCATTTGTCCTTGTACAATCTCAAACCCTAATTATCAGTCATCAGTGTTAGAGGATGTATCTTGAGCTGATCAACCCTTGTGCAGTCTTAAACCAAAGGAGATCTTATGAGATATTATTTGATAAATGAGAGGGCAAATTTTGGGGTACAACAGCTGCCTCTGTTCAATCTTCTTAAACCTGAAGAGTTATATTGGCGGATCCACCATTCGTGACTTGAAGGTGGAAAATGATTGAACACTAGAGTGCCCAGAAATTTACACTTGAAGATGTATTGAGAATGGGCTTATAGATGCCATTTGGAGGAATGATGGTAAATACTAGAAGAAGTATCAGCATAAATCTTTGATCAGTTTATACTAAAACTTGATGTTTTACCTGTGGGAAAAAAAGGGTTAGTAAAATGCAGATGTATGCATGATGTTCACAAGATGTGGTATTATGCTAAATGCATTTTGTATGTATATGCTATGATGTATGAATGTGTGATGCATATTTGTTTGGGAAAATAAATCCCTGACTGTTGCTGAGGAATTTTGGGAAGCTGAATCGCAGGTCGTTGTTGGCGATGAAGAGTGTATGTATCTTCAAATTTGTTGAAAGGATGCTTCCGCTGGGGAATATCACTTGAATGTCAACTGTTATATGGTCGGATCCAGGCTTCACAAATTTCTGAGGACAAGGAAGTCAACTGCTATCTGGTCGGATTCCAGGCTTCGTGGTAACTTACTGGGGAAGGATAAATTAACTGTTATTTGGTCGGATCCAGGCTTCACAGCAACTTGCTGGGGATAAGGAAGTTAATTGTTATCTGGTCGGATTCCAGGCTTTGTATTAACTTGATAGAAGGGATGAAGTTGTACTAATATCTGGTCAGATCCAGGCTTCAAAGTAACTTGAAGTGGTAACTATTATCTGGTCGGGTCTAGGCTTCATAGTTTTTGAAAAGTTATACTATTATCTGGTCGGGTCTAGGCTTCATAGTGTCTTGCTGACGAATGTAGCTAGTTGTTATCTGGTCGGGTCCCAGGCATCACCATAACTTGCTTGAAAACTGATATCTGGTCGGATCCAGGCTTTACAGATTTTGAGGTGGATGAAGCTAATTGTTATCTGGTCGGGTCCAGGCTTCACAATAAACTTATTTGAAGAGATAGAGTTGAACTATTTTCTGGTCGAGTCTAGGTTTTACAGTAACTTACTTGGAACTTAGTTGTTATCTGGCCAGATTCCAGGCTTCACAATAAACTTCTGAGGGGAATTGCTATCTGGTCAGATCCAGGCTTCATAATAACTTTCTTGAAAATATGAAGTTGAAAACTGATATTTGGTCAGATCCAAGCTTCACAATAACTTGCTGGGGTAGAGGCAATCTCTACTGGAGAAAAGAAGTTAAACTTTGGTCTGGTTGAGTCCAGGTTCTTCTATATCTTTGAAGAGTTAAACCATTATCTGGTCGGGTCCAGGTTTCATAGTATCTTGCAAAGTTAACTATTATCTGGTCGGGTCCAGGTTCATAGTTAGTTGAAAGGTTACACTATTATCTGGTCGGGTCCAGGCTCTATAGGGACTTGAGAAGTTGACTATTATCTAGTCAGGTCCAGGTTTTGTTAACGACTTTACTAGGGATTAGGGGTTGTGGCCCTATGATTTGCAATAGTCTGAAAGGAAAACTCAAGCTGGAGAGTATGGACTCAGTCGGGGAAGACAGACTCATCTTAGGGGATATACTCAACTTGGGAAGGATATACTCAGCCAGGGATAACAGATTCAGCTGGGGATAACAAACTCAGCTGGGGAAGATAGATTATACCGGGGGAATTTGAACTCGGCTGGGGAGTTACGTTACTCGTTGTTTGTTGGGGAAATAAACCCTGTTAGGGAAATAAACCCTTTTGATAAATACTTGATGAAATGCTGATGAGGTGAGTTCTTTGAGGAAGGGATCCACAAGGCTTCTACTTGTAAGATCCACATAGCTAGGGAGAGAGCTTCCAAGAGATTGAGACTCTGGTTGGAGATCAGTTTATGCAGAGAGACTTTATGGGTAACTTTGTTGAGGATTGGTTTATTGTAGCCGTCTTTTGGGGATAATGCTAATGAAATAACTCTGTGGAGATATTCCATATACATTAAATAGATTCTTGTTACTTAGCAGGGCACATGTGTCAAATAGTTTTAATTACGTTCATATGCATATGTTCGCACAATTTTAGTCATTGGACAATTTTGCATTCAAAACAAAAACAGAAAGTTTGCACTTCAAAGTATATTTGTATTGATATTTTTCCCATGAATAGGAGTTTTTTGTACAAAGAGATGGAGATCCTACCAAGAGGAAATCTTCAAAAGGAAAACAAAATTGAAAACAAAAACAAATAGCCATGTGAAATAATCTCATTACATTCCAACTCTACTATTACCCTAATATCTTCAAATGCCCCTTGCGGATGACAAAAGTTGATTGGATTGATCTTGGACCTTGGTGATAAAGTTGATTGTGGCGATTCCACGAGACATAATCATACGCTTTCAATCCTTAACTTTTTCCTGGACCTCCCTTTCGGGTTTTCAGTCCACCAGGATACCCATTTTTGCCCAAGTCTCCTTTTCGGGTTTTCAACTTGCCGGTTGTACAATCTTTTGCATATATCCTTAATTTTTTCTCAAACCTTTTGGTTTGCCGGGATGCCCTTATTTGACCTAGGTGTGTCAGCCTAGAGGGTCTTTTATGCGTAGTATTTTTTTAACTATGTCCGCGTTCATAGGATGTGGAAAGTTTTCACCATCCATGGTAGTTAACATCATGGAACCTCCATAGAACACTCTCTTGACAAGAAATAGCCCTTCATAAGTGGGAGTCCATTTGCCTCTGGGGTTGCCTTATGGCAGAATAATGCGCTTTATCACCAAGTCACCAGCTTGATATACTTGAGGCTTGGTCTTTTTGTTGAAAGCATTGATCATACGTTTTTGGTACGTTTGACCATGACAAACAGCAGTTAATCATTTTTTATCGATCAAGTTCAACTGATCCAATCTTGTCTGAACCCACTCGTCTTCGCCTATGCCTGCTTCATTCATAATCCTTAGTGAGGGAATTTTAACTTCCACTGGCAAAACAACTTCCATGCCATAGACTAAGGAAAAGGGAGTTGTCCTAGTTGATGTACTAGCTGAAGTACGGTAGCCATGAATAGAAAACGGTAACATCTCATGCCAGTCCTTATAGGTTACTACCATCTTCTGCACAATCTTCTTAATGTTTTTGTTGTCCGCTTCGACTGCGCCATTCAATTTAGGTCTATATGGAGAAGAATTGTGATGCCTGATCTTGAACTGAGTGAAAAGTTCGGTAAACATAGCATTGTTGAGGTTAGTTCCATTGTCGGTGATGATCTTTTTAGGGATACCATAGCGGCAGATGAGGTTATGTTTGATAATTCTGGCTACCACATTCTTGGTGACTGAGGCAAAAGAGGCGGCTTCGACCCATTTGGTGAAATAATCAATAACAACCAGAATGAAGAAATGTCCATTGGGAGCGGTGGGCTTGATTTCTCCAATCATGTCAATGCCCCACGTTGCAAAAGGCCACGGAGCGGTCATGAAGTTCAAAGGGATAGGAGGCACATAGACTTTGTCAGCATAGATTTGGCACTTGTGGCAAGTTCGTGAATGTTGATGGCAATCAGTCTCCATTGTTGACCAATAGTAGCCAACTCTTAGGATTTTATTGGCTATGGTATGTCCACTATAGTGAGTGCCAAAGAGACCATCGTGCATGTCTTTCATAATTTCCTCTGCCTCCTTCTTGTCCATACATCGGAGTAGAGTAGAGTCATGGTTGCGCTTGTATAATAGTCTGTTACTTAGGAAGAATTTGGCTGAAATTTTTCATAAGAACTTTTTGTCATTGATGGATGCTCCCTCGGGACACTCTTGTGCTTCAAGATATCTCATCACCTCATGGTACCATGGCTGAAATTCTTCCTAAGAACTTTTTGTCACGGACCTTTTGTTTGATAGGAGGACAATCTTCTTTTTCGGTAAACGATGAACTACAATGTCGGTATCCAACCCTGGCATATCTTCATATGACCAAAAGCAAACACTTCCACATAGTCATGCAACATTTGAACTAACCTGCTCTTGACACTGCTTTCCAAGTTAGCGCCGATCTTGATTTCTTTCTTGTTTGTCTCAGTACCCAGATTGATGACTTCAACTGGCTCTTTGTGCGGCTGAATTGCTTTTTCCTCTTGTAATAGAAGTCTGGCTAGTTCTCCCGGTATATCACAATCTTCGTCACCTTCTTCTTCAGCTTGGTTAATTGGACATTCAAAGTCATAGTCAGCAATAGTAGAGTAATTAGTAATAAGATCCAGAGTGGATGAGGACCTGCAAGAGTGTGTATGTGAGCATGTAAGATACATGGCTATTTGGAACAATGTATTTGAGGAAAAGAAAGATAATGAATACAAAGATTTGAATGCAAAAGAGTCCAATTATTTGTATTGAATGATCATATGATTAGATGAACATAAATAAAACCCTTGACAAATGGACCAAAGTGCCCCAGGCCAGGCACATGTCTTAAAAGTCATTGTTAAATATTACAGACAAAATGTTCTTGAATTGAAAGAAAAGTAATAAGAAGTAGATTACTCATCAACGAAGGAGATGGGCACGAAGTCCTTTGCATGCCAATTCTTCAGCTTCGTTGTAGTTGGATACACCCAATCTTCAAATGCAGCTTCTTCATCAGAATTACCCACAGCGTTGACTTCATGGCTTCCAATACGGAGAGGTGGCTTTCCTGCATGAGTGCGCCTCACTTCCTTCCGAGCCATGACGGTGAAACCCAAACAAAACTTGTCCGATTTGAATGGTATCTAGAAGAGTTGCCCCTAATTATCACAGCTTCGTTCTTCAATTGCAGCACGAGGATCGTTGATTGAAACCATCTTCGATATGGCCTTAACAACTTTGGATACATCAGAGGAACATTTGGTAGCAGCAAACATCGGTGGTACAACTTCAAAGTCTTGACACGGGGTCTCAAAAAATTCTTCATCCATCTCTACGTACTTGAAAGAATTGAGGTGGCTTACCATAAACTATTCTTCTCCACAGACGGTGACAATTCTTCCCTTGACTGAATATTTGAGTTTCTGATGGAGAGTTGAGGTTACTGCCGCAGCTTTATGCATCCAATGGCGACCCAACAAACAATAATAGGCAGGACAGATATCTATGATGTAGAAGGTGGAGTTAAAAACTTGTGAGCCCACCATGATTGGAAGATCTACCTCCCCATGAACTGTCCTTTTTGATCCATCGAAGGCCCTTACAATGATATTACTTAGCTTCAAGACTAAACCTTCACAGTCTAGACGGTCTAATTCCCCCTTGGGTAGCACGTTTAGAGAAGAACCAGTGTCTACTAGAACGTGTGCTAGGGTGGTCCCCTTACACTCGACAGAAACATGTAGAGCTTTATTATGGTTCTTCCCAAGTGGTGTTAGGTCAGCATCTGAAAATCCCAAGCCATTATCAGCCGTCAAGCTAGCCACGCAATTCTTAAATCGGTCCATTGTGGTCTCATGAGGGACATGAGCCTTTTTCAAGAATTTGATTAATATCCGAGCATGGGCATCTGAACAGAGTAGCAAAGACAACATATAAATCTTAGAAGGGGTTTACCCCAACTGTTCCATAATCTTGAAGTCACTTCTTTTTATTATTTTCAAGATTTCGTATGTTGTACCCAAAAATTTTCCCTCCCATTTTCACACAAAACATACTCCTAGAGGTCCTCAATTGCTCAAGTTGACTAAGGATTGACCAGACAAATCCTCTTCTCAAGACAATAAGCCTCAAACTAGGGTTTCAATTTCAAGCAAGATGGTTGAGTTCCAAGGGTCCCAAATGGTCTCCATTACCGTAATATGTCCTCAAGATCATCCATGCCAAGTTTCATGCCTTGCACAACAAGTTTGCTCAGTCAACTGCTCAAACGCCTGAAAATCAACTATACTAGGTCAAAAGTCAATTGTGGCCCAAATACAGTCAAACTTCAAGATTTTTGGTCAACATCAATATTTTGAAGTATTATCCATCATTTGATCAAGGGTAGATCATGATTCCTCAAGAAATGCTCCTAACTCATGAAAAGTCAAAAATGGCAATTTAGGGTTTCTATAGGAAAAGTCAACCAAACTTTGACCAGGAATAACTTTCTCATACTTTATCATAAAATTTTCCACAAAGGCTCATTTTGAAGAGAATCCAATTCCCTATAACTTCTCTTCAGCCCTCAAATTAAAGAAATGCCTCAATCAAAAGATACAAGTTCAGACATTATAGGTCATTTCAAAAAGTCAACAAAAACACCTTTTGATGATCTTCTCAGCCTGGCTGTGATTTTTGAAATACGCAGGGTTATAATTATAGCAGGTTGTCCGTAGGTAAAAGTTCTGGCTAAAACGACAGCCATTAGGGAAGACGACTACATGGAAAGAGTTGGTTGGCTAATTTGAATGGCACGCGCGTTTTATTATAATTACTGACCATTATTTAATATATTCTTTTATGTTTTTTTGGTATAATAAATGATCAGTTGGCTCAGATGGCAAAGGGGGAGGGTTTAAGGCATGCGCGTGTGGGAGGTCAGGGGTGCGACCCCTGCCTCCTGCATATTATTTTTCTCATAATATATTTGCAGATCCAATGTTATCATGCCCAACGCGTTCATCCTACACCCCAAATTCATCACTCTTGGATCAATCAGCATCCATATCTAACGCCTCCAGGCTGCACCCTCATGATGGACCTCCAGGCTTCGAACAACACTGGATCCAACGCTGGTGATGGGCCACAGGATTGGGCTTTGGACGAATTCAGGTTGCCACCCCCCAGATTTGGGTTTACACCCCTCAGGCCCATTCCTTCACTCTTTTTTGTTTTTATTATTTTTATTTTTGTTTAATTAATTTAATTCCTTTTTTAAAATCATTTTTTTTATAAAATCAAAAATCACAAAAATAAGACTTATTTTTTTTTAGTAAATTAATTTTTGCAAATTAATTATTTTAATCAATTTTAACTTATTTTCATTAATTAAAATTAATTAGGAAATTAGGTCAATTTCAAATCATTTTTTTATAAAAAGATCCAAAAATATTTCAAATTAGTATTTTAGGGTTTTGCACTTTTTTTCAATTTTAATTCTCGCGCTTAATTATTTTTTCCGTACGATTTATTTTTCATTATTGATGTAATTGCGCCCGGTTTGTAATAATTAGGGTTTTAATTCCGCATTTTTACCTTTCAATCATTAATTATGTAATTGCACCAAGGCCTTGTAATAGTTAGGAATTTTATCTTTTCGCCATTTATTTTCCCGCACGATAAACTGTTTAGATGAATGGTTAATAGGGTTGCATGGAAGATCATGATTAATTGAACCTAGATAACCCTAATTACGCAAGATAAGATATATCTGAAAAAGGCACACTTTTGCACACTTGCACCCCTAGGGTATTACCTCACTTGGTTGCCTTCGAAAACAATGGTCATGTCCCTCGAAACGTAGAGATACTCTTAGAAAAGAGCCTCGGTTAAAATCGTCATAAAGATCATAGTCCCTAAAATGTCCCTCGAGTTGCCTGCGAGAAATGATCTTATGATGATAGTATCTTCGAAATGCTAAGGTATCCTTAAATGTTGCCTTCAATGATCGCACGTCCCTTTCGATAGTCACTCATACATCCAACGGATAGGGTTACCTACTCATTAATAGTAGGATAACACGGTCTAAAGGATAGGAGGAAAAGAACACCTTTTTTTGAGTAGGTAGATAATTGTTAGGTACTTGCTCAAATCATATTTTTACACCCTACACTTTCAAACATACTTTTCAAACAATGTTTTTAAAAACACTTTATCACACTCTTGAGGATCGATACAAGAGTTACCATAAAGTGAATCACCGCACTAAGGCATTTTCAAAGCTTTTCAAACCCACAAACACGAAAGCAATTTTAGAAAATGAGCAAGTACCTAAGAGCCCATGGAAAACGATGGATGGAAAGGGTGCTAACACCTTCCCTTTCCATAATTTACCCCGTACTCAGAAATATCGAAAAAAGGTCTTTTATGTTCTTTTCACCCTTTTCTTTGTTGGATAAAAGAAAATATGGTGGCGACTCTTGCTTACCGCGACATTTGCGAACAAAAAACGCAAACCAGTATTGAACAGTCGGTTCTGCCACCATATCACAGAACTGGCGACTGTGCTAGGGATAAATATAAAGTGGGGTTTACCTTAGGGTCTAGATCATTTTAAATTGCTTTCTTTTGTTTTCTTTGATTGCTTTTATCTTTGAGTGTTTTGTTTGGGTATTCTTGTAAAGATCCTATACCCGGATCTGGGGCACCTTATTAGGTAAGTAGCAATAAACCATGGAAGTTGTACGACGTAGACCGATACGGACGAAGTAGTGGCTACGTTAGCGCGATGCTTTGGATTGTACTAATGTTCCTTAAGTAAGTTAATGATAACATTAGGCTTCCTCATAGTGTCACTAAGCGCTAACTGACCTTTAGAACCTTTAATTACTCAGCCTAGCCATTAGGAAGTAGTGAGATAACCAACTTTGGTTCTAACCGAAGATTGGTTGATACTCGATACTGCACTCATTGAGGTTGGAACTTTAGGATTTTTTGGCCATAATACTTCGGTGCGGAGCTGAAACAATTTCTGAAGGGAAGGTCAGTGATATTGAGGCTCCTTAGAACCTGGTTACTATTAATATGACAAGTTAAGCCAACTGAACATTCAAGAGGGTACATACCTTAAAAACTCATGCAAGCCTTTGAACCTAAGGTATATTGTGTGATTTTCTTGTGTTTATCTGTGATTTTTAGCATAATCATGACATCACAAGCATCATGACATTCATACATACTAATCATTTCAAGGACCTGTTTGATTTACCTCTTGGTTGTTTTGTAGGATATGAATTCAGTCGCAGAAAAACCATTCGGATTCACTTCATAGAAGTTCCTCCTAAGCTCAAGGAGTTAGTCTTGAAAGTCCCCGAGGACTCATCATTCCACAAAAGACATGGTCATTTTCTCAGTTTGGTTACCACCGGGTTTGACGAAGGTCTGATGAGTATCTTATTCCAGTTCTTAGATCCTAAGCACCATTGCTTCACATTCCCCGATTATCAACGGGTACCTACGCTGAAAGAATTCTCTAAGTTACTTGGGTTACCTATATTGGAGAGAGTACCTTTCACTGGTTTAGAACAAGATCCAGCTTCTGAAAATGTTGCCATAGCTTTTCACTTGAAACCATCTGACATCGAGGCCAATTGGGAAAAAAGAAGTGGAGTTAAGGGTCTCCTTGCAAATTTCCTGATGAAGAAACCTCAGATTTTCCTGGATGCTATGAGCTATCATGCCTTCAAAGATGTATTAGCCCTCTTAATTTATGGGTTGGTCATGTTTCCTAATTCAAATCAACTTATAGATGTGAATGCCATCAACATCTTTCTTACTCAGAATCTGGTTCCCACATTGCTCGGGGATATACTACAATCTGTCCATACTCGTACTCTGATGAAGCAAGGAAATCTCATGTGTTGCATCCCTCTGCTATATAGGTGGTTTATTTCGCACCTTCCTCGGTCAGTAATGCAAAATGATTTAGGCTTAAGGTGGAGTCAAAGAATAATGTCTCTCTCTCACTCCGACATCTATTGGTGTCCTCGCTCTCAAGAGGACATTTCTTTTATTGATCATTGTAGAGAATTTCCAAATGTGCGACTCTTGGGCATTAGAGGAGGCATCACCTACAATCCTTCTTTAGCACTACGTCAGTTTGGTTATGGGCGGAGAGATGTGTGATACGGTGGGAGAATTGACTAGTGTTTTGCGTTCGTATTCGCACTTGTGCGGTTGAGCAAGAGTCGCCACCGACTTTTTATTTTATCCTAAAGGAAAGGTTAAAAAAGCACAGCAAAAACCTTTTGAGATATTTCGTGGGTTCGGGGGGTAGATTATGAAAAGGGAAGGTATTAGCACCATTTTCATCCATGGTTATCCATGGGCTCTTAGTTACTTGGTTTTTTAGATCACTTGCCTTGTTTTTCGATTGCTTTGAAAATGGTGTGTGTGTGGGTGCTTTTTTTGAAAATGTTTTGGAAAAAAGATGCCTTGTCTTAGGCAACTAATGTATTTGACTCGTGATTGAGTGTTTTACAAAAGTGTGGATCTTTTCGAAAAGATGTTTTCAAATGTTTTTGAGAGTTTGTTTTGAAAGTGTTGTGGATTGTGGTTTTTGAAAAGAAGGCAAGTGTTTTTGCAAGTTTGATCTCAAGTAACTAAGAGTTTTGTCTACCCTATTGTACTCAAAGGTTTTTGTTATGTTTTAACCCCTTTTAACAATTTTGTTCCACCATTGAAATTGATGGACAATCTTGCGTTTAGGAAGTTTATTCGGGACGGGCGCGGGTCATCGTATGGACCATGGATGCAATGGTGCCAAGTGTCTTTGGCAATTTGCTTTGAAGGGACTATGATCATTCCGTTTAGGCAACACTTTTGAGACTTATGATCATTTGATTTTGTTTTGCCAAAGATACTCGACGTGCAAGCATGGCCCATTTTGGAAGGCAACATGTGGGATTACCCTAGAGGGTGCAAGTGTGATTGTGTATTGATTACATGTATTTGTCTTGTATTAGGTTATCTAGCGTTTGATTTTATGTACATGCAAACCCTAGGTCTAACCATGGTATAATTGGAAAACTGTAAATTGCGGAAATGTAAAATCTACGCTATTACAGAATGGTATCCGGGAGTGGGGGTATAAATATACAAAAGGGGATGAGACTTATAATATCCAATAAGTTACAACCAAATTGAATTCGCAATCAAATGTAAATATCGAATATACAGATATAAGATAAACAAATGTGTATTGGGCAATGTGAATGTATTTGTGTAAGTGTACATGTATATGAGTATGTGTAATTATTTATAAGTGCGAAAGGGGAGATTGAAGCGTATTAGGGTTTTTGACCTAAAGAAATGTTTACTTAGTCTTGTATTTTTGTATTTAGATATGTACAATAAGAAAAAATGCTTTAACTTAAGTGTTCAAGTTTTAATTAAGAAATGTATCTTTATTTGTTTATATACAAAAAGTATTTTAATCAAATGTTGTGAATTCTAATATTAGAGAAAAAATGTATTTCTATTATTATGTACAAATATGTATGTTAATTAAAAAGTTTTCAATTTTAATTATATGATAAAAAAAAGTATTTTATTATTTTATATACAAATATATACTTAAAAAAGATATTTTAACTATATGATAAAAAAATGTATAATATGTACAAAATATATTTTAAATAAAAGAGTAAATAAATAAAAAGAAACAAGTATTTTCAATTTTAATATATAAAAAAAATGTTAGGTTAGAAAAATATATGGTTTAGTAAAAAGAAAAAAAAGATTAGTGTTTGTTATAAAAAATGTTAGTGATTTCGTTGGGCTTCAGAGGGATTCAAAACGGGTCAGGCCCAATGCTGGAAACAAATTCTTAGGGTTGTTTGGCGTTTCATTTGGGAACGAAGGTTTTAGGGTTAGCAGCGGCGCGCCGTTCACTAAGGTTCATCGTTCTTCTTCTGATTTCGAGTGATTTCGAGCGTCCATCATGAGCTTCTTGCCTCAGCCACCGGCAATCTCTGTTTCCCCTTCCCTCCAGCGATAGTGTTGAGGCGACAGAACTCAGTAATCACTTTGATTCGTTAGGGTTTGTTTTAGTTCTTACATGTTTTGTGATTTTCTGCGTATTCTTGATTAACTGTTTGGGTTTGACTTCTCATGTTGTGCGTTATTGATTTTTTATTGGAGGTACATGAGGAGGGAAAAGAGACGTCTTACCTCTACTGGAGAAGGGAAGGAAGGAGATGAAGGTGCCTGGGAGGCTTTGATGGCGAAGAGGGAAAAAACGTGATGCTGATGAACTTGATGTCCCTGGTATCTTTTATCTTTTCGCCATTTTCTAGGGTTTGATGATGATTTTAACTGAAAACCTTTTCTCTTCTTTCTTCTTCTCTTCTGTTGCGTGCTTGTTGATTATGTTGGATGCTATGTATTTGAATGCCTATGATGTTAATTTCCTGAGGTTGAAATGTGATGCTTTGATATTTGTTGCCCCTTGAACGAACTTTCTCTCTTCTTCTCTTGTTGCCCTGTGTTACCTTGAACTGGATGCCTTCCCTGTATGTTTGCTTAGAACTTTTGCTTACGTTGCCTCGAGTATTGGTCGTATGCTTGCGTATGTTGCACCCTATGATGAATATTCTGAGGGTTGAGAGTTGGTTTTGAATGCTTGGATATGCTGGATTTTAAGTTTGATAGGCATGGTGAATTTTGACAGCAGGTAAGCTTGCAGTAGATTATGTGTTTGTTTTTGTTGTGAGGCCTGAGTTTTGTATATACAGGTTGAAGGCTTTGGAATGTGTTTGATGGTTTTGAGTTATGCTAGTAGATTGGGTTCTGTGTGTTTATGGGTTTTTGTTGGCCTTGGGACCTTAACAGGGTTGTGTGATTTTAGGCTTGAGGTTTGGATAATGCAGGCAGCAGGTAAGCTTGAAGTAGGTTATGCTATGCGTTTGTAATGGTAGTTCTGGTTATGGTTTTTGGTTGATGGCTTAGGCAGGGATTGCTTAGGCTTCAGCAGGTTTTTTGGTTCTTGACAGGATGCAGGTTATGGTTCTTTGTGGGTTAATGCAGGTTATCCTCTCTTGACAGTAATGTGAGGCTTCTGCTTTATGTGGTATATTTTTTTTGTTGATGTTGGCGCTTGGCTCAATCAGGTTTTTAAGCTCAGTATATTTTCTTTTGTTCTTTTGTCCTCTTTCTCTTGGTCTTTGGCGCCTAATATTTATTCAAACCTTGGTATTTTCTTGATCCAAGTTGCTGGGTAGTTTTACAAAGTTTCTTGGCACTTTTCTATTTTTGGTAATTGCCTCTGCTGTGTACTTCTGCCCAGTTTTGAGTAATGCTGAATTGATGCTTCTTTTAACTTTTGCCTTACTGTCTAAGCCTGAAAAACCTGCTTCTATCTCTCTTTTTTCTCTCTCTGTACAGTAGGACATTTAAATATGATTTATTCTGTACTTTGTTCTGAAGGGGCCCTGGGAAGTGATGATAAAGAGCTTGCATAACACATTTTTCTCTGCATCTTTTTCTTTCTTTTGACAGCTTTGTGTGCTTTTATTGATATCTTTGTCAAAATTTTTTATTGGCAGCCTTGGCACTTTTGACAGCAATTTGTATTTTGTGATATCTTTCATATCTCTCTTTGACAGCTTGGGTGGATTTTGTATTTTGACAGTAAATTACCTTTTTGCTTTTGATAGAAAGTTGGAATTGGATTTTAGTTTGACTTGAATTTGAACTATGCAGCTTGAACTTTGGATTTTATGCATTTGACATTTTGCATTTATGAATAAAAATGAAATTCTTTCCTCTTTGTGAACCGGGAGAAATCCCGTGATTTGCAGAGAGGGTTAACTGATCCCAATCAGTGGCTCCTAATGATGAGCAAATTTTATCAGTCTTCTTTAATTCAAATGCTTTTTGACTTTCTTCTTCTTGTTGCAGATAAAAAATGGAGCACCGGAGCGAAGTGAAGAATGAAGAATATTAGAAATAGGATAGAATTTTATTTTCAATTTAATTTTTGTACACTATTATTATTTTAAATACTTTGTAATAAATACTGGTATCCAAATAATAACAATTGTAACAACTATTAAATATGAAATAAAAATTCCATTTAATTCTTTTCAATTCCTTTTATTTACTTGTTATTTATAATTCCTTAAATTAAATAAAATGAAAGTTTAAATTTCAAATATTTAATTCTTAGAACCATAAATAATCAACTAAACAATTGTTGATCAAAAATAAATGAATTCGACGTTTCCAACATTCAAAGCAACACGCAGTCGAACACAAAAAACTGATCAGACGCAATCCTCTTTTTCACTGATTCTTTTGCCAAGCATTGTAATTCCACACTGCACACATCCTTTTTGACTGGTGAATTCAAACCAACTGCCTCCTTTACTGATTAAATCAAGATAACGCGAATTTTAACCCGAATCTCGGAATAAACTGCAAAGTGCTGTAGAATTTAAATTCTTCTGAGAATATGCCCATAAAACCTTAACTCCTGATTAAATGCCAAATAACGCTCGCGTGATCAAAATTGAACCAAAAATCATCCAAACCCTAAGCCAACTGTGAAATAATCCAGAGTCCTAAAAAATCAGTAAAAACCCTAATTTTGCTTGACTGTCAAGAAAAGTCCGTTTGTCCGATTCTTGAGCCAGTTTGAAAAGTCAGGAAATGTCTGAAGCTGAGATTGCTTGGGGAAAAATGCGAGGGAAAATTTTGGGGTACAACAGTTGCCCCTGTTCAATCTTCTTAGACCTGAAGAGTTAGATTGGCAAGTTTGCCTTTCGCGACTTGAAGGTAAAAGAAGATTGGACACTAGAGTGCTCGGAAATTTGCACTCGCATGTTGAAGTATCAGCAATGTGATGTCGGGAATAGGCTTATAGATGCCATCTGAAGACACGACAGAACCTTGTCGGGAATGGGCTTATAGATGCCATTTGGAAGTGTTGATCGCATAAGAGATTCCTTAACGAGAACTTGGGTATTTTTGAGAGCGGAAGATGTTTTCCTGGCTTGTTACAGGTATTTGATCTTCAATCTCCTGATGTAGATATGCCCTGGCTAGATACAGGAATCGAATCTGGGAATGTGATAGTTGATAGATATGCCCTGGCTAGATACAGGAGTCGAATCTTCAAACTCTTCAGACATGCCCTGGCTAGATACAGGAATCGAATATGGGAATGTGATAGTTGATAGATATGCCCTGGCTAGATACAGGAGTCGAATCTTCAAACTCTTCAGACATGCCCTGGATAGATACAGGAATCGAATCTGGAAATGTGATAGTTGATAGATATGCCCTGGCTAGATACAGGAGTCGAATCTTCAAACTCTTCAGACATGCCCTGGCTAGATACAGGAATCGAATCTGGAAATGTGATAGTTGATAGATATGCCCTGGCTAGATACAGGAGTCGAATCTTCAAACTCTTCAGACATGCCCTGGCTAGATACAGGAATCGAATCTGGGAATGTGATAGTTGATAGATATGCCCTGGCTAGATACAGGAGTCGAATCTTCAAACTCTTCAGACATGCCCTGGCTAGATACAGGAATCGAATCTGGAAATGTGATAGTTGATAGATATGCCCTGGCTAGATACAGGAGTCGAATCTTCAAACTCTTCAGACATGCCCTGGCTAGATATAGGAATCGAATCTGGAAATGTGATAGTTGATAGATATGCCCTGGCTAGATACAGGAGTCGAATCTTCAAACTCTTCAGACATGCCCTGGCTAGATACAGGAATCGAATCTGGGAATGTGATAGTTGATAGATATGCCCTGGCTAGATACAGGAGTCGAATCTGGAATTGTGATCAACAGATATGCCCTGGCTGGATACAGGTATCGAATCTGGAATTGTGATCAACAGATATGCCCTGGCTGGATACAGGTATCGAATCTGGAATTGTGGCAGTTGAGGGTAATTGTCTTTGGGATTGTCTTTTACCCTGAAAAGGCAAAACATAAGTTGTATGTAATGTCATGATGTATGATATGCATGGTGTCATGATGTTTAACATGAGATAGTGTCGTATGCGCTTTATCATGTATGTAAGCAAGATGTATGAGACTGTGAAATGTTTATGAATGTAATTTTCGTCTTAGGAAAATAAATCCTTGACGACAGGCCGGGGAGTTGCTCTGTGGAAGAGATATTTGGCCGAGGTTTGACGAGAGGCCTGTTGAGGACTTTAATGATGGATTCCGCTAGGGATAACGATGATAAACTCCGTTGGGGATCGAAGGAACTTTGCTGAGGGCGATCTTCTGTGGTTTTTAGCTGAGGATAACCCAGTTATAAGTCCTTGAGAGGAAATAACTCTGAATAAAAACTCGGGAGAGACGCCCGTATCCTGCAGGGAATAAGCTTCCAGAATCTATTGGAGAGTGAGCTTTAAGACCCGCCGGGGGGTGTTGAGACTTCACAGGATTGACGGGGAATCAATTCCGCTTGGGGAAAGTATTGCTGAATCTTGTCTTTCTCTACGGGACGTTGAGACGATTTGGTCACATTCTTCAATCGAATTTGCTTTGGTGCCTTGGCGGACAAAACAACCAGACTGCATCGGACAACTCCACATTGCCCCTGTTTCTGACGTCACCTGTAATTAATCTTCTGTTTCATGTGCAAATATTTATGAATCAGCAATTTAATGTCAAATGCATATATCAAAAATGAACATTGGACGTTCTTCGCAAGACAAAACAGAAAAAAGAAAAGAAAAATGACGATTTGCATGGACAAGTGAATTTGTATTGATTTGAATTTTGCCTGTGAATAGGCGTTTTTGTACAAGAGGCTGACATCCAAGTAAGAGAATGCCGCCAAATAACATAGAGTTAACAATCAAAACAGCTATGTGAATGATCCCACTGGGTTCCAACTCGGCTATCGCCTTTATGTCTTCGAATGTCTCATCGCTTTGCTACCTAGTTGAAGATGAAGCTGATTGGTCGATGCCGAAATCTGAGCCAGATAGTTGATGCCGAATTCCAGATGCGAAGTGATCCCATGAGACATAGTGTTACGCTTTTATCCCTAACTTTTGCCTGGACCGCCCTTTCGGGTTTTCAATCCACCGGGATACCCATTTTTGCCCAAGCCACCTTTTCAGGTTTTCGACTTGCCGGGTGTACAGGTTTTTATTCATTTCATCCCTCATTTTTGCCCGAACCCTTTTGGTTCGCCGGGAAGCCCTAATTTTTGCCTAGGTATGTCAACCTAGCGGGTCTTTTATTTATGCGTAGTATCTTTTCACTATGTCTGCATTGGCGGGGTGAGGAAGGTCGTCACCATCCATGGTGGTTAGGATCATGGCTCCTCCTGAGAACACACGTTTAACCACAAATGGCCCTTCGTATGTAGGGGTCCATTTGCCCCGGGGATCACTTTGAGGAAGGATGATGCGTTTGATTACCAGGTCCCCAACTTGATACTCTTGCGGTCTGACTTTCTTGTTAAATGCCCTGATCATCCGTTTTTGATACGTTTGACCATGACAGATAGCAGTGAGCCTCTTTTCGTCAATCAGATTTAATTGATCAAGTCGAGTCTGGATCCAGTCATCTTCACTCAAGTCTGCATCCTTCATAATCCGGAGAGAGGGTATCTGGACTTCAATTGGCAAGACTGTCTCCATGCCGTAGACCAAGGAGAAGGGAGTTGCCCCGGTTGACGTCCTTGCTGAGGTACGGTACCCATGAAGAGTGAATGGTAACATCTCGTGCCAATCTTTATAGGTCACTGTCATCTTCTGCACAATTTTCTTGATATTTTTATTAGCTGCCTCTACAGCCCCATTCATCTTCGGTCGGTAGGGAGAAGAATTGTGGTGTTGTATCTTGAATTGTTCACAGAGTTCGGTGATCATCGAATTATTGAGATTGGTACCATTGTCCGTAATGATTCTTTCCGGGACGCTGTACCGACAGATCAAATTATGCCGGATGAAACATGCCACGACGCTCTTGGTTACCGTGGCGTAGGAAGCTGCCTCAACCCACTTCGTGAAGTAATCGATCGCCACCGAGATGAAGCGATGCCCATTGGATGCCGTCGGTCGGATCTCACCGATCATATCGATGCCCCACATTGCAAAAGGCCAAGGTGCCGTCAGGACATTCAAAGGAACCGGAGGGATATGCACCTTGTCAGCATAGATCTGGCATTTATGACAAGTTCGGGAGTGTTGGTAACAATCATCTTCCATTGTGGACCAGAAATATCCTGCCCGAAGGATTTTCTTAGCCATAGTATGTCCACTGGAATGTGTTCCAAACGTACCTTCATGCAGTTCTATCATGATTTTCTCTGCTTCGGCCTTATCCACACAACGTAGCAGAGTTGAATCATAATTCCGTTTGTAGAGAATGCCGTTGCTGAGGAAGAATTTTGCAGCAAACCTCCTCATGAACCTCTTGTCATTGACAGACGCACCTTCAGGGTATTCCTGAGCTTCCAAGTACCTCTTCACCTCATGATACCAGGGTTTTTCAATCACCTTCTCAGCCTCGAGCTCGCAGCAGTATGCCGGTTCATCCAACTTCCAGATAATGATTCGGGGAGCCTCATTGTCCCATTTAACTTTGAACATTGAAGACATCGTAGCTAGGGCGTCCGCTAGCTGATTCTCTTCTCTAGGGAAGTGTTCGAAAGTTATCTCTTCAAAGTGGGGAAGCAAGGTCGACACATACTCCTTGTAAGGAATAAGATTCGGGTGTTTCGTATCCCACTCGCCTTTGATCTGATTGATCACGAGAGCGGAATCTCCGAAGACACTTAGAAATTTGATTCTTAAGTCGATTGCAGCTTGTAGACCCATGATACATGCCTCATATTCCGCCATATTGTTGGTGCAGCTGAAAAATAACCGGGCGGTGAGGGGAGTATGAGTTCCTTTGGGAGATATGATTACAGCCCCGACGCTGTTACCCAAGGCATTGGAGGCTCCATCAAAATGCATAGACCATCGGGATCCTTCCTCAGGCCCTTCATCCGGTCCAGGTATTTCACAGTCAGTTACCACCATGATGTCTTCGTCCGGAAAATCAAAGTTCAATGATTGGTAATCGTCCACAGGTTGGTGTGCCAGATGATCCGCCAGTACACTTCCTTTAATTGCTTTCTGAGTTGTATACTGGATATCATATTCTGTTAAGATCATTTGCCATCTCGCTATTCTTCCAGACAGAGCGGGCTTTTCGAATATGTACTTGATAGGATCCATTTTTGAAATCAATAAAGTAGTGTGAGTCAGCATATACTGTCTCAGCCGGCGAGCAGCCCATACAAGAGGGCAGCAAGTTTTCTCAAGCAGTGAGTAACGAGACTCACAGTCGGTAAACTTTTTGCTCAAGTAATAAATAGCGTGCTCTTTTCGGCCAGACTCGTCATGCTGTCCCAGCACGCACCCCATTGAATTGTCAAGTACTGTCAAGTATAGTATCAAAGG
This sequence comes from Vicia faba, assembly GCA_948472305.1. Taxonomy (NCBI): domain Eukaryota; kingdom Viridiplantae; phylum Streptophyta; class Magnoliopsida; order Fabales; family Fabaceae; genus Vicia; species Vicia faba. Next base: position 16,077,083 of record OX451736.1, on the reverse strand, counting down.
TCTTCCTTCCACTGGTGGCATAAGAATGGGTGGCTCTTGGAGATATTCCTTCATCTTTTCAAAGGCGGCCTGACATTCATCATTCCAGCGTACTACTTGATCTTTCTTCAGTAATTTGAAGATTGGCTCACAAGTAGCAGTCAGATGTGAGATGAATCGGGCAATGTAATTCAGTCGTCCTAGGAAACCTCTGACTTCTTTCTCTGTTTTTGGAGTCGGCATCTCTTGTATGGCTTTTACCTTGGCAGGGTCCACCTGAATACCTTTATCACTTACAATGAAACCTAGCAATTTTCCGGATCTTACCCCAAAGGTGCATTTGTTGGGATTCAATCTCAGCTTGTACAACTTGAGTCGGTCAAATAACTTCCTCAGATGGTCAAGGTGCTCCTCCTCAGTTTGATACCTTGCAATCATGTCATCAACGTATACCTCAATCTCATGATGGATCATATCATGAAATAAAGCAACCATGGCACGTTGATAGGTTGCCCCAGCATTTTTCAATCTGAATGGCATGACCTTATAACAGAAGGTGCCCCACTGAGTCACAAAGGTAGTCTTCTCCATATCTTCTGGAGCCATCTTGATTTGATTATACCCTGAAAAACCATCCATGAAGGAGAACACCTTGTGTTGAGCTGTATTGTCAACAAGGACATCAATGTGAGGTAGGGGGAAGTCATCCTTGGGGCTGGCCCTGTTCAGATCCCTGTAGTCAACACACATTCTGACCTTACCGTCCTTCTTTGGTACCGGCACCACGTTGGCAACCCACTGAGGGTAAGAAGTCACTGCAAGGAACCCGACATCAAACTGTTTCATAACCTCGGCCTTGATCTTTTCAGACATCTCTGGTCGCATCCGTCAGACTTTTTGCTTTACCGGAGGGAAGTCTTCCTTGGTTGGCAGGTGATGAACTACAATGTCGGCATCCAAACCAGGCATATCTTCATAGGACCAAGCAAAAATCTCCATGTAATCCTGTAGCATCTGGATCAATCGTTGCTTCACGCTGAGCTCTAGATTGGCACCAATCTTGACCTCTTTCCTATCTGTCTCAGTACCCAGATTAATTGTCTCCAACGGCTCTTCATGTGGTTGAATAGCTATCTCTTCCTGGAGTAGCAGTCTTGCGAGCTCACCAGGCACTTCGCAATCATCTTCACCTTCGTCTTCAGCCAAGTTGATCGGATTCTCAAAGTCATAACTGGCGGTAGCAGAGTTGTTACCAGTGAGATCCAGAGTGGATTGAAACCTGTATAAGTGAGTGTGTGTAAATATAGCTGTTTTGCAATATGTACAACACAGAAAGAAAAAGAGCACAAGATTTGAAATGCAACAAACGTCCAATGTTTTGATTGATGATATATGAAAATGTCATACAAAAAGCCCTCACAAATGGAGCTACGATGCCCCGGGTAGGACACCGAGCCAACAAAGTTTTAACATATTGTTTGTTACAAATTTGGAAATCAAAAGAAATCAATTACTGCGTGACAAATGTGATAGGTGTAAAATCCTTTACCGTCCAGTTGCTTGGTCCGTTGCTGGTAGTCGGGTAGATCCAACTGTCAAACTCTGCTTCCTCTACATCCTCCTCAATAGCATTAACCCTTGAGCTGGAGATAAACACCGGAGCCTTTCTGACCTTCTCCTTGCGCACAGCCCTCTGAGCCTCTGCAGTAAAGCCCAGCCCAAACTTGTCGTTCTTCTGAGTGAAGTCAGGAAGCTGACCCCAGTTTGCACAATCGCCTTTCTGAACCACAGCCCGGGCATCCCTTAGGGAAGCCATCTTCAAGGAAACATTCTCTTCGACTGTTGTTTCTGCTGCTGCTGAAATTGGATGTACCTCCTCGAAATGCTGAAAGGGGGTTTCAATGAACTCCCCGTCCATCTCAATGTATCTGAAGGAATTCAAATGGCTCACCATATACTCCTCTTCTCCTTGCACGGTGACGATCTTCCCTCTGACAGGGTACTTTAGCTTCTGGTGCAAGGTAGAGGTTACTGCCCCAGCTTTATGGATCCAAGGTCGACCCAGTAGGCAAGAGTACGATGGACATATATCCATCACATAAAAAGTAGAGTCGAATACCTGAGAGCCCACACGAATAGGGATGTCAACCTCTCCATGAACCATCCTTTTTGAACCGTCAAAGGCCCTGACGATGATATTGCTGGGCTTCAGTTCCAGGCCTTCATAATCCAAATGGTCTAAAGCCTTTTTCGGTAGAACATTCAAGGAAGAACCAGTATCCACCAATACATGCGCCAGAGTAGTGCCCCTGCATTCGATAGAGACATGCAGGGCATCATTGTGGTCTCTTCCTTTCGCAGTCAGGTCAGCATCTGAAAAACCCAAGCCATTGTCCGCTGTCAGATTTGCTACGCAATCAGTGAACTGGACTGCAGATGTCTCCTGTGGCACATGGGCCGTCTTGAGAAATGAGATCAAGGCCTTAGCATGGGCCTCGGAGCATAGCAATAAGGAGAGCATGCAGATCTTGGAGGGCGTATGCCCCAACTGCTCGACAACATTGAAATCACTCTTCTTTATTATTTTCAGGATCTCCTTCATTTCTTGTTGGGAGGCCTCAGCATTTATAGGTATTGGTGCCTCCATCCGGGCAGGCTCTTCTTCAATCCCTTTGCCCCGAGCATTTGATGACTCGGCAACAGGGGAAACAACTTGATCAGCAGTAGGAACAGGTAAACTTGTAGGTGTTATAAGGAGGGGTTTTCGAGTAGCGGGCGGTGCAATGTCAGGCGAGAAGAGCCTGCCACTGCGGGTGACCTTGGCTGGACCAGTGATATCGCAGATACTGGCGTCAGCGTCGAATTCTTGTTTGATTCCATTTACATATACGTCTGCCCCATAATGCCAGGGGACAGCTTTATCAGATACGTAGGGGAGAGGCCCCAGAACAGTAATAACCACAGGTGCAACAGTCATGATTTGAACAGGCTTCTTCGGGAGAGCCTTGATTGGATTTTTGAAGATGGTAACCACAGAAACTTCTTTTACCGGAACCAACTGAACAGCAGACTTCTTAAACAGAATCTCCTTGCTATCCATTAGGTTTTGGATGCCTAACTTCAGCAAGGGACAACCAGATAGGGAAACAGCACAGAACAGGCAACCTTCACTGCAACCCGGAAATAAACCGGCCAGCAGTAGGTTCTTCTTGACAGTCAAAAGAGGGGTAACAACTTCATTTACCGAAATAGCATACAATTCTTCCTCAATGGCATTTACTCTATGCTGGGGCATAGGAGCAGTTACAACATTTGTCTCTCCGGCGCTTCAAACTGAATTTCCTTTGCATCGATCAGATCTTGCACTTTGTTTCTCAAGGCCCAGCAATCATCAGTAGTGTGCCCGGGACTATCAGAATGATAAGCGCACCGGGCATTTGGGTTATACTTAGGAGACGTAGTGTTGACGACCTTAGGAGCTTCTTTGAGGGTCACCAGGTTGGTGGATAATAGTTGGGGTAAAATTTGAGATAAGGTCATACTCAGTCGAGTATACTGCCTCTTAGGCCTTTCGCTTCTTTGTTGATTGTACTGCTGAGGAGCAGCAACAGGTTTCGAGATGACCAAAGCATTGACGGCTTGGCGACTTTCGGGCTTGATTTGTCTTTTAGGACCATATACGGCACTTGCTTCTTTCTTAAACGGCCTCTTCTCAGCGCTTGTGGAGGCAGCCTTTTGTATCTTGCCTGACCTGATGCCAGCTTCAATTCTCTCTCTTGTTAATATCAAATCTGTAAACCCAGCGGAGGAGTTACCAACCAAGTGATTGAAAAATGGACCAGACAGCGTCCCTAGGAACATATCAACCAGCTCTCGATCAGTCAATGGAGGCCGCACCCTGCCAGCCAAATCTCTCCATTTTTGTGCGTACTCTTTGAACCCTTCACCCGTTCCTAGAGACATACCCTGAAGTTGGGTACGCGTAGGAGCGAGATCAGAATTGTATTGGTATTGTCTGTAGAATGCGGTAGCCAAATATTCCCAGTGTCGGATGCTAGTTCCATCTAATTGGTAGAACCATTCAAGTTGTGACCCCGAAAGGCTATCTTGGAAGAAGTGAATCCAGAGGTTCTTATCCACCGTGTAAGGTTGGATTTTCCTTACGTACGACCTCAGATCCAGCTTTGGGCAGGAGACCCCATCATACTTGGCGAAGGCAGGCGCCTTAAACTTGTGTGGAATTACTACCCCAGAAGATAACCCCAGATCTCCGAAATCCAGTCCCGGCACATTCTGAATTTCCATGGCGCTCAAGTGGTCCTCCAATTGCTTGTATCTGTCGGCAGCAGGTGGGTATTGTTCGTCGTTATAGTCCGTCTCGTTGTCGGAGACTGCGGGACTAGGAGCTCCTCCCCCTTGGGGACTGTTTTTCTCAGCAGAAGAAGTAGTTGGATCAGCCTCATTATGGAGTGTGTTCCTAAATCTGTGTCCGGTGTTGAACAACGCAGTCCTCTTTTTCTTCTTCTTCTTCTTCAGGAGTAGAGTCTTCAACTCTTGCTGACCTTGGGCTAGGCTTAGGACCATCTCTTGAAACTGTGCACTTTAGGCCTGAAGGGCCTTGATTGCTTGCTCACTGGAGGAGTTTGGATTCATGATGACTCTTCAAAATAAACAGCGAAGGAGATTAAGCAACCTGTGAAATAGGGTACCTGCTATGCATATGGTGCAATGGAATGCGTATGTTTTATGTTTTCAAAGATAAACAAGATTCAAATTTGTAGACAAAAAGGGAAACACATTTCATTAGATTAAAATTTTCAATTTGTTCAACAATTTGCCCTTAGGCATTACAGGGATGACAAATACTGGAAAGGAAATAAACTATAAAGAGAAATATCCAAAGCCCATCAATGCTCCCATGGCCTCCTCTTTTCAGTGCTGATGTAGTTGTTCAGGACCCGCTCTTCCTCCAATTGCTTAGTCAACCTCTAGATCTTCCGTTCCTGCTCGTTGAACTTCTCCCGATAGAAATCCCGTTCTTCCTTTAGCTGTGCCCAAGATCTCTTCATCGTGTCAAAATCAGCGGGTATCTGAGGAGGGAGGACAGTTGGAGGAACCCCATCTTCATCAGGAGACTCAAGGATGAGAGGTCTAACAGCTTCGTAGGGCATACCTAACTTTTGAGCATGGATGCGGACCCATTTGCAATAGGGCTTCAATGGCAGAGAAGTCTTTGGTCCCAGCTCATGTGGGTCGGCTTTGTGGATTCTGTCCCAAGCTCTAATGAATCCCTGGCGTAGTTTGTCACTGTCTGCCTGAAACTCAAAATGGAAATGAGGAACCAGCATTTCATGAGGCCCATCTCCTCTGGCTCTTCCAAACTGACGGAGAGCTAAGCATGGATTGTAAGAGATTCCTCCTTGGATACCGATCAACGGAACATTAGGGTATTCTCCGCAACAGTCAATAACAGCTACCTCATCCAAACCTCTGAGAGTCCAGGTGATGTCATTATCAGTGAGAGACATTAACCTCCGAGCCCAACCTTTTCCTTCTTCATTCTTCAGCACGAACTTAGGAAGGTGCGAAATAAACCACCTTACTAGCAAAGGAGCACAACACCACGGAGTTCCCCGTTTTCGAGCAGTACGAGCATAAAGTTGTTGTAGCATATCGCCCAAAAGAGTGGGTACCGGATTCCGAGACATGAAGATCCTTATGACATGGATACTGATAAAGGTGTCAGGGTTGGGAAACAATACCAGACCATAGATCAAAAGAGCCAGAACATCCTCGTACGCCTTGAAGTCCAAGTCATTCCAGAAATCATTAGCCTTGCCAACCAGAAATTTGACCAAAAAGCCCTTGATCCCATTTCTAGTTTCCCAGTTGGACAATACCTCTTCTTTGGTCAAGGGGAGAATTGCAGCAATCTCTTCAGGCCTAGGAGTCTTTTCCAAACCAGTGAATGGAGTTTGTTCCAAGACAGGGATCCCAAGTAAATAAGAAAATTCTTCCAGGGTAGGAACCAGCTGGAAGTCTTGAAAGGTGAAACAATGATACAGAGGGTCATAAAACTGGGTCAGAACGCTCATCAGTTGTTGGTCCCACTTTGCAGTGACCAAGCCAAGGAGAGAACCATGTCTGTTGATGAAAGAAGAAGTGTTTGGAATCCTTCCAACCAAATCCTTGAGTAAAACTGGTGGTTGAACAAAGCTGAGCCGGACAGTATTCCTACGCACGGGCATCATGATGTCCTACAAAACAGAGCAAAGATGAAACCTTTTTTGTCTTTGAAATGGGTTAGTCCTTTATACAGGATGCATGCAATGGTATGATGGCATGATGTTATGATGAAGCACACCACAGATATTCACATAGGCAAATAAGGCACACAAGTCACACAAGACACCCTTAGGTTTCAGGCCAGCATGAGTTTCAGGTATTACCCTCTTTTAGTTTTGTTGGTTAAAACCTGTCCTATCAAAAGTAACCGGGTTCTAAGGGTCTCAGATCATTGGCTACCCTCAATTGGTCATAACTCCAGCATCGCAATCTTTTCTCGCGGCCAGAACCATCTCGAGAGTTTAGCCTCAATGAGTGTAGCATATTGCTACTGTCCTAATAGCCAAGTTGGTCAATTTAGGGTTCTAAGGTTGGTTGGTGTTTAATGACCCCTTAGAAGACCTATATTCTCCCCGTTGCAACACAAGGGATATAGGTACAGACTAAGATGCCACACCAATGTAGCCACTGCTTCACCCATGTCGGTCTACGCCGGACATGTCCCTCACAGATTATGCTACCTAAAAAGGGTATTTCCCAGATCCGGGTTAGGATCTATGAAACTCCAATGCAAAGCCCACAAATGTAAAGCAAACAAAGCAATCAATTGAAAACAAAGGTGATCTAAACCCTAAGGTAACCCCACTTTGAAATATTGTCCCCAACAGAGTCGCCAGTTCTGTGATACGGTGGGAGAACTGACTAGTGTTTTGCGTTCGTATTCGCACTTGTGCGGTTGAGCAAGAGTCGCCACCGACTTTTTATTTTATCCTAAAGGAAAGGTTAAAAAAGCACAGCAAAAACCTTTTGAGATATTTCGTGGGTTCGGGGGGTAGATTATGAAAAGGGAAGGTATTAGCACCCTTTTCATCCATGGTTATCCATGGGCTCTTAGTTACTTGGTTTTTTAGATCACTTGCCTTATTTTTCGATTGCTTTGAAAATGGTGTGTGTGTGGGTGCTTTTTTGAAAATGTTTTGGAAAAAAGATGCCTTGTCTTAGGCAACTAATGTATTTGACTCGTGATTGAGTGTTTTACAAAAGTGTGGATCTTTTCGAAAAGATGTTTTCAAATGTTTTTGAGAGTTTGTTTTGAAAGTGTTGTGGATTGTGGTTTTTGAAAAGAAGGCAAGTGTTTTTGCAAGTTTGATCTCAAGTAACTAAGAGTTTTGTCTACCCTATTGTACTCAAAGGTTTTTGTTATGTTTTAACCCCTTTTAACAATTTTGTTCCACCATTGAAATTGATGAACAATCTTGTGTTTAGGAAGTTTATTCGGGACGGGCGCGGGTCATCGTATGGACCATGGATGCAATGGTGCCAAGTGTCTTTGGCAATTTGCTTTGAAGGGACTATGATCATTCCGTTTAGGCAACACTTTTGAGACTTATGATCATTTGATTTTGTTTTGCCAAAGATACTCGACGTGCAAGCATGGCCCATTTTGGAAGGCAACATGTGGGATTACCCTAGAGGGTGCAAGTGTGATTGTGTATTGATTACATGTATTTGTCTTGTATTAGGTTATCTAGCGTTTGATTTTATGTACATGCAAACCCTAGGTCTAACCATGGTATAATTGGAAAACTGTAAATTGCGGAAATGTAAAATCTACGCTATTACAGAATGGTATCCGGGAGTGGGGGTATAAATATACAAAAGGGGATGAGACTTATAGTATCCAATAAGTTACAACCAAATTGAATTCGCAATCAAATGTAAATATCGAATATACAGATATAAGATAAACAAATGTGTATTGGGCAATGTGAATGTATTTGTGTAAGTGTACATGTATATGAGTATGTGTAATTATTTATAAGTGCGAAAGGGGAGATTGAAGCGTATTAGGGTTTTTGACCTAAAGAAATGTTTACTTAGTCTTGTATTTTTGTATTTAGATATGTACAATAAGAAAAAATGCTTTAACTTAAGTGTTCAAGTTTTAATTAAGAAATGTATCTTTATTTGTTTATATACAAAAAGTATTTTAATCAAATGTTGTGAATTCTAATATTAGAGAAAAAATGTATTTCTATTATTATGTACAAATATGTATGTTAATTAAAAAGTTTTCAATTTTAATTATATGATAAAAAAAAGTATTTTATTATTTTATATACAAATATATACTTAAAAAAGATATTTTAACTATATGATAAAAAAATGTATAATATGTACAAAATATATTTTAAATAAAAGAGTAAATAAATAAAAAGAAACAAGTATTTTCAATTTTAATATATAAAAAAAATGTTAGGTTAGAAAAATATATGGTTTAGTAAAAAGAAAAAAAAGATTAGTGTTTGTTATAAAAAATGTTAGTGATTTCGTTGGGCTTCAGAGGGATTCAAAACGGGTCAGGCCCAATGCTGGAAACAAATTCTTAGGGTTGTTTGGCGTTTCATTTGGGAATGAAGGTTTTAGGGTTAGCAGCGGCGCGCCGTTCACTGAGGTTCATCGTTCTTCTTCTGATTTTGAGTGATTTCGAGCGTCCATCATGAGCTTCTTGCCTCAGCCACCGGCAATCTCTGTTTCCCCTTCCCTCCAGCGATAGTGTTGAGGCGACAGAACTCGGTAATCACTTTGATTCGTTAGGGTTTGTTTTAGTTCTTACATGTTTTGTGATTTTCTGCGTATTCTTGATTAACTGTTTGGGTTTGACTTCTCATGTTGTGCGTTATTGATTTTTTATTGGAGGTACATGAGGAGGGAAAAGAGACGTCTTACCTCTACTGGAGAAGGGAAGGAAGGAGATGAAGGTGCCTGGGAGGCTTTGATGGCGAAGAGGGAAAAAACGTGATGCTGATGAACTTGCTGTCCCTGGTATCTTTTATCTTTTCGCCATTTTCTAGGGTTTGATGATGATTTTAACTGAAAACCTTTTCTCTTCTTTCTTCTTCTCTTCTGTTGCGTGCTTGTTGCTTATGTTGGATGCTATGTATTTGAATGCCTATGATGTTAATTTCCTGAGGTTGAAATGTGATGCTTTGATATTTGTTGCCCCTTGAACGAACTTTCTCTCTTCTTCTCTTGTTGCCCTGTGTTACCTTGAACTGGATGCCTTCCCTGTATGTTTGCTTAGAACTTTTGCTTACGTTGCCTCGAGTATTGGTCGTATGCTTGCGTATGTTGCACCCTATGATGAATATTCTGAGGGTTGAGAGTTGGTTTTGAATGCTTGGATATGCTGGATTTTAAGTTTGATAGGCATGGTGAATTTTGACAGCAGGTAAGCTTGCAGTAGATTATGTGTTTGTTTTTGTTGTGAGGCCTGAGTTTTGTATATACAGGTTGAAGGCTTTGGGATGTGTTTGATGGTTTTGAGTTATGCTAGTAGATTGGGTTCTGTGTGTTTATGGGTTTTTGTTGGCCTTGGGACCTTAACAGGGTTGTGTGATTTTAGGCTTGAGGTTTGGATAATGCAGGCAGCAGGTAAGCTTGCAGTAAGTTATGCTATGCGTTTGTAATGGTAGTTCAGGTTATGGTTTTTGGTTGATGGCTTAGGCAGGGATTGCTTAGGCTTCAGCAGGTTTTTTGGTTCTTGACAGGATGCAGGTTATGGTTCTTTGTGGGTTAATGCAGGTTATCCTCTCTTGACAGTAATGTGAGGCTTCTGCTTTATGTGGTATATTTTTTTTGTTGATGTTGGCGCTTGGCTCAATCAGGTTTTTAAGCTCAGTATATTTTCTTTTGTTCTTTTGTCCTCTTTCTCTTGGTCTTTGGCGCCTAATATTTATTCAAACCTTGGTATTTTTCTTGATCCAAGTTGCTGGGTAGTTTTACAAAGTTTCTTGGCACTTTTCTATTTTTGGTAATTGCCTCTGCTGTGTACTTCTGCCCAGTTTTGAGTAATGCTGAATTGATGCTTCTTTTAACTTTTGCCTTACTGTCTAAGCCTGAAAAACCTGCTTCTATCTCTCTTTTTTCTCTCTCTGTACAGTAGGACATTTAAATATGATTTATTCTGTACTTTGTTCTGAAGGGGCCCTAGGAAGTGATGATAAAGAGCTTGCATAACACATTTTTCTCTGCATCTTTTTCTTTCTTTTGACAGCTTTGTGTGCTTTTATTGATATCTTTGTCAATTTTTTTTATTGGCAGCCTTGGCACTTTTGACAGCAATTTGTATTTTGTGATATCTTTCATATCTCTCTTTGACAGCTTGGGTGGATTTTGTATTTTGACAGTAAATTACCTTTTTGCTTTTGATAGAAAGTTGGAATTGGATTTTAGTTTGACTTGAATTTGAACTATGCAGCTTGAACTTTGGATTTTATGCATTTGACATTTTGCATTTATGAATAAAAATGAAATTCTTTCCTCTTTGTGAACCGGGAGAAATCCCGTGATTTGCAGAGAGGGTTAACTGATCCCAATCAGTGGCCCCTAATGATGAGCAAATTTTATCAGTCTTCTTTAATTCAAATGCTTTCTGACTTTCTTCTTCTTGTTGCAGATAAAAAATGGAGCACCGGAGCGAAGTGAAGAATGAAGAATATTAGAAATAGGATAGAATTTTATTTTCAATTTAATTTTTGTACACTATTATTATTTTAAATACTTTGTAATAAATACTCGTATCCAAATAATAACAATTGTAACAACTATTAAATATGAAATAAAAATTCCATTTAATTCTTTTCAATTCCTTTTATTTACTTGTTATTTATAATTCCTTAAATTAAATAAAATGAAAGTTTAAATTTCAAATATTTAATTCTTAGAACCATAAATAATCAACTAAACAATTGTTGATCAAAAATAAATGAATTCGACGTTTCCAACATTCAAAGCAACACGCAGTCGAACACAAAAAACTGATCAGACGCAATCCTCTTTTTCACTGATTCTTTTGCCAAGCATTGTAATTCCACACTGCACACATCCTTTTTGACTGGTGAATTCAAACCAACTGCCTCCTTTACTGATTAAATCAAGATAACGCGAATTTTAACCCGAATCTCGGAATAAACTGCAAAGTGCTGTAGAATTTAAATTCTTCTGAGAATATGCCCATAAAACCTTAACTCCTGATTAAATGCCAAATAACGCTCGCGTGATCAAAATTGAACCAAAAATCATCCAAACCCTAAGCCAACTGTGAAATAATCCAGAGTCCTAAAAAATCAGTAAAAACCCTAATTTTGCTTGACTGTCAAGAAAATTCCGTTTGTCCGATTCTTGAGCCAGTTTGAAAAGTCAGGAAATGTCTGAAGTTGAGATTGCTTGGGGAAAAATGCGAGGGCAAATTTTGGGGTACAACAAGATGGTCCACCGGATATGCTCATCCAGGGTATTATGTTCAACTACTCAGATGATTTGCATAATTATCGTCAGAGGTTCATCCGCTCTTGGGGCATTGTTAAGAAGACTGATACTAGGATTTTGGGGCGTAAGAACTCCATCCCTTTGGAACCTTACCTCAAATGGGTGAGAGCTCGAGCCCAAAGTCTTATGATGCCATACGAAATAATCTTACCAGTGATCTTAGAACCTATTGTTCAAGGGGGCGAGTCCCGTATTATTCTCCATCTTGATATGCGAACCAACTTCAAAGAGCTGCAAAAATCTTGGATCCAGCTCAAGGAAGAATGGTATACTTTTGAGGTTCAATTCTATGCAAGAGAGAAGAAGGTGTTGGAATTAACAAAACAAATTCATGAAGAGAGGAACCTCAACACCTACCTCAACACAAAGAGGAAGCGCCCATGGGAGACTTAGGAATTTCCTTTTAATGTTTATCCTTGTGAAATATTTTGTTTCTTTAAAAACTTACTAATAAAAGGTTTTGCTTTTTGTTTTGTTTAAAAGAGCTTGAATCCAATAAGGTCCTTGAAATAATTGCATACACATGTCATACATATCAATGCATAAACAGGTTTCATAATAGGTTACTCATCTTCTTCGTTGTTTATTTAAGCAAGAAATGGCTCTCGAACAAACTGTGAAAGACTTACAGACTCAGAACGCACAATTCTAATAGATGATCATGGCTCTAGCTAAAGGGCAGGAGGAACTGAAAGCCCTGATTGTTAAAGACAAGGCTAAGAAGCCGAGAAGGATAGATGGTGTGGTAAATTTGCGAAGAAGATTCAAGGGACCGTTGAAGCAAATGGTTGATCTGACCTCTTCATCCAAGGAAGGAGAGAACCAAAAGGGTGAGACAAGAGAGGAAAACCCTAGCCCGGAGTAATCTGATAATGACACTGATTACAATGAAGAGCAGTATCCTCTAGCTGATGAAAGGTACAAACAACTGGAAGAGCATTTGAGTGCAATAGAGATTCAGAAAGTGCCCGGGCGGGACTTTGAAGGGCTGGGTTTGGTGTCTGGGATTGTTATTCTGCCAAAGTTTAAAGCACTAGTGTTTTCTAAGTACGATGGGGTTTCGTGTCCCAAGATGCACCTCCGATCATATGTGAGGAACATACAGCCTCACACTGTTGACAGAGATTTGTGGGTCCATTTCTTTCAGGATAGTCTATCTGGAACTCAGCTAGATTGGTTCTATCAACTGGAGAGGGCCAACATCCATAATTGGGAAGACCTGGCCGCTTCTTTTTATAAGCAGTATCAGTACAATGCAGACCTTGCTCCCACCCGTACTCAACTCTGGAGTTTGGCTATGGGTTCGAATGAGGGTTTCAAAGACTACGCTCAGAAGTGGAGGGACTTAGGAGGAAGAGTCCAACCTCCCTTGTCTGATAGGGAGCTAGTGGACATGTTTTTGGGTACCCTGTCTGGTATGTTCTTTAATCATCTAATTCGAAGCTCCTCGGCCGGTTTCATTGAATTAATCTTGACAGGGGAGAGAGTGGAAGCTGGAATTAAGAGTGGGAAAATCCAAAAGGACGCATCTTCCAGTGCCGTGAGAAAACCATTCATTGGGAAGAAAGAGGTTAGTGATGTGCACCATCAACGAAGTCAGGACAGAACTGAACACCGTCCAACAGTAGGGGTTTTCATGATCCCTAAGCCTGCACCTACTCAATAGAGGAATAATCAGTAGAGAACAGAAAGGTCGGTAAGACAATTCACCCGGATAAATATGACTCTAGCCCAAGTTTTGCCCCATTTGTTGAGATCCAATATGGTAATCTTGCGGGAAGCGCCGAAGAATCCCAACACTACCTCTCCCCTCTATAATCCAAATGCCCGTTGTGCTTATCATTCGAAAAGTCCAGGTCATAATACAAACGACTGCTGGGCTTTGAAAAACAAAGTACAAGACCTTCTCGATGCGAAGGAAATTGAGTTTGACGCCCCTGAGATGCCAAATGTTACCACTGCTCCTATGCCCAAGCATGGTCGTGGTGTTAACGCTATTGAGGACGATATGTTTGTTACTACTGTTGAAGAGCTTGTTACTCCGCTTATGACCATTAAGTGGAACTTGTTAAAGGCCGGTTTATTTCCGGGTTGTGGCGAAGGTTTCCATTTCTGTTTATCTCTACCGACTGGTTGACATTTGTTGAAGGCAGGTGTTCAACACATGATGGATGTTGGAGACATTTTGTTTGAGAAGAATCCCGTTCTAACCATTCTATGCAAGGATATTTCAATAATAATCATTTCCTCCAATCCTCCCAGGGTCTCCACCAAAAGCCCCGCCAGGATTACATCTGTTCCGAAGATTACTCCGCTGATAATCACTATGCCAGGGCCAATCCCTTACTCCTCAGATAAAACCGTTCCTCGGAATTATGGGGGCAACGTCTACTACCATGATGTCAAGCAAGATTGGTTGGCCGATAAACACCAGATTTCTGAAAAAGCTGATTCCAACATTGTCAACATTGTTGGAACTAGAAAGTAACAAGAAGTGGAAGAGTGTTCTCCCCAGATATTTCTCCTCTGAAAGCTGTTATTGGTCATGTGATCGTTCCTACTTTTGTTCCTACTCCTACTACTACTGCAATTCCTTTGATTATTCCTACTGACACCCCTATCACCGAGTCGACCGAGACTCAGGGAGAAGACATATTGATTGAGCCTGTCTAGACAAAGGCGCAGTCAGTATCTATTCAAGAGGCTTCCAAGAAGGAGATGGAAGAAATTCTGAAAATTATCAAGAGAAGCGACTACGACATGGTCGAACAGCTGAGGCAGACCCCTTCAAAGATCTCTATGATAGACTAGCTGTTGTGCTCCGAAGCTCATGCGAAGGCTTTGGTGAAGTTTCTAAAAACTGCCCATGTGCCTCAGGAAACTTCTGTTGACCAATTTGAAGATTGTGTGGCCAGTTTGACGGCCGATAATGGTTTGGGATTTTTTGATTCTGATTTGACCCCTAGAGGGAGGAATCATAATGATGCGTTTCATATCTCTGTCTAATGCAAGGGCACCACTTTAACCCATGTCCTTGTAGATACTGGTTCATCATTAAATGTGCTGCCTAAGAATGCCCTGGATAGACTACACTGCGAAGGTTTGGCTTTGAAGCCCAGCAATATTGTAGTGAGGGCTTTTGACGGATTAAAAAGAATGATGCATGGGGAAGTGGACATCCCCATCAAGGTTGGTTCTCAGACTTTCAGCTCTACCTTCTATGTGATGGATATTAGGCCATCTTATTCTTGTTTGTTGGTCCACCCCTAGATACATGGGGCTAGAGCTGTTACGTCCACTCTACATCAGATGATGAAATACCCGGTTAAAGGGAGAATTGTCACTGTTTGTGGTGAAGCAGAATACATGGTCAGTCACCTGAATTCATTCAGATATGTAGAAATCGAGGGTGAGTTCATCGAGACTCCGTGCCAGAATTTCGAAGAGGTACCTCAGACTCTTGATACAATTGAAACTGTTACCAACGTGCCGAAGATCACCAGACCTCCCTTGAAGATGGCCTCTCTCAAGGACGCAAGAGCTGTTATTGAAGAAGGTGGGTCTACCATCTGGGGTAAACTCCCTGATATTCCGTACAAGTCTAATAAATTTGGTTTGGGTTTCTCTTTAGGGGCTCAAAGGGATGTTCGACGTGCTTGCACTGGAAAACCTCTGCTATGCATCAGTAATCACAGGGTCAACACTGCAGAAGATGGAGACGGTGACAATGACATGGATAGCTGGATCTTCCCTACTACCAACGGTGGATCTAGTAACTGGACGAAAAAAGATTTTGTACCTATTATTTTTTTTCAGAAGTAATTGTATTTCTTGTTTTTTTGGATATGTAATAAACAATATAACTTTATGGCCATGTGTCTTACCCGGGGCACATCGGTATATTTGTGAGGGTTATCATGTTTCACTTTCATATGGCATTAGTAAAGCATTGAACATTTTTCATACATATTTTATGCTCTCTGTCTTTCTTTTCTGCTTTTTACTTTATCAATACAGCTATGCTCTTACACACACTCACATATCAAACTGCAGATCCATATCCACTTTGGATCCCATTGATAACGGTTCTGCTATTGCCAGTTATAACTTCGAAAGTCCGATCAACCAAGCCGAGGACGAAGGTGAGGAAGATTGTGAGGTATCTGGAGAACTTGCTAGACTGTTACAACAGGAAGGGAGGGCTATACAGCCTCATGAAGAGCCCGTTGAGACAATAAACTTGGGCACAGAGGTAAATAGAAAATAAGTCAAGATCGGTGCAAATCTGGAGCTTAATGTCAAACAACGGTTGATAAAAATGTTGCATGACTATGTCGAGATCTTTTCCTTGTCATATGAAGACATGCCAGGACTGGATACGGGTATTGTGGTTCACTGACTGCCAACTAAAGAAGATTTCCCTCCAGTAAAGCAGAAGGTCCGTCACGTGAACCCTGAAATATTAGAGAAGATCAAAGCAGAGGTTATGAAGCAGCTCAGCGCTGGGTTCTTAGTTGTCACCTCTTATCCCCAATGGGTTGCCAACATGGTGTCGGTGCCTAAAAAAGACGGTAAGGTACGAATATGTGTGGAATAAAAAGATTTGAAAAGGGCAAGCCCCAAAGATGACTTTCCGCTCCCCCATAATGACGTCCTGGTTGACAACACCGCGCAACAGAAGATCTTTTCCTTCATGGATGGTTTCTCTGGTTACAATTAGATCAAGATGGCACCCGAAGATATGGAGAAAACAACCTTCGTCACGCAATTGGGCACTTTCTGCAACAAAGTGATGTCGTTTGGATTAAAGAATGCTGGGGCAACCTATCAGCGAGCCACATCCGCCTTATTTCATGACATGATTCACCATGAGATAGAGGTATACGTGGATGACATGATAACCAGGTATCAAACTGAGGAAGAGCACCCTGATCATCTACCAAAGTTGTTTGATAGGTTGAAGACGTACAAGTTGAGGTTGAATCCGAACAAGTGCACCTTCGGGGTAAGGTCTAGCAAACAACTGGGTTTCATTGTCAGTGATAAGGACATTCAGGTGGACCCTGCAAAAGTAAAGGTTGTATAAGAGATGCTGGCTCCTTGTACTGAGAAGGAGGTCAGAGGCTCTTTGGGACGCCTAAACTACATTGCCAGGTTCATTTCCCATTTAACTGCTACTTGTGAGCCAATCTTCAAGCTCCTGAAGAAAGATCAAGTGGTAAAATGGAACAATGAATGCCAGACTGCCTTCGAAAGAATTAAGGAATACCTTCAAGAACCACCAAATCTGATGCCTCCAATTGAAGGAAGACCTTTTATAATGTACTTAACAATGTTAGACAATTCAATGGTGTGTGTGTTAGGGAAGCATGACGATTCTGGTCGAAAAGAGCATGCAATATACTACCTTAGCAAAAAGTTTACCGACTGTGAGACAAGATACTCACTACTCGAGAAAACTTGTTGCGCTTTGGCATGGGCTGCTCGTCGACTGAGAAAATATATGTTGACCCACACTACCTTGTTGATATCTAAGATGGATTCGATCAAGTACATCTTCGAGAAGCCCACTCTGTCCGGAAGAATAACAAGATGGCAGATGATCTTAACCGAATACGATATCCAATACACAACCCATAAAGAAATCAAGGGAAGTGTATTAGATGATCATTTGGCTCATCAGGCTGTGGATGACTACCAGTCCATGAATTTTAAGTTCCCGGACGAGAATATTATGCTGGTGACTGACTATGAAGAACCTGGACCGGATGAAGGACCTGAGAAAAGATCCCAATGGACTATGGTTTTTGACGGAGCCTCGAATGCACTCGGTAATGGAATTGGTGCGGTAATTATATCTCCTGAAGGCTGTCATGTGCCTTTCAGTGCCCAATTATGCTTCAAATATACCAACAACATGGCGGAGTATGAAGCATGCATCATGGGTCTTAAAGCTGTTATTGACCTGAGGATCAAGTTCTTTAATGTTTTCGGAGATTCAGCCTTGGTGATAAGTCAGATCAAAGGAGAGTGGGATATAAAGCACCTGAATATCATCTCGTACAGAGAGCACATGCTGACATTACTTCCACACTTTGAGGAGGTAACCTTTGAACATTTTCCACGAGAAGAGAATCAGTTAGCGGACGCGCTAGCTACCATGTCATCTATGTTCAAGGTCAGGTGGGATAATGAGGCCCTCAGATCCCTATTGAAAGGTTATATGAACGGGCATATTGCTATGAGATCGATGTTGAAGGAGTAGTGAACAAACCTTGGTTCTATGAAGTGAAGAGATATCTCGAGGCTCAAGAGTATCCTGAGGGGGCATCTATCAATTATAAGAAGTTTCTGAGAAGGTTCTTCGCAAAGTTCTTCCTTAGTAATGGAATCCTCTACAAGCGCAACCATGAATCTACTTTACTTTGGTGCATAGACAAGAGAGAAGCATGGAGGATAATGACGGATCTACACGAAGGTACCTTCAGAACCCATTTGAGTGGACATACCATGGCTAAAAAGATCCTACGGGCAGAATATTATTGGTCCACTATGGAAGCAGACTGCTATCAGCATTCCCGAACTTCTCACAAGTGTCAGATCTATGCTGATAAGGTGCATGCATCTCTGGTTCCTTTGAACGTCTTGACGGCTCCTTGACCCTTTGCAATGTGGGGCATTGATATGATCAGAGAGATTATACCTACCGCTTCCAATGGGCATCGCTTCATCCTAGTGGCCATTGATTAATTCATGAAGTGGGTTGAAGTTGACTCTTTTGCTACTGTTACCAAGAACGTTGTGGTGTGGTTTATCAATCATAGCCTGATCTATCGGTACGGTGTGCCAGAGAGGATCATCACTGACAATGGTATAAATCTCAACAATACGATGATCACCCAACTCTGTAAACAGTTCAAGATCCAGCATCATAATTCTTCCCCTTACTTGCCGAAAATGAATGGCACTATGACGGTGACATACAAATACTGGCACGATATGTTACCATTCGCTCTTCATGGTTATCGCACTTCAGCATGAACGTCAACAGGGACAACACCCTACTCTCTGGTATATGGTATGGAGGTTGTCCTGCCTATCGAGGTCCAGATCCCTTCTCTGAGAATCATGAAGGATGCAGGGCTGAATGAAGATGATTGGATCCAAACTCGACTTGATCAATTAAATCTGATTGATGAAAAGAGACTTGTTGTTGTCTGCCATGGTCAAATGTATCAAAAATGGATGATCAAGGCTTTCAACAAAAAGTTTAGGCGCCGAGTATATCAAGTCGGGGATCTAGTGATCAAGCATATCATACTTTCGCAAGGTGATCCCAGGGGAAAATGGACTCCCACATATGAAGGCCCATTTGTGATCAAAAGCATATTTTCTGGTGGAGCCATAATTCTGACCACCATGGACGGTGACGACCTTCCTCACCTTGTCAATGCGGACATAGTGAAAAGATACTATGAATAAATAAGACCCGCTAGGTTGATTGGCCTAGGCGAAAATAAGGGCTTCCCGGCGAACCAAAAGGGTTCGGGAAAAAATTATGGATGAAAACAAAAAATATTTGTATGCCCGGCAAGTCGAAAACCTGAAAAAGGCGGCTTGGGCAAAAAAGGGCATCCTGGTGGACTAAAAACCCGAAAGAGCGGTCCAGGAAAAAGTTAGGGATTTAAAATCATATCACTATGTCTCATTGGATCACCTTGCAACAAGACTTCAGCGTCAGCTATCAAGCTCAAAACGGAACCGATCAATCCAATCAGCTTCAGACAAGCAGCAAAGTGATGAGATGCTCGAAGACATAGCAAAAATAGCAGAATTGAAACTCAATAGGATTATTATACATGGTTGTTTTCTTCTCTTTATACACAATATTGTATAGCTTTCATTTTCACGACGGTGTTCTCTTACTAGAGCGTCAGCCTCCTTGTACAAAAACACCTGTTATAGGCCAACTTCAAAATAAATACAAGTCATTTCTACACAAAAAACTATTCGTTTTTATTTTTGTTTTGTTTTGCAAAAAACATCCAATGACTTATTCTTGACATATACATTTGAATATGATTTCTATCCACAAATATTTTGCATAAGAAACAGAAGGACAGTTGCTCATGACTTAAGGAACAGGGGCAAAAACTAAAAAACCATTTCAATCCCGACAGTTACTCTGTTTAGCATGGTACAGGGGCAGGGACAGTTTGAGACGAAGTCACCACTACAGGCGCCTCGTGGCATCTAAATCCCCTACAGAGTAGAGGCAACCAAAAGCTTTGACATCGGCTTCCCCAAACAGGAGATACTTTCCCCAACAAAGTTCCTTCAGAGAGCCGATATCTGTATTCCCCAGCTGAATTTTATAATCGCAAGCGGTTCATAAAGTTTTCACCCGAGCAGAGTTTATTTCTATGAATACATAAGCTCAATCCCCAATAGAGTTTATTTCTCTGGCTACGGAAGTTCATTCCCCAGCGAAGTTTATTTCCCCGAATCAGAAATATAGTCCAGTAAAGCATCTCCTCTCGCAAGCAAAGCTATCCCCTCGCAGAGTTTTCCTCAGAAAGAGTTTCTCCCCGCAGAATATTCATAAATAGAAAGGAGTAAATCCACAGCATAGTCATCTCCATTCACCATCCCCGGCAGAAATGAAGAACTCGGCTCCCTAATGCTCTTCAGCAGCAGTCTGGGATATATTTTCCCCGACTGAGAAATATTGCATTAGCATCCCATATCCATACATCATGGCATGCGCATACATATTGCATACAATACAATCTCGTTTATTTTGAGAACATCATCACAATGAATTTCACACATCATGACATTGCATACGACTAACTCTTTAATTTTCAAGAAAGCACCAAAGCAACAAGCTACGTCTAACCAAGGACTATTCCAGAATTTTCCTCAGAGAGTTAATCCAAGATCTCTCTGCTTACTACGTCAGTGGAAGAGGTGCTAAGACTTTTGTCTGGGTCAGTTGAATTGCTACTAAGATTTTCCTGATTACTATGCCAGTAAAAGTTAACCCAAGATCTCTCCGCTCACTATTCCAGTGGAAGAGATTCCAAGACTTTCGTCTGGGTCAGTTAAATCGCTACTAAGATTCTCCTGATTACTATGTCAGTCAAAGTTAACCCAAGATATATCTGCTCACTATTCCGGTGGAAGAGATTCCAAGACATTCGCCAGGGTCCGTTGAATCGCTACTAAGATTCTCCTGATTAATATGTTAGTCAAAGTTATCCCAAGATCTCTCTTCTCACTATGCCGGTAGAAGAGACTACAAGACTTTCGTCTGGATCAGTTGAATCACTACTAAGAGTTGGCTGATTACTATGCCAGTCAAAGTTGACCCAAGATCTCTCTACTTACTATGCCGGTAGAAGAGGTTCCAAGACTTTCGTCTGAGTTAGTTGAATCTCTACTAAGATTCTCCTGATTACTATGCCAGTCAAAGTTAACCTAATATTTTCTCTGGATCAGCCAAATCGACGCTAAGATCTCTCTGATTACAATGCCAGTTGAAGATGTACCAAGACTTTCTTCTGGATCAGTTGAATCGCTACTAAGACTCTCCTGATTACTATGCCATTCAAAGTTAATTCAAGGCCTTTCCTGAGTTTAGTCAAATCGACACTTAAATTCTTATTCTAGTTGAAGACAACTTGAGATCTTTCTCTGGTTCAGTCAAATCGATACTAAGATTTCAATTCCAGTTAAAGAAGCTATGAAGCTCGGAAACTGATCAGATAATAGTCAATCAACAATTCAAGATACTGTGAAGCCTGGAGTACGACCAAATAACAGTTTAATCTCATTTCCCTAGTAAGTCGTTGTGAAGCTTGAAATAGGACTAGATAGCAGTCAGACTTATTATCCTTAGAAAGTCACTGTGAAACCTGGATCCTGACCAGATAGCAGTTCACTTCCGTCTCTTCAATCAAGAGATGAATCCCCAATAGAGTAACAGACAACTGAAGCTCCTATACTCTATTCCCCAAGACAGAGACCAACATTCCTCAGTGAAGGCCTCCCTAAAAACAGGATCAGGAATTCCCACGAAGGAATATCTCACGAAACCATCATTCTCTGGATGGCATGTTTAAGCCCATCTCCAACGAACTTCCGTCATCTCCCCCAAATGGCATCTGTAAGCCCATTCCTAACATCATTAACTATCAGTATTACTTCATGCGAGTGCAAATTTCTGGGTACTCTAGTGTTCAATCATCTTCCACCCTCAGATCACAAAAGGCAGACAAGCCAATATAAATCCTCAAGTTTAAGAATATTGAACAGGGGCAGCTATTGTACCCCAAAATTTGCCCTCCCATTTTCACGCAAAACATACTCCTAGAGGTCCTCAATTGCTCAAGTTGACTAAGGATTGACCAGACAAATCCTCATCTCAAGACAATAAGCCTCAAACTAGGGTTTCAATTTCAAGTAAGATGGTTGAGTTCCCAGGGTCCCAAATGGTCTCCATTTCCCTAATGTGTCCTCAAGATCATCCATGCCAAGTTTTACGCCTTGCACAATAAGTTTGCTCAATCAACTGCTCAAATGCCTGAAAATAAATTGTACTAGGTCAAAAGTCAATTGTGGCCCAAATACAGTCAAACCTCAAGATTTTTGGTCAACATCAATATTTTGAAGTATTATCCATCATTTTATCAAGGGTTTATCATGGTTCATCAAGAAATGCTCCTAACTCATCAAAAGTAAAAAAAATGGCAATTTAGGGTTTCTATAGGAAAAGTCAACCAAACTTTGACCAGGCATAACTTTGTCATTCTTTATCAGAAATTTTTCCATAAAGGCTCATTTTGAATAGAATACAATTCCCTAAAACTTCTCTTCAACCCTCAAATTCAAGAAATGCCTCAATCAAAAGATACAAGTTCAGACATTATATGTCATTTCAAAAAGTCAACAAAAACACATTTTGGGTCAAAGCTCCTTACATGAAAATGGAAGATCCAATTGAGATAAAACCAAAAGGGTTGTTTAGAGGACATCCTAAGCTTTCTAAAAACTCACAGAATACCATCTTAGGGTAAAAAATGAGAGAGATATGCATTTCTAAAGTTGACCAAATTTTGGAAATGTGCATGAAGTCAACATTGATCAAAATTGATTTTTTTCAAATGGGCCCTTGTTTTCTTGCTTGAAACTTGTTCATAAGAGGACCCACGACCCCTGAGCTTATCCATATATTATTGTATTATTTTTATCATTTGTTTTGATTTTTTATTCATTGAAATCAAAATAAATCAATTTAAATAATGGAATAATAAAATAAAATCCAAGATTTGATTTTATGACCACATGATGAGTCTATAATCAGTTGGAAAATCAAGATTTTTGTGCAAGGAATGATTGGGATGAATATAACATGATTTGGACAAATTTAGAAACAAAGTATACAAGATGCAAATCAAATCTCTTCTCATCAATTTTCAAAGATTTAACTCAGTTTTATTGACCTAATTACTTCTACTATATATGCATAACAAACCCTAATGATAAAAAAGAGGATTGGCCGTGTAGAATTGACACAAGAACCTCCAATTTTTTGAAAAAAAAGTGGCATTAGGTTTTGCATTTGTAGGGATATTCAAGGCATTCTAAGGCTTGCAATCGATTCCTGGGCACGTTTGGAAGTTGTTTGGACCATTACCACGCATCAAAGCACCCAGAAATGCCCCATACGATATCCCAGTTTACCCTCCATTCTTGAATTTGATTTTGAATATTTACGCATTATAAATGATTTCTAAACATACATTCATGTTTGTATCATCATTTAGAAGTTGTTTGTATAATTAATTATGAGTTTTTATGCTTACATGAGTAACTGCCATTGCTAGGGTTTAAAGCTTTGTTTTAGGATTTTTAAATACAAGTGAAATTAAGCCAAAAAATGAACACCATTGCATTCACGAGATCAAACCCAGTTGATCTATGTATTTAGATTTCATTTTTATTGCATGGCTATGATTTTTGAAATACGCAGGGTTATGGTTACAACAGGTTGTCCATAGGTAAAAGATCTTGCTAAAACGACAGCCATTGGGGAAGACAAGTGCGCGGCAAGAGCTGGTTGGCTAGTTTGAATGGCGCGCACATGTTTTATTAATTACTGACCATTATTCAATATATTCTTTTATGTTCGTTTGGTATAATGAATGATTAGCTGGCTCCGATTGCAAAGGGGAAGGGTTTAAGGCGCGCGCGTGTGGGAGGTCAGGGGTTCGACCCCTGCCTCCTGCATATTATTTTTCTCATAATCTATTTGCAGATCCAATGTTATCATGCCCAGCGTGTTCATCCTACAACCCAAATTCATCACTCTTGGATCAATCAGCATCCATATCTAACGCCTCCAGGCTGCACCCTTATGATGGACCTCCAGGCTCCTAACAACACTAGATCCAGCGCTGGTGATGGGCCACAAGATTGGGCTTTGGACGAATTCATCCTGCCACCCCCCAGATTTGGGTTTACCCCCCTCAGGCCTATTCCTTCACTCTTTTTTGTTTTTACTATTTTTATTTTTGTTTAATTAATTTAATTCCTTTTTTAAAATCAGTTTTTTATAAAATCAAAAATCACAAAAATAGGACTTAGTTTTTTTTTAGTAAATTAAATTTTGCAAATTAATTATTTTAATCAATTTTAACTTATTTTCATTAATTAAAATTAATTAGGAAATTAGGTCAATTTCAAATCTTTTTTTATAAAAAGATCCAAAAAATGTTTCAAATTATTTTTTAGGGTTTTGCACTTTTTTTCAATTTTAATTCTCGCGCTTAATTATTTTTGCCATACGATTTATTTTTCATTATTGATGTAATTACGCCCGGTTTGTAATAATTAGGGTTTTAATTCCGCATTTTTACCTTTCAAACGTTAATTAAGTAAATGCATAAAAGCCTTGTAATTGTTATGAATTTTATCTTTCCGCCATTTATTTTCCCGCACGATAAACTGTTTAGATGAATGGTTAATAGGGTTGCATGAAAGATCATGATTAATTGAACCTAAATAACCCTAACTGCGCAAGATAAGATATATCTGAAAAAGACACACTTGCACCCCTAGGGTATTACCTCACTGGGTTGCCTTCGAAAACAATGTTCATGTCCCTCGAAACGTAGGGATACTCTTAGCAAAGACCCTCGGTTAAAATCGTCATAAAGATCATAGTCCCTAAAATGTCCCTCGAGTTACCTGCAAGAATTGATCTTATGATGATAGTCCCTTCGAAATGCTAAGGTATCCTTACATGTTTCCTTCAATGACCGCACGTCCCTTTCGATAGTCCCTCATACATCCAACGGCTAAGGTTACCTACTCACTAATAGTAGGATAACACGGTCTAAAGGATAGGAGGAAAAGAACGCCTCTTTTCGAGTAGGTAGATAACTGTTAGGTACTTGCTCAAATCATATTTTTACACCCTACACTTTCAAACATACTTTTCAAACAAAGTTTTTTAAAACACTTTATCACACTCTTGATGACCGATACAAGAGTTACAATAAAGTGAATCGCCGCACTAAGGAATTTTCAAAGCTTTTCAAACACACAAACACGAAAGCAATTTTAGAAAATGAGCAAGTACCTAGGAGCCCATGGAAAACCATGGATGGAAAGGGTGCTAACACCTTCCCTTTCCATAATTTATCCCCCGTACTCAGAAATCTCGAAAAAAGGTATTTTTTTGTTCTTTTCGCCCATTCCTTTGTTAGATAAAAGAAAAGACGGTGGCAACTCTTTCTTACCGCGACATTTGTGAACAAAAAATGAAAACCAGTATTGAACAGTCGGTTCTGCCATCATATCACATCGTCTATCTCATGGGCAGAAGGTTTTCCATCAACAACGTCCTTTGCGGGTATTTCTGTCACGACCGGCTCAACAAATTTCTCCTTCCCTCTAGCATCAGTACTTGGCTTGGCTATAGTAATGCGGATGGGTGCCTTTGTAACAACTGGTGGTGAGATATTGGGTGAAAAGATTCTCCCAGTTCAAGGTACCTTACTTGAGCCAGTTATGTTATCGACATCATCAGCTTTGTCTTCTTCGATCCATGTGTCTTGTTTTATCCCATGGTAAAATACCTCAGCACCATAGTTCCATGGCACTACCATGTTTGAAGAGTAGGGAGTTGGTCTGGGATTGGTAATTATTAAGGGAGCAACAATTGGTTCATTTGAAATCTTGATAGGACCTTCAGAGGAGATCCTAAGAGGCTTGTTTGAGATGGTGATAATGGAGAGGTCTTCACATTTGTTAGTCAAACTTTTGGCAAGAGGAGTCTTCTCAAATAGGATTCCGTGGCTATCCATCAGGCGTTGAATGCCTTCCTTCATCCCTTCACATCCATTGCGTTGTTTGGCACAACAAACACAATCTTTCTCACAACCAGGGAAGATCCCGACTTTTAACATATTATTTTTGATGATATTCAAAGGAGTAGTCAAGTGTTCAACAGAGGCAACAAAAATTGTATCTTCAACAACATTAACACCCTCGCCATGGTTTGGCATAGGTGCGGTGATTACATTTGGAGTTGGAGGAGGATCAAACTCAATAGTCTTATTATCGATCAAATCCTGGATTTTATTCTTCAAGGCCCAACATTAGTCAGTCTCATGCCCGGTGTGATCGGTGGGAATAAAACTGACTGTTTTAGAATGCTGGTTCGCGTTTGCGTTTGTTTTTGCAAAATGTCGCGGTAAGCAAGATTCGCCACCGTCTTTTATTTTATCCAACAAGGAAAGGACAAAAGCACAAAAAAATTCCTTTTCGAGATATTTCTCGGGTTCGGGAGGTAGATTATAGAAAGGGAAGGTGTTAGCACCCTTTCTATCCGTGGTTATCCACGGGCTCTTAGGTACTTGCTCACTATGTTTTCAAAAGTTTGCTTTTCTTTGTGATTGTGATAGACAACAAATATTAAATAAAAAAAAAACAAAATGTCAAGCCTGGAAATAATAAAAAACGCGCTAATTTTTTGAATAGACCAATGGCACTAAGACACGCCATCGTCTTCTTCACGAAGGCCTGGTCATTTACCTACAGATTTCCATCCGCATGAAGTTTCGTGTGACATTTCCAAAATCCATCCTAGGTCACAACAATACAAGTTACGACCATCATTGGATTCCTCTCCCTCCCATGAACTCGTCCATGGCCATTATTGGCCTTAACTTAACCTACACACAAAACGCCTAAAAAACATACACAAGAACCCTAGGTTCTGGATAGGGGTTAGAGGCCACAAAAATCAAATTAAGTAATGCAGTTTGCTTATAAATTTAATAGTCGGTATGAATATGCAAGAGATTTAGCACAACGATGCAGAAAAAACTGAGTTACGATTCTATGTGCAGAGCAATGTTCATGGAGACTTACAATGCATTATGGGCAATGAAAAGGCTTCCTTTTGACGTGTATAGCTCCACCGGATGGTAAGGAAGAGAGCTGCGTTTTTCTTTTGGTCTGAATTCACCTCTAAACCAAAATTTGATCACCACTTTTTCAAGGTTTTTTTGCAAAACTGTTCTGGCCGTTTCCATAGAGCTTTTGTGCGTTTTTTCGTGTGTCTTTGATTTGTGAGGCTTGCTTGTATATAATGGAATGAATTAGGGTTGAAAACCTGGCCTCAATCTTCCTCCATCAATGTCTTGATTCTTGATTTGATTTACTTTGAATATCATTCCAAAAATAGCCTAATTCAATCTTTTTGTCCACACCATGCCTTTACACGGATTTGATTTGATTTCTTCATAAAGACTTTCTATTTTTGATTCAATCACGTTCCAATCTGCTTTCATGCGTTACTGCCAGCCTGTTATGAGCTGTTTGGGCCTCCAACATGATGAAAATCGAAAGCTGACTTACAGATCCACTTCCCTTCGATTGACACTCCCCTTGCTTCAATTGCTTCAAAGTCCCAATTCGAACTACTCCAGTTTCGATGTCACAACCCCTTCGATTGAGACTCCCCCTGCTTCGATTGCATATTTGCAAGGGACACATGCCATTGTGAACTTTGGGTGAACCTGGACAGGTTAGGATATGTGTTTTTGCTTAGTCATGCCAGCCTACTTCATTCCTTCGAATCTGCCTTCTTTGCCAGCTTCAAAGTCCAATTAGAATATATTTAGAACATTCCCTATTAGACAACTTCGACCAGACCTTGGCCTTGTGATGAGTCTAAGTTCTGATTCAAATTGTTCAGAACTTCCTTCATCAGAGCATCTTAGATTAAGAGAAACTCTGCACTGAAATGCCATTCGAAGGTCATTTCGTTCTGATGTTCTTATTAAGGGAAACTTTGAACTGAAATGCCATTCGAAGGTCATTTTGTTCTGATGTTCTTATTAAGGGAAACTCGGAAGTTCCAGTCGAAGGACACTCTGAAGTTCCAGTCCAAGGACCTTTTGAAATGCCAATTGAAGGGTATTTGTTAAAATTCCAATCGAAAGGCTTTGTTAACAGGCCAATCGAAAGGTGTTGTTCATGCTAATCGAAGGACATGGTTAACATGCCTGTCGAAGCTTCCTTGACACAATGCTAAATCGAATGATCCCTTGGCATGCCAATTGAAATGCTTGGCCCAGGGTGCCAAACGAAAAGGTCTTTCAGAATTCCAATCGAAGGCCTTGACACACTGCCAATTGAAGTGCTTGTCCATAATTCCAATCGAAGTGCTTGTCCATGCCAATCGAAAGGCTCCTTCAGAATACCAATCGAAGGGTCTTTCAGAATGCCAATCGAAAGGTACTTAAAGCACCACTCAAAAAATTTCTTTTTCCTTAGGCAAGGGTTTCTGGTCAACCATGTAGGGGGGAGACTTTGGAAAACATGAGAGGGCAAATTTTGGGGTACAACACCTGGGGCTACTTAAGTGGTAGGCACATTTAGCATTCAGATTATACTTTGGCGAAGAGGTATCTGGGTTGGCACGAGGATCGTGCAATGTCACCAAATTAGCCTTGAGTAAGTTTTGTAAGGCTTGAGACAGTGACATGCCTAACCTCGTAAATTGTCTTCTCGGAGTTTCAAAACATTGATGATTTGTAGATGGTCTTGGAGTAGGAGTTGGATTGGAGATTCGGACAGCATTGACAGACGGATAATCATTCTTCTTGGTACGGGCCCTTTCCCGGTACACAACATTGATTTCCTTCTTTACAGCAAAAGGTTTCTTTACAGGATTGGAAGTGGAGGCAGATTTCGTGGGAATCTTCCCACTTTTGATGCCACTTTCAACTCTTTCACCGGTTAAGATTAATTCGATGAATCCGGAAGAGGAACAACCAACCAATAGATTAAAGAATGGACCAGGTAAAGTTCCCCTTAACATGTCATTGTTCTCCCTATCAGTCAAAGGTGGTTAAACCCTACTGGAGAGGTCTCTCCACTTTTGTGAATATTCTTTAAATCCTTCATTCTTCCCCATGGTCATTTCTTGCAACTGAACCCTTTCGGCGCCAAGTCGGCGTCAGACTGGTACTGATGGTAGAAGGAGGTAGCTAAGTCCTCCCAAGTATTGATACAAGACTCATCTAACTGGTAAAACTATTCCAGTTGTGTTCCGGTCAAGCTCTCTTGGAAAAATTGAACCCAGAGTTTCTTATCAGTAGTGTGCGACTGTATCTTGTGCACATAAGATTTCAGATGAAGTTTTGGACAAGAAACTCCATCGTACTTTGCAAAGACTGGTATTTTGAATTTGTAAGGAATAACAACCCCAAAGATCAAACCCAAATCATCAAAATCTAAATCGGGGACTGCTTGGATCTCAACAGCCTTCAACCTGTCTTCTAGTTGTTTGTACTTGACATCGGCGGGTGGATACTGGTCGTCAAAATAATCATCATCAGATGCTTGATCATTAACATAGTCAGCCTGGGTACTC
Organism: Vicia faba; assembly: GCA_948472305.1. Lineage (NCBI taxonomy): Eukaryota > Viridiplantae > Streptophyta > Magnoliopsida > Fabales > Fabaceae > Vicia > Vicia faba. The sequence continues at coordinate 16,047,535 of OX451736.1, read as the reverse complement.
TTAACCTCACCAATCTAATTCTCGTCTTCTTCAGATGACTCTTCCACTACCGGGATCTGACGAACCAACTCTTTGAACCTTCTACTCATGTTGAGCAGAGCTTTCTTCTTGGGTTTTTTCTTAACATCCAGCAATGCCATCATATGTTGCTGCCCCTTGGCTAGGGCCGGTAGAGGCCCTTGGAATTGAGAGTTTTGTTCCTGAAGATCCTTCACAGTTTTCTCTAGATCCATCTTGCTTAAATGAACAGCAGAAAGATAAAGAAACCTGTTATGTGAAAACTTGTCATGTTATGATGCATGGAAGATGTATATGTGAATGATTTCAAGGATTTATGGAATTTAAATTTTCATAGACAAAGGAATGAACAAACATCAATTTTCATTAATTTAGTTCAAAATATTACAACATGCCTCTTGGGCTTACAAAATAACTTTCTAAGATAAAAAGACTGAACGCATCCTCTTCGGTGCAACGTAGGCGTTCACACTTTTCTCTTCTTGTAGCTGCTTTGTAAGCTCCAAGACCCTATTCAAACTAGCATAGAATTGAGCTTCGAAAGTATATCGTTCTTCTTTTAGCTGAATCCAACCTTTTTGTAAGTCTTTGAGAGAAGTAGGCATGTCGGTATGGAAGACAGTGTAGGGAACATCTCCTTATACCATAGGCTCCATAATAACTGGTAAGATAGAGGGATAAGGCATCACAAGTTTCTGAGCACGAGCTCGTACCCACTTAAGGTAAGGCTCAAAGGGAATGGAATTCTTGTGTCCCAGCATCTTGCAACCCACTTTTCTCACCATCCTCCAAGCTCGTATAAACCTCTGGTGGTAACTCTGATCGTTGCTCTCGTAGTCGAATACCACTCCTTGAATGAGCATCTCTTGTGGACCATCCCTTTGGGCATAACCAAAATGTTGTAAGGCTAAGTAGGGGTTGTAAGTGATACCTCCCCTAATGCCAAGTAAAGGGACATTAGAGAATTCACCACAACGATCAACGATAGTAATATTCTCCAAGGATCGAGAACACCAATGAACATTTGAATGTCTGAGCATCATCAACCTATGGGACCACCTCAAACCTTGATCTTTCTTCAACACAGACCGGGGAAGATGAGAAATAAACCATCTGGCCAAGAGAGGAGTGCAACACATGAGGATCCCTCTCTTCCTCATAGTGCGAGAGTGAAAAGAATGTAGGATATCTCCCAACAAGGTAGGCACCGGATTGCAAGACATGAAGATTTTGACAGCATTAACATCTATGAGTTGGTCAGGGCTAGGAAACAAAACCATCCCATAGATGAGAAGGTCCAAGATTTCTTCAAAAGCCTGTAAGTCCAAAGAGTTCCAACAATCTTGAGCTTTCTTAAACAAGAACTTGGCCAAGAAACCTTTGACACCACTCCTTGTTTCCCAATTAGTTATGATATTAGATTGTTTCAAGTTGTTGTACCCCAAAATTTGCCCTCCCATATTCTTCAAGGTTTGTCAAGAGTCATCTTCAAATGGTTCAAGACTACTCAAGGGTTGCACAGTAAGACCACCTCCTAAGGCAGCCATAATTAGGGTTTTGGTTCTTTCATGGAATTTGAGATTTTTAATGGCTCAATCAAGTCTCATGGGCCTATATACATTTCCAAGCATCTACATGTCAAGTCTCAAGTCTCACAGTCCCAAGTTACACAGTCAAAAGCCCTATTTGCTCTACAGTCAACTGCAGGGGTAAAATGGTCATTTCACAGTCAAAAGTCAAACTTTTTGGTCAACATCTTATTTTGAGCACACAATCATCATTTGATCAAGTCTTGATCATGATTCCTCAAGCATGGCTCAAAAATCATCAAGGATGCAAAAGTTTCCATTTTTGGACAGCTGAAAAGTCAACTGTAACTTGACCAAGGCATACCTTTTTCATGGTTCATCAGAAAAATCCCATCCAATGCTCATTTTGAAGGGGATGACATTTCCTAAAACTCATCTTCACATTCCAAGTCCAAGAAATGCTCTCACAAAAAGTTATCAATTTCTACATTATAGGTCAATTTCAAAAGTCAACAAAAAGGCATTTTAAGTCAAAGACCATAACTTGATATTGGTAAATCCAAATGACATGGGACCAAAGGCATTGGTTAGAGGACTTCAAGACCTTTCTAAAATGTCCAAGAACATGTTCATATGATCAAAATGGAGCAAGATATTCATTGGAGAAGTTGGGAAATTTTCATGAATTTGCAAAAGTCAATTATCCTTAAAACTTCAATTTTTGACAAAAGGGCCCACTTTCTTCCACTTGATTCAGCCTTGTCATGCCACAAACGTGTCCCATGATTAATTTCAAGATCAAACATTTATTTTTCCATTTTATTTAATTTTTATTGATTTAATTCATTTTAAATCCATAATAATTCAAATAAAATCTAAAAATTAATGGAATAGCATCTTTGTGATTTGAATAGCTTTCATATACCATGTGCCAACTAACAAACTCGTGCTAAGCCTTTTCTGTGCATAAACTCCTAGTTTTGAACCAAATTTGGAAAGTTCTTCAATGGTGGTCAACCAAATCTCCAAACTTAATTACACAAGGATGCAAGCCCAAATTTGGAGCTAGACTGGTTGCCATATACATATGCAAGGAGGCTAAACCTAATTCACGACCTAAGCATTGCTGAAATGGCCAAAAACAAAACTGAAAATTGTTGAAAAAGTAGGAGATCAAAAACGGTGTTGCAAGTAAATCCATAATAATTCATTTTAAATCTATAATAATTCAAGTAAATCTAAAAAAATTAATTAAATGGTATCTTATGGTTTTAATAGCCTTCATGAAGCATTTTCAACCTACCAATTTCGTGCTAAGATCATTTAGGCATGAAAATTCAAATTTTGAACAAGCTTTGAAAGGCCTTTAATGGTGGTTAAGACAAAATCCAAAGCTTAATTGCAATGGTTAAAGGCTCCTAAATGTGACTTATTCTCACTCATTACTATATATACAAGCCTTGCAAGCCTCATTCACAACCTAGAGTGTGCACAAACGGCCAGAGCAAAAACTGAAAATTGTCCAAAAAGTGAGAGATCAAAAGCATAGTTGCAAGCGTTTTCAGATCAAAGCAAGCACGTAGCTTTCTTCCTTGCCACCCCCTGAAGCCAAAGCAACCACAAACGCGTCCTAAGGTACACTGAATAGCGCTGTAAGTACTCACGAAATCACCTCTGAACATGGAGTCGTGTTTTCCCATTCTTGCATTTTTTTTGGAAAATAATAGCATCTTCATACTCCATACCTGATTTCCAATGCAACTGTTACATTCAATTTCATTTTTAGGTTTCGTATGACAATACCCGTGCCTAGGGTTTGTTTGCTTTGTTTTTAGGTATTTTTTCTACAGGTGAAATTGGGACGAACCATGAGCATCAACGTGATCAGGAGACGTGGGCGATTACAACATTTTATTTTCTCTTTTTTATTTTCTTTTCTTTCATAATTTCCCTTTTATTAATTATTAGTTTTTATTAATTATTTAATTAACCAATTAACATTTTTTACAATAAAACAAAAAAGAACATTTTATTATTTATTAACTTATTTTGTAAATAAATGTAAATTAAATTAACTAGCTTAATTAGTTTAATTTTAACATTATTTTAATAAGTAAAATTAATTTAGAATTAGGTCTTTCACTTTCATTTTTTAATTTCTTTTTTTATTTTATTTCATTAAAAACATAAAAACACAAAAATATCATTTTTTTTAATTAATTAATTAATTAGTTATTAGTTTTAATTTCATTTAATCACAAAAAAAAAGGACAAAAAAATTCATTTCTTTTCTTAAAAGGGTCAAAACCCTTAGGACGTTCCCGATTAAATTTCTTCTCGTGCGCATCTATTTATTTTGATTATTTATGTAACTGTCTCCAGATATGTAATAGTTAAATAGGAATTTTACCGCTTTATTTAATTTCTCGCATTTACTTACCAAAACGGGTTTTTGTTTTTGGCGATGTATAGACCCGCGCCTTGTAATATCGTAGAATTTATATTTCTGCAATTTATTTTCCGCACTCCTAACTGTTAACAATGCATGAAAGAATGTATGTAAATAAAACCAATCCGTAGCTCACAAATAACATGTACAAGATAAACATAATATGAAAACAACACACAAAGCACATGCCACTTCTAGGGTACGCCTCACTGGTTGCCTCGAACGTGGTCATCAAGTATAAGGTGTCTTAGAGGTCGCCCTTTTGCCTAAGATCCAGTTGCCTCGAAACGGTTGCCTCGGATAAAAGGATCTAGGATATTAGGGTTACTTCTAAGGTGTCCTACCGTTGCTTCGGTGACCACACATGTCCCTTAATCGAATTGACCCGAACACCTCCAACGATGTTACTACCTACCTCTCAATGGTGGGATAGCACTATCTAAAGGATTCTTACACAGCCTAATTCCTTAGAGTAGGTAGACTTCTCTTAAGTACTTGCTCTTTCTCAAAACAAACAAAAATACTTTTCACACTTCACACTTTCTAAAAGTTTTCAAACAAATTTTTCACACACTCTTGAGGACAGATACAAGAGTTACTTAGAAATTTTTCAAACAAAACTTTTTCAAAACCCACACACATTTGAAAAGCAAACAATTTTGAAAACATAAGAGCAAGTACCTAAGAGCCCGTGGATAACCACGGATAGAAAGGGTGCTAACACCTTCCCTTTCTATAAATCTACCTCCCGAACCGAGAAACATTCTCAAAGAAGGAATTTTGCTGTGCTTTTGTGCTTTCCATGTTGGAGAACATAAAAGACGGTGGCAACTCTTGCTTACCGCGACATTTCGCGAAACCATCTAAAAACAGTCAGTTCTATTTCCATCGATCACAGAACTGGCGACTCTGCTGGGGACAATACTAAAAGTGAGGTGTACCTTAGGACTAAGATCACTTGTGTTTTCAATTGCCTGATTTGTTTGCTTTAATGTTGTTGGGCCTGTCTTGGGAGTTTCATAGATCCTAACCTGGATCTGGGGGATACCTTCTTAGAAAGTAGCAACAAACTGTGAGGGAACTGTGCGGGGTATACCGACACGGTTGAAGCAGTTTGCTACGTTGATGTGGCACTTTGGTGAGTACCGGTAACCCTTGAGTCAAGTCAAGGAGAGTACGGGGCCGTCGCGTGGTGTCGTGAAGCATCAACTGACCTTAGGAACCTTAATTGAACCATCCTGGCCTCTTTAGGGGTAGTGAGATGACTGACTTTGGTGCAGTCCGAAGTTGGTTGATACTCGATACTACACTCATTGATGGTTACTTTCTTGGAATATTTTGATCGTCAGTTTAGTGGCTAAATCAAAACAATGAACACAGAAAACAACCCAATGATATTGAGCTCCTTAGAACCCGATTACTTTTGATAGGACAGGTTTTTGAGCCCACCAACTTCAAGAGGGTAGTACCCCAAACTTCATGCTGGCCTGAACTCTCAGGGCTCTCTGTGTGACTTGTGTGCTTTCAAACTTGAATTACTTGCATGCTTGTTATCTGACACTTGAGTTTCTTGCAGGTTTTGTTTACAGTCCTTAATCTGGACTCATAACAGGGTTTACCTACATTACTCCACGCATAGCATATCATCATACCATCATACCATTGCATACATCCTACATAAGGACTAATCCATTTCAAGGATCTCAAGGGTCTGTGATGCAGGTCATGATGAATCAAATGTCAAACAACAGGGGCAAAGAGGATTTATTTTCCTCCAGCCAAAGTTAATGACTTGAGTCAGGGGCTATGACCCACTCGATATGGTGAGCCTTGACTCTTGAAGAAGGACTCTCATCAACATGAAGTTCCTTCCATCAAGCTACAAAATTCAAATTCTAACAATTTTTCTTGTTTACCCTGCGAGATCCTTGAAAACATCGCATGCATACATATATATCACGGCATTACAGGTACTCCTTTGACAGGTCACTTACCATCTTCGCTGTTTATTTCAGCAATGGCTTCCCAACAAAACAACCAGGATCTTCATGCTCAAGAGACTCAGTTCGGGGAGATCCTCCTAAATCTATCCAAGGGGCAGGAAGAGCTGAGAACACTCCTCATGGGACTTTGGTCAAGAACAGTCCTGAAGACGATAAGGACGAACGACTGAAACGTCTACAAGCTGAAGTGGATACAATGAGAACCCAGATGCTGGGGCAAATGGCTCTTATCCAAGACTTATCTCAAAGACAAGGAGAGCTCAGGGTTCTCGTCAACCAACTACTTCGGGATAACCAACTGGGGCAAACATCTAAGGTTGAAGAGAAAGCCATCATTCAACCACCTGTGGGGCAAGAAGACCGGGGAAAAGCTCCTCAGTTTGCTTCAGGGTCACAAGCCCAACATCAACCTCACCAGCGTCAACAAGATAATCGGCGTAAGCGAAATACGTCTGGAAGACATTTCTCGGAGACTGGTATACCATCATCACTGATACTGAGACACTTGTTGGAGGTCAAGCTGATTGCTTTAAAGGATCCTCCTAAGACTCTCAACATAACCTCCCTAAAATACAATCCTGATGAAAGGTGTGCTTACCATTCTGACAGCCCTGGACATGACACTGACGACTGTTGGAGCCTGAGGAACAAGATTCAAGACTTGATCGACGGAAGGGTGCTAGAGTTCATGCCGGGTGGTAAAATGAACATCTTCTGCTGAGAATCTTCCATCTGAGATGACTAGTTTAAACTAAGAAACTTTTGTTCATTCGAATGTTCAAGTTGTATTTTTCTTTGATTGTTTAAACATTTTATTCATATCAAACTCTATTATTTCATTAATGCATTACACGTGTCTTATTTTGAAGTAATTGTGTTCACTATATTCAAAATTGCTTTTATTTTTCTTGATGTTCAAACTCTCGATTAATAATTCTAAGTCTCTTGAAGGAGGATGACGAAAACGATACCACAATCTACAATATGCTTTTGAACAAACCCCGCTGATGAGGTACAGACATTGTTTCAATTCCTAAACACCGGAGTTATAAGGAAGATAATCCCTCGTCAACCCCTTTGAGCCAAAGAAGTAGGAGTTTTTCTTTTCGAAAATTAAAACCCTTAATCATAACCTGGGGCAGGGTAGTTCTCTCAGTCTGATCCAAGTGCACAACGAATGGCACCAGAGGAGCCCTTACAAAACAAAAGACAGTGATGGCTCCAAATAATCATAAAGACAGGCAGTCATTATCCCTCAGAAATAAAAACCCAATAAGTCAAAACCTATGAAGGAGACTTACAAAGCTGGGGCATCCCGCTAACTGTAATTCCAAAAAAGGAAACAGTTCAGGCAAAAAACAGGGATAACAAAAATAAAAAAAAAGAAAGAGGTCCCACAAACCCTCAACCAAAAAAAAAGGGAATGACTGCCTATTCAAAAAAAATTGTCAATATCCGAACCATCACTGGTATATCAGAGCAAAAGACTCAAACAAGGTCTAATGCACGATCAGCTGAGTTTAGGTTTGAAGAACATCACGAAGAACAGGTGGGTACAAACAAAATTTGAGCCTTTATCCTTTGTTTCTTAAACCGTGAACAAGGCCACGTTACAACCCTTAAAAGTCCTAACTGAAGCATGGGTTAGTTCGAAAGTATACTGATACGAAAGGTATCCTGACTCCTTAAGGCTTGCGGTAAAATAACGAGTTGACATCACATTTTACTAAACTTGCTTGTTTTACTAAAAAAATACATTTTCAAAAAACTTCAAGACAAACATAAGCTTTGCATTTTTAAATAACATTGTTTGCATATGACTATTTGTTTGAACATCATAGAAGTTCGCACGATGAATGTCTAATGAACAAAAGCACCTCCAATCAAGGGACATGGCATGATCATTATCTATCATCTGGGGCAGTTAAGTCAAGATTCGAAGAATCTCTCAAAAGGCCAACCAGCTTGGGGCAAATCTCCATCTGGATCACTTGGGGCATTGGAAGATCAAACGAAGATCTTCTGGTGGTATGGTAACACTGCACTACTGACAGTGACAACTTCCTGTATCCTAAGAGCGTGGACATAGTCAAAAAAATATTACGCATAATCAAAAGACCCGCTAGGTTGACACACCTAGGCAAAAATAAGGGCTTCCCGGCGAACCAAAAGGGTTTGGGCAAAATAAGGGATGAAACGAAAAAATCTGTACACCCGGCAAGTCGAAAACCTGAAAAGGCGGCTTGGGCAAAAATGGGTATCCCGGTGGACTGAAAACCCGAAAAGGCGGTCCAGGCAAAAGTTAGGGATCAAAGCGTACGACTATCTCGTCACTTTCCTACCAGAAGAAGGTTCATCAATCAGCAGTTATCAAGCACCTCCTAGGTCTTTTTTCTCCCGCAGAAACACGGGAAATAATGAGTTGTCTGGGCGATCTAGTTGCTCTGTCCGCCAAGGTACCAAGGTAGGTTCAGCTGAAGAACGTAACCAAGATACCTTCACTCCCTGTAGAGTAAGATAAGATTCAGCAACACTCTCTCCCTAGCAGAGTTAGTCTCTCATCAGCCCTGAAAAGGCACGATATCTCCAGCAAGTCAACAACACTCTCCCCAAGTAGAGTTAATCTACTGTCAGCCTTAAGGAAGTTGGGTATCCCTAGAAAATCTTAATATTCCCCAGCGGAGTATACAGATATTCCTAAACAAGCATCCCCGACAATCTTAATATAAGATTGTTCCCCGGCGGAACACCAGACATCCCATTGGAGCCACTTCCCCAGTGCAGTCCAAACGTTTCCCCAGGAGAGTTGAATTATCCTCCCCAGTAGATTCTGGAAGCTTATCCCCAGTAGATTCTGGAAGCTTATCCCCTGCAGAGTACGAACGCTCTCCCCGGCTTTATTCAGAAGGTTACTCCCCACCAGGGCTTATAACTGGGTTATCCTCAGCTAATTACCACAGAAAGATCGTCCTCGGCGAAGCTCTTCCTACCCCCAGCGGAGTTCATCAGAATCCTCAATGAAACATATCAACGGAATCCCCAATGGAGTTATCATCAAAACCTCAGCGAAGTATCTCTTCCCATAGAGTAATTCCCCGCAGAGTATCTCTCCAACAGGTTTATTCCCCAACAAAGTCATCTTCTCTTAGCGGTTTATTCTTACAACCAAACATCCCCAACGGAAACGAAGAACTCCACTCTTCAACATCAGCCCAGGATTCGACAAACTCCCGGCATTCGTCAAGGATTTATTTTCCCAGACGAGAATACATTCATAAATATCACATCTTCATACATTATAACATGCACACGCATCATACAACACAAATCTCATTTATTTTTGAGAACATCTTAAAATCATGCAGTTCATGCAACATGACATTGCATACAACTAATACTTTGCCTTTTCAGAAAAAAGTCAATCAAAAGATGATTACCATCTACCTTTACAGTTCTAGATCAACACCGGTAACAAGCCAGGAAAATTCTGTGGACGACTGATCATGGGTTAATATCCGAAACCAAAAAGGACAATTATCTACTTGATCATCCTCAGGAAACCCTACAACGGTTCCTTTTCTTTCAGAAGAAGTCTTACACGGGCTCATCAACAGGAAACCCTACACCGGTTTCCTTCTCAACCTCAGATGTAGTTTTACACGAACTCATCATCAGGCAACCCTATGCCGGTTCCTTTTCTTTCAGAAAAATTCTGACACGGACTTATCTTAAGATGACCTTACCCCGGTTCATCAAGAAGTTTTGCACGAACTTATCCTGCAGTAACCTTACCCCGGTTCCTCCAGAAGTCTTACAAGGACTTATCTCAAGATGACCTTACCCCGGTTCATCCAGAAGTTTTACACGAACTTATCCTGCAGTAACCTTACCCCGGTTCCTCCAGAAGTCTTACACGGACTTATCTCAAGATGACCTTACCCCGGTTCATCCAGAAGTTTTACACGAACTTATCTTGCAGTAACCTTACCCCGGTTCATCCAGAAGTTTTACACGAACTTATCCTGCAGTAACCTTACCCCGGTTCCTCCAGAAGTCTTACACGGACTTATCTCAAGATGACCTTACCCCGGTTCATCCAGAAGTTTTACACGAACTTATCCTGCAGTAACCTTACCCCGGTTCCTCCAGAAGTCTTACACAGAATTATCTCAAGATGACCTTACTCCGGTTCATCCAGAAGTTTTACACGAACTTATCCTATAGTAACCTTACCCCGATTCCTCCAGAAGTCTTACACGGACTTATCTCAAGATGACCTTACCCCGGTTCATCCAGAAGTTTTACACGAACTTATCCTGCGGTAACCTTACCCCGGTTTCTCCAGAAGTCTTACACGGACTTATCTCAAGATGACCTTACCCCGGTTCCTCCAGAAGTCTTACACGGACTTATCCCGAAGTAAACTTACCCCGGTTCCTCCAGAAGTTTTACACGAACTTATCCTGAAGAAACCCTACACAGGTTCTCTCTTCCCAAAGATGCAGTTTTACATGGACTCGTCATCAGAAACCCTACCCAGGTTTTACTTCTTCCAGGATGCAGTTTTACACGGACTCATCATCAAAGTAACCCCACACAGGTTCCCTTCTCAAACTCCAGACGTAGTTTTACACGGACTCGTCATCAGTAAACCCTACACAAGTTTCCTTCTCAGCTCTAGATGCGGTTTTACACGGACTCGTCATCAAAGTAACCCTACACAGGTTCCTTCTCCATTTCAGATGCAGTCTTATACGGACTCATTATCAGTAAACCCTACACAGGTTTCCTTCCTCCAAAGATGCAGTTTTACACGAGCTCATCATCAGTCAACCCTACACAGGTGTCTTTCTTTCCAAGATGCAGTTTTACACGAGCTCATCATCAGGCAACCCTACACAGGTTCCCTCTTTCAACTCACAAAATTACAACTCAACAGACAGTCTCCAAATGGCATCTATAAGCCCATTCCCGACAAGGTTCTGTCACATATCCAGATGGAATCTATAAGCCCATCCTCCCATCCATCACATTTCCAAAATGGCATCTATAAGCCCATTCCCGACAAGGTTCTGTCACGCCTCCAGATGGCATCTATAAGCCCATCCTCCTATCCATCATCTCTCCAAATGGCATCTGTAAGCCCATTCCCGACATCACACTACTGATATTCTACTATGTGAGTGCAAATTTCTGGGCACTCTAGTGTTCAATTATCTTCCACCTTCGGATCACGAAAGGCACGCAAGCCAATCTACGTCCTCAGGTATAAGAAGATTGAACAGGGGAAACTGTTGTACCCCAAAATTTTCCCTCCCATATTCTTCAAAGTTTTGACAAGCATCATCTCAATTTGCTCAAGTCTACTCAAGGGTTGCACAATTCAAACACCCTCCTAAGCCAGTCAAATTAGGGTTTTGGTTCTTGCAAGGAAGTTGAGGTATTCAAGGGCTCAATCAAGTCCCATATGCTCATATACATTGTCAAGCACCTACATGTCAAGTTTCAAGGCTCACAAGGTCAAGTTGCACAGTCAAAAACCCTAATTGCTTCACAATCAACTGCAGGGGCAAAATGGTCATTTGGCAGTCAAAAGTCAAAAAATTTGGTCAACATCTTATTTTGAAGCCACAATCATCATTTGATCAATTCTTGATCATGATTCCACAAGAATGGCTCAAAAATCATCAAGATGCAAAAGTTTCCATTTTTGGACAGCTTAAAAGTCAACTGTAACTTGACCAAAGCATAACTTTTTCATGGTTCATCAGAAAAATCCCATCCAATGCTCATTTTGAAGGGGATAACATTTCCTACAACTCATCTTCACATTCCAAGTCCAAGAAATGCTCTCACAAAAAGTTATCAATTTCAACATTATAGATCATTTTCAAAAGTCAACAAAAAGGCATTTTAAGTCAAAGACCATAACTTGAGATTGGTAACTCAAAATTACATGGGACCAAAGGCATTGGTTAGAGGACTTCTAGACCTTTCCAAAATGTCCAAGAACATGTTCATATGATCAAAATTGAGCAAGATATGCATTGGAGAAGTTGGGAAATTTTTGTGAAATGGCAAAAGTCAACTATCCTTAAAACTTCAATTTTTGACAAAAGGGACCACTTTTTTCCACTTGATTCAGCCTTGTCATGCCACCCACGTGTCCCATGATCAATTTCAAGATCAAATAATTACTATTCTATTTTTATTTAATTTTTATGGATTTAATTCATTTTAATCCATAATAATTCAAGTTAATCTAAAAAATTTAATTAAATGGTATCTTATGGTTTGAATAGCCTTCATGAAGCATTTGCAACCTACCAATTTCGTGCTAAGCTCATTTAGGCATGAAAATTCAAATTTTGAACAAGCTTTGAAAGACCTTTAATGGTGGTTAAGACAAAATCCAAAGCTTAATTGCAATGGTTAAAGGCTCCTAAATGTGACTTATTCTCACTCATTACTATATATACAAGCCTTGCAAGCCTCATTCACAACCTAGAGTATGCACAAACGGCCAGAGAAAAAACTGAAAATTGTCCAAAAAGTGAGAGATCAAAAGCATAGTTGCAAGCGTTTTCAGATCAAAGCAAGCACGTAGCTTTCTTCCTTGCCACCCCCTGAAGCCAAAGCAACCACAAACGCGTCCTAAGGTACACTGAATAGCGCTGTAAGTACTCACGAAATCACCTCTGAACATGGAGTCGTGTTTTCCCATTCTTGCATTTTTTCTGGAAAATAATAGCATATTCATACTCCATACCTGATTTCCAATGCAACTGTTACATTCAATTTCATTTTTAGGTTTCGTATGACAATACCCGTGCCTAGGGTTTGTTTGCTTTGTTTTTAGGTTTTTTTTCTACAGGTGAAATTGGGACGAACCATGAGCATCAACGTGATCAAGAGACATGGGCGATTACAACATTTTATTTTCTCTTTTTTATTTTATTTTCTTTCATAATTTCCCTTTTATTAATTATTAGTTTTTATTAATTATTTAATTAACCAATTAACATTTTTTACAATAAAACAAAAAAGAACATTTTATTATTTATTAACTTATTTTGTAAATAAATGTAAATTAAATTAACTAGTTTAATTAGTTTAATTTTAACATTATTTTAATAAGTAAAATTAATTTATAATTAGGTATTTCACTTTCATTTTTTAATTTCTTTTTTTATTTTATTTCATTAAAAACATAAAAACACAAAAATATCATTTTTTTTATTAATTAATTAATTAGTTATTAGTTTTAATTTCATTTAATCACAAAAAAAAGGACAAAAAAAATCATTTCTTTTCTTAAAAGGGTCAAAACCCTTAGGACGTTCCCGATTAAATTTCTTCTCGCGCGCATCTATTTATTTTGATTATTTATGTAACTGTCTCCAGATATGTAATAGTTAAATAGGAATTTTACCGCTTTATTTAATTTCTCGCATTTATTTACCAAAACGGGTTTTTGTTTTTGGCGATGTATAGACCCGCGCCTTGTAATAGCGTAGAATTTACATTTCTGCAATTTATTTTCCACACTCCTAACTGTTAACAATGCATGAAAGAATGTATGTAAATAAAACCAATCCGTAGCTCACAAATAACATGTACAAGATAAACATAACATGAAAACAACACACAAAGCACATGCCACTTCTAGGGTACGCCTCACTGGTTGCCTCGAACGTGGTCATCAAGTATAGGGTATCTTAGAGGTCGCCCTTTTGCCTAAGATCCAGTTGCCTCGAAACGGTTGCCTCGGATAAAAGGATCTAGTCTATTAGGGTTACTTCTAAGGTGTCCTACCATTGCTTCGGTGACCACACATGTCCCTTAATCGAATTGACCCGAACACCTCCAACGATGTTACTACCTACCTCTCAATGGTGGGATAGCACTATCTAAAGGATTCTTACACAGCCTAATTCCTTAGAGTAGGTAGACTTCTCTTAAGTACTTGCTCTTTCTCAAAACAAACAAAAATACTTTTCACACTTCACACTTTCTAAAAGTTTTCAAACAAATTTTTCACACACTCTTGAGGACAGATACAAGAGTTACTTAGAAATTTTTCAAACGAAACTTTTTCAAAACCCACACACATTTGAAAAGCAAACAATTTTGAAAACATAAGAGAAAGTACCTAAGAGCCCGTGGATAACTACGGATAGAAAGGGTGCTAACACCTTCCCTTTCTATAAATATACCTCCCGAACCGAGAAACATTCTCAAAGAAGGAATTTTGCTGTGCTTTTGTCCTTTCCATGTTGGAGAACATAAAAGACGATGGCGACTCTTGCTTACCGCGAAATTTCATGAAACCAGCTAAAAACAGTCAGTTCTATTTCCACCGATCACAGATAGCCTTTCAGGGGCTCAACTCGAATGGTTCTATCAGCTGGATGGAACCAGTATTCGAAACTGGGAGGACTTGGCTACTGTATTTTATAAGCAGTATCAGTACAATTCCGACCTCGCTCCCACGCGTAACCAACTCCAGGGTATGTCACTTGGGACGGGTGAAGGTTTTAAGGAGTACGCGCAAAAGTGGAGAGACCTGGCTGGCAGGGTGCAGCCACCGTTGACTGACCGTGAACTCGTGGACATGTTCTTGGGGACCCTGTCTGGTCTATTCTTCAACCATCTGATTGGTAATTCTTCTACAGGGTTTACAGACCTCATTCTGACTGGTGAGAGGATAGAAGCTGGTATCAAGTCGGGGAAGATACAGAAAGGTTCCTCCTCGAGTACTGAAAAGAAGCCCTTCAAGAAGGAAGCTAGTGCTATTTATGGTCCAAGAAGACCGAACAAACCAGAACGCCGCCAAGCTGTCAACGCGGTGGTAATTTCAAAGCCTGCTGCTGCTCCTCAGCAATATAACCAACCAAGGGGTGAGAGACCTAAAAGACAGTACACTCGGCTCAGTATGACCCTGTCTCAGATATTGCCACAACTACTGTCGACCAATCTGGTAACTGTCAAAGAAGCTCCGAAAGTAGTGAACACCACCTCTCCAAAGTACAATCCCAAAGCCCGTTGCGCTTATCACTCTGACAGCCCGGGGCATTCTACCGATGATTGTTGGGCTCTGAGGAATAAGGTTCAGGACCTTATTGATGCTAAAGAAATACAGTTCGAGGCGTCCGAAAGGCCCAATGTTGTGACTGCTCCCATGCCCCAGCATGGAGTGAATGCTGTTGAGGAAGACCCGTATGTAGCCTCTGTGGATGAGATTGTTACTCTGTTGTTGACTGTCAAAAGGAACCTGTTGCTAGCCGGTTTATTTCCGGGATGTAGTAAAGGTTGCCTTCTATGTTCTGTTTCACCTGCTGGTTGTCCTTTGTTGAAGTTAGGTATCAAAAGTCTGATGGATAATAAAGAGATCTTGATCGAAAAGATTGTTGTTCCTGCTACCCGTACCGAAGAAGTTTCTATTGTCATTATTTTCAACAACCCTCCTAAGGCTCCCTCAAAGAAGCCTGTCAAAATCACGTCTGCTCAGAAGATTGCACCTATCATCATCACTGTTCCGGGGCCCCTCCCCTATACATCCGACAAAGCTGTCCCGTGGCACCATGGGGCAGATGTTTATGTGCTTGGAATTAAACAAGAGTTTGATACTAGTACCGGAGTCACCAACATCACCGGGCCTGCCAAAGTCACTCGTAGTGGTAGACTGTTCTCACCAGATATTGCGCCACCAACTATCTAGAGACCTCTTGTCATCACACCTGCCAGTGTGCCGGTTTCCCTGCCTGACCAAGTTCCTATTTCTACCCCTGTTGCCGAGTCATCTGACGCTCGGGGCAAAGGGATTGCTACTGATGTGCCTGCCCAGATGGAGGCACCGAAGACAACCAATGTTGAAGCTTCCAAGCAAGAGATGGAAGAGATTCTTAAGATTATCAAGAAGAGTGATTTCAATGTGGTTGAGCAGCTGGGGAAAACCCCATCGAAGATTTCTATGCTATCACTGTTACTGTGTTCAGAGGCCCATGCCAAGGCCCTGATTGCCTTCCTGAAGACGGCCCACGTGCCACAAGAGACGTTTGCTGATCAATTTACCGATTGCATGGCCAACTTAACTGCCGACAATGGTTTGGGTTTCTCCGACACTGATCTGACGGCTAAGGGGAAGAATCACAATGATGCCCTGCATGTCTCCATTGAATGCAGGGGCACTACTCTTGCCCATGTGCTGGTTGACACTGGTTCCTCGTTGAACGTATTACCCAAGAAAGCTCTAGACAGGCTGAATTATGAGGGTTTAGGGCTCAAGCCAAGCAACATTGTTGTCCGGGCCTTCGACGGGTCCAAAAGGATGGTACATGGTGAAGTTGATATTCCGATCAGAGTTGGTTCACAGGTCTTTGACTCAACATTCTATCTGATGGATATCCGACCGTCCTACTCTTGTTTGCTGGGTCGTCCTTGGATCCATAAAGCTGGAGTTGTGACCTCCATGTTGCATCAGAAGCTGAAGTACCCGGTCAGGGGGAAAATTGTGACAGTGTAGGGGGAGGAAGAATACATAGTCAGTCACCTTAACTCGTTCCGGTACATAGAGATGGATGGGGAGTTCATTGAGACCCCCTTTCAACACTTTGAAGAGGTACCTCAAACATTGGCATCATCAGAAACTGTGATCGAAGATTCTCCTTTGAAGATGGCTTCCTTGAAGGATGCCCGGGCTGTGATTGAGAAGGGTGAGTGTGCAAACTGGGGCCGACTTCCTGATTTTAATCTGAAGACTGACAAGTTTGGTTTGGGCTTCACTGCAGAAGCTCAGAGGGTTGTTCGTAAGGCAAGGATTGGAAGACCTCCTGTATTCATCACCAACCTGGGAGTGAATGCTATTGAAGACGACGTGGAGGAATCTGAATTCGACAGCTGGATCTACCCAACGACCAACGGTGGACCGAACAACTGGACTGCGAAAGACTTCATACCTATTACTTTTATCACTCAGTAATGAACTCCTTTGTTTTGAATTTGTAACAAACAATAATTTGAAACTTTATGGCCCGATGTCTTACCCAGGGCACCGTGGATTCATTTGTGAGGGATTTTGTGTGTCACTTTCATATATCATTAATAAAAGCATTGGACGTTTTCACATTTCAAATCTTGCGCTCCTTTTCTTTCTTTATTATATATATTGCAAAACAGCTATATTTACACACACTCACTTATATAGGTTCCAATCCACTCTGGATCCCACTGGTAACGACTCTGCTACTGCCAGTTATGACTTTGAAAATCCGATCAACTTAGCCAAAGACGAAGGTGAAGATGATTGCGAAGTGCCTGGTGAAATTGCAAGACTGTTACTCCAGGAAGAGAGGTCCATTCAGCCACATGAAGAGCCAGTGGAAACGGTAAATCTGGGTACTGAGACAGATAGAAAGGAGGTCAAGATTGGTGCCAATCTGGAGCTTAGTGTGAAACAACGATTGATTCAGATGCTGCATGACTATGTGGAAATCTTTTCCTGGTCTTACAAAGACATGCCTGGGTTGGATAATGATATTGTGGTTCATCACTTGCTTACCAAGGAAGAATGCCCTCCGGTAAAACAGAAGGTCCGCCGTATGCGCCCAGAAATGTCCGAGAAAATCAAAGCTGAGGTTATGAAACAATTTGACGCCTATTTTCTAGCAGTGACTTCTTACCCTCATTGGGTTGCCAACGTGGTCCCAGTGCCGAAGAAAGATGGTAAGGTCCGAATGTGTGTTGATTACAGGGATTTGAACAGGGCAAGCCCCAAGGATGACTTCCCTTTGCCTCACATCGACATTCTGGTTGACAACACTGCTCAGCATAAGGTATTCTCCTTCATGGACAGGTTCTCCGGTTATAATCAGATCAAGATGGCTCCTAAAGACATGGAGAAGACAACTTTTGTTACTCATTGGGGCACCTTTTGCTACAAGGTCATGCCTTTTGGGTTGAAGAATGCTGGGGCAACCTACCAACGTGCCATGGTTGCTCTGTTTCATGACATGATCCATCATGAAATTGAAGTGTATGTCGACAATATGATTGCAAGGTCCCAAACTGAGGAGGAACACCTTGACCATCTACAGAAGCTCTTTGACCGGTTGAAGTTGTACAAGCTGAGGTTGAACCCGAACAAGTGCACCTTCGAGGTAAGATCTGGAAAATTGCTAGGCTTCGTCGTGAGTGACAAAGGTATTCAAATGGACCCTGCCAAGGTAAAAGCCATACAAGAGATGCCAGTTCCCAAGACAGAGAAAGAAGTCAGAGGCTTTCTAGGACGGGTGAACTACGTTGCCCGATTCATCTCACATCTAACTGCTACATGTGAACCAATCTTCAAGCTACTGAAGAAAGAGCAAGTAGTACGTTGGAACGATGAATTTTAGGCCGCTTTCGAAAGAATCAAAGAGTATCTCCAAGAACCATCCATTCTTATGCCACCGGTTGATGGGAGACCTCTAATCTTATACTTGACAGTTCAATGGGGTGTGTGCTGGGGCAGCATGACGAGTCTGGCCGAAAAGAGCACGCTATTTATTACCTTAGCAAAAATTTTACCTACTGTGAGACCCGATACTCACTGCTCGAGAAAACTTGTTGCGCTTTGGTATGGGCTGCTCGTCGGCTGAGACAGTATATGTTGACTCACACTACTCTATTGATTTCAAAAATGGATCCAATCAAGTATATCTTTGAAAAGCCCGCCTTGTCCGGAAGAATAGCAAGATGGCAAATGATCTTGACAGAATACGACATCTAGTACATGACTCAGAAAGCAATCAAAGGAAGTGTATCGGCAGACCATTTGGCACACCAGGCAGTGGATGACTACCAATCTATGAACTTTGAATTTCCAGACGAGGATATCATGGTAGTAACTGATTGTGAAGTACCTGGACCGGATGAAGGACCTGAGGAAGGATCCCGATGGTCTATGCACTTTGACGGAGACTCAAATGCTTTGGGTAATGGTATTGGCGCTGTGATCATATCTCCAACTGGCTCTCATACTCCACTTACCGCCCGACTATGTTTCAACTGCACCAACAACATGGCGGAGTATGAGGCATGCATTATGGGTCTTCAAGCTGCAATTGACCTAAGGATCAAGTTTCTGAGTGTCTTCGGAGATTCCTCTCTCGTGATCAATCAGATCAAAGGCAAGTGGGATACGAAACACCCAAATCTTATTCCCTACAAGGAGTATGTGCTGACATTGATCCCCCATTTCGAGGAGATAACTTTTGAACATTTCCCAAGAGAGGAGAATCAGTTGGCGGATGCGTTAGCTACGATGTCTTCTATGTTCAAAGTCAAATGGGACAACGAGGCTCCCCGGATCATTATTTAGAAGTTGGATGAACCTGCACATTGCTGCGATCTTGAGGTTGAAGAGGTAACTGAAAAACCTTGGTATCATGAAGTGAAGAGGTACCTTGAAGCTCAAGAATACCCCGAGGGCGCATCTATCAATGACAAAAAGTTTTTGAGAAGGTTTGCGGCAAGGTTCTTCTTCAGCAATGAAATTCTCTATAAACGAAACCATGATTCGACCTTACTGCGTTGTGTGGATAAGACTGAAGCAGAAAGGATCATGGCAGAGCTGCATGAAGGTACCTTCGGAACACATTCCAGTGGACATACTATGGCAAAGAAAATCCTTCGGGCAGGATATTTCTGGTCCACGATGGAAGCCGACTGTTATCAACATTCTCGGACATGTCATAAATGCCAGATCTATGCTGATAAGGTGCACGTTCCTCCAGTTCCTCTAAACATCTTGACAGCACCTTGGCCTTTTGCAATGTGGGGCATTGATATGATCGGCGAGATCATACCTACGGCATCCAACGGGCATCGCTTCATCCTGGTAACGATTGACTACTTCACAAAGTGGGTTGAAGCAACTTCCTTTGCTACCGTAACCAAGAACGTCGTGGCACGGTTCACTCGGCACAACCTGATCTGTCGATACGGTGTACCTGAGAGGATCATTACGGACAATGGTACCAATGTTAACAACAAGATGATCAATGAGCTCTACGAGCAATTCAAGATATAGCACCACAACTCTTCTCCTTACCGACCGAAGATGAATGGGGCTGTAGAAGCAGCGAATAAGAATATCAAGAAGATTGTGCAGAAGATGACATTGACCTATAAAGATTGGCACGAGATGTTACCGTTTGCTCTTCATGGGTACCGTACCTCAGCACGGACGTCAATAGGGGCAACACCCTTTTCCTTGGTCTATGGCATGGAGGCAGTCTTTCCTATTGAAATTCAGATACCCTCTCTCCAGATAATGAAGGATGCAGGTTTGAGCAAAGATGATTGGATCCAGACTCGACTTGATCAATTAAACCTAATTGACGAGAAGAGACTCACTGCTATTTGTCATGGTCAGACGTACCAAAAACGGATGATCAAGGCTTTTAACAAGAAAGTCAGACGACAAGAGTATCAAGTCGGTGACCTGGTAATCAAGCGCATCATTCTTCCTCAAGGTGATCCCAGGGGAAAATGGACCCCCACGTACGAAGGGCCATTTGTGGTTAAGAACATCTTCTCAGGAGGAGCGATGATCCTAACCACCATGGATGGTGCCGACCTTCCTCACCCCGCCAATGCAGACATAGTAAAAAGATACTACGCATGACTAAAGACCCGTTAGGTTGACACACCTAGGCAAAAATAAGGGCTTCTCGGCGAACCAAAAGGGTTCGGGAAAAAATAAGGGATGAAATAAATAAAAATTGTACACCCGGTAAGTCGAAAACCTGAAAAGGCGGCTTGGGCAAAAATGGGTATCCCGGTGGACTGAAAACCCGAAAGGGCGGTCCAGGCAAAAATTAGGGATAAGCGTAATATTATGTCTCATTGGATCACCCTGCATCTAGACTTCAGTATCAACTATCAGGCTTACACGGAATCGATCAATCAGCTTCATCTTCAACTAAGCAGCAAAGTGATGAGACGTTTGAAGACATAAAGGCGATAACAGAGTTGGAACCTATTGGGATCTTGCACATAGCTGTTTTGTTTTCCTTTTCACAAATTGTATAAACTTTATGTTGTTCGGCAGCGTTATCTTACTAGGACGTCAGCCTCTTGTACACAAACGCCTATTTACAGGAAAATTCGAAAAATTAATACAAATCCACCTTTTCAGACAAATTGCCAATTGTTTTTCCTTTTTCTGTTTTGTCTTGCGAAGAACGTCCAATGTTCATTTTTGATATATGCATTTGACACTAATTGCTAATCATATATATTTTCATACGAAACAAATGACTAATTACAGGTGACATTAGAAATAGGGGCAATAAGAATTGTCTAAGCGATCTAGTTGCTCTGTCCACCAAGGTACCAAGGTAAGTTCGACTGAAGAATTTGACCCAGATACCTTCACTCCCCGAGAGTAAGACAAGATTCAGCAATGCTCACCCTAAGCAGAGTAGATCTCCCCTCAGCCCCGGAAAGGCACAGTATCCCTAGCAAGTCAACAACACTCTCCCCAAGCAGAGTTAGTCTACTATCAGCCTTAAGGAAGTTGGATATCCCCAGAAAATCTCAATATTACCCAGCGGAGTATACAGATATTCCTAAACAAGCATCCCTGGCAGTCTTAATATTCCTCGACGGAAATATAAGATTGTTCCCCGGTGGAATACAGACACCCCAGTGGAGCCACTTCCCCAGTATAGTTCAAAAGTTTCCCCAGGAGAGTTGAACCATCTCCCCAGTAGATTCTGAAAGCTTATCCCCAGTAGATTCTGGAAGCTTATCACCTGCAGAGTACACACGTCTCTCCCCGACCATATTCAAAGGTTATTCCCCACCAGAGCTTATAACTGGGTTATCCTCAGCTAATTACCACGGAAAGACCGTCCTCGGCGAAGTTCTTCCTATCCCCCAGCAGAGTTCATCAAAATCCTTCAACAGAGCTCATCAACAGAATCCTCAGCGGAGTTATCATCAAAATCTCAACGAAGCATCTCTTCCCCACAAAGTATTTCCCCGCAGAGTAATCTCTCCAACAAGTTTATTCCCCAATGGAGTCATCTTCTCCTACCGGTTTATTCTTGCAACCATCATCCCCAGTGGAAACGAAGAACTCTACTCTTCAAACATCGGCCCAGGATTTAACTTCCCGACATTCGTCAAGGATTTATTTTCCCAGACGAGAATACATTCATAAACATTTGACATCGCATTTCATACATCATGATACATGCATATACGCATTATATCACACGAGCTCATTTATTCCTGAGAACATCATGACATCATGCATTTCATACATCATGACATTGCATACAACTAACGCTTTGCCTTTTCAGGAAAAGGTCAATCAAAAGACGATTACCATCAACTTTCACAATTCCAGATTCGATACTTGTATCTAGCCAGGGCATATCTGTGAGTGATTGATTGTAGATTCGATACCTATATATCTAGCCAGGGCATATTTGTGAGTGATTGATTGTAGATTCGATACCTGTATCCAGCCAGGGCATATCTGCATGAAGAGTTTAGAGATTCGATACCTGTATCCAGCCAGGGCATATCTGTAGACGACTAATTCCAGATTCGATACCTGTATCTAGCCAGGGCATATCTGTGAGTGATTGATTGTAGATTTGATACATGTATCCATCCAGGGCATATCTGCATGAAGAGTTTAGAGATTCGATACCTGTATCCAACCAGGGCATATCTGTAGACGACTAATTCCAGATTCGATACCTGTATCTAGCCAGGGCATATCTGTGAGTGATTGATTGTAGATTCGATACCTATATCCAGCCAGGGCATATCTACATGAAGAGTTTAGAGATTTGATACATGTATCCAGCTAGGGCATATCTGTAGACGACTAATTCCAAATTCGATACCTGTATCTAGCCAGGGCATATCTGTGAGTGATTGATTGCGGATTCGATACCTGTATCTAGCCAGTGCATATCTGCATGAAGAGTTTAGAGATTTGACACCTGTATCCATCCAGGGCATATCTGTAGACGACCAATTCTAGATTCGATACCTGTATCTAGCCAGGGCATATCTGTGAGTGATTGATTGTAGATTCGATACCTGTATCCGACCAGGGCATATCTGCATGAAGAGTTTAGAGATTCGATACCTGTATCTAGCCAGGGCATATCTGTGGACAATTAATTCATATTCGATACCTGTATCCAGCCAGGGCATATCTGTAGACACCAATTCCAGATTTGATACCTGTATCTAGCAAGGGCATATTTGCGAGTGATTGATTGTAGATTCGAAACCTGTATCTAGCCAGGGCATATCTGCATGAAGAGATTGAAGATCAACCCCTGTAACAGTCCAGGAAACCATCTTCCTTTCTCAAAGTACGCAAGTTCTCGCTAAGGAATCTCTTACGCGAACGACACCCCCAGATGGCATCTTTAAGCCCATCTCCACCACTATCCACTACATCTTCCAAATGGCATCTATAAGCCCATTCCCGACAAGGTTCTGTCACATCATCCAGATGGCATCTATAAGCCCATCCCCCTATCCACCATCTCTCCAAATGGCATCTATAAGCCCATTCCCGACATCACATTGCTGATACTACACTATGTGAGCGCAAATTTCTGGGCACTCTAGTGTTCAATTATCTTCCACCTTCGGATCACGAAAGGCATGCAAGCCAATCTACATCCTCAGGTCTAAGAAGATTGAACAGGGGCAACTGTTGTACCCCAAAATTTTCCCTCCCATATTCTTCAAGGTTTGTCAAGAGTCATCTTCAAATGGTTCAAGACTACTCAAGGGTTGCACAATAAGACCATCTCCTAAGGCAGCCAGAATTAGGGTTTTGGTTCTTTCATGGAATTTGAGATTTTTAATGGCTCAATCAAGTCTCATGGGCCTATATACATTGCCAAGCATCTACATGTCAAGTCTCAAGTCTCACAGTCCCAAGTTAAACAGTCAAAAGCCCTATTTGCTCTACAGTCAACTACAGGGGTAAAATGGTCATTTCACAGTCAAAAGTCAAAATTTTTGGTCAACTTCTTATTTTGAGCACACAATCATCATTTGATCAAGTATTGATCATGATTCCTCAAGCATGGCTCAAAAATCATCAAGGATGCAAAAGTTTCCATTTTTGGACAGCTGAAAAGTCAACTGTAACTTGACCAAGGCATAACTTTTTCATGGTTCATCAAAAAAATCCCATCCAATGCTCATTTTTAAGGGGATGCCATTTCCTACAACTCATCCTCACATTCCAAGTCCAAGAAATTCTCTCACAAAAAGTTATCAATTTCTACATTATAGGTCAATTTCAAAAGTCAACAAAAAGGCATTTTAAGTCAAAGACCATAACTTGAGATTGGTAAATCCAAATGACATGGGACCAAAGCCATTGGTTATAGGACTTCAAGACCTTTCCAAAATATCCAAGAACATGTTCATATGATCAAAATTGAGCAAGATATGCATTGGAGAAGTTGGGAAATTTTCATGAATTTGCAAAAGTCAACTATCCTTAAAACTTCAATTTTTGACAAAAGGGCCCACTTTCTTCCACTTGATTCAGCCTTGTCATGCCACACACGTGTCCCATTATTAATTTCAAGATCAAACATTTATTTTTCCATTTTATTTAATTTTTATTGATTTAATTCATTTTAAATCCATAATAATTCAAATAAAATCTAAAATTTAATGGAATAGCATCTTTGTGATTTGAATAGCTTTCATATACCATGTGCCAACTAACAAACTCGTGCTAAGCCTTTTTTGTGCATAAAATCCTAGTTTTAAACCTAATTTGGAAAGTTCTTCAATGGTGGTCAACCAAATCTCCAAACATAATTACACAAGGATGCAAGCCCAAATTTGGAGCTAGACTGGTTGCCATATACATATGCAAGGAGGCTAAAACTAATTCACGACCTAAGCATTGTTGAAACGGCCAAAAACAAAACTGAAAATTGTTGAAAAAGTAGGAGATCAAAAACGGTGTTGCAAGCATTTTCAGACCAAAAGGAGCACGTGACCCTCTTCCTTGCTATCCATTGAAGCTAAAGTGATCACAAACACGTCCTGAGACCACCTACAAAGCGATGTAAGTCACCACAAACTCACCGCTCTACACGAAACTTGAACTCTCTATTCTTGCATTGTTTCTCAAAAACGTTAGCATATTCATACTCCTTGCTTGATTTCTAACGTGACTGCATTAGCCAATTTCATTTTTAGGCCCTGAATCGTGATGCCCGATTCTAGGTTTCATGTTTATGCATTTTAGGTATTCTTGTTTCAGGGAAAATCAAAGCCAATCAAGGGCATAAATGTGATCAGGGGACATGGACGATCCTGACCATGGGCTTGGATGGCGTTTTTGCAACCTAGGGACGATTTTAAGAAAAGCCTAGGAAACTACCTGCGGATAAAAATCAGCAGGTAAATAACCAGCAATGTTGGTGAAGAAGACGATGATGTGTCTTCTTATCACTGGCCCATTCAAACTAAAACGCGCGCATTTATTTATATTTCCAGGATATTGCTTTTATTACATATAATATTAACTGCTTATTATTATTTCAATTGAAGCAATTGGCTCAGTGGCTAAGGCGTGCAGGCATTGAACGTTGGGACCTGGGTTCGAATCCCAGGTCCCCCATAATATTTGTTTGTTCTTTTCATAACGTGATCCTATGCAGATTCCCAATGACGTCCCACCATATACCTCCAGCGCTCAGCATGCCATGTGGTCACAACCATAAATCCAAAGATCAAAAGATGCTGGCCACCATACTCCAAGTCAAAGCACGCTGTGGACAATGGAAAAAGGTCAAACGGATTGAGAAACAAGTGGGCCTCAGATTTCTAAACAAACCCCCTTGCTGGCCCATCATCCCCCATGAGTTTGCCTCTTTATTTTTTTTCTTCTTTATTTTTTATTTTACTTATTTAAATTTAATTCTTAATTAACTATTAACTAAATTATTATTTTTCCATAATAAATCCAGAAAATAGAAAAAATAATAATATTTTTATTGATTAAATTTAATTAGTTATTATTTTGTAAATAAATGCAAATTAATTAATTTAGTCTTTTTGTTAATTAGGTTTAATTTTAATCTTTTTTACAATAAATAAAACAAACTTAGAATTAGGGTTTTTTCATTTGACTTTTAATTTCTTTTATTTTCATTAAAACATAAAAAACACAAAAATACATTTTCTTGTAAATAATTAATTAATTAGTAAATTAGGTTTAATAGTTAATTTAATTGCAAAAAAAAAGGACCAATTTCAATTCTTTTCTCAAAAAGGGTCAAAACCCTAAGGACGTCCCGATTCAATCTTTCGCGCGCATGTTTATTTTGATTCATATTTATGTATCTGCTCCGGAAATGTAATAGTTAATTAGGCTTTTATCGCTTTATTTACTTTTCTCACATTTATTTTCCAAACGGGTTTTGTTTTTGGCGATGTATGTACCCGCGCCTTGTAATAGCGTAGATTCAACTTTCCGCAATTTATTTTCCGCACTCTTAACTGTTAATGTGCATGACAAGACTTGTATGACAAATAAAATCAATTTGTATCTCACAAATAACATGTACAAGATAATCTTAACTGAACTTAACACACATGCACATGCCACTCCTAGGGTACGCATCACTTGGTTGCCTCGAGGTGGTCGTCAAGTATAGGGTGTTTTAGATGTCGCCCTTCTGTCTAAAGATCCAGTTGCCTCGAAACGGTTGCCTCGGATGAAAAGGATCTAGGACATTAGGGTTACCGCTAAGGCGTCCTACTATTGCTTTGGTGACCACACATGTCCCTAATAATCGAATTGACCCGAATAACTTCGACGACGGTGCTACCTACTTCTCAATAGTGGGATAGTACTGTATAAAGGACTCTTACACAGCCTAATTCCTTAGGGTAGGTAGATTTCTCCTGGGTACTTGCTCTTTCAAAAACAAAACAAACTTTTCGCACCTACACTTTCAAAAAGTTTTCAAACAAATACTTCATACACTCTTGAGGACTGATACAAGAGTTACCTAGAAGTTTTCAAACTAAAATTTTTCAAAACCCACAAACACCTGAAAAGCAAACAATCTTTTGAAAACATAGTGAGCAAGTACCTAAGAGCCCATGGATAACCATGGATAGAAAGGGTGCTAACACCTTCCCTTTCTATAAATCTACCTCCCGAACCGAGAAACATCTCGAAAAAGGAATTTTGCTGTGCTTTTGTCCTTTCCATGTTGGAGAACATAAAAGACGGTGGCGACTCTTGCTTACCGCGACATTTCACAAAACCAGCTAAAAAACAGTCAGTTCTATTTCCACCGATCACACAAGTGTAGTGCTTGGGGAATATCTTCAGGTTTTGGATCTCTTTCCGTACCGTTAAAAGATAGTTGATTGAGAATCAGAATCCTCAAGAATTGTGAGAATTCTTCTAGAGTAGGCATAAGTTGATAATCGGGGAAAGTGAAGCAATGGTGTAGAGGATCAAAGAATTGGAAGAGCACCTTCATCATATCTTCATCAGTATTGGAGGTAACCAAGCTTATGAGGCGACCATGTCTTTCGGTGAATGGTGAATTCTGAGGAACCCTTGATGCTAACTCTTTGAGTTGAGGAGGAAATCTTACGAGATTTACTTGGATAGTATTCCTGCGGGTAGAAGCCATGTCTTACAAAAAAGAACAAAAATAAATCCCAAAAATCCTTGAAATGGTTAGTGAGAATGAGTATAATGTTATGATGTTTATGATGTCATGTACAAGTAAGTATATACAAACAAGGGAAAAAAGTCCTTAGGTTTAGGCTTGCATGGAGTCTCATAGGTAAGTACCCTCTTGAAATTTAGTTGGCTCAAACATGTCCTAGAAATAGTAACCGGGTTCTAAGGGATCTCAATATCACTGATCTGTCTTCTCGGGAATTGTTTCAGCGCAAGCCTCTTTCACGGCGACCGAAATATCTTGAAAAGTCAAACCTCAATGAGTGTAGTATCGAGTATCAACCAACTTAGGACTACACCAAAGTCGGTTATCTCACTACGTCCTAATGGCCAAGTTGGTCAAGTAAAGGTTCTAAAAGCCAGTTAGTGCTTCATGACATCACTCAGCGGCCCCGTATTCTCCTTGACTACTCAAAGGCTATCGGTACCCACAAATATGTCACACTAACGTAGCTATTGCTTAGACCATGTCGGTATACCTCGCACAGGTTCCACAATGTATTGCTACTTACCTATAAGGTATCCCAAATCTGGGTAGAGGATTATAAAAAACTTAAAGAAGGAACAAAAATGTAAAGAAAACAAATCAAACAATGAAAGCAAATAAAGGTGATCTAGCCCTAAGGTAACGCCACTTTTAAGATTTTTCCCAGCAGATTCGCCAGTTCTGTGATACGGTGGGAGAACTGACTTGGGTGTTTTGCGTTTTATCGTAAATGTTGCAGTTAGCAAGAGTCACCACTGACTTTTATTTTACCCTAAAGGAAAGGCTGAAAAGAATAGGAAATACCTTTGAGATTGTTTCTTGAGTTCAGGGGGTAGATTATGAAAAAGGAAGGTGTTAGCACACTTTTCATCCATAGTTATCTATGGGCTCTTAGTTGCTTGCTAGATCACTTGCTTTTGTTTGAAAATGTGCTTTGTGTGGATTTTTGAAAGTATTTTTGAAAATGCATCTTCGTTTAGGAAAACTTTGTAATAGTTCTCGTTCGTAAGAACGTATACAAAGTTTTGATTTTTTGAAAATGTTTCATGTTTGGAAAATGTTTTGAAAGTGTTTTTGAAAGTGTTGGTGTTTGTTTTGAAAATAAGCAAGGATGTTTGATTTGAAATTGAGCAAGCAACTAGGAACAATCTACCTACTCAAAAGTCTTTGTTCATTTCTTCCTTTCCTTTGATATTGCTATCTTACCATTAATTTGGCAAGAAGTCTTATCTTTGAATGTATAGGGAAAGGTATGGCTCATAGTATAACCTTGATAGCAATGTTGTGAGATATATTAGCATTTCTCTTTGAGGGACTAAGATCATTTTGAAAGGCAATATTGATAGCGTCATCGAGGGACTATGATCTTGTATTTTGATTGCTTTTTGCTAAGATATCCCACATGTACAACATGGCTATTTTTGTAAGGCAACAAAGTGGAATTAACCTAAGGGTGCAAGTGTGCAAATGTGTTTGATTTACATGCTTGTTTATCTTGGATTAGGGTTTTCTATTTGTTTATTTTATCTTTCCATACAAACCCGAATTACTAGCATTTATATAAAGCGATAAATTGCGGAAAGTAAAAATACTAAGCTATTACATCATTAGGGGAGGGGGTATACAAATTTACAAATGTGGATTTTGCAATAAAATTAAACCTAATTATCTATTACAACCATATTGAATATTATACAAGAATTGAATAAATGATGTAAGAATGTAAATGAAAAAAGAAATGATTTTTGTTGTTTTTTATGAAAGGGTTTTAACCTAATTAAAGAAGATGATTAATTAAAAAATAAACAAAATTAAACCTAAACTAATTAATAAAGAAAATAAGTTAAAAATGTTTTTTAGGGTTTTTTATGAAAGGTTTTAAATTAATAAAATAATGATAAAAATTAATTAATTAAAAGAAAACTAAATTCTAAGTTAATTTTAATTAAAAAAATAAAATAAAATAATAATTAAACCTAAGTCTAAATATTAATTATTTAACAAAAAAAGAAAATTAATTTGTTTAAGAAAATGTTTTTTATCCTTTTTATTTTTTATAAATAAAATAAATAAGTGTGAAATAATAATAATATTTTTGGTTTTTTTATTAATAATAAAAATAATAATAATAATAATAATAATAATAATAATAATAATAATAATAATAATAATAATAATAATAATAATAATAACAAAATATAATAAAAGAAAACTGAAAATAAAAATAGAATAAGAAAAAAAGAAAATAATAAAAGAAAATGGACCAGGGGTGCAAAAGTAGTCAGGGGGTTAGAAAAAGCAAAAAAAAGTGGAAAGCCCAATGTAGAGGCCCAGGCGCTGCAGCGGAAACAAAAAAGAGTGGAAAATGTTGAAAAATGTCCAAAAGGTAGCGTTGGGTGTTGAACCCATGACCTTCCATACATACGCGCGCTACCTTTGCCATTGAGGTGACTGTACATCCATTAACTTAACTGAAATAATAAATACATAATACAAAACAAGTCCTGAATATGGAGCTTCATCTTCGACCTCCAGCCAGAGAACCTGTAACTTCACCATTTCTCAACAAAAATGAAATATGCAAACATGAAAGTTGCTCCATTTTTCCATACAAATCCAACCATATAAATATCATAAGCTATAAATCAAAGATGAATGGGAACTTCTAAAAGTAACAAATTCTGAACTAAATATTTCAGCAAGTTCAAACTCAAAATTCTCACTACTCAAGCAACATAAATGAAATCTATGGACATGTATAGTTTCAGGGCAATGATGTCTACATTTTATCTTTACAAATGCAAGCCTAACAATGCCTAAATGAGAAGATAGAAGTTCAAAGAATATACCTCAAAACTAGAAATTATGAAATGAGTTTGAGCTTGATTCAAGGTGCTGTAATGATTAAGTTAGTTTCCTTGAGTCTCTAGGAAGCTAATGTAATGCTTATCTTGAGTTGAGAGTGGTTGAAATGTCCTAGAGAAATCAAGTTGCAGACCCTTGTTTTTGAGCTTGGACAATGGTGAAAATGGTGGTACAATTTAGAAACATGGATTGGGATGAGTTTTATTTGAAGTAAGGAAGATTTTGGAAGTGAAAGGCCAAGAAATGCACGAGGGAACTGGGAGTTTGATATGTAAAGTCATAACTTGCACAACAACAGTGTTTTGAGGCAATTTCTTGCTAGAGGGAGTTTGGGAGAGTTTCGGGGTGTCAATGCTCGTGTGTTAGCTCATAAATAGTGACTCTATTTATAATCAACAAGTTTGGAGGCTTGTCCTTGATCAGAATTCAAAAATACATGTTTGTGGCTTTTTTTCTTGTTTTTGAAGCAAGCTTGATACACATTGTCCCAATGCATAGTACAAGGCTATCTAGAGTGGTTACAAGCTTTAAACATGTTTATCTGACTTTGTATGTTGAGTGTGTGATGAACAAACAAGTTAGAGGCTCAAGAAGAGTGGATTTTATGCATAAAGCCACTTTTCCAATATGGCAATGTTGCCTTTCTTCCTAAAATGGTATTAAGCATGGGCAATGCATTTAATTCTTGGATTAAAGCTTCTAGCAGCTGTGCAAAACATTAATTATGGAGTGACAAACAAGTTTGAGGCCTGCAAACAAAGATTATGCAGCCTAGCATGGATTTGGTTCATGTGTTCATCAAGAAATGACTTGTAATTCAAGTTTGAAAACCCTAACTTCTTGCCTTCGATTCTCCTTGCTTAAATATGATCTCCATGAGTTCTTGGACATTTTGGAAAGTTCCATGCAGCCATGTAAATATCCATTAGAGACGATTAATTTGGGTTCAGAGGAAGATCCAAAAGAAGTCAAAATTGGAGCATTGCTTCATGCCGACATGAAGAGCAGGTTGATTGAATTATTGAAAGAGTATGTGGACATCTTTGCTTGGTCTTACCCAGACATGCTGGGATTGGATACTGATATTGTGGAACATCATTTGTTGCTAAAGCCAGAATGCCCGCTAATCAAGCAGAAGTTGCAAAGAACTCACCCTGATATGGTAGTGAAAATTAAAGAAGAAGTTTTAAAGCAGATTAATGTTGGTTTTCTTGTGACATTAGTTTACCCTCAGTGGATTTCCAATATTGTCCTAGTACCAAAGAAGGATGGAAAAGTTTGCATGTGCGTTGATTATAGATATTTCAGCAAAGGTAGTCCCAAAGATGACTTTCCATTGCCACATATTGATATGTTGGTTGATAGTACAACAAAATTCAAAGTATTCTCATTCATGGACGGATGTTCCAGATATAATCAAATTAGAATGGCTCCTGAGGACATGGAAAAAACAATGTTTATCACACCCTGGTGAACATTCTGCTACAAAGTGATGCCCTTCAGGTTGAAGAATGCTAGTGCAACGTACTAGAGGGCTATGAAAACCATATTCCATGATCTAATGCACAATGCAATTAAGGTATATGTGGATGACATGATTGCTAACTTCCATACTGAAGAATGACATATAGAGGATTTGTTAAAATTGTTTCACCGTTTGAGGAAGTATCATCTCCGCTTGAATCCAAATAAATGCACCTTTGGTGTTCGATCAGGGAAATTGTTAGGTTTCATTGTCATCCGAAAAGGGATTAAAGTTGACCCTTATAAAGTCAAAGAAATTTAAGAAATGGCAGCGCCAAGAATTGAAAAGCAAGTTAGAGGCTTCCTGTGGCATTTGAATTATATTTCCAGATTTATCTCCCATATGACTGCTACGTGTGAACCAATCTTTAAGCTTTTAAAGAAAGATCAAGGTTGTGTGTCGACAGATGATTACAAAAGGGCATTTGAAAGTATTAAAGAGTGTCTGCTTAAACCTCCTATCTTGCTCCTGCCCGTTGAAGGAAGACCATTGATTATGTATCTGATTGTGTTAGATAATTCTATGGGTTGTATTTCGGGACAAAAAGATGAAACAGGGAAGAAGGAATATGCCATTTATTATCTCAGCAAGAAGTTCACTGACTGTGAGTCGTGGTATTTTATGATGGAAAAAATATGTTGTGCTCTGGCCTGGGAGAAAAAGCGGTTGCGGCAATATATGTTGAATCATACTACTTGGTTGATTTCCAAAATGGATCCAATTAAGTATATTTTTGAAAAGCCTGCTCTTACTAGAAGAATTGGCCGTTGGCAGAGGCTGTTGTCTGAATATGATATTGAATACCATACTTAGAAGGCTATAAAAAGCAGCGTGTTGGCAGATTATCTTGCTCACCAACCAGTTGATGATTATCAGTATGTTAAATATGATTTTCCTTATGAGGATTATATGTTTCTGAAAGTAAAAGATTGTGATGAACCTTTGCCTTGGGAAGGTCCTAATCCTAAATCCTAGTGGGGTATGGTGTTTTATGGAGCTGTAAATGCTTATGGGTAAGGAATTGGTGTCGTGATTATCACTCCTCATGGATCACATATTCCTTTTACTGCAACATTGGCATTTGATTGTATGAATAACATGGAAGAGTATGAAGCTTGTATCATGGTTCTCGAGGAGGCTATTGATCTCAGAATCAAAATTCTAGATGTGTATGGTAATTCAGCGTTGGTAATAAATCAGATTAAAGTAGAATGGGATACTCGTCACCTTGGCTTGATTCCCTACAAAGATTATGCTAGAAGATTATTACCTTTCTTTAATGAAGTTGAATTCCATCATATTCCCAGAGATGAGAATCAGATGGCGGATGTTTAGTCACTTTGGCTTCTATGTATCAAGTAAATACTTGGAACGACATGCCTCGTATCACCGTTCAACGTTTGGATAGACCATCTCATGTGTTTGCAACAGAGGAAGCGTCTGACGAAAAACCTTGGTATTATGATATTAAGCATTTTCTCCAGACTCAAGAATACCTACCTGGTGTGTCAAACAAAGATAGAAAGACATTGAGAAGGTTGGCAGGTAGCTTTTTCCTCAATAAAGATGTGTTATACAAAAGAAATTATGACATGGTCTTGCTCAGAAGCGTGGATAGACACGAAGCAGACATGTTAAAGCATGAAATCTATGAAGGTTCCTTTAATTACTCATGCCAATGGACATTCGTTGGAAAAGAAGATGCTTAGGGAAGGTTACTATTGGCTGACAATGGAATCTGACTATTACAAATTTTCAAAGAAGTTCCATAAGTGCCAAATTTATGCTAACAAAATTCATGTGCCTCCGACACTTCGCAATGTTATTTCTTCCCTATGGTCGTTCTCTATGTGGGGTATTGACATGATTGGAATGATTGAACCTTAGGCATCGAATGGACATTATTTTATATTGGTGGAAATTGACTACTTCACCAAATGGGTGGAAGCAGCTTCATATGCTAATGTTACCAAGTAGGTGGTAGTACGCTTTATCAAGAATAATCTTATATGTCGATATGGTGTGCCAAGCAGGATTAAACTGAAAACGACTCGAATTTGAATATCAAGATGATGATGATGGAACTTTGTGAAGAATTCAAGATTGTCAATCACAATTCATTTTCTTACAGGCTAAAGATGAATGGGGTTGTTGAAGCTGCTAATAAAAAAATTAAGAAGATCATCCAGAAAATGGCTATTACTTATAAATATTGGAATGAGATGCTCCCTTTTGCTTTGCATGGATATCGCACATCTGTCTGAACTTCAATAGGGGAAACCTCGTTCTCTCTTGTGTATGGTATGGAAGCAGTGCTCCCCGTCGAGGTTGAGATTCCCTCTTTATGTGTGATAATGGAAAACAAGTTGTCAGAGACTGAATTAGTCTAGAACAAGTTTGAAAAATTGAATTTGATTGAAGAAAAGAGAACGACAGCCTTGTGTCATGGCCAGTTATACCAGAAGAGAATGAAGAAAGCTTTTGATAAGAAGGTCAAGCCTCGTGAATTTAGAGAAGGCGACATCATGCTCAGGAAGATCATGTATTTTAACACTGATTCTAGGGGAATGTGGGCTCCCAATTTTGAAGGCCCATATGTTGTCAAGAAATCCTTCTCTGGAGGTGCATTGATTCCTGAAACTATGGATGGAGAGGAGTTCCCACATCCTATGAATGCTGATGCAGTCAAGAAATACTTTTCCTAAAGAAATAAAAGAACAGTTCGCTAAGTCGAAAACCCGAAAGGGTGGCTTAGGCAAAAAAGAGCGTCTCGGTAGGCCGAAAACCCGAAAGGGCGGTCTAGGAAAAAATTAGAGACATAAACAAAATAAATTCTCCTGCTAGGTTGAAAATCCGCAAGGGCAACTTAGGCAAAAGTTAGGGATTTCTTGGCAAGTAACTACGTCAGACAAGACTTGATCATTGAAACAACAATCTTCTTGGACTCTCTCCATACATCAATAGAAGTCACTGCTCAGGAATTCAAAATTGTTAGGGAGAATAGTGGTCATTGTGTTTCAATCTATCTTTTCCAATGTATTACCATTTTCCAAACTTTGTAATCATCTGTGGGGTTTCGCCATTTGCAAACTACCATTATATTAATAAAGTTTGAGCTTTTATCCAATTCTTTGCAATTCTCATTTTATTCTTCTTACAAAGACTTCATTTATTATTGATAGTAACTTTCAAAACAAAGAGATCTAATAATAAAATTGTTTTTGAAAAGAATTTACAAACTATCTTTTACTTTAGATTTTGTGACTCAAGAAAAACTAAAAATTTTGATTCCAAGGATGGACGAGCTCTAAAATTTTGGAAGTATATTTTCCCCAAGAAAGTTCTCTCAGGTCAATCTTGCTGGTGCACGCATGATCTCCTTGTGTTTCTCAAATAGTTGGAGATGATTTCGATTGATGTATGGTGTAGTGTTGGGTTTTTGATCCGATTTTCCCAAGTCAATTCTTGGTTCAGTTTTTCTCCAAGTTGATAAATTTGATTTCGGTTTGCATGGTCTGGAGTCTCTATCCCAGATTCCCCAGCGAGGTCTTCACTCATTTAACGGAAGTTTTTTCTCCCTTTATATGCTGAGGTAGAATCATTTGCAAGACATCTCCTCTCGACGATGTGGTATTGTCCTCTCCAATGAAGTTAGCACGAGATCCCCAGTTGATATTTCAACGATGTGGTTTTCATCTTCCCTAGAGAAGCTAATATTATAATCTCCAGTGGAAATCTAGACGTTGAGACATTTGTTTTCCCCATTAAAGTATGTGTGATATTCCCTGGTGAAGCCTAGAAGAGGATGTTATATCCTTGTATTTGTACTGATTTACTGTTTTGATTTGATTACTTTCAGATTTTGTTTCTTCCCATTGAAGTTAAGCCGTGGAATAGGGATTTGTTTCCTCAGTTGGTGCTTACTTTCTTATGAAATTTTCCTCGATGTGATTTAGCCGAGTGTTAAATTTACTCAAGCTAGTTTTGTATGGTTATCCCCAGTACTGTATGTCTATCTTGTCAGCATATACATGACAACATTCATACATTCACACATACATCATGCATATTCAATTTAAAATTCATTTCTCATTTGCATTCATTTATGTTTTGTTGGCATGTTACCCTATTTTGCAGAGTTATGTTACTTTCTCTCTAATAGAGTGTCAACCTTAAGCAGAAAGTGTATATTCTTTCAATTTCCCCACTGAGTTATCCCTCTTTGAATAATTTTGCTTTAGCCTTCTTATTCAGCTTATTACCTGTATAGAATGTGATCCCCTTTTGAGTTTATTTCTTATTAGGGGACTCCTTGGTCGATTGTTTCACTCCGGTTTATTTCTGGTTTGAATTTGTGGTCCCCAATAACATCATTATTTTGATTTCTGCAGGTTTGAGCCCTGGTTTGCGAATGTGCATTTATTTTGCACGTGAATATTTTATCTCCCCAGCAAGAATATATTAGAATTTCCCCCAGGAAGTCATTATTACAACTCCTTCTCATAACAGCAAGTGGCAGGTCTCTTTATTTGAGCAACCTGTACTTCCCCGGTAAGTCTGTTAGTTCTCAAGGAAGATTCATGATTTATTACTCCAATGGATGGTAGTCTCGTCATTATGGGAGATAGTTTGTTGTTGAGATTTTGTACTCTGATGAATGGTAGTCTCTTCATTATGGGAGATAGTTTGTTGTTGAGATTTATTAATCCAATGGATGGTAGTCTCGTCATTATGGGAGATAGTTTGTTGTTGAGATTTTTGTTACTCCAATGAATGGTAGTCTCGTCATTATGGGAGATAGTTCGTTGTTGAGATTTTTGTTACTCCAATTAATGGTAGTCTCGTCATTATGGGAGATAGTTCATTGTTGAGATTTCTTACTTCGATGGATGGTAGTCTCATCATTATGGGAGATAGTTCGTCGTTGAGACTCACTTTGCTCTGAAGAGTTCATTTGTTTTCAATTATAAGTACTGATGCTGGTCATTTGTTACTTACCCTAATATTGATGTTTGCTGGTATTATCCTACCACTTCTTTCCCCCTGTAGGTTGACATTACCTTTTTTGCTATCTTTTTAGTGAGTGGATAGTTTGTGGTTATCTGTCGATCATTATTATCCTTTATTTTCTCTCCTTAATGTTTGAGTTGATGTTACTTTGTCTCCTCCTTGGGCTTTACCCCAATAGAGTTGAGTCTTCTGTTCACCAGTGGTTTACTTTCCTGGTCTAATTTTCTCCTGATCTTTTATTTTCTGTTTCTCCAAGTGGTGTCCCGTGTCACCTTTGGATCCGTTTATTTGCATGCACAATCATAAGCGTTACATGGCCTCTTGGGGCCAAAAATAGGGTTTGTTTTATACTTAAGTATCTTCAATCGCGTTGACATGAAGATTTTAACCTTCGTAACTCCGGATAGAAGACAATTAAATAAGAGCAGATGTTGTACCCCAATTTTTGCCCCTAAGATTCCTCTATCATCTCATATTAACTGAATCACAACAAAATCACACTAGGGTTTGGTTCTTCTCCCTATCTCTAGGTTTTCTTATGAGGAATCATCGAGCACCTTAATTTGTATATTATGATCATCTATGTTTTGTGTTGATTAACTTTTAACTAATAAATACAATGAATGTTTTCTCTAATTGATGATATTGTAGGTAAGGGCACAACATATTTCATCAGGTTGATTCATAGGTTCATGAGTTTATTTCCATGCCTTCTCCAACAAAATTTTATTGAGATTCAAGCTTCATCATTGAATATACTTTTAACTAATATCATGACAAGGTCTACTATGATTCATCATGTCTCAATTTGTCAAATAAAGTCAAAAGATGCAAGAGTTGATTGAAGAAGTTTGACCCAGTTGGACAAGTTCTTGATTTCTTGATCACAAGTGCATAACTATCTCAATTCTTAACATTTGGAAGTGGTTTTTGGTGCTATGGTTTCTTATTATTATTCTCAATAACTTCTTTTCACATGTAAAAAGTTATTGTGCAAGAAAGTTTGTCAAAATTGAAAAGGGTTTCCAAGTCATTTTGGTGCTCTAGGAGCTAGGGGTTTAAACTTCTAAGGGCTATATCTTGCTCATCTTTTGATATTTTTGAGTGATTCCAAATACATGTTTCTCTTTAAAGGGTTATCAACTAATCGTTTCAAGAGTTTCAAGAAAATTTTATGTGGAAGATGGATAATGATGAAGAAAGATTACAAGTCCTCTAGATAGCCATCAAATTCCCTTATGTGACTTCAAAAGATCATAACTTGGTCAATTTTTATCTCCTTGAGCACATTATCTTTCCATAATGATCTTAAGCATGTGAACTTCAACTCTTATTTCACGTGCAAGAATTGAAAATGGGTGGAAGATGCCCTAAGAACCCAAAAGATTATAGGTCACCTCATGAATTTTCACCAATTTTACAAGGCCATGACTTTTTCAATACTTGGTATTTTTGAGTGATTCAAGTTGAATAATTCTCTTTAGGATGTCCCCTTCAAACTAGAATCAATGATAAAAGCTTAATTTTGGAGGAAGGCCTTGTTTGAACTCAAAACATTATAGGTCACTTTTGAAGAAAAACTTAGAATTTTTGAAGTACAAAAAGTCAGCATCTTTTTCTCAACTTTGACTCATCACAACTTTTAGCTCAAGCATATAATTGATCTCATTCTTTGAACATTGTAAAGTTTGTGACCTTATCTTTCAATTTCTTCAAGAATCATGCCTTAAGACTCCTTGAGTTGTGAACACCATGGATTCAAAGTTGGTACCTTGAAACTGAAGTTTTCTCCAAAGTCAGAATTTGAAATTCATAATTTGGCTTCTAATCACCAAATTTCCACGCATTTTCCACTTAAACATGATTAACACACATGTTTGAATCATTTAGAGCATCAAAACGCATCATTTAGATGAGTTTTGATGCATTCACTTCTCCTATAAATACATGCTCTATTCCACTCATTTTTGCAAGCTTGGACAACCAAAATCACCATGCATAACTCACTTTTCTGAGTTTTCAAATTCCTATTTTCTCCACTTTTCAATCCAATTTCTTCATTGATCCTTCATCCTTGAACTTCCCTAAAGCTAACAGAAGAAGAAACATTTCTTGAGGTGTCCTACATCGTGCTAACCAAGTCCAGTTTCAGAACAATTTTCAGCTACTTTGTACATGTAGAATTCTCAATCAAATTGAACAAAATAAAGCCTTATTCTACTCTATTCATCCTTATGATTCTCACACTTATTATGGTTTGCATTTTCCTTGAGAATTGAGAGAAATACTTGGGATTTTTCTGCTTGCTATTTTTTCTGGTTTTCTTAAAATTCGGACTTACACAATTTATATAATTTTGGCGCGAAGGTACCATTAGAATCGTCTTGAAGAGATGAATCTAATGGTACTGGCCTGATTCTCTAATTTTACAGTTTGTGGAACCTCAATTTATGGCATCTGGAGGTTGAAGACGACCTACGTGTCGTGCTTCATCCAACGATAGCGGTACATGTGATTTTTTGAATTCTATCCAATGCATATGTTTTACCATGTGCGTGTCACAGGAACCCTGAGAACTGATTACTTTCATTAGTCATACTTCATCTAACGCGCCCGATTTGAAGTCATTTATAATTACTAAAAAATGATTTAGTGTGATTTCCAAAAAGACCATGATATGCACAACATGCCAGATCCATAGGATCTGTTTACTAACGCGTTTTGACTCTCATCCAATGGTCTATACTTTTCTGACTTTATTTTGAATTTTTGATTTTTTATAATTAATTGTTTTTAACTTCAAAAAATCATAGAAAATTCATTTATGATCCAAAAATTATGAAAAAGTTCACAAAATGTTTTTTAAATATTCTTTTTCTGATTTTTTTTTCATAACTTTATTTTCAGAGTTGATCTTTTTTATAATTTTTCCTTTATTTTGACTTGTTTCTAATTATTTAAAAATACTTTTTGATGTTTTTTAATTCTGAAAAAGTTTATAAAAATCATTTTACTCATTTTTGACTTTCTGAAATTTTTCTAGAATTTTATCTTGACTTCTACTATTTTTGATCTTTTTTTCACTTATTTGAGTGATTTTAATTAGTTTAAAAATACTTTTCAGTTTTAAAAAAATTACTTAGGATTTTATAAAAAATATTTGAGATTATTTCTGATTTTTTATGGTCTGTTTTAATTTTTCTTTGATATTTTGAATATAGTTTGCTATTTTCCCTTTTATCTTCATTTTAAAAACAATTTAAAAATCATTTTTCTTTTTATTTTATTCAATAAATGCAATTTATTTTTTAATATATTCTGACTATGTGATTGTTGATCATAAACATCATTAACATCATTGGATCTTGGGTGTTGAGTTTAACTCCACCAAAATAGATGGATGATTTTAATGATAGTTTGATCAAAAAATTTTATTCAAATATTCCCCTTCCCTCTTCATCTCATCCGCTTCTCTTTTGTGCTACATGTTGTTAGAGGATGATCTACATATCATCACTATAAACATATGGCACAAAGATTACTATTGATTGGCCTCAAAATAGGTACGACTTCTATATAAGCCCACTTACGATTGCTTAACATAGCCTTAAATTTTGTCCCGATTCGAGAAATGATCATTTGTGGCCCAAACCTATGTTTTCAAGCCTAAGTACATTTAATTTAAAACCTTTGATCCAATAACCTTGGGGTTCATTGTGAGGAGGCTTTGGTCTTATCAATCCTCTAATGAACTTTCATAAGATTTGGTCTAAGTGAATCATTTAAACATCGTTAATCATTTATTGTTGCCTTGAGATTTTGAAATGAATGATATACTTGCCAAAAAGCAAATGCAACTTGTTGCTGAGAGGCTTTGATTTTATCAATCTTCTAATGAGTTTTTAAATGCAAGATTCAACATGGTTATTCAACTAACCTCTAATTTCTAATTCATTAACAATTGACTTTTATCTTTATGCTTTTACTTTAAGCACCATTTATTTTAGCATTT
Source organism: Vicia faba (assembly GCA_948472305.1). Taxonomy (NCBI): domain Eukaryota; kingdom Viridiplantae; phylum Streptophyta; class Magnoliopsida; order Fabales; family Fabaceae; genus Vicia; species Vicia faba. The sequence continues at coordinate 16,006,372 of OX451736.1, read as the reverse complement.
ACATTTCATGCTATTTTCATCTTTGCTCACTTGAGCATTTATTTTTATGTCATTTTAATTTGCTCACTTGAGCTTTTCATTTTATTTTTCAAGATACCTAATAACCAACTTGAGCAATAAAAAAACTTTAATGTTACTTGGACTATTTGGTTACTATCCTTGGCATTTTGGAGTTGTGGACTTCTTGGAGTTAGGATTAGAGACCTTGACCTACCTTGAGACCTTGTAACTTCTTTTTCTATTTTGTTTGGAGTTCTTGGGGTTACCCCGATACATTGGGTTATTCTTTTTCTTTGTGTGCAAGTTATTCTGATTATATGTCTTGTCTGCGATTGGGAATTCATCTGTATACAATTGTTTCTCTGCCCAATTTTCGTGAAGACCTAATGCATTTGAAGCCTGGTTTTCTTAAGAGGTTTATTATCTTTACTTGTTTGATTTCAATCCAAAGGATTGAGATTCTACATTGACTCATTATGTCAAGTGTTGGCTTCATGTTGGTTAGACGGTTATTTTCCCTAGCTTTTACCTTATGCTCTAGGATAGTCCTTTCATATCCTCCCATCTTCTTTAATTTCAAAAAATCTTCTCCCTTCTTTTAAAAAATATTCTTGTTTTCTGACTTGAATCGCTTTCCCAATAAACTTGGACTTAGGTCCGTGCATATTCAAAAATCTTTTCTTAATCAAACTATAAAAAATTTAACAATACTTTGACATTTTTGTGAGAAGATATAAAATCAATCAATCTCATTCAAACCATTTTGCCATTTTGGCTTTTTACCTTAAAACTTTCTCAAAATATTAGACTCTTGTCAATCCTTGAAGTGACGCGAGCTACTATACTTCTATGATATGTAGTGAAGTGGGATATTTTCCACTTGGGGTTGAGAGAGACTTTGTTGATTTTAAAATCCAAGCCATATCCTCCACTTTGAGATGACGCAAATTCTCATTTCTCATATTCGTGGGTAGTAAGTATGTTTTCCACTCGGATGAGACGATGATGTCTTGTCTCTTAAAATTAAACAACACACATGTGTTTTAAAAATTTTAAAGGTGAACTACGAGTACCCTGATCCCCTATTACATGGAAGGTGGTACGTTGGCAGTAAAGGTTTGCAACCGCGGCGGGTACAAAAATTGTGAAAAAACACTTCTTTTCTCATCCCCACAATCTATTTTTGTATACAACTCTTATAGCCAAAATACACAAATTTTCAAAGAGGTTCCTACGGAGTACCGTAGATTTTTAGGGTGCTAATACCTTCCCTTTTCATAACCAACCCCCGAACTTAGATTCTCTCCCCCTCTTTTTGGGTTATTCTCTCTTTTCCCATTCCTTTGGAAACAATAAAGCGCGGTGGCGATTTTTATTTTGATTTGTGTGAGTCAAGTCAATCCAATGGCTTAGTCTCAACACTTCTATCGCTACAGATCGATATTTGAAAAGTTTATGGTAATCAAATCTTAGATAACTAGACCAAAGATAAGATTGGAGTTTACCAGTTGTGTCTGTTCTCAACCCGAGTGTCTTCTTGTTTTGCGGATAAGATAATTTAACAACGGGCCCCAAGAAAAGTCAATAGTTTTAACCAAAAATGTTGGGCATGATGTATATGCATAACGCCCTAGATTGATATGTGTGATCGGTGGATCTGGAACTGACTGTTTAACGCTGGTTCGCGAAATGTCGCGGAAGCAAGAGTCGCCACCGTCTTTTATTTTCTCCAAATGGAAAGGAAAAAAGCATAGAAAAATTCCTTATAGAGATTGCTCTCGGTTCGGGAGGTAGATTATAGAAAGGGAAGGTGTTAGCACCCTTTCTATCCATGGTTATCCATGGGCTCTTAGATACTTGCTCATTGTGTTTTCAAAATGGTTTGTTTGCTTTTCAACTGTGGGTTTTAAAAAAGTTTCTCTGAAAATTTCAGTTCGACTCTTGTATCGGTCCTCAAGAGTGTTTGAAAAGTTGCTTTCGAAAGCTTTTTGAAAAGGTGTCGGTGTGAAAAGTATTTTTGATTTGTTTTTGAAATTAGAGCAAGTATCTAGAGTCGTCTACCTACCCTAAGGAATTCGTCTGTGTAAATGTCCTTAAAATAGTGCCATCCCACCATTGAGAGGTAGGTAGCACCACCGTTGGAGGTGTTCGGGTCAATTCGAGGTTCGGGACATGGTGATCACCGGAGCAATAGGAAGACACCTTAGAAGCTACCCTCATGCCATGTTCATGGACATGAGGACTTACTAAAACGTCCTCTACTCGACGATCACCTTTCGAGGGGCAAGGCAACAGTGAGGCGTACCCTAGGGGTGGTGTGTGATTTGTGTGTCATGTTCATTTATGTTTATCTTGTTCATGCATTGGTGTTCTACGCGTTATTTTTATTTTTTTGGCATTCATTCTTTCATGCAAGTTATTTAACAGTTAAAAGGTGCGGAATTAAAAAATCCTACGCTATTACAAAGGCGCGGGTCCACATCGCCAAATTAATCCAGGACCCTATTTGAAATAAAATAAAGTGCGAAGATAAATATCTAATTAGTCTATTACATGGCCTTGGGAGAATTACATAAAAATTAAAAAAAAGAAATAAAACACGCGAAGAGAATTAAAGTCGGGAATGCGAGGGCGTTGGACCCTTTTAAGGAAATTAAATTATAATTATGAAATTAATTAAATTAAATGAGAAAGGAAATTATTTTTTGAGTTTTCGTATTTATGGATTTTTTATGAGAATTAAATTGGAATTAAAACCTAATTCTAGCTATTTTTAGTTTATTAAAAAAAATGTGAAAATTAAACCTAAAGTTAACCTAATTAATTAATACAATTTTATTTACAAAAATAAATAATTAATTATTAGTAATGATAAAAGAAAAGAAAAAAGGATAAAAGCAACTAAAACCTTAATTCTACATTTTTTAATTTGTTACAAAATATTAAAATTTAACCCTAGAATTAACTAAATTAATCAATACAATTTATTTACAAAAAATGTTAAAGAAAATATATTTTTATTTTGTTTTTTCTGATTTTTTATTATTTTTTATGTTTTATAAAAATATATTAATTTAGAGAATTAAAAGGAAATAATTAAATTAAATAAATAATAGAAAATAGAAAAAAAAAGAAAAGAAAAGCAAACCCTTGGGGGTGTTGACCCCAGTTTGGAGGTGTTATCCAGCATTGTTGGCCCATTTATTGGAGGCCCCTTTGACTTTTGGTGGTCACGTGTGGCACGTCTGACTTAGGTGCATGATAGTCTCCAGATCAAGGCCACTGAATTGATGCTCTTAAGCAGGTGGCACGTTTGGATATGAGGCTACATGGTGGTCTTTTAGATTGAAACTGCATGGAATCCTATTGAAACAAAATACGTTAAGAAAGTGAGGGGACCTGGGAATCGAACTAAGGTCCCAAAGCTTGCCAACACAACATTCCACCAACTGAGCTGCTTCAACGCGTTGTATATAGAATCAAGCATAAATAATATAAAAGAAAATTGGTGTTAGTGATGTTAGAACAAAAATCAGCGCGCCAATTCAAACTGTCCAACCATATCATGCCACATGATCTTCTTCTCCACTCGTTTGCATTTTTACCTGAAAAAACAAACTAAATAGCAGGGGTTTTAAACCCCCACTAAATGATGAACAGAAAAATAGCGAATAGGCCATCGTGGTTCATAAATTAGGCGCGAGGTATGGAATCAATTGGTCATGATCTTCTGGTTCTAATGGCGTGGGTTTCGTGTCTCAATTTTTTCAGAACAAAGAAGCCCCAAATTTACAGTCATGAAACCCTAGCAAGCTTCAATGGTAACTTCACATACATAGCACGAAAACTCAATTAAATTGCATGGTTAGTTTCGGCATGATTAGATTAGTGTAAAACAACAATTAAATGGTATGAAAAATGCCCAGAAATTGAAACACGACAATGCATAAAGTGTGAGAAATTTTGAGTTCTGTATACCAATTCTTGATGCTATTGGCGTGGAAAAAGATTCAGTCAGGTTCAGTGATGCCTCAGGAAGCTTTTTCAATTGGTTGGAAGCCTTGAATCGCTTTGGAATGGTGTTTTCAGTTTTGACTTTTTTCACAAAAATTGCAAAATTGTTCTTGATGATTGGGCGCAGCTTTCAGGTTCTTGGCCTTAGGGTTAGGTTTGTGCTTGTATAAGGAATGATTTTAGTCAATAATCCAAGCCCAAAGCTTTGTCTTTAATGGTTTTCAAAATTTGATTTTTATGAATCTTTTCAAATCTTTTTTCATGTGTTTTTGATTCCAATCATGGTCAATCTTTCCAATTTTGTTGTGCACGAATCTTAAGTCTTTAAGGAGAGCAAATGCTGCATAAAAAGATTCAAATGCATTGGTTTAGTATTTTTTCCATATTTTATTTAATTACATGAATTAATAGTAATTAAAAATTCAAATAAATAATAAAAATGATGAAATAAATCCCCTTTGGACCAAATGGTCGTGCATAGCTTTTGGATGATGAATCTTGGAAGAAAATGTGGCCCATTAGCAAATTTGAGGCATTTGAAGTAAAGTTGACTTTTCAAAATTCCCAAAAATTTCCCAACTTCCACAAGGCATATCTTGCTCAATTTTTAAGCTTTAATCATGTTCTTGGACATTTTGGAAAGGTCTTGAAGTCCTCTAACCAATTCCTTTGGTCCCATGTCATTTTAATTTACCAATCTCAAGTTATGGTCTTTGACTTAAAGTGCCTTTTTGTTGACTTTTGAAAATGACCTATAATGTTGAAATTGATAACTTTTTGTAAGAGCATTTCTTGGACTTGAAGTGTGAAGAGGAGTTGTAGGAAATGTCTGTATCTTCAAAATGAGTTTTGGATGGATTTTTTCTGATAAACCATGTGGAAGTTATGCCTTGGTCAAGTTACAGTTGACTTTTTCAACTGTCCAAATATGGAAACTTTTGCATCTTGAGACTTTTTGAGCCATGCCTTGAAAATCATGATCAAGAATTGATCAAATGATGTTTGTGGCTTCAAAATAAGATGTTGACAAAAAATTTGAACTTTTGACTGTCAAATGACCATTTTGCCCCTACAGTTGACTGTAGGGCAATTAGGGTTTTTTGACTGTGCAATTTTGTGTTATAAGTCCTGAAACTTGGCATGAGGATGCTTGACCATGTTTATAGGCATGTGAGACTTGATTGGACCCTTGGAAACTTCAATTTCTTTGTCAGAACCAAAACCCTAGTTTTTTGACTGTTAGGAGGCAATTGGACTATGCAACCCTTGGGGAGATTTTGAAGCATGCTCTTTGCAATTCTTGAAGAATATGGGAGGGAAAATTTTGGGGTACAACAGTTGCCCCTGTTCAATATTCTTAAACCTGAGGATGCAGATTGGCTGACGTGCCTTTCGTAATCCGAAGGTGGAAGATGATTGAACACTAGAGTGCCCAGAAATTTGCGCTCACATAGTAGTGTGATGGTGGGAACGGGCTTATAGATGCCATTTGGAGATTGATGGATAGGATGATGGGCTTATAGATGCCATGCTAAGAGATGATGGATAGGTGGATGGGCTTATAGATGCCATCTGAGTGTCGATCGCGTAAGAGATTCCTTAGCGAGAGCTTGCGTACCTGAAAAAGAAAATGATTACCTGGCCTGTCACAGGAGCTGGTCCTCAAACTCTTTGTATAGATGTGCCCTGACTGGTTACAGGAGTTGAATCTGGAGCTTCAAAAAGGTGTTGAATGAACCAAGGATGGTTACTACCTCAACGGGACGGTGAGAGAACCTTGAATGATTACTACCTCAACAAGAACGTTGAGAGAACCTTGGACGATTACTACCTCAACAGGAACACTGAGAGAATCTGGGGACGATTACTACCTCAACAGTAACACTGAGAGAATCATAGGCGACTTCAACCTCAACAGTAACGCTGAGAGAATCTTGGGCGACTTCAACCTCAATAGTAACGCTGAGAGAATCTTGGGCGACTTCAACCTCAACAGTAACATTGAGAGAATCTTGGTTGTCTTCTACTGAGTCTTTATCAGGAAAATCTTTTAGGGGTCGATTTAACTGGATTGGAGAAGGCCTTTGACTGGATAAGAAACAGAAAAATCTTAGGGTCGATTTAACTGAACCGGACAAGGTCTTGAAATCTTCAACTGGATAAGAAACAGGGAGATCTTAGGGTCGATCTGACTGAACCAGAGAAGGCCTTTGACTGGATAAGAAACAGTAAAATCTTAGGGTCGATTTAACTGAACCGGTCTAGGTCTTGAAATCTTCAACTGGATAAGAAACAGGGAGATCTTAGGGTCGATCTGACTGAACCAGAGAAGGCCTTTGACTGGATAAGAAACAGAAAAATCTTAGGGTCGATTTAACTGAACCGGACAAGGTCTTGAAATCTTCAACTGGATAAGAATCGGGGAGATCTTAGGGTCAATCTGACTGAACCAGAGAAGGCCTTTGACTGGATAAGAAACAGAAAAATCTTAGGGTCGATTTAACTGAACCGGTCTAGGTCTTGAAATCTTCAACTGGATAAGAAACAGGGAGATATTAGGCTCGATCTAACTGAACCAGAGAAGGCCTTTGACTGGATAAGAAACAGGAAAATCTTAGGGTCGATTTAACTGAACCGGTCTAGGTCTTGAAACGTAGCTGAGAACTCGACTGGATCTTTCCTGAAAGGTAAAGGTCAGTCATATGCAAGGCATGATATGAATCAAGCGATGATGTTCTCAACATAAATGAGATTTGTAAGATATGATGTGTATATGCATGCTGTAATGTATGAAAATGTGATGTTTATGAATGTGTCTTTTCGTCTAGGAAAGTAAATCCTTGACGGGTGCCGGGAAGTCACTCCTGGGCTGATGTTGAAGAATAGATCTTTGCTTCCGCTGGGGGATGATAGTTGCAAGAATACCGGTAGGAGAAGATAACTCGGTTAGGGAATAAACTTGGCGAATGGATTACTCTGCGGGGAGAAAAGTACTCTAGCGATTTTGCTGGGGAGCAATACTCTGTGGGGGGAGAGGTACTTTGCTGAAATGTTGATGGTAACTTTGCTGGGGATAAGAAGACTTCGTTGAGGACGCTCTTTCCGTGGCTTTTGGCTGAGGATAACCCAGTTATATCCTGGTAGGGAAATAACTCTTTGAATAAAGTCGGGAGACGCGTCCGTGCTCTATGGGGATAAGCTTCCAGAATCTACTGGGGATAAGCTTACTGCTTGGGGAGATGGATTCCAATTTTCCTGGGGGAATTGGATTGGACTCTCCTGGGGAAGTTTTGAACTGTATCGGGGAAGTAGCTCCATTGAATGTTTGATATACCGTCGGGGAACAATCTTTAGGTTAAGACTGCCAGGGATGCTTGTTAAGAATGCCTGTATGTTGCTGGGGATTGTTGAGATCTGCTGGAGGATACTCAACTTCCTTAAGGTTGACTGTAACTTTGCTTAGGGAGAGTGTATTGACTTGCTGGCTCACTCTCTGGGGAATTAAGATATACTGGTTGTGTTCTTCAGCCGAACCTACCTTGGTACCTTGGTGGATAGAACAATTAGATTGCTTAGACAACTCTTTATTGCCCCTGTTTCTAATGTTACCTGTAATTGATCCTTTGTTTCGTATGCAAATATTCGTGAGTTAGCAAATTATTGTCAATGCATATATCACAAATTGAACCTTGGACGTTCTTCGCAAAACAAAACAGAAAAGGAAAACAACTGGCAATTTTAACTGAAAAGTGATTTTTATATTGATTTTTGAATTTGCCTGTAACTAGGCGTTTATGTACAAGAGGCTGACGTCCTGGTAAGAGAACGCCGCCGAACAAAAAGATTTATACAAGTTTGTACAAAAGAAAATAAAACAGCTGTGTGAATAGAATGATCCCACTGGGTTCCAATTCTACTATCGCCTTTATGCCTTTGAGCGTCTCATCACTTGATGACCTTAGTTGAAGATGAAGCTGACTGATCGATGCCGTCTGAACCTGATGTAGATACCGGATTCTGGATGCAAAGTGATCCAATGAGACATAGTATTACGCTTTATCCCTAACTTTTGCCTGGACCGCCCTTTCGGGTTTTCAGTCCACCAGGATACCCATTTTTGCCCAAGCCGCCTTTTCAGGTTTTCGACTTGCCGGGTGTACAGATTTTTCATTTGATCCCTTCATTTTGCCCGAACCCTTTCGGTTCGCCGGGAAGCCCTAATTTTTGCCTAGGCATGTCAGCCTAGCGGGTCTTTTTTATGCGTAGTATCTTTTTACTATGTCTGCATTGGCGGGGTGAGGAAGGTCGTCACCATCCATGTTGGTTAGAATCATGGCTCCTCCTGAGAACACATGTTTAACCACAAATGGCCCTTCGTACGTGGGGGTCCATTTTCCCCTTGGATCACTCTGAGGAAGAATGATGCGCTTGATTACCAGATCCCCAACTTGATATTCTTGTGGTCTGACCTTTTTGTTAAATGCCCTGATCATCCGTTTCTGGTACGTCTGACCATGACAAATAGCAGCAAGTCTCTTTTCGTCGATAAGGTTTAGCTGATCAAGTCGTGTCTGGATCCAATCATCTTCATTCAGATATGCATCCTTCATTATCCGGAGAGAGGGTATCTGCACTTCGATCGGTAAGACTGCCTCCATACCGTAGACCAAGGAGAAAGGAGTTTCCCCGGTTGACGTCCTAGCTGAGGTACGGTACCCATGTAGAGCGAACGGTAATATCTCGTGCCAATCTTTATAAGTCACTGTCATCTTCTGCACGATTTTCTTAATGTTCTTATTTGCTGCTTCTACAGCCCCATTCATCTTCGGCCGATAAGGAGAAGATTTGTGGTGCTGTGACTTAAACTTCTCGCAGAGCTCAGGGATCATCTTGTTATTAAGATTGGTACCGTTGTTTGTAATAATTCTTTCTAGGAAGCCGTATCGACAGATCAGATTATGCCGAATGAACCGTGCCACAACCGTCTTGGTTACCGTAGCGTAGGAAGCTGCTTCAACCCACTTCGAGAAGTAATCAATCGCCACTAGGATGAAGTGATACCCATTGGATGCCGTTGGTTTAATCTCACCGATCATGTCTATGCCCCACATTGCAAACGGCCAAGGCGCAGTCAGAACATTCAGAGGGACTGGAGGAACATGCACCTTGTCTGCATATATCTGGCATTTATGGCACGTCCGAGAGTGTTGGTAACAGTCAGCTTCCATTGTGGACCAGAAATACGCTGCCCGAAGGATTTTCTTCGCCATAGTGTGTCCACTGGAATGTGTTCCGAAGGTCCCTTCATGTAACTCTTCCATGATCCTTTCTGCTTCTGTCTTGTCCACACAACGCAGTAAGGTCGAATCATGGTTTCGCTTATACAGGATGCCGTTGCTAAGGAAGAACTTCGTTGCGAACCTTCTCAGAAACTTCTTATCGTTGACAGATGCACCTTCAGGGTATTCTTGAGCTTCTAAATATCTCTTCACCTCATGGTACCAAGGCTTCTCAGTTACCAATTCAGTCTCGAGATCACAACAGTATGCCGGTTCGTCCAGTTTCCAGATGATGATCCGGGGAGCCTCATTGTCCCATTTGACTTTGAACATGGAAGACATCGTAGCTAATGCGTCCGCTAATTGATTCTCCTCTCTTGGGAAATGTTCAAAGGTTATTTCTGTGAAGTGGGGGATCAATGTCAATACACATTCTCTGTAAGAAATAAGATTCAGATGTTTCGTATCCCACTCCCCTTTGATCTGATTGATCACGAGAGCGGAATCTCTGAAGACACTCAGAAACTTGATCCTTAAGTCGATCGCAGCTTGGAGACCCATGATGCATGCCTCATACTCCGCCATGTTGTTGGTACAGTTGAAACATAGCCGGGCAGTCAGTGGAGTATGAGTGCCTTGGGGGGATATGATCACACCGCCAATGCCGTTACCCAAAGCGTTGGAGGCTCCGTCAAAGTGCATAGACCATCGGGATCCTTCCTCAGGTCCTTCATCCGGTCCAGGTACTTCACAATCAGTCACAATCATGATACTCTCGTCAGGAAATTCAAAGTTCATTGACTGATAGTCGTCTACTGCCTGATGTGCCAAGTGATCTGCCAATACACTTCCTTTGATGGATTTCTGGGTTGTGTACTGAATGTCGTATTCTGTCAAGATCATTTGCCATCTTGCTATTCTCCCAGACAGAGCAGGCTTTTCAAATATGTACTTTATCGGATCCATCTTTGAGATCAATAAGGTAGTGTGAGTCAGCATATACTGTCTCAGTCGGCGAGCAGTCCATACCAAAGCGCAGCAAGTTTTCTCAAGCAGTGAGTATCGGGTCTCACAGTCGGTAAACTTTTTGCTAAGGTAATAAATGGCATGCTCTTTTCGGCCAGACTCGTCATGCTGCCCCAGCACACACCCCATTGAGTTGTCAAGTACTGTCAGGTATAGTATCAGAGGTCTCCCTTCAACCGGTGGCATAAGGATGTGTGGTTCTTGGAGATACTCCTTGATTCTGTCAAAAGCGGCCTGACATTCATCATTCCAACGTACTACCTGGTCTTTCTTCAGCAGCTTGAAGATTGGTTCACAGGTAGCAGTTAGGTGTGAGATGAACCGGGCGATGTAATTCAGGCGTCCTAGAAAGCCTCTGACCTCTTTCTCTGTCCTAGGAACTGGCATCTCTTGAATAGCTTTAACCTTGGCAGGGTCCACTTGAATACCCTTGTCACTTACGACGAAGCCTAGCAACTTTCCAGATCTTACCCCGAAGGTGCACTTGTTCGGGTTCAACCTCAGCTTGTACAACTTCAGACGGTCAAACAATTTCTGCAGATGATCTAGGTGCTCTTCCTCAGTCTGGGACCTTGCGATCATGTCGTCAACATACACTTCTATCTCATGATGGATCATGTCATGAAATAAAGCAACCATGGCACGTTGATAGGTTGCCCCAGCATTTTTCAGTCCAAAAGGCATGACGTTGTAGCAGAAGTTGCCCCACTGAGTAATAAAGGTAGTCTTTTCCATGTCTTCAGGAGCCATCTTGATCTGATTATACCCTGAAAAACCATCCATGAAAGAGAACACCTTGTGCTGAGCAGTATTGTCAACAAGGACATCAATGTGAGGTAGGGGGAAGTCATCCTTGGGGCTGGCCCTGTTCAGATCCCTGTAGTCGACACACATTCTGACCTTTCCATCTTTCTTAGGTACCGGCACCACATTAGCAACCCACTGAGGATAAGAAGTCACTGCAAGAAACCCGGCGTCAAACTGTTTCATGACCTCGGCTTTGATCTTCTCAGACATCTCTGGACGCATACGGCGGACCTTTTGCTTAACTGGAGGGTAGTCTTCCTTAGTAGGCAAATGATGGACCACAATGTCAGTATCCAACCCGGGCATGTCTTTGTAAGACCAAGCAAATATCTCCACATAATCATGTAGCATCTGAGTCAACCGTTGCTTCACGCTGAGCTCTAGGTTGGCACCAATCTTAACTTCCTTCCTATCCGTCTCAGTACCCAGATTTATTGTTTCCACCGGCTCTTTGTGTGGTTGAATTGCCCTCTCTTCCTGGAGTAACAGTCTTGCAAGCTCGCCAGGCACTTCGCAATCATCTTCACCTTCGTCTTCGGCTAAGTTGATCGGATTTTCGAAGTCATAACTGGCAGTAGCAGAGTCGTTACCAGTGAGATCCAGAGTGGATTGAAACTTGTATGAGTGAGTGTGTGTAAATACAGATGTTTTGTAATATATAAAGAAAGGAAAGAAATAAAAGGAGCATAATATTTGAAATGCGAGAAAACGTCCAAGATCTTTATTCATGATATATGAAATGACAATTTAATATACCCTCACAAATGAAGCCACGGTGCCTCGGGTAAGACACCGGGCCATAGAGTTTTAATTATTTATTACAAATAACAAAACAAAGAAGTTTATTACTGCGTAACAAAAGTAACAGGAGTATGATCCTTAGCAGTCCAATTGGTCAATCCACCATCAGTCGTCGGGTAGATCCAGCTTTCAAACTCTGACTCTCCCACTTCATTTTCGTCCCCAACAGCATTCACTCCTGGATTGGTAATGAGCACAAGAGGTCTTCTGATCTTTGCCTTGCGCACAGCCTTCTGACCCTCTGCAGTAAAACCCAATCCAAACTTGTCAGTTTTAGGTGTAAAACCGGGGAGCCTGCCCCAGTTAGCACATTCACCTTTCTTGATCACAGCCCGGGCATCCTTCAGGGAAGCCATCTTCAAAGGAACATCCTCTTCAACCACTGTTTCTGCTGCTGCCAAAGTTGGAGGTACCTCTTCGAAATGTTGAAAGGGGGTTTCAATAAAATCCCCATCCATCTCAATATACCTGAAGGAATTCAAATGGCTCACCATATACTCCTCCTCTCCCTGCACAGTGACAATCTTCCCTCTGACGGGGTACTTGAGCTTCTGGTGCAGGGTAGAAGTCACTGCCCCAGCTTTATGGATCCAAGGTCGACCCAGTAGACAAGAATACGATGGACGGATATCCATTACATAGAAAGTAGAGTCGAATACTTGAGAACCCACACGAATAGGAATGTCTACCTCTCCATGAACCATCCTCTTAGAACCGTCAAAGGCTCTGACGATGATGTTGCTAGGTTTCAGCTCCAGGCCCTCACAATCCAAACGGTCTAAGGCCTTCTTGGGTAGCACATTCAGGGAAGAACCAGTGTCTACCAACACGTGCGCAAGAGTAGTGCCCCTGCATTCAATAGAGACATGCAGGGCGTCATTGTGGTCCTTTCCCTTAGCAGTAAGCTCAGCATCTGAGAAACCCAAACCATTGTCCGCTGTCAAATTGGATACGCAATCAGTGAACTGGACTGCAGATGTCTCCTGTGGCACATGGGCCGTCTTGAGAAATGAAATCAAGGCTTTAGCATGGGCCTCTGAGCATAGCAGCAAGGAGAGCATGGAGATCTTGGAGGGGGTATGCCCCAGCTGCTCAACAACATTAAAGTCGCTCTTCTTGATTATTTTCAGAATTTCCTCCATCTCTTGTTGGGAGGCCTCAGCAGTCACAAATTTTGGTGCCTCCATCCGGGCAGGCTCATCTTCAATCCCTTTACCCCGAGCATTGGATGACTCGGCAGCAGGGGAAACAACTTGGTCAGAACTGGGAACAGGTACACTTGTAGGTGTTATAGTGAGGGGTCTTTGAATAGCTGGTGGTGCAATGTCAGGCGAGAAGAGCCTGCCACTGCGGGTTACTTTTGCTGGACCAGTGATATTGTTGATACTGGTGCCAGTGTTGAACTCTTGCTTGATTCCATGTATATACACGTCTGCCCCATAGTGCCAAGGGACAACCTTATCAGATTCATAGGGGAGAGGCCCCGGAACAGTATTAACAACGGGTGCGACAGTCATGATTTGAACTGGCTTCCTTGGGAGAGCCTTGATCGGATTATTAAAGATTGTAACAACAGAAACTTCTTCCAACGGAACAAACTGAACAGCAGTCTTCTTGAACAGAATCTCTTTGCTGTCCATCAGGCTTTGGATACCCAACTTCAGCAAAGGACAACCAGAAAGGGAAACAGCACAGAAAAGGCAACCCTCACTACAACCCGGAAATAAACCGGTCAGCAGTAGGTTCCTCTTAACAGTCATCAAGGGAGTAGCTACATTATTCACAGAAACGACATATACCTCCTCATCAACGACATTTACTCCATGCCGGGGCATAGGAGCAGTCACCACATTTGGCCTCTCAGGCGCTTCAAACTGTATCTCTTTTGCGTCAATAAGGTCTTGCACCTTATTCCTTAAGGCCCAACAGTCATCAGTGGAATGCCCCGGGCTATCAGAGTGATAAGCATAGCGAGCATTTGGATTGTATTTTGGAGAGGCAGTATTCACCACTTTCGGGGCCTCCCTGACAGTCACTAGGTTGGTGGACAACAACTGCGGCAAGATTTGCGATAGGGTCATACTCAAACAGGTAAACTCTCTTCTGGGTCTTTCACCCCTTTGTGGATTGGTAAGCCGAGGAGCGGCAGCAGGCTTAGCAATCATCACCACGTTGACAGATTGGCGGCGCTCCGGTTTCTCTTGTCTTCTAGACCCATATACAACACTGGCCTCCTTTTTGAAGGGTTTCTTCTCAGAACTTGTAGATGCACCCTTCTGAATTTTGCCAGACTTCATTCCAGCCTCTATTCTCTCTCCAGTTAGAATGAGATCAGTGAACCCTGCAGACGAGTTACCGATAAGATGATTGAAAAATGGCCCAGATAGGGTCCCCAAGAACATGTCTACCAACTCCCGGTCAGTTAACGGAGGCTGCACCCTGCCAGCCAGATCCCTCCACTTCTGTGCGTACTCTTTAAAACCTTCGCTTGATCCTAGCGACATACCCTGGAGTTGGGTACGTGTAGGAGCAAGGTCGGCATTATATTGATACTGCTTATAAAAAGTAGTAGCCAACTCCTCCCAGTTACGAACCTTGGTCCCATCCAGCTGATAGAACCATTCGAGATGAGTCCCTGAAAGACTCTCATGGAAGAAGTGGATCCACAAGTTCTTGTCCACTGAGTACGGTTGAATCTTCCGCACATAAGACCTGAGGTGTAGCTTGGGACAAGACGCCCCGTCATACTTGGTGAAAGATGGTGCCTTAAACTTGTGAGGAATAATCACACCAGAAGATAAGCCCAAGTCTCCGAAATCCAGCCCAGGCACTTGTTGGATCTCCATAGCATTCAGTTTGTCTTCCAACTGCTTATACCGGTCTTCCGCTGGAGGATACTGTTCCTCATTGAAGTCAGTCTCGTTGTCAGAGACTACTGGACTAGGACCTTTTCCCCCTTGGGGATTGCTCTTGCCTATAGAAGAACCAGCCTCTTCATTCTGCAGAGTGTTTCCAAACCTTCGGCCCGAGTTGAAAAGAACAGTTCTCTTCTTCTTCTTCTTCTCCTTCTTCAGGAGTAAAGCCTTCAGCTCTTCTTGGCCTTGACCCAAACCCATGATCAGTTCCTGAAATTGCGCGTTCTGCGCCTGAAGAGCCTTGATAGACATCTCGGTTGATGATGAGTCAGGATTCATGATGCTGAAATAAACAGCGAAGAACAGTAAGCAACCTGAAAAGAAGAAAACCTGCTATGCACATGATGAATGATATGTGTTTATGCAATGCATTCAAGGGTTCGAAAGTTCAAATTTGTTGTAGCCAAAAAAGGAACACCCGTTATTATTAAGGAAACAATTGTTTGGTACATCAAAGCCTCATGGGCAAAATAATACAAAAGCAAATCAATCCCAAAAGACACTACGCATCCTCTTTGAAGCTATGTAGGTGTTGAGATTCCTCTCCTCGTGCAATAGGCGGATGAGCTCCAAGACCTTCTTTTCACTAGCATATAGACTGGTCTCAAGAGAATTCCGTTCTTCCTTAAGCTGGATCCAGCTCTTCTGCATCTCTTCCCAGGATGTGGGCATGTCGGGATGTTGAATAGTGTAGGACACTTCTCCTTCCAAGACTGGCTCTTTGATTACAGGGAGCATATGAAGATAAGGCATTACTAATTTCTGGTAGCGGGCGCGTACCCACTTGAGATAAGGTTCCACGGGATGGAGTTCCTGTGCCCCAGTGTCTTACTATCTATCCTACTTGGCATCCTCCAAGCTCTGATAAATCTCTGGCGAAGTCCTTGTGCATCGTTGTCGAAGTCAAAAACTATGTCAGGAATTAACATGTCATGAGGACCATCCCTCCGAGCATAACCAAACTGTCTCCAAGCCAGGCATGGGTTATAAGTAATACCTCCTCTGATTCCAAGTAAAGGAACATTAGGGTACTCCCCGCAACGATCAATGATAGTGACATCCTCTCTGGACCGAGGGCACAATGTATATCTGCATGTGTAAGAGTCATCAACCGTTGTGACCATCTCAAACCTCGCCCGTTCTTCAAAACTGATTGTGGAAGGTGCGAAATAAACCACCTTCCCAGGAGAGGGGTGCAACACATAAGGACACCTCTTTTTCTCATGGTTCGAGTGTAACATGAGTGAAGGATGTCCCCCAGCAACGTAGGTATAGGATTCCTGGACATGAAGATCTGGACAGCACTGATATCTATAAGCTGATCTGGGTTAGGGAACAACACCAAACCATACCCAAGGAGGGCCACAACTTCTTCAAAAGCTTGCAAGTCAAGGGAGTTCCAACATTCATGGGCCTTTTCAAACAGAAACCTGGCTAAGAACCCTTTGATACCACTTCTAACTTCCCAATGTCCCTTGAGGTCAGATGATCGTAGGTGTAAGGCTTTAGCAATCTCTTCAAGCTTGGGTTCCTTTTCCGTACCGTTGTAGGGTAGCTGATCAAGGATAGGGATCTTCAGAAGCTGGGAGAACTCCTCCAATGTAGGTACCAGCTGATAATCCAGGAAAGTGAAACAGTGATGCAGAGGGTCAAAGAACTGGAACAGGACCTTTATCATATCTTCCTCAATGTTGGTATTCACCAAGCTGATGAGTCTTCCATGTCTTTCACTGAATGAAGAGCTCTCGGGAATCCTGGATATAAGCTCCTTAAGTTGAAGAGGGATCCTTACAAGGCTGATTTGAATTGTCTTTCTGCAAACAGTTTCCATGTCCTACAAAACAAGAACAAAGATGAAGATTCGAACCCTTGAAACGGTTAGTCAATGCATATGATGCTGGATGATGTCATGATGCTATGATTAAACACACCACAAATATTTACAAAGGCAAACATGTAAGGCACACAAGTCACACAAGACAAGCCCTTAGAGTTTAGGCCATCATGGGGTCTGGGTATTACCCTCTTGAAGTTGGTGGGCTCAAAACCTGTCCTATTAGAAGTAACCGGGTTCTAAGGGTCCCAACATCACGGGATTGCTTTCATTGTTCATCGTTTCGATTTAGCCACTGAACTGGCGACCGAAATATTCCAGGAAAGCAACCCTCAATTGAGTGTAGTATCGAGTATCAACCAACCTCGGACTACACCAAAGTTAGTTATCTCACTACCCTAAAGAGGCCAAGATAGTTCAATTAAGGTTCCTAAGGTCTGTTGATGCTTCACGACACCACGCGGAGGCCCCGTACTCTCCTTGACTGAACTCAAAGGTTACCAGTACACACCAAAGTGCCACATCAACGTAGCAGACTGTTTCAACCATGTCAGTATACCCCGCACAGTTCCCTCACAGCCTTGTTGCTACTTTCTAAGAAGGTATCCCCAGATCCGGGTTAGGATCTATGTAACTCCCATGCAACCCACAATTTTAAAGCAAACAAGTCAATACAATTGAAAACACAGTGATCTTAATCCTAAGGTACACCTCACTTTAAGTTAAATCCCCAGCAGAGTCGCCAGTTCTGTGATCGGTGGATCTGGAACTGACTGTTTAACACTGGTTCGCGAAATGTCGCGGAAGCAAGAGTCGCCACCGTCTTTTATTTTCTCCAAATGGAAAGGACAAAAGCACAGAAAAATTCCTTATAGAGATTGCTCTCGGTTCGGGAGGTAGATTATAGAAAGGGAAGGTGTTAGCACCCTTTCTATCCATGGTTATCCATGGGCTCTTAGATACTTGCCCATTGTGTTTTCAAAATGGTTTGTTTGCTTTTCAACTATGGGTTTTAAAAAAGTTTCTCTGAAAATTTCAGTTCGACTCTTGTATCGATCCTCAAGAGTGTTTGAAAAGTTGCTTTCGAAAGCTTTTTGAAAAGGTGTCGGTGTGAAAAGTATTTTTGATTTGTTTTTGAAATTAGAGCAAGTATCTAGAGTCGTCTACCTACCCTAAGGAATTTGTCTGTGTAAATGTCCTTAAAATAGTGCCATCCCACCATTGAGAGGTAGGTAGCACCACCGTTGGAGGTGTTCGGGTCAATTCGAGGTTCGGGACATGGTGATCACCGGAGCAATAGGAAGACACCTTAGAAGCTACCCTCATGCCATGTTCATGGACATGAGGACTTACTAAAACTTCCTCTACTCGACAATCACCTTTCGAGGGGCAAGGCAACAGTGAGGCGTACCCTAGGGGTGGTGTGTGATTTGTGTGTCATGTTCATTTATGTTTATCTTGTTGATGCATTGGTGTTCTACGCGTTATTTTTATTTTTTTGGCATTCATTCTTTCATGCAAGTTATTTAACAGTTAAAAGGTGCGGAATTAAAAAATCCTACGCTATTACAAAGGCGCGGGTCCACATCGCCAAATTAATCCAGGACCCAATTTGAAATAAAATAAAGTGCGAAGATAAATATCTAATTAGTCTATTACATGGCCTTGGGAGAATTACATAAAAATTAAAAAAAAAAGAAATAAAACGCGCGAAGAGAATTAAAGTCGGGAATGCGAGGGCGTTGGACCCTTTTAAGGAAATTAAATTATAATTATGAAATTAATTAAATTAAATGAGAAAGGAAATTATTTTTTGAGTTTTCGTATTTATGGATTTTTTATGAGAATTAAATTGGAATTAAAACCAAATTCTAGCTATTTTTAGTTTATTAAAAAAAATGTGAAAATTAAACCTAAAGTTAATCTAATTAATTAATACAATTTTATTTACAAAAATAAATAATTAATTATTAGTAAAGATAAAAGAAAAGAAAAAAGGATAAAAGCAACTAAAACCCTAATTCTACATTTTTTAATTTGTTACAAAATATTAAAATTTAACCCTAGAATTAACTAAATTAATCAATACAATTTATTTACAAAAAATGTTAAATAAAATATATTTTTATTTTGTTTTTTCTGATTTTTTATGTTTTATGAAAATATATTAATTTAGAGAATTAAAAGGAAATAATTAAATTAAATAAATAATAGAAAATAGAAAAAAAGAAAAGAAAAGCAAACCCTTGGGGGTGTTGACCCCAGTTTGGAGGTGTTATCCAGCATTGTTGGCCCATTTATTGGAGGCCCCTTTGAGTTTTGGTGGTCACGTGTGGCACGTCTGACTTAGGCGCATGATAGTCTCCAGATCAAGGCCATTGAATTGATGCTCTGAAGCAGGTGGCACGTTTGGATATGAGGCTACATGGTGGTCTTTTGGATTGAAACTGCATGGAATCCTATTGAAACAAAATACGTTAAGAAAGTGAGGGGACCTGGGAATCGAACCCAGGTCCCAAAGCTTGCCAACACATCATTCCACCAACTGAGCTGCTTCAACGCGTTGTATATAGAATCAAGCATAAATAATATAAAAGAAAATTGGTGTTAGTGATGTTAGAATAAAAATCAGCGCGCCAATTCAAACTGTCCAACCATATCATGCCACATGATCTTCTTCTCCACTCGTTTGCATTTTTACCTGAAAAAACAAACTAAATAGCGGGGGTTTTAAACCCCCACTAAATGATGAACAGAAAAATAGCGAATAGGCCATCGTGGTTCATAAATTAGGCGCGAGGTATGGAATCAATTGGTCATGATCTTCTGGTTCTAATGGCGTGGGTTTCGTGTCTCAATTTTTTCAGAACAAAGAAGCCCCAAATTTACAGTCATGAAACCCTAGCAAGCTTCAATGGTAACTTCACATACATAGCACGAAAACTCAATTAAATTGCATGGTTAGTTTCAGCATGATTAGACTAGTGTAAAACAACAATTAAATGGTATGAAAAATGCCCAGAAATTGAAACACGACTATGCATAATGTGTGAGAAATTTTGAGTTCTGTATACCAATTCTTGATGCTATGGGCGTGGAAAAAGATTCAGTCAGGTTCAGTGATGCCTCAGGAAGCTTTTTCAATTGGTTGGAAGCCTTGAATCGCTTTGGAATGGTGTTTTCAGTTTTGACTTTTTTCACAAAAATTGCAAAATTGTTCTTGATGATTGGGCGCAGCTTTCAGGTTCTTGGCCTTAGGGTTAGGTTTGTTCTTGTATAAGGAATGATTTTAGTCAATAATCCAAGCCCAAAGCTTTGTCTTTAATGGTTTTCAAAATTTGATTTTTATGAATCTTTTCAAATCTTTTTTCATGTGTTTTTGATTCCAATCATGGTCAATCTTTCCAATTTTGTTGTGCACGAATCTTGAGTCTTTAAGGAGAGCAAATGCTGCATAAAAAGATTCAAATGCATTGGTTTAGTATTTGTTCCATATTTTATTTAATTAAATGAATTAATAGTAATTAAAAATTCAAATAAATAATAAAAATGATGAAATAAATCCCCTTTGGGCCAAATGGTCGTGCATAGCCTTTGGATGATGAATCTTGGAAGAAAATGTGGCCCATTAGCAAATTTGAGGCATTTGAAGTAAAGTTGACTTTTCAAAATTCCCAAAAATTTCCCAACTTCCACAAGGCATATCTTGCTCAATGTTTAAGCTTTGATCATGTTCTTGGACATTTTGGAAAGGTCTTGAAGTCCTCTAACCAATTCCTTTGGTCCCATGTCATTTTGATTTACCAATCTCAAGTTATGGTCTTTGACTTAAAGTGCCTTTTTGTTGACTTTTGAAAATGACCTATAATGTTGAAATTGATAACTTTTTGTGAGAGCATTTCTTGGACTTGAAGTGTGAAGAGGAGTTGTAGGAAATGTCTTTATCTTCAAAATGAGCTTTGGATGGAATTTTTCTGATAAACCATGTGGATGTTATGCCTTGGTCAATTTACAGTTGACTTTTTCAACTGTCCAAATATGGAAACTTTTGCATCTTGAGACTTTTTGAGCCATGCCTTGAAAATCATGATCAAGAATTGATCAAATGATGTTTGTGGCTTCAAAATAAGATGTTGACCAAAAATTTGAACTTTTGACTGTCAAATGACCATTTTGCCCCTGTAGTTGACTGTAGGGCAATTAGGGTTTTTTGACTGTGCAATTTTGTGCTGTAAGTCCTGAAACTTGGCATGAGGATGCTTGACAATGTTTATAGGCATGTGAGACTTGATTGGACCCTTGGAAACTTCAATTTCTTTGTCAGAACCAAAACCCTAGTTTTTTGACTGTTAGGAGGCAATTGGACTGTGCAACCCTTGGGGAGATTTTGAAGCATGCTCTTTGCAATTCTTGAAGAATATGGGAGGGAAAATTTTGGGGTACAACAATATGGAACCCAAATGTACATGCACTGAATTTTTTCTTTTTATGCCCCAAATGTTTTTATATGCCCCACATGTTTATACATACCCCCAAATGTCTGTATATGCCCCAAATG
The DNA here is from genome assembly GCA_948472305.1 of Vicia faba. Taxonomy (NCBI): domain Eukaryota; kingdom Viridiplantae; phylum Streptophyta; class Magnoliopsida; order Fabales; family Fabaceae; genus Vicia; species Vicia faba. The sequence goes on along the minus strand of OX451736.1, from coordinate 15,985,138 downwards.
TTTGTATATGCCCCCAAAATGTTTGTATATGCCCCAAATGTTTGTATATGCCCCAAATGTTGTTATGATATCTTTGAGATGATTTGAACAAGATGGGTAGTGTTAGATTGATTAAATGTTTTATTGATAAATGTGCCTTTGAATATGTGTGAGTACAAGATTCAATTCCTAGAAAGAGGTCATCACAGAAAGTTTTAACAAAATCTATAAAAATGGAAATGAAAATGATAATTGCTACTACTGTTTCTCCATTGTCCTTTTGATAGCTCCAATATACTTTTCTTCTGAGTCAAATGATTTGGATTAATCCCTCTCCTTCATGGTCGTAGTCATGGTTCTTAGATCGTAGTCTATTTGTTCTTTATTTCTGAGTAAGATCCCTAACTTTTTCCTGGACGACCCTTTCGGGTTTTCAATCCATTGGGATGATTTTTTTTGTTTATGTCCCTATGTTTTTCCTAGATCGGTCTTTAGGGTTTCCAATCCACCGGGACGCTCCTTTTTTACCAAGTCTCCCATTTAGGGTTCGAACTTAGCGAGATTTTTATACATTATTTTTTTACTACGTCAAAGTTCGTCGGATGTGGTAGTTCTTCCACATCAATTATTGTAAGGGTAAGACCACCACCCGAGAATGTTGTTTTTACCACATACAGATCTTTGTAGTTGGGTGTCCATTTACCACGTGAATCAAGGCGAGGTAGTAGAATCTTCTTGAGCACCAAATCTCCTTCTTTGAACACTCGAGGATGTACCTTCTTGTCAGATGTTTCTTCATTCTCTTTTGGTATAATTAACCGTGGCACAGAGTTGTCAATCATTTTTCTTCAATGAGTTTAAGCTGATCAAGTGCTTCTGAACCCATTATGATTCTTTAAGCTTTATTTCCATTAGAATTTGTAGAGATGGAATCTCTACTTCAACAGGGAGTACTGCCTTCATGATGTATACTAGAGAGAAAGGAGTTGCACCTGTTGACATACGTACAAAAGTGTGGTAGCCATGTAGAACGTAGGGGAGCATTTCGTGCCAATCTTTGTATGTTTTCACCATTTTCCAAATGATTTTCTTGATATTATTATTGGCAGCTTCAACAGCCCCGTTCATCTTGGGTTGATATAGTGAGGAATTATGATGCTGGATCTTGAAGTTATCACATAACTCCTTCATTATTTTGTTGCTCAAATTGGACCCATTTTTTGTAATGATTCTTCTAGGAACCCCATATTTGAATATAAGATTTTGCTTGATGAACCAAGTAACCACTTGTCTTATCACATTTGCATAGTGTTGTACCCAAAAATTTTCCCTCCCATATTTCTTATAACATTTCAAGAAAGGTCTTCAAATTGCTCAAGGAAGTCCAAGGGTTGACCCGACAAGCTCTCTCCAAAGACAGTCTACCTCAAATTAGGGTTTCATGTTGCATCAAGATATTTGAGTCCAATGGATCCCAAATGCTCACCATTGTCCTAATATGTTCTCAAGATCATCCATGTCAAATTTCAAGCCTTGTAGAGGAAGTTTGCTCAGTCAATTGCTCAAAGGCTTGAAAATCGACGATGCTAGGGCAAAAGTCAATTATGGCCCCCATACAGTCAAACTTCAAGATTTTTGGTCAATATACTCATTTTGAAGTATAATTCATCATTTGATAAAGGTTTTATCATGATTCCTCAAGGATTTCTCACAATTCATCAAAACCCAAAAGTTGCTAAATTAGGGTTTTGCAAGAAAAGTCAACTCAACTTTTACCAAGCATAACTTTCTCATACTTTATGATAAATGACCCATCCAAATCTCATTTTGAATAGGATGCAATTATCTATAATCCATATTCAGCTCCCAAGTTCAAAATATGCACTCACAAGAAGTTATGAATTTGGACATTATAGGTCATTTTGAAAAGTCAACAAAAACACCTTTTTTGTCAAAGATTCATACATGAACATGGAAGACTAAATTGATTTGAGACTAAAGGGGATGATTAGAGGACATCTCAAGATTTATAAAAAGTCCAAGAACACCTTCAAAGTGTCAAAATTGAAGAAGTTATACATTGGTGAAGTTGACCTTTTTTTTGCAAAATTGACAAAAGTCAACTATGCCTCAAATTGCAATTTTTGCTAAATGGGCCCAGTCTTCTGCACTTGTTTTGAGTTGGTAGCATGGTCCACGAGACCTAGCTCTTCCCATTTGTCTTTATCTTATTTTAATTATTTATTTTTATTTTTATTGTAATTAAATCAATTTAAATCAAAACAAATCATGAAAAATCCAAATCAATGAAACCTCAAGATATTGTGCATGTTTCAGGTCCTATATCCAGCTAGCAAAAGACTGAATTCGTGCAAGGCAAAAGTGGGCACAAAAAGATTGATTTTGACCTGTTTTTGGAATGATTTTCAAGTGAATCAAATTAAGATCAAAAGCAATAATTGGCAAAGATTGAATGGACTTTTGTAAACCTAATTCATTCCTAAGTATATAGGGAACATTTGCAGACAAAAATCACAAGGCTTTGGAGGCGTGAGAAGTCAGAACAAAACTTGGAAAAATCAAAGAAAAGTGGTGATTCGATTTTGCACTTCCAGGCATTTTCAAGACCCACTATCCATCCCATTCGCTTCCTTAGATCACAAGCAAGCTATACCAATCAAGAACAAGCACTTTCAGGCGCTAGAACTCACTGTAAGTCAACCACGACCATGGCTTCTTCTTGAAATCGAACTGCACGATTTTGGCATTTATAGCATGAAATATTTACATATTCTTATTCCTTGAAGCATTTGCAAGCTGTTCATAGTATTCAATTGCATTTTTTTTACTCTATGAAGATTTGCCATTATTAGGGTTCTTGGTCTCGTTTTATGGTTTTTGTGTGCAGGCAAAATTGGCCCCCATGAAGGGCATCATGATGCTCAGAATTTCAAGGTGGTTCGATTCATGGCATTAGATTACATTTATCATGCACATGGAAGATTTTGAAATGAGCCATGGTTGTAGCTACGAACATATGTTTGTAGGTAAAAGTCTTTAACTTTTACCAATGGAGCAAGGAGGAAGATGACTAGCATGGCAGCCCATGATTGCTCCGTTTAAAATTTCGTGCGCAAGATTTAGCAAAGTTTTTTTTTATATATAATATTTGTTTGTTCTTTTATGTACAAAGCGCACATGTAGCTCAGCTGGCATTGATGTTATTGGAGAAGGCTTCAGGACCTGGGTTCGAATCCCAGGTCCCCCCATTACTTCACATTATTTTTCTTTAAGTGTTCAGGTGTGCACACAAAGCCAAAGGATCACCATGCATCCTCAATATTCAATTTTTGGATCTCCAGATGGCCAGATCTAGGGGCCATCAGATGAAGGTCCACCAAAAGCTCAGTCAATGCAACGCATGGGATTCAAGAAGTCAACGTAGACTATTTTCTTTTGGGCCCAGAATTTCTTTTAACACACCTCCATATTACTTTCTCAGGCCCATATCTCTTTCTCTTTTCTTTTTATATTTTTCTTTATTAACTTATTTATTTATTTTTACTAACATAAAAAATAATTCTTTTTATCAAAAAATCACAAAACTAATATTTTCATCCAATTAGATTTAGGTTTATTTTTTATCAAAAAATTAATTAATTAAATTAGTTTATTTTAATTTTAGGTAACTTTAATTTCTTTTGTGAATAAATTTAAAACAATTAGAAAATTAGGGTTTTAGTTTAATTTAAAATTCTATTTTCTTTTTTTCTTAAAAAATAACCAAAAAATATAAAAATAGGTCATGTGAATTATTTTCTTTAAAATAATTTAATTATTAATTATATTTGTATTTAATTTAAGAACCTAACTCTTTTTCTTAAAAATAATCAAAAACAACAAAAATAATTTTTCTTTCGATTAGGTTAGACGGGGTCAAAACCGTAATTTCCTCTCGTCTCTATTCGTGCGCGCTTTATTTATTTTTTACCATATTAATGAAATTGCTCACAATTTGTAATAGATTAATTAGGACTTTTACTTTCGTTTATCGTTTTTTTTACGGGTTGTTTTTGGCTATGTAATTAATACCCGAAGCCTTGCAATAGCGTAGCTTTACTTTCCGCACTTTAATTTCCGCAAAAGATTAAACTGTTAGATGTATGATATTAGGGTTGCATGACAAGAATGTGTGATTAAATTTAAAATGGTTAGCAAATCCTAAATGTGCAAAGATAAATAACTTGAAATTGAATCACTCTCACATGCGCACTCCTAGGGGATACTCCCACTTCGGTTTCCTTCGGTAAACAGTCATTAAGCATAGGATATTTTAGTGGTCGCTCTCTTGTCTAAATAAAGATCAAAGTCCCATTCGGAAAAGTTGCCTCAGAATGGTTACCTCGGAATTGTTGCCTCGAATATTGATCTTAAGACATTAGGGTTATTACTAAGACGTCCTAACATTTCTTTAGTGACCGTATGTCCCTTTCGAATTGACCCTCAAAACTCCGACGAAGGTGCTACCTATTCACTAATAGTAGGATAGCGCTGTCTAAAGGAAATGAACATAGAACAATTCTTTTTTTTCGAGTAGGTAGATTAGTTCTTAAGTACTTGCTCAATCCAAACAAACTTTTTTTCACACTTACACTCCTTTTCAAACAAAGCTTTCAAAAAACACTTCGTAACACTCTTGAAGACAGAAGCAAGGGTTAAATGGAAGTCAAAAACTTTTTTTTCAAATCAAACACACACAAGCAATTTTGAAAATAATGAGCAAGTACCTAAGAGCCCATGGAAAACCACTGATATAAAGGATGCCAATACCTTCCCTTTGTATAATCTACCCCCCGTACTCGAAATCTCGAAAAAGGAATTTTTCTGTGCTTTTTTCCTTTCCTTGTTGGATAAAATAAAAGTCGGTGGCGATTCTTGCTTACCGCGAAATTTTGCAAACACAAACGCAAAACGCAAACCAGCATTTCAAACAGTCCGGTTCTGGCCACTGTATCACAGAACTGGAGACTCTGCTGGGGAGTTAATAAGTGGGGTATACCTTAGGATTAGTTCATCATATTGCTTCTATTGTTTGATTTGATTGCTTTATCTTTGTGGGCTTTGTATTGGAGTTACTATCGATCTTAACCCGGATTGGGGAACACCTTTAGGTAAGTAGCAATAAACTGTGAGGTAACTGTACGGCATTGACCGATAAGGTTGAAGAAGTAGCTACATTGATGTGGCACATTGGTTGGTACCGGTATCCCTCATGGAGGAACGAGGAGAATATCGGGCTGCTATATGGGTCGTTAAGCATCAACTGACCTTAGAACCTATAATTGACCAACTTGGCCATAGGAAGTAGTGAGATAGCCGGCCTCGGTATAGAGCTGAGAACTGGTTGATACTCGATACTACACTTATTGAGACCATACTCTCGAGATAGTTCCGGCCACAAGAAAAGATTGTGTGAGATGAAACCATGACCGATGGAGGATGGTCAGTGATATTGAGAACCTCTAGAACCCGGTTACTATTATTAGGATAGGTTAAAACCAACTGAACTTCAAGAGGGTAGTACCTAGACTCCATGCAAGCCTGAAATTTAAGGGCTCTTGTGTGACTTGTGTGCCTTTACCATGTTTGTTACCTGTTATACCTGTTGTGTGTTTTACCATTACATCATGCATCATAACATAGCACACATACTTCATTAGAATAACCATTTCAAAGACCGAGGGGATTTATCTTTGTTCTGTTTTGCAGATTATGGCTTCAGTGCGCAGAAACACCATTCGAGTTAACTTCGTGCAAATCCCTGCTCAGCTCAGAGAGTTAGTCTCAAAAGTTCCTGATACTTCTTCATTCGTTAGAAGACATGGTCACCTCCTTAGCTTGGTCACTTCTAAGTTGGATGAGCAGATGATGAGTGTGCTATTCCAGTTCTTTGATCTGTTGCATCATTGTTTCACCTTCCCGGATTATCAGCTAGTTCCTACTTTAGAGGAGTTTTCTGACATACTGGGCATATGTATTCTCGAGAAAACACCCTTCACAGGTTTAGAGGAGGTTCCCAGACCTGAGGACATTGCTTCAGCCTTACATCTAAAAAAGGCCGATGTAGTATCCAACTGGGAGACACGGTGCGGGGTTAAAGGTTTCTTGGCCAAGATTCTAATGGATCAAGCTCAACAGTTCTGGGATAACTTGGATTTTCAAGTATTTGAAGACATCTTGGCTCTCCTCATGTACAGTTTGGTTCTTTTCCTGAATCCAGATTCCTTCATAGATGTGAATGTGGTCAAGATCTTCTTGTCTCGTAATCCAGTGCCTACTCTTCTAGGTGATATTTTACATGCTCTTTATACCCGTACTGTGCGAAGAAGGGGGACCCTCATGTGTTGCACGCTGCTGCTGGCGAGGTGGTTTATTTCGCACCTCCCCAAGTCTGTATTGAAGAATGAGGAAGGTGTAGGTTGGGCTTACAGAATCATGTCCCTTGCTCGTACGGACATTCTTTGGAGTTCTAAGGATATGGAAAGAGTAGCTATCATTAATCGATGTGGGGAATACCCTAATGTCCCGTTGCTTGGAATTAGAGGGGGAATAACCTACAGTCCTTGTTTGGCTTTACGAAAGTTTGGTCGTGCTCGGAGAGACGGTCCCCATGAGCTGCTTCTTACAGATATTGTCTTTGACTACAAGGGGGAGTGGATGAGCATTGCTGCAGGTTTATACGAGCTTGGGGCATGGTGAACAGGTTTGACCCTCAAGAGCTAGGACTAAAGACTTCTCTCCCTATGGAACCTTATCTCCAATGGGTTCGAGCCTGTGCTCAAAAGCTGGGGATGCCTTATGAAGATGTTTTGCCGGTGATTGTAGAGCATACTAATGAAGAAGGTGTTCCTTACACAGTCCTTCATCCCTACATGCCTACTGATCTTGGGGCATTGAAGAGATCCTAGATTCGGCTAAAGGAGGAGAGGGATACCTACAGGGAGAAGTATCATGAGCAAGAGAGGAAGATCTTGAAGCTCACGAGGCAGCTTGAGAATGAAAGGACAATCAATGATTATGTCAGCACGAAGGGAAAACGACCATGGGATTTCTGATTTTGCTTTTTTCTAGTTTATATTTGTTTTCAGTTATTTCTTTTGTAACGCCTTGAAGGCATTGTTAAACATTTTTACAGGTTAATCTAATAAAGTTTGTTTATTTCTTGTTTTACAAATTTGAATCTCCCAAATTCTTTGAAATCATTTCATACGCATTCCATTACCATGCACCTCATTACAGGTACCATTACAGGTTTCTTATATTCTTCACTATTTATTTCAGCACAGAGTGTCTTCTGAAACACCTACCGATCAAGCCATCAAAGCTCTCCAAGTGCAGAATGCTCAATTCCAAGAGATGTTCCTGAACTTGGCTAAAGGACAACAGGATTTGAAGACACTCATCTTGAAGGAGAAGAAGAAGAAGAAGAAGGTGGTTCTGCTGAATATGGGTCACAGATTTGGGAATAGATTGAGACAGGAAACTGATCTGTCTCATTCATCTGGAGGAGGAGAGAATAAAGAGGAAGGAAAGGGTCCTAGTCTTGTAGTCTCTGATAACGACACTGATTTTGATGAGTGAACAGTATCCTCCTGCCGAGGATAGGTATAAGCAACTCGAAGACCGGCTGAGTGCAATGGAGATTTAGAAGATACCTGGTTTGGACTTCTGGGATTTGGGACTGGCATCTGGGGTGGTGATCCCTCACAAGTTTAAAGCTCCTGTTTTTGCTAAATACGATGGGATATCCTGCCCGAAGCTCCATCTCCACTCATACGTCAGAAAAATTCAACCTTATACTACTGATAGAAATTTGTGGGTTCATTTCTTTCAAGATAGTTTGTCAGGGACTCTACTTGAATGGTTCTACCAGCTGGAAGGAGCTAATGTCCACAAATGGGAGGACCTTGCTGCTGCTTTTTACAAGCAATACTAGTATAACATCGACCTTGCTCCCACGCGTACTCAGCTTCAGGGTATGTCTATGGGTACAGGTGAAGGCTTTAAGGACTATGATCAGAAATGGAGAGATCTGGATGGAAGAGTCCAACCCCCTCTGTCAGATAGGGAGTTGGTGGATATGTTTCTTGGGACTTTGTCTGGTCCATTTTTCAACCATTTGATCGGCAGTTCATCATCTGGATTTACTGAATTGATTTTGACTGGGGAGAGAGTGGAAGCTGGTATCAAAAGTGGCAAGATACTAAAAGGTGCTTCATCAAGTACAGAGAAGAAGACTTTAAGAAAAGAAGCTAGTGCAGTTTACAGCTCGAGGAGCCAAAACTGACCTGAACGCCGCCAAGCAGTTAATGTGGTAGTAATATCAAGACCCACTGTTTCCCCACAATGCAACAATCATCAAAGAGTAGAGAGACCGCAAAGACAGTATACTCGGCTCAGTATGACCTTATCTTAAATTCTGCCATAATTGTTGAAGACTAACCTGATAACTCTAAGGGAAGCCCCGATGAATCCCAGTACTACATCACCGCTGTATAATCCGAATGCCCGATGTGCCTATCACTCTGATAGCCCAGGGCATGATACAAACAACTGCTGGGCCTTGAGGAATAAGGTGCAAGATTTGATTGAAGCTAAAGAAATTGAGTTTAACGCACCAGAAAAGCCTAATGTCATGACGCTCCTATGCCTAATCATGAAGTAAATACCGTGGATGATGATTCATTTGTGACTTCTGTGGGAGACATTTCTACTCGGTTGATGATAGTGAAGAAGAACCTATTATCAGCCGGTTTATTTCCGGGCTGTGGCGACGGTTTCCACCTATGTTCAATCCTGCCTGCTGGTTTCCATTTATTGAAATCAGGTGTTCAACGCCTGATGGATAACAAAGAGATCATGTTTGAGAAAACTTTGGTTCCATTGATTCCTGTTGAAGACGTTTCCATCATAACCATTTCTGCTAATCCTTCCAAAGCTTCCTCGAGAAAGCCTGTTTGGATTACATCCGTTCCGAGAGTTGCTCCATTGATCATTACTATTCCTGGTCCCATCCCTTACATTTCGGATAAGGATGTCCCGTGGAACTATGGGGCCGATGTGTATTATCATGGGATCAAACAAGACTTGAAGGTTGAAGATGCTGATACTGATGTCAGCAATATTGTCGGGGCTAGTAAGGTCACCCGAAGCAGAAGACTCTTCTCTCCTTAGATTTCCCCTTCGATTATTCAAAAGCCTGTTTCCATTCCACCTGCCAGTACATCAGCTACTGTCCCAGTTCATATTCCAATTATCACCCCTGTCGCCGAGTCATCTAACGCTCGGGGAAAAGAGATCACAGGTTAGCCTACCCGGACGGAGGCGCCTAAAAAGATTGTTGTAGAAACCTCTAGACAGGACATAGAGGAAATTCTGAAGATTATCAAGAAGAGCGACTACAAAGTAGTCGAGCAGCTGGGGAAAACCCCGTCGAAGATCTCCATGTTATCTTTATTGTTGTGCTCGGAAGCCCATGCAAAGGCTTTAATTGCTTTCCTTAAAACTGCGCATGTGCCGCAGGAAACATCTGCTGATTAATTCAAAGACTGTGTGGCTAGTTTGACCGCTGACAAAGGGTTGGGTTTCTTCGACGCAGATCTAACTGCCAAAGGAAGGAATCACAATGACGCTCTGCATATTTCGATCGAGTGCAGGGGCACTACTCTGGCCCATGTACTGGTGGATATTGGGTCCTCATTAATTGTTTTACCCAAGAAAGCATTAGATCGGCTGGACTATGAAGGGTTGGTTCTGAAGCTGAGTAATATTGTGGTCAGGGCCTTTGATGGGTCCAAAAGGATGGTGCACGGGGAGGTGGATGTTCCTGTTAGAGTTGGCTCTCAGACTTTTGCATCTACGTTTTATGTGATGGACATCCAACCATCTTACTCTTGTTTGTTGGGTCGCCCGTGGATTCAGAGCGCTGGGGCAGTGACTTATATGCTCCATCATATGTTGAAACATCTAGTGAAGGGGAAGATTATTATGGTACGAGGAGAGGAGGAGTACATGGTGAGCCACCTTAACTCTTTTCGTTATGTGGAGATGGATGGGGAGTTCATTGAAACCCCGTGTCAGAACTTTGAAGAAGTCCCCCAGACTCTGGCATCGGCTGAAGTTGCTGTTGAAGAACCTCCAATGAAGATGGCTTCCCTCAAGGATGCCAGGGCTGTTATTGAAAAAGGTGGGTGTGCAAATTGGGGTCAACTCCCTGACTTTGCACACAAAACTAACAAGTTTGGTTTGGGTTTTACTGCAGAAGCTCAAAGGGTTGTTCGGCGTGCGCGGATTGGAAGACCTCCCCTGCGCATTAGTAATCCGGGTGTGAATGTGATTGAAGACGATGAAGAAGAGTCAGAGTTCGAAAGCTGGATTTACCCGACTACCGACGGTGGATTGAACAATTGGACGGCGAAGGACTTAGTGCCCGTTTCTTTTATTACACAGTAATAGACTTTTGTTTTGAGATTTGTAACAAACAATTTGAAACTTTACGGCTCAGTGCCTTGCCCGGGGAACCTTGGCTTTGTTTGTGAGGGCTTATTATGTGTCATTTCCATATATCATTAATAAAGCATTGGACATTTTCTTGCATTACAAATTTTGCGCTCCTTGTTTTTCTTTTCTATCTTGCACTTTATCAAAACAGCTATTGTCTTACACACACTCACATGTCATAATGCAGATCCACATCCACTCTGGATCCCACTGATAACGACTCTGTTACTGCCAGTTATGACTTCGAAAGTCCGATCAACCAAGCCGAGGACGAAGGTGAGGATGATTTTGAAGTTCCTGGGGAACTTGCTCGACTGTTACTACAGGAAGAAAGGGCTATACAGCCTCCAAGAGCCACCAATTTTGATGCCTCCAATTGAAGGAATACCTTTGATCTTATACTTGATAGTGCTGGATAATTCAATGGGGTACGTGCTGGGGCAGCATGACGAGTCTGGCCGAAAAGAGCATGATATTTACTACCTTAGCAAAAAGTTTACCGACTGCGAGACCCGATACTCGTTGCTCGAGAAAACTTGATACGCTTTGGCATGGGCTTCTCGCCGGCTGAGACAGTATATGCTGACTCACATTACCCTATTGATATCAAAGATTGACCCAATCAAGTATATCTTCGAAAAGCCTGCCTTGTCCGGAAGAATAGCAAGATGGCAAATGATATTAACTGAGTATGATATCCAATGCACAATAAAAAAAGGAAATCAAGGGGAGTGTGTTGGCGGATCATTTGGCACATCAGGTCGTGGATGATTACCAATCCATGAATTTCGAGTTCCCGGATAAGAACGTCAAGAAGATTGTGCAGAAGATGAAGGTGACATACAAAGGTTGGCACGAGATGTTACCATTTGCTCTTCATGGGTACCGTACCTCAGAGCGGACTTCAACAGGGGCAACACCCTACTCTTTGGTGTATGGAATGAAAGCAGTCTTACCCATTGAGGTCCAGATACCCTCTCTTCGAATTATGAAGGATGCGGGTTTGAGCAAGGATGATTGGATCCAGACCCGACTTGATCAGCTGAACTTAATCGACGAGAAAAGACTTACTGCTATTTGTCATGGTCAGACGTATCAAAAACGGATGATCAAGGCATTTAACAAGAAAGTTAGACGACAAGAATATCAAGTCGGGGATCTGGTGATCAAGCGCATTATACTGCCACAAGGTGATCCTAGGGGCAAATGGACCCCTACGTATGAAGGTCCATTTGTGGTTCAGAACATTTTATCAGGAGGAGCTATGATTCTAACCACCATGGATGGTGACGACCTTCCTCACCCCGTCAATGCAGACATAGTGAAAAAATACTACGCATAATCAAAGACCCGCTAGGTCGACTGGCCTAGGCAAAAATAAGGGCTTCCCGGCAAACCAAAAGGGTTCGGGCAAAAGTAAGGGATGAAAATTAAAAAATATGTACACCCAGAAAGTCGAAAAACTGAAAGGGAGGCTTGGGAAAAAAGGGGTATCCCGGTGGACTGAAAACCCGAAAGGGCGGTCCAGGCAAAAATTAGGGATTGAAGCGTAACATTATGTCTCATTGGATCATCTTGCAACCAGACTTCGGTATCGACTATCAAGCCCGGACGGTGCCAATCAATCTGATCTACCTTCAACCAAGTAGAAAAGTGATGAGATGCTCGAGGATATAAAGACAATAGAAGAGTTGGAACCCAGTGGGATTCTTCACATAGCTGTTTTTCTTTCTTTTACACAAATTGTATAAATTCTATTTGTTCGGCAGCGTGCTCTTACTAGGACGTCAGCCTCTTGTACAAAAACTCCTATTTACAGGCCAACTTCAAAATCAATACAATTAATTTTCACAAAGAAATTTCAAATTGTTTTTCCTTTTTCTTTTTTATTTTGCAAGAACGTCCAATGGTTCATTTTTGATATATGCATTTGACAATAATTGCTGCTCATAAATATTTACATGAGAAAAAAAAAGACGATTACTCGTAAGATCAGAAACAGGGGCAAACAAGAAATGTCCAAACCTTACAATTGCTCTGTCCACCAAGTATAGGGATAGACCTAGCTGGAGAATACGACTAAAGGTACGTTCACTCCTTGCAGAGCAAAAGGTATCTAAAAACAATAATTCTCCCCAAGCAGAGTTTATCTATCACCAGCACTAGAAAATTATCCCCAGTGGAGTTTATTTCTTCCACAAGCATAAACTAAATCCCCGATAGGGTTCATTATCACCGGCAACGGTAATTCATCCCCAGCAGAGGTTATTGCTCCAAATCAATGGATCCTCTAGCAGAACATCTCTTCCCCACAGAATCATTTTCTCGTCAGTTTATTCGCTAGCAGGATAATTCTCACAACCATCTTCGGTCATTATCCCCAGCGAGAACGAAGAATTCAACTCTTTTTCTCCAACATCAATCAGGGATTTATTTTCCCCAGCTAGAGAACATCATAAAAATATTGCATGTCCATACATCTTGACATGTGCATACGCATCATACAACACAATCTCATTTATTTTGAGAACATCATCGCTTGATACATATCATGCATTACATACGACTAACCTTTACCTTTCAGGAAGGATACAATCAAACTCTTACAAAGTTCAAGCTATGAAGCCCGGATCCGACCGAATAGTATCTTGATTTCTACATCATACTGTGAAGCCCGGAGAACAACCGAATAACAGTATCAAACACCGCGAAGCCTGGATTCGACCAGATAGTGGTTTATCTCTAAGATATGAAGCCCGGATTCGACCGGATAATAGTTTAATCCCCAGCAAGTCGTAAAGCTAAGATTACGACCGGATAACAGCTCAGCCAGTTACTGTGAAGCCTGGATTACGACCAGATAGCAGTGCAAGACACCATGAAGCCTGGATTCGACCAGATAGTGGTATGTCATAAACACAAGCCGTGAAGCCCGAATTACGACCGGATAACAGCTCAGCAAGTTATTGTGAAGCCTGGATTACAACCAGATAGCAATACAAGTTTCTGTGAAGCCTGGATTACGACCAGATAGCAGCTAAAGACACAGCGAAGCCTGGATTACGACCATATAGTGGTATATATTTGATACAAGTTATGAAGCCCGGATTCAACTAGATATTATCTTGATTTCTCCAAAAACCATGAAGCCTGGATTCGACCAGATAATGGTATGAGACATCGTGAAGCCTGGATTACGACCAGATAGCGGTAAAAGACACTGAAGCCTGGATTACAACCAGATAACAGTGAGGGACACTGTGAAGCTTGGATTTTGACAAAATAGCAGTCTACCCGGCCAATTACTATGAAGCCCGGAAATCGACCGGATATTAGTAGGCCCAAAAGTCAAAGGGAAGCCCGGAGGAGACCAGATAACCACTTGATTTCTTCTGAAGCCTGGATTACGACCAGATAAGAAGTAAGGTATTGTGAAGCCTGGATTACGACCAGATAGAAGTACAGAACACCATGAAGCCTAGATTCGACCAGATAGTGGTATAAAGCATCGTGAAGCCTGGATTACGACCAAATAACGATAAAAGGATTAAAGCCTGGATTACAACCAGATAACAGTACAAGACACTACGAAGCTTGGATTACAACCAAATTGCAGTTTACCTGGAAAATTACTAAGAATCCCGGAATCGACCGGATATTAGTAGGCCTTAAATTCAAGTTGAAGCCCGGATGCGACTGGATAACAACTTAATTCCTTCTAAAGCCTGGATTACGACCAGATAAAAACTGAGAAATTGCAAAGCCTGGATTACGACCGAATAGCAAGTTTAATCTCATCTCCCCAGTAAGTCACTGTAAAGTCTGGATTACGACTAGATAGCAGTCGGTCTTATCACTATGAAGCCTGGATCACGAATAGATAGTAGTTCATTTTCACCTCTTCGACCAAGACACGATTTCCCCAGTAGGATAGCGAACGACCAAAGTTCCTAAAATTCGATTTTCTCCCAAGACAGATATCAACATTCCCCAACAAAGTCTTGCTCAACAACAGGTATACAGGCTCTCGCTAAGGAATCTCTTATGCGAGCGACACTCCTTCGGATGGCATCTTTAAGCCTGTCTCCTGTCACTCATTTCCAAATGGCATCTGTAAACCCATTCCCGACATCACAAGACAATCACCACTTCATGCGAGTGCAAATTTCTGGGCACTCTAGTGTTCAATCATCTTCAACCCTCAGATCACGAAAAGTAGAATAGCCAATCTAAATCTTCAGGTGTAAGAAGATTGAACAGGGGCAGTTGTTGTACCCCAAAATTTTCCCTCCCATATTTCTCAAAACATTTCAAGAAAGGTCTTCAAATTACTCAAGGAAGTCCAAGGGTTGACCAGACAAGCTCTCTCCTAAGACAGTCTACCTCAAATTAGGGTTTCGTGTTGCATCAAGATATTTGAGTCCAAGGGATCCCAAATTCTCACCATTGTCCTAATATGTTCCCAAGATCAACCATGTCAAATTTCAAGCCTTGCAGAGGAAGTTTTCTCAGTCAATTGCTCAAAGGCCTGAAAATCGACTGTGCTAGGGCAAAAGTCAATTATGGCCCCCATACAGTCAAACTTCAAGATTTTTGGTCAATATCCTCATTTTGAAGTATAATTCATCATTTTATCAAGGGTTGATCATGATTCCTCAAGGGTTGCTCACAATTCATCAAAACCCAAAAGCTGCTAAATTAGGGTTTTGCAGGAAAAGTCAACTCAACTTTAGCCAAGCATAACTTTCTCATACTTTATGATAATTGACCCATCTAAAGCCCATTTTTAAGAGGATGAAATTCTATACAATCCATCTTCATCTCCCAAGTTCAAAATATGCACTCACAAGAAGTTATGAATTTTGACATTATAGGTCATTTTGAAAAGTCAACAAAAACACCTTTTTTGTCAAAGCTTCATACATGAACATGGAAGACTAAATTGCGATGAGACCAAAGGGGTTGCTTATAGGACATCTCAAGCTTTCTAAAAAGTCTAAGAATATCTTCAAAGAGTCAAAATTGAGGAAGTTATGCATTGGTGAAGTTGATCTTTTTTTTTGCAAAATTGCTAAAAGTCAACTATGCCTCAAATTGCAATTTTTGCTAAATGGGCCCAATATTTTGCACTTGTTTTGAGTTGGTAGCATGGTCCACGAGCCCTATTAAACTGTTTAGATGTACGATATTAGGTTTGCATGACAAGAATGTATGATTAACTTTAAAAAGGTTAGCAAATCCTAAATGTGCAAAGATAAATAATTTGAAATTGAATCACTCGCACATGCGCACTCCTGGGGGATATTCCCACTTTGGTTGCCTTTGGTAAATGGTCATTAAGCATAAGATATTTTAGTGGTCGCTCTATTGTCTAAATAAATATCAAAGTCCCATTCAGAAAAGTTGCCTCTGAATGGTTGCCTCAGAATTATTGCCTCGAATATTGATCTTAAGACATTAGGGTTATTACTAAGACGTCCTAACATTGCTTTAGTGACCAGACGTCCCTTTCGAATTGACCCTCAAAACTCCGAAGACAGTGTTACCTATTCACTAATAGTGGGATAGCGCTTTCTAAAGGAAACGAACATAGAACAATTTTTTTTTCCCGAGTAGGTAGATTAGTTCTTAAGTACTTGCTCAATCCAAACAAACTTTTATTTCACACTTACACTCCTTTTCAAACAAAGCTTTCAAAAAACACTTCATAACACTCTTGAAGACAGAAGCAAGGGTTAAATCAAAGTCAAAAACTTTTTTTCAAATCAAACACACACAAGTAATTTTGAAAATAATGAGCAAGTACCTAAGAGCCCGTGGAAAACCACAGATAGAAAAGGTGATAATACCTTCCCTTTCTATAGTCTACCCCCCGTACTCGAAATCTAGAAAAAGGAATTTTTCTGTGCTTTTTTCCTTTTCTTGTTGGATAAAATAAAAGTCGGTGGCGACTCTTGCTTACCGCGACATTTTGCAAACACAAACGCAAAATGCAACCAGCATTTCAAACAGTCCGGTTCTGGCCACCGTATCACACGTAGGATGTAGCTTCCACCCATTTGGTGAAGTAATCGATGGCAACTAGTATGAACCGGTGTTCGTTAGAGGCTTTAGGTTTAATCATTCCAATCATATCAATTCCCCACATCAAAAATGGCCAAGGAGAACTCAGGATATTCAAAGGAGTCGGTGGTACATGTATTTTGTCGGTGTAGATTTGGAATTTGTTGCATGTATTTTTGTAATGGTAATAATCAACTCCTATCGTCAACCAATAATAACCTACTCGTAAGATCTTTCTAGCCATTGCATGTCCATTTGTATGAGTTCCAAAAGTACCTTCATGGATTTCTATCATAAGTATATCTGCTTCATGTTTCTCCACGCACCTGAGTAGCACCATATTGTAGTTTCTTTTGTACAATACATCACCATTTAGAAAGAACTTTGAAGCTAGCTTCGGCAGAGTTCGCTTGTCAATTGTAGAAGAATTTTTTGGATATTCTTTATTCTCAAGATACCTCTAGATGTCATAGAACCAAGGCTTGTTATCGGGTCCTTCTTCAATGGCAAGGCAATGTGCAGGTTCTTCAAAATGTCTAATTATAATGCGGGGTTCGTTATTTGGCCATGTTACTTTGAACATGGATGATAAAGTTACCAGGTGTCTGCCATATGGTTTTATTCTCGCGGAATATGACTGAAGGTAATCTATGGAAATTCCATAGCTAGCTTAAAAACATGATCCCGATTTGGTATCGGTTTGGGAAGTTTAGTGTCCCATTCACCGTTGACTTGGTATATGACTAATGTTGAGTCTCCATATACTTCGGGGTGTTTAATTCTTAAATAAATAGAAACTTCTAGTCCCAAGATACAAGTTTTGTATTCAGCGATATTGTTGGTGTAGTCAAAACATAACCTTGCAGTATAAGTGTGATACAGTGGGAAAGAACTACTGTTTTGGAATGTTGGTTCGCGTTTTGCGTTTGTTTTTGCAAAATGTCGCGGTAAGCAAGAGTCGCCGCCGTCTTTTATTTTATCCAACAAGGAAAGGAAAAAACCACAGAAAAATTCATTTTTCGAGATGTTTCTCGGGTCCAGGGGGTAGATTATAGAAAGGGAAGGTGTTAGCACCCTTTCTATCTGTGGTTATCCACGGGCTCTTAGGTACTTGCTCAAAGTGTTTTCAAAATTTGCTTTTCTTTGTGTTTGTGGGTGTGAAAAGAGTTTTTGTTTGAAAGGTGTAAGTGCGAAAAGTTTTATTTTGTTTTAAAAGGAGCAAGTACTTAAGAACCATCTACCTACTCGAAAAAGGAATTAATCTGTACAAATGTCCTTTAGGCAACGCTATCCCACTATTGATGAGTAGGTAGCATCGTCGTTGGAGTTTTAAGGGTCAATTCGATTAAGGGACGTGTGGTCACTAAAGCAATGTTAGGATGCCTTAGCGGTAACCTTAATGTCTTAGATCATTTTTCCGAGGCAACCGTTTCGAGGCAACTATGATCTTTGGACAAGAGGGCGACCTCTAAAACTTCTTATACTCAATGACCACGTTCGAAGGCAACCAAGTGAGGTGTACCCTAAGAGTGCGCATGTGCGAGTGTGTTGTTTTTCAGTTTATTTTATCTTTGTACATGTCAATGGTTATCTATGTTGATTTTAAGTTCATACATTTGATCTTGTCATGCATTCCCTATTATCAAACATCTAACAGTGTATAGTTGCGGAATTTAAATTGCGGAAATTAAATCTAAACTATTACAAGGTGTCGGGTATTTACATCGCCAAAAATAACCCTTTAATTTAAATTGCGGAAAATAAAAAGAAAGCGATAAAAGTCCTAATTAAAAGCTATTACATACCCGAAGCAATTACAATATTGGATAAAATGATACGCGTGCGAGAAATTAAATCGGTGCATTTTTTAGGGTTTTGACCCTTTTTTGAAAGAAAGCATGTTTTTGGTTTATTTTTGAATTAAAAAAAATTAAATTAGGTCAAAATTAATTAATTAATTAATAAAAATATTTTTGGATTTTTGAGTATTTAAGGAAATAAAATAAAATTGGTCAAAATTGATAAAACCTAATTCTACATTAATTTTAATTATTTTGCAAACGATATTAAAAGTTAAATCTAATTATCACTAAATTAATTAAATTAGTATTTATTTACAAAAATAAAGTCAAATTTAATTTTAATAAATAAAAATAATATTTTTTTGTGTTTTTTGATTTTATGAGGAAAAATAAATTGATTGGTTAATTAAACAATAAAAATAATAATCAAAATAAAATAAATAAAATGAAAATATAAAAAAGGGAAAGAAATAACCCAAGGGGGGTTCAGGCCCAAATCTGGAGGTGGAATCAGCATGTTCAAGGCCCAACAGGCGCTGGCCTGGGCTGACTTTTGCAATTCCCTACGCCAAGTTGACTGGAGCGCATGGTGGATGTTCAATCTTGGCCATTGGATTTGGCCTGGGGGCCATCTGGCAAGTGATCAAGTGATGATGCATGGTGTACCATAATTGCTGAAGCGCGCTGGATCTGCTGAAGAAAAATAATAATAGGTAATATGGGGGACCTGGGATTCGAACCCAGGTCCCAATGGATTTTGTACAAACGCGCTTACTATCTCAACCAACGCACTCAACTGTTATATGGATAGACAACAATTATTATATAGAAAACAAATCATTATGCCTGGAAATAAAAAAAATAGCGCGAATATATGTATGGGCCAATGAAGACGAGCCACGTCTTCGTCTTCTTCGCTGACCCCCTGGTTATTTACCTGCGGATTTCATTCGCAGCTAAATTCGTGGCTTCATCCTACAACGAATTCTAGGCCACAAAAATGTAAACCAGGACCATCATCGTGCTCGCCTCTTCCTCCTAAATTCATCCATGGCCATTGATAGTGCTAATTTTACCTGAAACGGAAATGCCTAAAAACAAGAAACCCAAACCCTAGTTTCGGGTAGGGCTTTACAGGCTACCAAAACGAAATCAAATATTGCAGATAGCTTGGAAAACATTCAAGGATTATGACTATATCAATGTTTTGGCAAAAAGATGCAAGAATCCAAGGTTATGTTTTCGTGTACAGGGCGACTTTTTAGAAGACTTACAGTGCATTTTAGGTGACGAGAGGGCTTGGTTTTGATGCCTATCGCTTCAGTGGATGGCAAACAAGAACACCACGTTGAGTTTTGGTCTTGAAAACGTCCCTAACCAAGATTTCAGTTTCTCACTTTTCAAGCTTTTTTCAAGTTTTGGTATTTGAGATTTGGCAGCCTTTTTGTCGTGTTCTTGTGTTCCTCGTGTTGTGTGAGTATAATAGAAGCACTTAGGTTTAATTTTGGGCCTTGAATCCATGCGAATTGATGAATTAAGATTTGATACGATCCTCCATGAAAGCCTTTCCAATTTGATCAAAAATCCAATATTTTGTGCATAATAAGGCTTGATACGAATTTGATCTTGTCCATAATGATGTTAAAGACCTTTATCAATCAAAAAGATTCCATTTGATCAAGATTTGGATTTTATTTGATTTTAAATTGATTTAAAATGAATTAAATTAATAAAAATCAAATAAAATAGAAAAATCAATGAATGGGCATGAAACTGAAGATAGGACACGTGTGTGGTGTGACAAGATCAAATCAAGTGGAAAAAAGTGGGCCCATTTGACAAAATTTGAATTTTTGAGGATAGTTGACTTTTGGCAATTTTGGAAAAATACCCAACTTCAACAATGCATAACTTCTTCAATTTTAAACTTTTGGAGGTTTTCTTTGACGTTTTAGAAACCTTGAGATGTCCTCCAACCAACCCTTTTGGTCTCATCTCATTTGGGTATCCCATGCTCAAGTTATAAGCTTTGGATATAAAGGTGTTTTTGTTGACTTTCAAAAATAACCTATAATGTCCAAATTTGTAACTTTTTATGAGTGCATTTCTTGATCTTGGGGTGTGAAGATGGATTGTAGGAAATTGAATCCTCTTAAAAATGAGCTTTGGATGAGTCATTTCTCATAAAGTATAAGAAAGTTATGCTTGGTAAAAGTTGAGTTAAGTTTTCCTACAAAACCCTAATTTAGCAACTTTTGAATCTTGATGAATTTTGAGCAATCCTTGATGAATCATGGTCAAACCTTGATAAAATGATGAATTATCCTTCAAAATGAGAATGTTTACAAAATATCTTGAGGTTTGACTGTATTTGGGTCACAGTTGACTTTTGCCATAGCATAGTCGATTTTTGGGCCTCTTGAGCAATTGACTGACCAAACTTCCTCTGCAAGGCTTGAAATTTGACATGGATGAACTTGAGAACATATTAGGACTTTGGGGAGAATTTGAGGTCATTTGGATGTAAGGACCTTGATGCAACACAAAACCCTAATTTTGAATTGACTGCCTTAGGAGATGATTCGACTGTCCAACTCTTGAGCAATCTTGAGCAACTTGGAGATTCTTCTTGAAATGTCTTGAGAAATATGGGAGGGAAAATTTTAGGGTACAACAGTTGCCCCTGTTCAATCTTCTTAAACCTGAGGATATAGATTGGCTTTCGGGCCTTACATGATCCGAAGGTGGAAGATGATTGAACACTAGAGTGCCCAGAAATTTGCACTCGCATGAAGTGGTATCAGCATTGTGATGTCGGGAATGGGCTTACAGATGCCATTTGGAGATTGTTGGTAGGTGGTTTTGTCTTCTTTAACTGGATTGGCATCAAAAAAATCTTTAGGAATTGATTTAACAGGACCAGGGGGGCTTTTATCTTCTTTGACAGGTTGTCTCTTTTGACGGGTTCTCTCTTTTGACGGGTTGTCTCTTTTGACGAGTTGTCTCTTTTGACGGGTTGTCTCCTTTGACGGGTTGTCTCCTTTGACGGATTGTCTCCTTTGACGGGTTTGTCTCAAAAAAATCTTTAGGAATCGATTTAATTGGTTTTGTCGCTTTTGACTGGCTTAGCCTCAGAAAAATCTTTAGGAATTGATTTAACTGGTTTTGTCTCCTTTGACTGGCTTAGCCTCAGAAAAATCTTTAGGAATCGATTTAACTGGTTTCGTCTCCTTTGACTGGCTTAGCCTCAGAAAAATCTTTAGGAATCGATTTAACTAGTTTTGTCTCCTTTGGCTGGCTTCAGAAAAATCTTTAGGAATCGATTTAATTGGTTTTGTCTCCTTTGACGGGTTAACTTCAAATGGATCAGCATGAGGAAAATCTTTAAGAATCGATTTAAATGGACCAAAGAAGGTTTTGTCTCTTTTGACATAGCTGAGAACTTAACTGCATCTTTCCTGAAAGGTAAAGGTCAGTCATATGCAATGCATGATATGGATCAAGCATTGATGTTCTCAACATAAATGAGACTGTATGTATGATGCGTATATGCATGTATCATGATGTATGGACATGTAATGCTTTAGCTGGGGAAAATAAATCCCGGATAGCTGCTGGAGAATAGAGTTGAATTCTTCGTTTCCGCTGGGGATGATGAACAAAGATGACTGTGAGAATAATCCTGTGGGAGAAGATGACTTTGTTGGGGAATAAACTGATGAGGAGATTACTCCGAGGGAATTACCCTGTGGGGAAGAGATGCTCTGTTGAATATTTTAACGATAAACTATGATGGGGATTCCGCTGATAAACTCCGCTGGGGATGGATTACCGTTGCTAGTGATATTGAATCTGTTGAGGATTGAATTCCTGTTTGGGGAAAGAAAGAACTTCGTTGGGGATAATCTTTCAGTTGCAACTTGCTGGGGATAATCTTGTTAGACTCCT
Source organism: Vicia faba (assembly GCA_948472305.1). Lineage (NCBI taxonomy): Eukaryota > Viridiplantae > Streptophyta > Magnoliopsida > Fabales > Fabaceae > Vicia > Vicia faba. The sequence goes on along the minus strand of OX451736.1, from coordinate 15,962,786 downwards.
GTGAGGATGAATCTCTGAGTTCTGTTAGGAATGATCCTTTGAACTTGGCTAGAGAGATTTATTTTTTACTCCGCTGGTGGATAAACTTCCAGAGTCTACTGGGGATGATGCTTCAACTCTGTTGGGGAAGCTTTTTTCAGACCGTGCTGGGAAATATTGACTCCACTGGGGTATCTTGTATTCTGCCGGGGAACATTCTTATACTCTATCGGAGAATATTAAGACTTCCGGGGATACTCTTATACTTACTGGGGAATATTCTTATACTCCGCTAGGGAATATTAAGACCTTTTGGGGATACCAAGCCTTTTTAGCATTGATGATATACCAACTCTGCTTGGGGAGAGTATTGCTGATTCGTTCATGGTTGTAAGTCTCGGCTAGGGAAAGCTACCATTACTGTCTTACTCTACGGGGAGTGAAGGTATCTTAGCCATATTCTTCAGCTGGATTTACCTTGTACCTGGTGAACAGAGTAACCATACAGCTCGTACAATTCTTATTTCCCCTGTCTCTGATGTTACCCGTAATTCGTCTTTTGTTTCACATGTAAATATTTAAGATCAGCAATCAATGTCAAATGCATATATCAAAAATGAACATTAGACGTTCTTTGCAAAACAAAACAGATAAAGGAAAAACAGTTTGAAATTTGTCTGAAAATGAATTGTATTGATTTTGAAGTTTGGCCTGTAAATAGGCGTTTTTGTACAAGAGGATGACGTCCTAGTAAGAGAACGCCGCCGAACAAATAGCATTTACACAATTTGTGAAAACAAAACAAAACAGCTATGTGAATGATCCCACTGGGTTCCAACTCTGCTATTTCCTTTATGTCCTCGAGCATCTCATCCCTTTGCTGTTAGTTGAAGATGAATCAGATTGATTAGTGTCGTCCGAGCTTGATAGTCGATACCGAAGTCTGGATGCCAGGTGATCCAATGAGACATAGTATTACGCTTTGATCCCTAATTTTTGCCTGGACTGCCCTTTCGGGTTTTCAGTCCACCAGGATACCCATTTTTGCCCAAGCCTCATTTTCAAGTTTTCGACTTGCCGGGTGTACAGATTTTTTCATTTTCATCCCTTACTTTTTCCCGAACACTTTTGGTTCACCGGGAAGCCCTTATTTTTTCCTAGGCCAGTCAACCTAGCGGGTCTTTGATTATGCGTAGTATCTTTTCACTATGTCTGCATTGACGGGGTGAGGAAGATCGTCACCGTCCATGGTGGTTAGAATCATAGCTCCTCTTGAGAAAATGTTCTTAACCACAAATGGCCCTTCATAAGTAGAGGTCCATTTGCCCCTAGGATCACCTTGAGGTAGGATGATGCGCTTGATTACCAGATCCCCAACTCGATACTCTTGTCGTCTAACTTTCTTGTTAAATGCCTTGATCATCCGTTTTTGGTACGTCTGACCATGACAAATAGCAGTAAGTCTTTTTTGGTCGATTAAATTCAGCTGATCAAGTCGGGTCTGAATCCAGTCATCTTCACTCAAACCTTCATCCTTCATGATTCGAAGAGAGGGTATCTGAATTTCAATGGGCATGACTGCCTCCATACCATATACCAAGGAATAGGGTGTTGCCTCTGTTGACGTCCGCGCTGAGGTATGGTACCCATGAAGAGCAAATGGTAACATATCATGCCAGTCTTTGTATGTCACTGTCATCTTATGCACAATCTTATTAATGTTCTTATTATCCGCTTCGACAACCCCATTCATCTTCGGTCGGTAGGGAGAAGAGTTGTGACGCTGTATCTTGAATTGCTCGCAGAGCTCAGTGATCATCTTGTTGTTGAGATTGATACCATTGTCCATAATGATCCTATCTGGTACACTGTATCGACAAATCAGATTGTGCCGAATGAACCATGCCACGACATTCTTGGTTACAGTAGCAAAGGAAGGTGCTTCAACCCACTTCGTAAAGTAATCGATTGCTACCAAGATGAAATGATGCCCGTTGGATGTCGTAGGTCTGATCTCGCCGATCATATCAATGCCCCACATTGCAAAAGGCCAAGGTGCTGTCAAGACGTTTAGAGGGACTGGAGGTATGTGCACCTTATCAGCGTAGACTTGGCACTTGTGACATGTCCGAGAATGCTGATAACAGTCGGCTTCCATTGTGGACCAATAATATCCTGCCCGAAGAATTTTCTTTGCCATGGTGTGTCCACTGGAATGAGTTCCGAAAGTACCTTCATGTAACTCCGCCATGATCTTTTCTGCTTCATTCTTATCCACACAACGCAGTAAGGTCGAATCATGGTTACGCTTGTAAAGGATGCCATTGCTGATGAAGAACTTCGCCGCGAACCTCCTCAGAAATTTTTTGTCATTAACAGATGCACCCTCGGTGTACTCCTGAGCTTCAAGATACCATTTCACCTCATGATACCAGGGTTTTTTTGTTACCTCTTCAGTCTCAATGTCGCAACAATGTGCAGGTTCGTCCAGTCTTTCAATGATGACCCGGGGAGCCTCGTTGTCCCAATTGACTTTGAACATAGAAGACATCGTAGCCAACGCGTCCGCCAACTGATTCTCCTCTCTAGGGAAGTGTTCAAAGGTTATCTCCTCAAAATGTGGAAGCAACGTCAACACATACTCCTTGTAAGGAATAAGATTTGGGTGTTTCGTATCCCACTCGCCTTTGATCTGACTGATCACGAGAGCGGAATCTCCAAAGACACTCAGAAAATTAATCCTTAGGTCAATTGCTGCTCGAAGACCCATAATGCATGCCTCATACTCCGCCATATTGTTGGTGCAGTTGAAACATAGTCGAGCGGTGAACGGAGTATGAGAGCCTTTGGGAGATATGATCACAGCGCCAATGCCATTACCCAAAGCATTTGAAGCTCCATCAAAGTACATAGACCATCGGGATCCTTCCTCAGATCCTTCATCCGGTCCAGGTGTCTCACAATCAGTTACCAACATGATATTCTCGTCCGGGAATTCAAAGTTCATAGACTTGTAATCATCCACTGCCTGATGTGCCAAATGGTCTGCCAACACACTTCCTTTAATTGCTTTTTGAGTTGTATATTGGATGTCATACTCAGTCAAGATCATCTGCCATCTTGCTATTCTTCTGGACAAGGTGGGCTTTTCGAAGATATACTTGATTGGATCCATATTTGATATCAACAGAGTAGTGTGAGTCAACATATACTGTCTCAGCCGGCGAGCATCCCATGCCAAAGCGCAGAAAGTTTTCTCGAGCAGTGAGTATCGGGTCTCACAGTCGGTAAACTTTTTTCTAAGGTAATAAATAGCATGCTCTTTTCGGCCAGACTCGTCATGTTGACCAAGCACACACCCCATTGAGTTATCGAGTACTGTCAAGTATAAGATCAGAGGTCTCCCTTCAACTGGAGGCATCAGAGTGGGTGGTTCTTGGAGATACTCTTTGATCTTTTCGAAAGCGGCCTGGCATTCATCGTTCCAACGTACTACCTGATCTTTCTTCAGCAACTTGAAGATTGGCTCACAAGTAGCAGTCAGGTGCGAGATGAATCGGGCAATGTAATTTAGTCGTCCCAGAAAGCCTCTAACTTCTTTCTCTATTCTGGGAGTTGGCATCTCCTGTATAGCTTTCACCTTTGCAGGGTCCACTTGAATACCTTTATCGCTTACGACGAAACCCAGTAGCTTACCAGATCTCACCCCGAAGGTGCACTTGTTCGGGTTTAATCTCAGCTTGTACAACTTCAACCTGTCAAATAGCTTCTGCAGATGGTTAAGGTGCTATTCCTCAGTCTGGGACCTTGCGATCATATCGTCGACGTATACTTCAATCTCATGGTGGATCATGTCATGAAACAAAGCAACCATGGCACGCTGATACTTTGCCCCAACATTCTTCAATCCAAAAGGCATGACCTTGTAGCAAAACGTACCCCACTGAGTAACAAAGGTTGTCTTCTCCATGTCTTCAAGAGCCATTTTTATCTGATTATAGTCGGAGAATCCATCCATGAAGGAGAAGACCTTGTGCTGAGCAGTGTTGTCAACCAGAACATCGATGTGAGGTAGAGGGAAATCATCCTTGTGACTGGCCCTGTTCAAATCCCTATAGTCAACACACATTCGAACCTTACCATCTTTATTTGGTACAGGAACCACATTGGAAACCCATTGAGGGTAAGAAGTAACTGCTAGAAAACCGGCATCAAACTGTTTCATAACTTCAGCCTTGATTTTCTCAGACATCTCTGGGCGTATTCGGCGGACCTTCTGTTTCACTGGAGGACAGTCTTCCTTGGTAGGCAGGCGGTGAACCACAATGTCAGTATCCAAACCAGGCATATCTTCGTAAGACCAGGCAAAGATCTCAACGTAGTCATGCAGCATCTGAATCAACCGTTTCTTCACACTAAGCTCCAGATTTGCACCAATCTTAACTTCTTTCTTGTCTGTCTCGGTACCCAGATTCACCGTTTCCACTGGCTCTTCATGTGGCTGAATGGCCCTCTCTTCTTGAAGTAATAGTCTTGCAAGTTCACCAGGAACTTCACAATCATCTTCACCTTCGTCTTCGGCTAAGTTGATCGGATTTTTGAAGTCATAACCGGCAGTAGTAGAGTCGTTACCAGTGGGATCCAGAGTGGATGTGGACCTGTATATGTGAGTGTGTGTAAAATAACTGTTTTGCAATATATAATAAAGAAAAACAAGGAGCGCAAAATTTGAAATACAAGAACATCCAATGCTTTTATTAATGATATATGAAAATGACACACATAAAGCCCTCACAAATGAAGCCACAGTGCCCCGGGTAAGACACCGGGCCATAAAGTTTAAAACATTGTCTGTTACAAATTCAAAACAAAAGTTTCATTACTGGGTAACAAAAGTAATAGGGATGAAGTCCTTTGCTGTCCAGTTTCTTGGTCCACCGTCGGTCGTAGGATAGATCCAACTGTCGAATTTAGACTCTTTCACATTATCTTCAATGGAATTCACTCCCGAGTTGCTGATGAACATGGTAGGTCTTCCCATTTGTTCATTCCGAACAACCCTTTGAGCCTCTGCAGTGAAACCCAAACCAAACTTGTTAGTCTTCTATGTAAAATCAGGGAGTCGGCCCCAATTTGCACACCCACCTTTCTCAACAACAGCCCGAGCATCCTTGAGGGAAGCCATCTTCATAGGAGAATCTTCAACAACAGTCTCAGCTGACGCCAGTGTCTGGGGAACCTCTTCAAAATGCTGAAATGGGGTCTCAATGAACCCACCATCCATCTCTACGTATTAGAAAGAGTTAAGCTGGCTAACCATGTACTCTTCCCCTCCTTGCACTGTCACAATCTTCCCTTTGACCGGGTACTTCAGCTTCTGGCGGAGTGTTGAGGTTACGGCCCCAACTTTGGGGATCCATGGTCGACCCAGCAAACAAGAATAAGATGGTCGAATGTCCATCACATAGAACATAGAGTTGAAGACCTGAGAACCATCCTTAATCGAAATATCAACTTCTCCATGCACCATTCTCTTAGACCCATCAAAGGCCCTGACAACGATGTTGCTTGGATTCAACTCCAACCCTTCACAGTCCAACCAGTCTAGAGCTTTTTTAGGAAAAACGTTTAACGAGGAACCAGTATCCACCAATACATGTGCAAGAGTAGTGCCCCTGCATTCAATGGAGACATGCAGGGCATCGTTGTGATTCTTCCCCTTAGCAGTTAGGTCGGCGTCAGAGAAACCCAACCCATTATCAGCAGTTAAGTTGGCCACGCAATCTGTAAACTGATCAGCTGATGTCTCTTGTGGTACATGGGCAGTCTTCAAGAAGGTAATCAGAGCCTTGGCATGGGCCTCTGAGCACAGCAACAGTGACAACGTAGAAATCTTGGACGGGGTTTTCCCCAGCTGTTCAACTACATTGTAGTCACTCTTTTTAATGATTTTCAGAATATCTTCCTTCTCTTGTTTAGAAGCTTCAACGGTAATTGTCTTTGGCGCCTCCGTCTGGGTAGGCTCACTGGTGGTCCCTTTGCCCCGAGTGTCAGATGACTCGGTGACGGGGGTAAGAATCGGAACTTGAATAGGAATAGTAGCAGGTACACTGGCAGGTGTAATAACAACGGGCTTTTGGGCAGTTGGTGGAGAGATATCAGGTGAGAAAAGTCTTCCACTATGGGTAACTTTAGCAGGTCCAGTAATATTGCTGACGTCAGTATCAGCATCCAACTCTTGCTTAACTCCATGAAAATAAACATCGGCCCTATAGTGCCAATGGATAGCTTTATCGGAGGTATATGGGATGGGCCCCGGAACAATGATGATCACAGGTGCGATTCTCAGAACAGATGTAATTCTAACAGGCTTCCTCGAGGGAGCCTTGGAAGAATTGTCGAAAATGGTAATGATGGCAACTTCTTCAGAAGGAACTAAGGGAACAACAGTCTTCTCAAACAGAATCTCTTTACTATCCATCAGGCGTTAGACACCTGACTTCAAATGATGGCAACTAGTAGGCAGAACAGAACACATACAACAATCTTCGTCCCAGCCCGGAAATAAACCGGCTAGCAAAAGGTTCTTCTTTACAGTCATCAAAGGGGTAACAATGTCATTCACAGAAACCACAAACGAGTCTTCATCTATAGCATTCACTCCATGCTTGGGCATAGGAGCAGTCACAACATTAGGCCTCTCGGGCGCCTCAAACTCAATCTCCTTCGCATCAATTAAGTCCTGTATCTTATTCTTCAAAGTCCAACAATCATCTGTATTATGCCCCGAGCTATCAGAGTGATAAGCACAGCGGGCGTTAGGGTTATACCTCGGTGACGTTGTATTAGAATTCTTTGGGGCTTCCCTTAGAGTCACCAGATTAGTCTTCAGCAACTGTGGCAGAATCTGAGATAAGGTCATGCTGAGACGAGTGAATTGCCTCTTAGGTATCTCGTCCTTTTGTTGATTATTGTACTGCGGAGCACCAGCAGGTTTTGAAATAACAACCGCATTGACAGCTTGGCGGTGTTCAGATCTGTTATGTCTTTTTGAACTGTAGACATCACTGGACTCTTTCTTAAACGGATTCTTCTCGGTGCTTGAGGAGGCACCCTTCTGTATCTTCCCAGCCTTAATACCAGTCTCAATCCTTTCACCAGTTAAAATAAGCTTTGTAAACCCGGATGAAGAGCTTCCAATCAAGTGGTTGAAAAATGGACCAGACAGGGTCCCCAGAAACATGTCCATAAGCTCCCGATCAGCCAAGGGTGGTTGTACTCTACCGGAGAGATCCCTCCACTTCTAAGCATAATATTTGAATCCTTCACCCATTCCCATTGACATACCCTGGAGTTGGGTACGCGTAGGAGCGAGGTCGGAGTTGTACTGGTACTGCCTGTAGAAAGCAGTAGCCAAATCTTCCCAACTGCGGATACTGGCTCCGTCCAACTGATAGAACCACTCAAGCTGAGTCCCTGAGAGACTGTCCTGAAAGAAATGGATCCATAGGTTTTTATCAGCAGTGTAAGGCTGAATCTTCCTCATATATGACCGGAGGTGTAGCTTCGGACAAGAAACTCCATCATACTTAGCAAAGGCTGGTGCCTTGAATTTGTGGGGAATCACTACCCCAGATGATAGACCTAGATCAGCAAAGTCCAGACCAGGCACTTTCTGAACTTCCATAGCACTCAACCGGTCTTCCAGTTGCTTGTATCTATTCTCGGCCGGAGGATACTGCTCTTCGTCGAAGTCCGTCTCGTTGTCGGAGACCACATGGCTAGGAGCCCTCCTTTCCTCTTGACTATCTTTCCCTCCAAATGAGGTGGTCAGATCAACTTCATTCTAAAGCCTGTTTCCAAACCTGTGTCCAGTGTTGAACATGATGGTCCTCTTCTTCTTCTTCTTCTTCTTCTCTTTCAGAATCAGGGTCTTCAGGTCTTGCTGACCCTTAGCTAGATTCATGAACAACTCTTGAAATTGGGCATTATGTGCCTGGAGGGCCTTGATAGCTTGCTCAGTTGAAGGTTCAGCAGACATGATGAGTGCTGAAATAAACAGCGAAGAAGATATAAGACCTGTAACAGGTACCTGTTTATGAAGTGCATGGGATGAAATGCGTATGATTATGATTTCAAAGACAATTGAGAGATTCAAATTTGTAAACCAGAAAGGAAACACACTTTATTAGATAAAATTTGGAATTCAAATTGTTCAACTGATGCCCTTAAGGAGTTACATGAATGGAAATACTGAAAAGTAAAATAAAAACTGGAAAGGAAATCATCAAAGGCCCATCAATGCTCCCATGGTCTCTTCTTGTCGGTGCAGACATAATCATTCAGAATCCGCTCATTCTCCAACTGCCTAGTCAACTTTTGGATCTTCTACTCTTGCTCGTTGAACTTTTCCCGATAAGAATCTCGTTCCTCCATCAGTTGCATCCAAGACCTTTTCAGTGCTCCAATGTCAGTGGGCATATAAGGATGGAGGATGGTTGGAAGAACCCCTTCTTCATTAGAAACTTCAAGAATGACCGACCGAACGGCTTCATATGGCATACCCAGCTTTTGGGCACGGATACGGACCCATCTGAGATATGGCTCCATCGGGAGTGAAGTCTTTGGACCCAGCTCATGTGGATCAGATTGGTGAACTCTATCCCAAGCCCTTATGAATCTCCGACGTTGCTCGTCGATGTCCCCTTGAAAATCAAAGATGATATGAGGCATTAGCAGCTCATGTGGTCCTTCTCTTCTGGCACGCCCAAACTGACGTAAGGCTAAGCACGGATTGTAAGAAATTCCTCCATGGTTTCCTATCAATGGAACATTGGGGTATTCCCCACAGCGATCAATGATGGTCACCTCGTCCATACCCTTGAGAGTCCAAATGATGTCATTATGCGAGAGAGACATAACCCTATAGTCCCAACCCATGCCTTATTTGTTCTTCAGCACTGACTTGGGGAGGTGCGAAATAAACCACCTCGACAATAATGGAGCACAACACATCAAGGTTCCCCACTTTCGGGCAGTACGAGCATAGAGCTGATGAAGGATGTCACCCAAGAGAGTTGGTACAGGATTCTGAGAGATGAAGATCTTTGCCGCATTAACATCAACAAAGGAGTCAGAATTCGGAAACAATACCAAGCCATATATCAAAAGATCCAGAATATCCTCGAATGCCTTGAAGTCTAGGCTATCCCAGAAATAGTTAGCCTTACCAACCAAGAACTTAGTCAGAAAGCCCTTTGCTCCACTTCTAGTCTCCCAATTAGCCATTACCTCCTCTTTGGTCAAATGAAGGGCTACAACAATCTCTTCGGGCCTAAGGGTCTTCTCCCAACCAGTAAACGGGGTCTGCTCCAGAACAGAGATACCGAGCAGCTCAGAGAACTCTTCTAGGGTGGGAACCAGCTGATAATCTTGAAAAGTGAAGCAATGATACAGCGGATCATAGAACTGGACTAGGACACTCATCATCTGCTCGTCCAATTTGGAGGTGACCAAACTGAGCAGAGAACCATGCCTCCTGATGAATGAAGTGGTGTCAGGCATCTTGGCAACCAACTCTTTAAGCAAGGTAGGAACCTGGACAAAGTTGATCCAGATGGTATTCTTACGCGTGGGCATCATGATGACCTACAAAACAGAACAAAGATGAATCCCTCCTGTCTTTGAAATAGGTTATTCCAATGCAAGATGTATGCAATGTTATCATGTCATGATGTCATGATAGTAAGCACGCCACAAGTATCCACAAACAGCAAACATGGTAAAGGCACACAAGTCACACAGAGAGCCCTTAGATTTCAGGCTGGCAAGGAGCTTAGGTACTACCCTCTTTCAGTTCAGTTGGTTTAAACCTATCCTAAAAATAGTAACTGGGTTCTAGAGGATCTCAATATCACTGACTACCCTCAATCGGTCATAATTCCAGTTTAGCAACCTTTTCTTGCAGCCAGAATCATCGCGAGAGTTTAGTCTCAATGAGTGTAGCATACTGCTACTGTTCTATAGCCAAGTTGGTCAATTTAAAGGTTCTAAGGTCAGTTGGTGCTTAATGACCCCTTAGAAGACCCATATTCTCCTCGTTCCAACACAAGGGATATCGATACAGACTAAAGTGCCACACCAACGTAGCTACTGCTTCAACCGTGTCGGTCTACGTCGTACAGTTCCCTCACAGTTTATTGCTACTTACCTAAAGGGTACCCCCCAAACACGGGTTAGGATCTATAGAAACTCCGATACAAGCCCACAAAGATAAATCATACAAAGCAAACAATTGAAAACAACAGTGATCTAATCCTAAGGTACACCCCACTTATTTATCCCCAGTAGAGTCGCCAATTCTGTAATACAGTGGGAAAGAACTGACTGTTTTGGAATGCTGGTTTGCGTTTTGCGTTTGTTTTCGCAAAATGTCGCGGTAAGCAAGAGTCGCCACCGTATTTTATTTTATCCAACAAGGAAAGGAAAAAAGCTCAGAAAAATTCCTTTTTCGAGATATTTCTCGGGTCCGGGGGGTAGATTATAGAAAGGGAAGGTGTTAGCACCCTTTCTATCCGTGGTTATCCACGGGCTCTTAGGTACTTGCTCAAAGTGTTTTCAAAATTTGCTTTTCTTTGTGTTTGTGGGTTTGAAAAGAGTTTTTGTTTGAAAGGTGTAAGTGCGAAAAGTTTTATTTTGTTTTAAAAGGAGAAAGTACTTAAGAACCATCTACCTACTCGAAAAAGGAATTAATCTGTACAAATGTCCTTTAGACAACACTATCCCACTATTGATGAGTAGATAACATCGTCGTTGGAGTTTTAAGGGTCAATTCGATTAAGGGACGTGTGGTCACTAAAGCAATGTTAGGATGCCTTAGCGGTAACCCTAATGTCTTAGATCATTTTTCCGAGGCAACCGTTTCGAGGCAACTATGATCTTTGGACAAGTGGACGACCTCTAAAACTTCCTATACTCAATGACCACGTTCGAAGGCAACCAAGTGAGGTGTACCCTAAGAGTGCGCATGTGCGAGTGTGTTATTTTTCAGTTTATTTTACCTTTGTACATGTCAATGGTTATCTATGTTGATTTTAAGTTCATACATTTGATCTTGTCATGCATTCCCTATTCTCAAACATCTAACAGTGTATAGTTGCGGAATTTAAATTGCGGAATTTACATCGCCAAAAACAACCCTTTAATTTAAATTGCGGAAAATAAAAAGAAAGCGATAAAAGTCCTAATTAAAAGCTATTACATACCCGGAGAAATTACAATATTGGATAAAATGATACGCGTGCGAGAAATTAAATCGGTGCATTTTTTAGGGTTTTGACCCTTTTTTGAAAGAAATCATGTTTTTGGTTTATTTTTGAATTAAAAGAAATTAAATTAGGTCAAAATTAATTAATTAATTAATTAAAATATTTTTGGATTTTTGAGTATTTAAGGAAATAAAATAAAATTGGTCAAAATTGATAAAACCTAATTCTACATTAATTTTAACTATTTTGCAAACGATATTAAAAGTTAAATCTAATTATCACTAAATTAATTAAATTAGTATTTATTTACAAAAATAAAGTCAAATTTAATTTTAATAAATAAAAATAATATTTTTTTGTGTTTTCTGATTTTATGAGGAAAAATAAATTGATTGGTTAATTAAACAATAAAAATAATAATCAAAATAAAATAAATAAAATGAAAATATAAAAAAGGGAAAGAAATAACCCAAGGGGGGTTCAGGCCCAAATCTGGAGGTGGAATCAACATGTTCAAGGCCCAACAGGCGCTGGCCTGGGCTGACTTTTGCAATTCCCTACGCCAAGTTGACTGGAGCGCATGGTGGATGTTCAATCTTGGCCATTGGATTTGGCTTGGGGGCCATCTGGCAAGTGATTAAGTGATGATGCATGGTGTACCATAATTGCTGAAGCGCGCTGTATCTGCTGAAGAAAAATAATAATAGGCAATATGGGGGACCTGGGATTCGAACACAGGTCCCAATGGATTTTGTACAAACGCGCTTACGATCTCAACCAACGCACTCAACTGTTATATGGATAGACAACAATTATTATATAGGAAACAAATCATTATGCCTGGAAATAAAAAAAATAGCGCGAATATATGAATGGGCCAATGAAGACGAGCCACGTCTTCGTCTTCTTCGCTGACCCCCTGGTTATTTACCTGCGGATTTCATCCGCATCTAAATTTGTGGCTTCATCCTACAACGAATTCTAGGCCACAAAAATGCAAACCAAGACCATCATCGTGCTCACCTCTTCCTCCTAAATTCATCCATGGCCATTGATAATGCTAATTTTACCTGAAACAGAAATGCCTAAAAACAAGAAACCCAAACCCTAGTTTCGGGTAGGGCTTTATAGGCTACCAAAACGAAATCAAATATTGCAGATAGCTTGGAAATCATTCAAGGATTATGAATATATCAATGTTTTGGCAAAAAGATGCAAGAATCCAATGTTATGTTTTCGTGTGCAGGGCGGATTTTTAGAAGACTTACAATGCATTTTAGGTGATGAAAGGGCTTGGTTTTGATGCCTAACGCTTCAGTGGATGGCAAACAAGAACACCATGTTGAGTTTTGGTCTTGAAAACGTCCCTAACCAAGATTTCAGTTTCTCACTTTTCAAGCTTTTTTCAAGTTTTGGTATTTGAGATTTGGTAACCTTTTTGTCGTGTTCCTGTGTGCCTCATGTTGTGTGAGTATAATAGAAGCAATTAGGTTTAATTTTGGGCCTTGAATCCATGTGAATAATAAGGCTTGATACGAATTTGATCTTGTCCATAATGATGTTAAAGACCTGTATCAATAAAAAAGATTACATTTGATCAAGATTTGGATTTTATTTGATTTTAAATTGATTTAAAATGAATTAAATTAATAAAAATCAAATAAAATAGAAAAATCAATGAATGGGAATGAACCTGAAGATAGGACACGTGTGTGGTGTGACAAGATCAAAGCAAGTGGAAACAAGTGGGCCCATTTGACAAAATTTGATGTTTTGAGGATAGTTTACTTTTGGCAATTTTGGAAAAATGCCCAAATTCAACAATGCATAACTTCTTCAATTTTGAACTTTTGGAGGTGTTCTTGGACTTTTTAGAAACCTTGAGATGTCCTCAAACCAACCCTTTTTGTATAATATAATTTTGATATTCCATGCTCAAGTTATAAGCTTTGGAAAAAAAGGTCTTTTTGTTGACTTTCAAAAATGACCTATAATGTCCAAATTTGTAACATTTTGTGAGTGCATTTCTAGATCTTTGGGTGTGAAGATGGATTGTAGGAAATTGCGTCCTATTCAAAATGAGCTTTGGATGAGTCATTTCTCATAAAGTATGAGAAAGTTATGCTTGGTCAAAGTTGAGTTGACTTTTCCTACAAAACCCTAATTTAGCAACTTTTGAATCTTGATGAATTTTGAGCAATCCTTGATGAATCATGGTCAACCCTTGATCAAATGATTAATTATCCTTCAAAATGAGAATGTTGACAAAAAAATCTTGAGGTTTGACTGTATTTGGGTCACAGTTGACTTTTGCCCTAGCACAGTCGATTTTTGGGCCTCTTGAGCAATTGACTGACCAAACTTCCTCTGCAAGGCTTGAAATTTGACATGGATGAACTTGATAACATATTAGGACATTGTGGAGAATTTGAGGTCATTTGGATGTAAGGACCTTGATGCAACACAAAACCCTAATTTTGAATTGACTGCCTTAGGAGATGATTTGACTGTCCAACTCTTGAGCAATCTTGAGCAACTTGGAGATTCTTCTTGAAATGTCTTGAGGAATATGGGAGGGAAAATTTTGGGGTACAACAATAAGGTTTGTGAAAATTCTTTGGAGAAGTCAACACTGATTCGATACCATGCCCTAGTGCGTTTGAAGCACCGTCAAACAAGAGTGTCCAACGTGCCCCTGGTTCAGGTCCTTCGTCGGTTCCTGGTATTTTGTAGTCATTTATAACTATGACATATTCATCTGGAAAGTCGAACTTCATTGGTTGATATTCTGGAAATGGCTGATGAGCCATGTGATAAGCTAGTACACTAGCCTTGATGGCCTTTTAAGTAACATATTAGATGTCGTACTCGAATAGTAATATTTTCTATCGGGAAATCCTTCCTGTAAGAACTGGTTTTTCGAACACATACTTCAAGGGATCCATTCTCTCTATTAACCACGTGGTGTAAGTTAACATATACTGCCTTAATCGTTTAGTAGCCCAAGCCAAAGCACAACAAGTTTTCTTGAGAAGTGAGTACTTGGTTTCATGGTCAGATAATTTCTTACTAAGGTAGTAGATTGCATGCTCTTTTCTACATATTTCATCGTTCCCTAATACGCATCCCATAGACCCTTCAAGCGTTTTCAAGTACATAAGGAGTGATCTTCTATAAACTGGGGGTATCAAGATTGGCGACTCTTGTAAATATTGCTTTATTGTGTCTCGAATTCTATCTGATAATCACTATTCCATACCATTGTCTGATATTTTCGAAGTAATTTGAATATAGGATCGCATGTAGCAATTAGGTGTGATATGAACCTAGAAATGTAGTTCAATCGTCCTAAGAAACCATGAACCTCTTTTTCTGTTCTAGGAGATGGCATTTATTGTATGGCCTTCAGCTTTTCGGGATCCACCTCAATACCATGTTGACTTACAATAAAACCCAATAACTTGCATGTCTTGACACCAAATGTATATTTGTTCAGATTCAACCTCAGTTTGAACTTTCACAGAAGCTTAAATGACTTTTGTAAATGTACGATGTGATCCTCCTCTGTATGAAATTTAGAAATCATATTATCTACATATACATCAACTTCTTTGTGGATCATATCGGGAAATAGTGTGACCATAGCTCGTTGATAAGTTGCCCCTGCATTCTTTAGACCGAAATGCATTACCTTGTAATAGAAAGTGCCCCAAGGAGTCATGAAAGTAGTCTTTTCCATATCCTCGGGTGTCATTTTGATATGATTATAACCTGAGAAACCATCCATGAATGAGAATACCGAATCTTAAGTTGTATTATCCATAAAAACATCTATGTGAGGTAACAGGAAATCCTCTTTAGGACTTGCTTTGTTTAGATCCCGATAATCTATACACATGTGTACTTTGTCGTCCTTCTTGGGAACTGGCAAGATGTTAGCTATGCAAGGTGGATAATCTACCACCGCTAAGAACCATGCATCAAATTGTTTAAGGACCTCTTCTTGAATCTTGCTAGACATGTCTGGATGAGTTCTTCCGAGCTTCTATCTAACTAGAGAACAACCTTCCTTGATAGGAAGTCTATGCACAACAATATTTGTATCCAATCCTGGCATATATCTGTAAGACAAGACAAATATATCCAAATATTCATGTAACAACTTGATCAGTCTTTCTTTGACATTTCCCTCCAATGTTGCCCCTAGCTTGATCTCCTTCGAATATTCCGTTGTGCCAAGGTTGATGGTCTCAAGAGATTTTTGGTATAGTTGTATACTGTTAGTATTATGCATTAATTCCCTTGCTAGTTCTTCGAAGAGTTCAAGATCTTCATCATCTTCCTCTTCCGCTTGGTTGATGGGTGCATCAAAACTATATCAGATAACATCAGTAACATTATCGGTGTTTTTAGGCATGTATCTGCACATTTATCATGTTTTGGTGCGGTTTTAGTATGTGACTTTGAAAATGCATATGAAGAAAAGTATTTCCATTTTAAAACATAAGAGATAAATGCAAATGAAAGACATAGATCTTAATTGAATGCGAAATATAACTCTTATTAATTGAGAATAGTGTTTGAAACAAATTGGGGGACCATTATAATCCACCCCTATGCCTCAAGCTTGACATAGGTTCTTTTAAAAACAAGAAAAATTACTTTGGAAAGAAAAAGATATCTGTAATCTCCACGGCTGTCCAATTCTTAAGTTCTTCGCCTGGAGTGCATTCAAGAATGAAGTCAGATGCTCTTTTGGTGTTTCTTTTGTTGGATATCATTGCCGCTTTCCCATCATGCTATACTCCTTTGCTGATGAAGGTTTCCTGGATGGGAGGAAATTTCCCCTTTCCTTTTAGAGTAGCCTTTGATGATTCGTAGCCCAAACCAAAATGATTTTTCTTCTCAGTCATCTCCACCAGTTTACCTCAACCTTTTGAGGTACCTACCATCTTCCATAACTTTTTATAAATCTTTCCACGAAGTCACTGTAGGTTTCTTGATTTTCTCCATTGGTAAGGTTGCCATTGAGGTAACCTCTAAGTCTTGGAATGGTGTTGCTATGCAGTCTTCATCCACACTGATATATCTGTAGGACTCTATGTGACTTACAAAGATGTCCATTTCACCGTTGATTATAACCAATCTTCCTTCAAAGAGGAACTTCAGATTCTGATGTAGAGTTGAAGTAACAGCCCACGCTGCATGAATCAAAGGTCTTCCGAGCAAACTTGTATATGCTGGCTCTAAATCCATTACTTGAAAGGTAATATAAAACATATGCAGACCAATCTTGACAGGAAGATCCACTTATCCAAACACTGAACACTGAGAACCATCGAAAGCTTTAACTATCGTAATACTGGGCCTTATTGTTGTACCCCAATTTTTACCCCTAAGATTCCTTCATCATACCATGTTGATTCAATCACAACAAGATCACATTAGGGCTTTTGGTTCTTCTCCCTATCTTTAGTTTTGCTCTTTGAGGAATCACTAAGCACCTTGACTTGTTTTCTTTTGTGATCATGGATATTTTGACTTGATTTTCTTTCTAATTAATAAAATGCAATTTTGGATGGTCTTACTTGTTAATAATGTAGGTAAAGGCAATGTGGCTTAGCAATTTGATCAATGGGTTCATGAGTTTATTTCCATGCCCTAGTCAAAAAAGCATGAGAACTACAAACCTCACCATTGAAGTTGTTTTGGAAGAAATGGCATGGCAAGGTTTATTTTGGGTTCATCACAATTCAAAGTTATAAATTTGATTGAAAAGTATAAGGGGTTGATTGAAGAAGTTGTCATACTTGGACAAGGCTTTGTTTCCATTGGTCAGAAGTGCATATTTCTCTCAATTCTAAAGATATGGAAGTGGTTTTGGTGGCTATGAGTTATCATTTTCATCCTCAACAACTTCTATTTACAAAGCATTTGTGTTGGTACAAGAAGCTTGTTCAAAGTTGTCAAAGTTCCTCAAAGCATTTTCTTGATCTATGAGCTAGGGTTTTGAACTTCAAAGAAGTATATCTTGCTCATCTTTTGGCATTTTTGAGTAATTCCAGAGACATCATTCTCTTCAAAGGGTTATTAACAAATAACTTCAAAAGTTTCAAGGAGTTTTCATGTGGAAGAACTTGATGATGAAGAAAGATTGCAAGTCCTACAGATGAACCCCCAATTTCTCATGTGTGACTTCAAATGAACATAACTTGGTCAATTTTTATCACCTTGAGCCCATTATTTTTCCACAATGATCTTGAGGATGTGAAATGTATGCCTTATTTTATGTGCAAAGTGAGAAAATGGATGTAAGATGCCCTAAGGTTGCAAAATATTATAGGCCATTTCATGATTTTTTGATAACTTCAACAATTCATAACTCTCAATTTTTGGAGATTTTGAATGGTTCAAGTTTCAAAATTTCATTCAAGAGGTCTATTTTATGCCATATTTTTTTAGTCAAGAGAAAATTTCAAGTGGAAGGCCATGTTTGGATGCAAAACATTATAGGTCATTTTTGAAGAAAAACTTGAAATATTTCTAAGTATGGAAAGTCAACTTCTTTTTCCCAACTTTGACTCAATGCCACTTTCAGCTCAAGCATCCATTTGATTCCATTCTTTTTCCATTGCAAAGCTTGTAACCTAATCTTTCTAAAGCATCAAGAATCATTCCCTAAGACCCCTTTAGATGAGAATGCCATTGATTTGAACTTGGTAACTTGGAACTGAAGTTTCTTCAAAAGTCAGAATTTGAAATCATTGGTTTGGCTTCTAAACACTTTGTTTCTGCGCGTTTTTGCCTCTAAACATGTTAAGTGAACTTCCAGAAGTGATTAGCACACCAAAACGCGCGTTTTGGATGAGTTTTGATCAAATTAGAAGTCACACTTTTCTTGTTTGCAACTTCACACGATTTCCCTCCAAACTTCAGCATTTCACACGCTTGGACATTCCATTTGATTCCCTATAAATAGAGGGTCATCCCTCATTCATTTCCTCAAGCTTGGATAGCCAGAATCACCCTGCCAAACTTGTTCCATAACTCAAAATTTAGCAACTTCAAAATTTGTTTTCAAGCCTTATTCAATCCAATTTTTCTATCAATTTACCTTCCTTGATCTTCCCTGAAGCTAACCATATAATTACATTCTAGAATCGTGCCCTATATTGCTCCATAGAAGTCCAGTTTCAGAGCTCTGTAACTCAACTTCAATAGGTAGATTTCTTCATTAATTCTTCAAAACTTTGATATAATTGTGATGCTCTCATTGCCCTGGTTCTAGTCGCAACACTTACTTTCATCTGGAAACTTGTTTTGACCATGAAATTTCAAATCCCTTTTCAAAACTTTCTTTCCAAATTGCTTGAGCTACAATTTATATAAATTTATCGCGAAGGTGTGGTTGTCTTCGTCTTGAAGAGACAAAGCGAATGACATAGGTCTCGTGCTCTAATTTTACAAATTGAGCAACATGGTTTTGGGACTGGCTGGAGGTTGAAGATAACCAACGTGTCATCCTTCAACCAATGAAACAACGTCATTTGGATTTTTTGAATTTCTGATTTACATTTGATTCAGTGCTTTATTCACTAATGACCATGATATGCACAGTGTGCCAGATCCTTTGGATTTAATTACTAACGCGTTTTGACTCTCATCCAAGGGTCCACATATTTTTGACTTTATTTTTCTTTTATGATTTTTATATTTAATTGTTTTAAAATTCAAAAAATCACAGAAAATTCATTTTTAGTCAAAAAAATCTAAACAAATTATGAAAAATATTTTTGATTTTTCACTTTCTGATTTTTATTTTTTCACAATTTTATTTTTTGTTTTGATATTTTTTATAAATTTCCACTTTACTTGAATTTTTTAAATGTTTAAAAACTACTTTTATGCATTTTAAAATTTTAGAAAAATTATGGAATGATTCAATGATATTGTGACAAATATTGGTGACCTAATTTATTTTTTATTTCTGACTTTGTTATTTTTTATCATTTTTAGTTTATTTTACTCATTTCTTTTAATTTTAAAAATAGTTTCTGATTTTAAAAAATTACCAATAATTTATAAAATCATTTTAGTTCATTTTTTATTTTTCTATGGTCTTACTTTTTATTTCTTGATCAATTTGAATATAGTTGATATTTTTCTCTATTATTTCTATTTTAAAACATTTTTAAAACCTTTTTTAATGTATATATTAAATGCAATATTATTTTGCAATTATTTTCTAGTTGATCTTGGATTGAATTTTTGGTCATGAACTTTGTTAACATCATTGGATCCATGGTGTTGAGTCTAACTCCACAAAAATGGATGAATGATTTTAATAATAGTTTAATTTAAATTTAATTCAAAAGTGGTTTGTATATTCTCTCCCACACCTTTTCATCTTGTCCCTTTCTCATTGTACTAAGTGTTATTGGAGCATGATCTTTATATTCTGTCTCAAAACAAATGGTGCATAGATTGTTATTGACCGGCCAAAAATAGGTGCGACTTTTATATAAGTCCACTTACGATTTCTTAACATAGCGTTAAATTTTGTCTGATTCGAATAAATGACCATTCGTGGCCCAAACCTATGTTTGCAAGCTCAAGTATGTTAATTTGATCTCTTTGATCCAATAACATTGAGATTCATTGTGTGGAGGCTTTGGTTCTACCAATCCTCTAATGGATCTACAACACTTTTGGCCAACACGAATCACTTAAACATCGTTGATCATTAAATGGTACTTTTGAGGATTCCAAATGGATGATATACTTGACAAAAAGCAAATGCAACTTGTTGTGTGGAGCCTTTGGTTCTACCAATCCTCTAATAAGTTCCAAATGCAAGTTTCAAGATGGTCATCCAACTAACCACTAATTATTAAATTGTTTTTACTTTGTGCCCTTTTATTTTTTTATGCTTTATGTACCATTTACTTTAAGCATTATATTTCATGTCATTTTTATTTTTCTCACTTGAGCCTTTTCTTTTCTCTTCTAAGACACCTAATAATCAACATGAACAAAAAAAAACTGTAATGATACTTGGACTATTTGGTTACTATCCTTGTCATTATGGAGTATTAGACTTCTTGGACTTAGGATTAGAAACCTTGCCTATGTTGGAAACTTTGTGACCTTAATTGATATTTTGTCTGGAGTTCATGAGGTTTACCTCAAGACATTGTGTTGTTTGTTTGTTTTGTGTGCAGGTTATTGTGATTACATTCTTTGTTTGTAATCTGGAGTTCACCCGTATACAGCCGTTACTCTGCCCAATTTTTATGAAGACTTAATACACTTGAAGTTTGGTTCTCACAAGAGGTCTAGTATCTTTTCTTGCTTAGTTTCAATCCAAAGAATGGGAATTCTATCTTGACTCATAATGTCAAGTATTGGCTTCTTGTTTGTTAGATGGTTCTTATCCTTAGCTTTTACCTTATGCTTTAGGATAGCCTCTTCTTCTCCTCCCATCTTCTTAAATTTCAAAAAATCTTCTCCCTCCTTTTGAAAACTCTTCTTATTTTTTAAAATTAAACTACTTTCATAATAAACTTGGACTTAGGTCCATGCATTTTCAAAACATCTTTCACAAATAAACTTCAATCAACTTAATAAAACATTGACATTTTTTTTGTGAGAAGACTAAAAATCAATCACATCCAAACCATTTTTCCATTTTGGCTCTTATCTTTAAAACTTTTCTCAAAAGATTAGACTCTTGTCAATCCTTGTAGTGATGCAAACAACTATACTTCTACAATATATAGTGAAGAGAGATATTTCCCACTTGGGTGTTGAGTGAAGCATTGTTGATTTTAAAATTCAAGCCATATCCTCCACTTTGAGATGATGCAAATTCTCCTTTCTCATGATTGTGGGTAGTAAGAATGTTTTTCCACACGGACAATGACGATGATGTCTTATCTCATAAAATTAACCAACACACTTGTGTTTTAAATTTTTTAAAGAGGAACTATGTGTACCCTGATCCCCTATTACACGAAAGGTGGTACGTAGGCACTAAAGATTCGCAACCGCGGCGGGTGCAAAAATCATAAAACATATATTTCTTTTCTCACCTCCTCCATCTATTTTTATACAACAATTTTAGAGCCAAAATATACATATTTTACAAAGAGGTTCATGCGGAGTATCGTAGATGTTTAGGGTTCTAATACCTTCCCTTTACATAACCAACCCCTTACCTATAATCTTTCCCCCTCTTTTTGGATTATTCTCTCTTTTCCCATTCCTTTGGAAACAATAAAGCGCGGTGGCGATTTTGATTTTGATTTATACAAGTCTAGTCAATCCAATGGCTTAGTCTAAAACATTTCTACCGCTACAAAAAAATGGCGACTTCATTGGGAAAAGATTGACCTCTTGTTGGTCCATCCCTAAGTGGGTTGAACCTATCTTTGTTTATATTTGTATATGTGCTATTGTTGTTTATGTGTTATATGTTGTATATATGTTTGTCTGGATTTTCTGGTTTTCAGGGTGCTTGGTGATTACTTATAAGTCCTATACCCGGACTTGGGAAAACTTTAATATAGGACGGGCGGTATAGTAATGTTAACTTTAAGGGAGTAATCCCAAAAAAGGAGGCATGAGATCTCCCACTCAGTGGAGACCCTTTTGGCTATAGTGTCATTTACCGAGTAATCGGGAAGACGTACTGCTTTCGACCTGGTAGCCTGCTGAAACTGAGGACCGTAGAATACCAAACCCATCTTGGCCTTTTAGGTGTAGTACGAAAGCTATGACGGAGTAATCCGAAAATAGTTGTCACGTGATACTACGCTCAGACGAGTTTTTCTTGATAATATTACTAATTATCGAGTTAATTGGGAAGTTTGTAATATCCGAAGGAAGAATGTAGACTCTGGGAACCTCTAGAACTTTGTTTGCAGGTGATAACTTTTAGACCAACACTTTATGGGTAGCACCTTCGACCTCATGCTCGTGACGTTGAACCTATGAACCTTATATGTGTGATCTTGTGTGTGATTGTTGCATCATGCATCCATGCACCCATAAGCATCTTTTGAAAAAATCTTATTTCAAGGGACTTAAAAGTTGAACATTTGTGAATATCACTGGTACTTTTAACCATGGATTCTGGAAAAAGAAATACCAGGAAGTACAATTTCATGGATCCCGAGATAGATGAGTTGATCAGTCTAATTCCCGAGATCGAGTGTTGTGTAGATTTTCGGAAGAAGTATGGATCCATCATTCCTTTTATGAAGCTTAGGATGAAGGAGGTTATTCTCTCGACCTTGGTCCAGTTATATGATCCAATGTATCATTGCTTTACTTTTCCCGACTATCAGTTGATGCCTACACTGGAGGAGTATTCTTATCTGTTGGATTTGCCTGTTACCGATTGTGTTCCTTTTACTTGTTTGGAGGGTGAGCCAAAACCACATGAGATTGCTGCTTTGATTCATCTGGGGAGGTCTGAGGTGGAAGCCCATATGACTACTAAAGGAGAGATTAAAGGATTATTGGCCCAGTTCTTATTGGAGAAAGGTCGTTACTTTGCCAGGATGAAGAGTGCAGTCGCTTTTGAGGCCATCTTTGCTCTACTTGCTTACGAATTATTCTTATTTCCTAATGTGGACAAGTTTGTTGACATTAGTGCTATCAGGATCTTCATGATTGGAAACCCATTTCCTACATTGTTGGGTGATGCTTATTAATCTATTCATCTTCAGAATTCTTATCATGGAGGGATGATTATCTGTTGCGCACCTTTGTTGTACTGGTGGTTTATCTCTCATATGCCTCAATCTGATGCTTTATGGGATGTCAGGAAGGAACCCCGTTGGGATCCTAAGATCATGGCACTTACTCACTCAAATATTGATTGGTATCATCGAGCTTACCAGGATGTAGAGATTGTTGACAGTTGTGGTAGTTTCCCCAATGTACCTCTTCTTGGTACAAAGGGATGAATTAACTATAACCATGTTCTCGCACGACAACAACTTGGTTATCTGATGAGGGATAAACCAAATAGTATTCATTTGAGTAGTTTCTTTCTGAAGGAGGGAGAATACCATAGGGAAGTTAGGGAGTAGATTGCGAAGGCCTGGCGTCACATCCACAAGAAGAGTAGGAAAGATTTGGGACCAAGAGGGGTTGTTTCTTTGGAAACTTATCTTTAGTGGGTCCAAACGAGATCTATTCAGCTGAAGATGTCGTATTCTTGGGAAACACTTATGCATGATTTGTTTGTGAAAACCACTCCTCCCTTATTGGATGATCTAGAAGAGCTACAACTTGCTTTAGTCAGGATGCAACAGGAAAAGGATGCTTGGAAGAACAAGTGCCAAACTTTAGAGATTTCCTTTAGAGCAGACTTGAAGGAGAAAGACGACTTGATTGAGATCCTCGGGAGTCGAGCAGTAGAGACTATAGAGAGGCAAGGGAATTTATTTTCTCCTAAGCCTCAATCAGATGATGATTACTCACTTCCTGATTCAGGTGATTGGAAGGAGGTTGCCACCAAGTACGCGGAAGAAAACAAGAGGTTGAAGGCTCAGATTTCCAAACTTACAGGGAAGCGCCAGCGTATAGAGTGATCTCTGACAACTTTACTTCTCAGGATTTTAGACTTTATTTTCATCTTGTACTTGGGATTGTTGAGACTTGTAACCTATTTTGAAGTTATTATAATAAAAAATTTCAGTATCTCAAATGTGTCATTACTTTGATATTTGCAATGTGTCTTTAAAACTTTAAATCCCTTGAAATATTAAATAAAATCATGTGAATTGCATATCATGCACCATATTGGACATATTTCTTGCATTTGTTATGCATATCCAGGTGTCTTACCAAGCTTCTTTACTTCGTTGAGCAAGCTGACTCACCACTACAACACTCGAGCTAATTTCCGTAGGAAGATGGATAACTTAGAATATGAGAATCGCGAGCTGCACGAGGAAGTTTCTTCTTTGAAGGTTGGCATGGCCAATCTTACTGCTCTGATGGAATCTCTGGTGGATGCTCAGAATCAGCCACCGAGTGTTCAACCTCAACCAACAAGAGCTACTGCTGAAGCTCTGGTTGTTCCTGTATTTGCTACCCTAGCTATTGTTTAGAATTGCATGCCTCAAGGTTATCCATGAGGAATTCTAGAGAACTTTGAACCTGAAGGTTTCAATATTGGTCCTCAAGATACTCAAGTTGTTCAGACTATTGTTACTCCTGCACCTCCTGTGGTGCATGTTACTCCTATTGCACCTCCTTCGATGAATATGGTTTCGTTTGTTAATGATGATGTGTGTCGTCCTTTTCCTCCACCAAGTGAAGACTTGGGTCTCTATGACAGAATGGATGATTTTCAAGAGCAGTTTGACAAGATGCAGAGAGAGATGAAGGCCCTCGGGGGAAAAGAGTTATTCGGGCAGAATATGAATGAATTATGCTTGGTCCCGAATGTTAAGATACCTGCAAAGTTTAAGGTCTCGGAGTTTGAGAAGTACAAGGGCAACACTTGCTCTCGTGATCATATGGTAATGTATGTAACGAGAATGTCTACCCATACTGATGATCAGCGTCTACTGATTCACTTTTTTCAGGATAGTTTGACCGGTGCTGCGCTGAAGTGGTATATGAGTTTGGAAAGCGTCAATATCCATACTTTCAATGACTTGGGAGAAGCATTAATACAAGTATAAAGTGGACATGGAACCTGACCGTGATCAACTCAGGGCCATGGTTTAGAAAGACATGGAATCATTCAAAGAATATGCACAAAGATGGTGTGAGGTAGTCGCCCAAGTGATTCCTCCCATGGAAGAGAAGGAGATGACTAAGATTTTCTTAAAGACTCTGGGTGCTTTCTAATATGAAAGGATGGTAGCGAGTGTGCCAAATGACTTTACTGAAATGGTGGGCATGGGTATCCGCTTAGAAGAGGCTGTAAGAGAGGGTCGTTTAATAAAGAGTGGAGGATCTGGAGGTGCGAAGAAACCATCTTATGGGTTTACCAAGAAGAAGGAGGGGGATACAAATGTTGTTATGCAAGAGAGGAGGGCTAATCCTCCTAGAAGAAATTATCAACGTCATCAGCAAGTCGCCTCAATTACTCCAGTTGTTGGTGTAGCTCCAACCACCGTTGCTTATCAGAGACCCTCCCAGCAGGGGAATCAAGGGTATAATCAGAGAAGGGAGAGTTATGACCCTATTACTATGAGTTATACGGAGTTACTACCAGAATTGATTCAGAAGAAGTTGGTTCAAACCCAACCACCTCCCGCAGTACCATCACCATTGCCTTGGTATTACAAGGCGGACCAAACATATTCTTTTTATCAGGGAGCACCAAGGCATAATGTTGAGAATTGTTATCCTTTGAAGACTGAGGTGCAAAAATTGGTGAAGTCTGGTATTCTATCTTTCAAGGATGTGGGTCCTAATGTGAAACAAAATCCTCTACCCAAGCATGGAGGAGCAAACGCTGTGAATATGGTGGCTGGTTGTCCAGGCGACTTCCGAATTTTTGATATTAATCTGGTTAGAGGAGATTTGGTGAAAATGCATGCAGACCTCTGTGAATTTAGCTACTATACGCATGACCATTCTGGTTGTGCTATTTGCAGTACATACATACAAGGTTGCGACAAGTTAAAGGCTGATTTGCAAGAGATGGTAGATGAGGGCCTCATCCACATAATTAGGCCTAGGGAAGAGTATGAAGAGGAGGTGAATATGGTTTCTGGATGTCCTGGAGAGTTCAAATTTTTTGATGTCGAGTATATGAATGAAGACCTTGTGCAATTGCATGCTACTTTCTGCCACTTGGTTTGTCAGGTGGAACATCAGTATGGATCTTTCCGAATTTGCTGTTGAGACTTCCGAGGATGTTCAATCGTGAAGAAAGGTGTTCAGTTGTTGTTGGACAATGGAACTATCAAGGTTACGGGTCAAAGGGATGATTACCATAAAGTTGATATGATTGAGGTTTGCTTGGCTGAAGAAGAGTCGGATGATGAGTATGCCTCTGCAGATGAGTATTTCTCCTCACATGAGGATTTGTTTTCTAGAGATGACTCAATAATGACTAATTGTGTTGAAGAAGGGGTAAACATCATTGTGCCTTGCTTTGGTGCACCCACCCATTTTGAAGTTGAGTATTATAGCAAGCCAGTTGTTACCCCATTGGTGATTAGTTTGATGGGTCCTGTTCCCTACAAGTCAGATAAGGTTGTACCCTACAAATATAATGCTACAATATTAGAGGATGGTGTGGAAGTTCCCATCCAACCAATGCCTGATGTTGGAAATATTGTTGAGACTAGCAGAGTGACCCGCAGCAGTCGTGTATTTACACCAGTTGTTTGTGGAGATGTTAGCACTGGAAAGAAACTTGCTGAGAATGTTGAACCCAAGAAGGTTACAGTTGAATCTAGTGGATCTAAGTTAGATAAAGAAGTGGATGATATTTTGAAGATAATCAAGATGAGCGACTATAGAATTGTAGATCAACTACTGCAGACTCCTTCAAAAATATCTATCTTAGCTTTATTGATGAACTCCTCTGCTCACCGAGAATCTCTGATGAGGGTACTGGATCAAGCTTTTGTGGAAAGTGACATGCCTATAGACCAATTCAGCAGTGTAGTAGGGAACATTACATCATGTAATAACCTGAGTTTCTGCGATGGTGAACTCCTATGCTCACAGAGAATCTCTGATGAGGGTATTGGATCAAGCTTTTATGGAAAGTGACATGCCTATAGACCAATTCAGCAGTGTAGTAGGGAACATTATGTTTGTAGAATGATGTATGAATGCAATGTATGAACATATCAGTTGTTCTATTGCAGTATTGTTGAACCAGGGAAAATAAATCTCTGATTGTTGTTGGTGATGAAGAATGTAGGTCTTCAGATTTTATTAAAGTTGAACTGCTGGGAGATGATATTTCACTGCTAGAGGAATAAACTCTGTTGCGGAAGGAAAGCTCTATGCACTTCCTGAGGATTTTGTGAAATCCTATTGGGGAATCTTGAGAAGTTTGACGACTTCATTGGGGAAAACCTGGTTTCGAAGCAGTAGTTGGAAATTCCTGTTTTGCCGTGGATACAAGAACACCTGACACCACTAGGGTGTAAACTGAGGATATATCAACGACCTTGTGTAATAGTTGAGTGGCATCCCAACTTCTGGGGTGCTTGATAAATGCTGACCAGGATGATAAACCTTCTACTAACTAAACAAGTGACGAGATGACGGAACGAAGTCGTACACTTTAATTCCTAACTTTTTCCTGGACTGTCTTTTTAGATTTTCAGTCCACCAGGATACCCTTTTTTTTGCCCAAGCCGCCTTTTCAGGTTTTTGACTTACCGGTTGTACAATTTTTTTTTGTTTTTATCCCTAATTTTTGCCAGAACACTTTTGGTTTGTCGGGATGCCCTTATTTTTTCCTAGGCCAGTCAACCTAGCGGGTCCTTGTTCATGCGTAGTGTTTCCCGACTATGTCCATGTTCACCGGATACAGAGAATTATCACTGTCCATAGTGGTAAGTGTTTCCATACTGCCATAAGATGTTTGTTTGATCATACAAAATTCATTGATGGAATTCATACCCAATGCCCTAAGTGATTCAGATGGAGACCTTCCCCTGGCTATTTGGCATCTTTGAGAGATTCCTTGAATCTTGACTTGACTGCCCCAGATGATGGACAATGATCATGTCGTGCCCCTTTGGTTGGAAGTGTTTTTCCACTTGAGGTGATCCTTTTCATTGAGAAGGTTTTTGTTCACTGAATATTCATTGTGTGAATTTCTCTACCATTTGAACAATTAACCATGTGTAAATAATGTTATTTAAAGAATGCAAAACTTATGTCTGTCTTGAAAACATTTTTTTTTTGAAAATGTGTTTTGTGTAGTAAAACAAAATTTGCAAGAATGTGATATCAACTCAGGATTCGTAGCAAGTCCTACAGGAGTCAAGATACCTTTGTAACAGTATGCTCTGTAACAAACCCATGCTCCAGCTAGGACTTTTAAGGGTTGTAAGGTGTCCTGGTTCACGGTTTAATAAACAACGGATAAAGGCTCAAAATTTATTTGTACTCACCCGTTCTTCGTGATGTTCTTCAGTCCTATGCTCAGTTAATTATGCATTTTGAATACCAATTGAGTTTGGCTTCTTGTCCTTAATATTCTGGTGATAGTTAAGCAATTGAACGTTTGTTTGAAGAAGGCAGTCATTTTTGTAACCTTTTCTTTTTTATCGAGGATTTGTAGTAACCTCTTTTTTTGATTTTACTATCCCTGTCTTTTGCCTGAACTATTTCTTTTGTGATTACAGTCAGCGGGATGCCCAAGTTTTTTTAAGTCTCCTTCATAGGTTTTGACTTAATGGGATTTTATTTTGAGAGATAATGATTGCCTGTTCTTAATGATTACGTGGAACCATCACCATCTTTTGGAGAGAATCTTCTACACTATTTTTCGTGTATGAAGGGAAAGTTGGCGATTGAATGCACATCTGAATTAACTAAGGAAACTATCTTGCCCCAGGTTATGATTAAGGGTTTTAATTTATGTGAAAATAAAAACTCCTACTTCTTAGGCTCAAAGGGGTTGACTAGGGATTATCTTCCTTATAACTCCACTGTTTGGGATTTGAAATAACGCTTGTACATCGTCATCAAGGTCTGTTCAAAAGCACACTATATGGATTGTGGTATCATTTTCGTCATCCTCCCTCTAAAGGCTTAGAGCTTTTGATCGAGAGTTAAATATCACGAAAAGGAAGTATAATGCAGTTTAAGCTTAATGAAAACAAATTAATTCAAGACAAACATGTGTAAAGCATTAATGAAATAACAAAGTTTTGACATGACCATAATTGTTTGAATAAAAAAAGAAAAATACAACTTGAGCATTCAAATGAACGAAAATGCTTTCAATCCTAGCCATGATTTGCCATGGGAGCAGTGATCACATTGGGAGTGTCAGAAGGGTCGAACTCAATCTCCTTGGCGTCAATCATATTCTGAATCTTGTATTTCAGCGCTCAACAATCGTTAGTATCGTGCCTCAGACTGCCAGAATGATAGGCACACCATGCATCAGGATTGTAGTTAGGAGAGGAAGTCTTGGGGTTTGGATGAGGGCCTATCACCGTAATCAGATTCATCTTCAACATGTGCTGCAATGCTTGTGACAATGGCATGTTGATTTGTGTAAACTGTCTCTTAGGCTCGTCTTGCCTTCACTGATTACCCCGTTGTTGTGGTCGTTGCACGCGTGCCAAATTAGAGACCAGCACTGCCCTCACAGATTGGTGGTAGTCTGCCTTATTACGACCCTTATGGCTGTGCACAACATTAGCTTCCCTCTTACCACCAAATGACTTCTTCTCAGCATTAGAAGATGCAACCATCGGGATCTTCCTGCTCCTGATGCCACTTTCAATCCTCTCTCCAGTCAACCATCTCTGTGAACCCGAATTAGGAACTCCCAATCAGCAAATTGAAGAAAGGGCCTGTCAGAGTACCCATGAACATGTCCACCATTTCTCGATTAGTTAGAGGAGGTTGAACCCTGCCAGCTGGATCCCTCCATTTTTGCGCATATTCCTTGAACCCTTCTCTTGAGCCCATGGACATATTCTGCAGTTGCACTCGAGTTGGTGCCACGTCAACATTGTATTGGTACTGCTTGTAGAAAGCAGTAGCCAGGTCTTCCCAGGTATGGATGTCCATTCCTTCTATCTGATAAAACCAATCCAGTTGAGTGCCATCCAAACTTTCTTAGAAGAAATGGACCCATAACCTCCAGTCGGCATCGTGAGGCTGGATCTTTCTGACATATGACCTCAAGTGAAGCTTGGTACAAGAAACACCATCATACTTAGAAACTGCGGGAACCTTGAACTTTGGTGGGATGACCACCCCAGGAACCAAACCTAACTCTTCGAATTCCAAACCAGGCACCCTTTGGATCTCCATGGTATTGAGCCGATCCTCCAGCTGTTTGTATTTTTCATCAGCAGGAGGATACTTCTCCTCATCATAGTCAGGTTCATCTTCTCCAAACGTTGGATTTTTGTCTCCTTCATCTGATTCCTCACCTTCTTCCTCTTGATCACCTCCTCCCTTTGATGGGGTTGCAAAATCTAGAGCTCGGTTAGCTGGCCTTCTTCTTCCCACATTCGAAACACGAACTGGTTTCTTTGCCCTCTTAGCCTTCTTTTTAACGATCAGAGCTTTCAGGTCTTCTTGCCCCTGAGTCAGAGTTAGGAACATTTGTTGAAACTGGACATTTTAAGCCTGAAGGTCTTTGATTGTTTGTTCAAGAACCATTTCTTTTACTGAAATAAACAGCGAAGAAATGAGAAACATGTACTGGAAGACCTGTTATGCAATGATGTGTATGATATATGTATGCAATGTTTTCAAGGATCTCAGAGCGTAAACAAGAAATGTCAGAAGTTGAAATTTTGCAGCTTTGATTGAATAACTTTGTATCTTGAGAGTCCTTCTACAAGAGTCAAGATCACCATATCAAGTGGGTCATAGCCCCTGACTCAAGTTATCATGTTTTGATCTTTTGACGACATTGGCTAGCGGAAAATAAATCCCCCTTCCCCTTGCTAGACGACTGGTTCATCATAACCTGCATCACAAACCCTTGAGATCCTTGAAATGGTTAAGGAGATGATATGCTATGGCATGATGTTATGATGTGTATACTATGCGTTAAGCAAAAACGTAAGGTAACAAACACAACCCTACAAAGAATTCAAGTTGTTAGACAATGAAGGCAAAAAAGTTACACAAGCATCCTTAGGTTTAGGCTTGCATGGGGTTTGTAGTTAAGTACCCTCTTGAAGTTGGGTTGGTTCAACCTGTCCTAAATATAGTAACCGGGTTCTAAGGGATCTCAATATCACCGATCTTTCCCCCAAATTTCGTTTCAATAGACAATTGACTTGCCACCAAACAAAACTCAAGAGTCAAATCTCAATGAGTGTAGCATTGAGTATCAACCGACTTTGGGTTTACACCAAAGACGGCTATCTCACTACGTCCTAAAAAGCTAAGTTGGTCAATTAAGGTGCTAAGGTCAGTTGACGCTTTATGATACCACGCAGCGGCCCCGTATTCTCCTTGATTACTCAAGGGCTACCGGTACACACCAAAGTATCGCATCAACATAGCTACTATTTCAACCGTGTCGGTATACCCCGCACAACTCCCTCACAATTTATTGCTACTTACCTAATAGGAATTCCCTAATACGGGTTTAGGATCCAAATAACCCAAACAGATACCCTTAAAAGTAAATAAAACAAGACAAGCCAAAGAAGTAATTAAAATGACCTAGATCCTAAGGTAAACCCCACTTTTTATTATTCCCCAGCAGAGTCGCCAGTTCTCTAATACGGTGGCAAAACTGACTATTGATACTGGTTTGCATTTTTTGTTAACAAATGTCGCGGTAAGCAAGAGTCGCCACCGACTTTTCTTTTATCCAACAAAGGAAAGGTTGAAAAGAACATAAAAAGACCTTTTTCGAGATTTTCTGAGTAAGGGAGGTAGATTATGGAAAGGGAAGGTGTTAGAACCCTTTCCGTCCATGGTTTTCCATGGGCTCTTAGATACTTGCTCATCTTTAAAAATTTGCTTGATGTGTTTGTGTGCTTTTGAAAAGTTTTTGAAATGCCTTAGTGCGGCGATTCACTTTATGGTAACTCTTGTATCAATCCTCAAGAGTGTGATAAAGTGTTTTGAAAACTTTTGTTTGAAAAGTGTTTTGAAAGTGTAGGGTGTAGAAAGTTTGTTTAAGCAAGTACCTAAAAATTATCTACCAACTCGAAAAAAGACTTTTCTTTTCCTCCCATCCTTGAGACAATGTTATCCTACTATTAGTGAGTAGGTAACCCTAGTCGTTGGATGTTGAGGGACTATCGAAAAGGACATAATGTTCATTGAAGACAACATGTAAGGATACCTAAGCATTTCGAAGGGACTATCATCATAAGATCATTTCTCGTAGGAAACTCGAGGGACAGTAAGGGACTATGATCTTTATGACGAATTTTGAATTGAGGGTCTTTGCTAAGATATCCCTATGTTCGAGGGACATGATCATTGTTTCTGAGGAAACCAAGTGAGGAATACCCTAAGGGTGCAAGTGTGCAGCAGTGTTTGTTTTCAGATATTTATCTAGAAGTTAAGTGATCTACTGATTGATTGATTAAGCATACAAGCCTAGCTTGCTAACAATTACAAGCATAAGATATAAAAGCGAGAAAGTAAAAAGAGTCCTACGCTATTACAAGGCTTTTGGACAGATACATAAAGAATTACCTGAAAGTAAATTTGCGGAAATTAAACCCTAATTAATGTATTACAAACTGGGTGCAGTTACATCAATAGTGAAAAAGTAATCGTACGACAAAAATAATTACGCGCAAGAATCAAACACT
The DNA here is from genome assembly GCA_948472305.1 of Vicia faba. Taxonomy (NCBI): domain Eukaryota; kingdom Viridiplantae; phylum Streptophyta; class Magnoliopsida; order Fabales; family Fabaceae; genus Vicia; species Vicia faba. The sequence continues at coordinate 15,930,058 of OX451736.1, read as the reverse complement.
GGAAAAAGCTTAAAACCCTAAAAAAACCCTAATTTGATCATCAAAATATTTTTGGATTTTTTGTGAAAAATGATTTAAGTTTAACCTAATTTCTAATTGATTTTAATTAATGAGAAATAAATTAAAATTGAAGAAATTAATTTATTTATAAAAATTAATTTATATAAAAAAAACTAACCTATTTTTTTGTGATGTTGATTTTATGATTTTATATAAAAAAATTTGATTAACAAAAATAATTAAACAAAATAAAAAAAAATAAAAAAAAACTAGAAAATATGAGAAATTAAGCCCGAGGGGGTGTAGGCCCAAATTGGAGGTGATGTTGTTGAATTCTGTTCCAGGCCCAGTCAAGTTGGCCAATCACCAGCGTTGGATTCAGTGAGAAGCTTGCCAAGAGAGTCCACCATGCGCCTACATGCTTGAGGCGTTGGATCTGGATAGTGAATGATCCAATGATGATGATACAGAGGCGTATGGTGCACGTACATATGAAGAAACCACTGAATCTGCAAATAGTTATTAAGAAAAATAACATGTAAGAGACAGGGATCGAACCCCTTACATCTTACACGCGCGCCTTGCGAAACATTGCCTCTTGCCACTGAACCATTTGCTTCATTGTTAATACACATGCATAACATATATTATATAATATGCAAAGTCAGTTTTATAAAAAACGCGCAAAAATTCAAATGGGCCATTCAGGATCTGCCACGCCTTCATCTTCTTTGCTGAGACTGTTGTCTTAGGTAAAGACCTTTACCTACGAACGTTTGCCATAGCTATAACCTGTGCATCTCAAAAATCATAATCAGGCAACATAAATTAAATTCAAGACCAAGGATCAATTGGGCTTGATCCTCTGAGCATGATGGTGTCCTTCATTAGACCCAATTGTACCTGTATCTGAAAGCCCTAAAATGAAGCTCTAAACCCGTGGTACTGGTACATGCGATTTCTGAAGGTGTTGATGCGTGGTAAGGGTCCAGAGAGCTCCCAAAGACTTCCAGGAATGAATTGTTGGCCTTGAAACACCTCGAATCTCCTTGTATAAAGAAATCTGATTCTCACTTTTTATCCAAAATTTGAGTTTTTGTTCTTTCAATTCTCACGACAAATCCTTGTTTTCATGCTTTAGAAATGTTGTCTATATATAATAGAAGCAATTAGGTTAACAAAACTGTATTCAATCTTTGCAAATTGTTGAAAAAGATTTGATTTTTTTGCCTTGTATAATTTGTTTCTAAAACAAACCAAATCATGATCTTTTCAAATCAATTAGCCCTTGCACGAATTTTCCTGATTTGCTAGCTGTTCATGGACTCATAATGTGCTCACAAAATCAAATCTTTGATTTTATTTGATTATTCCACTATTTAAATTGATTTATTTTGATTTAAATGAATAAAAAATCCAAATAAATAATAAAAATAATGAAATAATAGGTGGATAAGCTCAGGGGTCGTGGTCCATCTTAGGAACAAGTTTCAAACAAGAAAACATGGGCCGATTTTGAAAAAAAGTCATTTTTATCAATGTTGACTTTATGCACATTTCCAAAAATAGGTCAACTTTAGCAATTCACATCTCTCTCTTTTTTAACCATAAGAAGGAGTTCTTGGACTTTTTATAAAGCTTAGGATGTTCTCTAAACAACCCTTTTGGTTTCATCTCAATTGGATCTTCCATGTTCATGTAAGGAGCTTTGACCCAAAAGGTGTTTTTGTTGACTTTTTAAAATGACCTATAATGTAGGAACTCGTATCTTTTGATTGAGGCATTTCTTGACCTTGAGGTATGAAGAGAAGTTGTAAGGAATTGGATTCTCTTCAAAATGAGCCTTGGTTGGAAAATATCTGATAAAGTATGAGAAAGTTATGCTTGGTCAAAGTTTGGTTGACTTTTCTTATAGAAACCTAAATTGCCATTTTTGACTTTTGATGAGTTAGGAGCATTTCTTGAGGAATCATGATCAACCCTTTATCAAATGATGAATGTTACTTAAAATGGTGATGTTGAAAAAAAATCTTGAAGTTTGACTGTGTGTGGGTCACAGTTGACTATTGACCTAGTATAGTTGATTTTCAGGCATTTTAGCAGCTGACTGAGCAAACTTCTTGTGCAAGGCATGAAACTTGGCATGGATAGTCTTGGGGACATATTAGGACCATGTAAATCATTTGAGACCTTTGAAGCTCATACATCTTGATGAAAAGTGAAACCCTAGTTGGAAGTTCATTGCCTTAGGAAGAGAACTTGTCTGGTCGATCTTTGGGCATCCTTGGGCAAGTTGGGGACCTCAATGGGCATGTGTTGAATAAAATGAGAGGGAAATTTTTTGGGTACAACAGAATCAAAACAGTTTTTTAATACCGAAAATTTAATTTATCAACCAAACAATATAAACTTGCATTAACTCATGAATCTGAATTTAATTCTCATCACAATTCTTCAATTAACATAAACTGAATTCAACATCAAAAGTTCTCAATCAATTAAAGAATTTCGGATCTCGACAACATTATCAATTCTAAATTGAATTCAAGAATCAATTTGATGCAATTACATGCTCAACTCATGAAATAATTCACTCAAGCAATTTCAAAAACACTTTCCATGCATGAACAAATTAATTCAAGGTTTAACCATTAAATCAATTTATCCTACTCCACATGATTCTAACATCTCCAATCAATTAATTCCTAAATCAATTATCTCAAGCAAAATTCAATTCAAGAAATCACAAAAATGCTTATTCACAATATCACTTGTGTAAAAAAAACACTTAAGTCAAGTGGATAAGGAATTACCAAATTGAAATCGAAGACGAGAAGAAGGAGGATGCCAGAATCACGAAATTGGAGGGAGGGATTGATGGAAATATCGCGTGGCCGGAGGGAGTCTTTGCGGTGGACAGACGATTGACGAAGGGGAACAACATTGGTGGAAGGTGCTGGCCAGAGAGGGAGAGAGAGGCATGTGGGAGAGAGTCGCGTGAGAGAGAATGAGATTTGAGTTTTAAACTTTTTGCTCGTGAGTTTTTGAGAGAGAGAGAGAGAGAGAAGAGAGAGTTTGTGATTTTTGAGAGTGAAATCTTGAAAATGATTTGAATGTTATGAAAATAGATAGGAAGAATTGATATATAGTCTTAACAATTGGGCCTTGATTTGAGTCAAAAGAAATCCCAATTAATTTCTCAATAGTTGGATTTTCAGTGTCAGCAAACGTATTTGCATGGACAACTCACGAACTCAATAATGTCGGTGCAAAATCTCATTGCGAGACCAATAACAAAATCATAGATGACAAAATTTGTAACGTCACGCCAAAAGAATGAACGCGATACGATAAAAATCGAGCGAGTTATGAATTTTTAAGTGGCGAGGACCCAAACAAGAAAAATCTGCAACACATCTTATTTTACTGGTCCATTGGAGAAACAAAACATAATTGAAGCCTTCGGAGTACCTTTCGAAGTCAAGCTCTGAAGTAAACTTGTAGCCAACATCATTTGTGAAATTATACCGAAAGAATCGTCCTGATACGATAAAAATTGAAGAAGTTATGATTTTTACAATATCGAGAAACAGTGAAATAACAACCCGCTTCACACAATAATTTCTCTGATAATTCGCATTTTTGGGGATCTTCCTCAAAGAATCAGTCCTCGACCCGAAAATACAAAATGAAGATGACATTAATACAAATTTTTCTCCCAAAGAACCACTCAAATATGTCAAACCAGGAGAAATTTATGAATATTTGAACGTTTGAAAAATAACGGTTCAGCACATCATTTTCAACATATTTTCACTGTATCTTCTCAAAGTATCTGCACATTCGGAGATCTTCCTTACCGAATCAGCTTCCGAGCTAAACATATGAATTGAAGACGATATTAAGATGATTTTAAATCCTCAAGAACCATTCCAAAACAGTACTCCAATCAGAAGTTATGAATTTTTGATTACCCGCAAAACAGAGGACCAACAATTAAATTTAGTGCACTGTCTTCAAAGAATTAAAATTCCTGGAGGTCTTCTTCAAAAAATTAACCTCCGATCCAAACACGAGAAATGATAAGAAAATCAAGAAGGTCTCAATGCTCGAAGAATCAATTGAAAACATTAAATTGGAAGAAAGTTACGAATTTCTGAACACCCGAGAAATAGATAACCAGTCATTAAATTCAAATACCGTTTCAGAGAAATCGTATTCTCTAGAGACTTTCTTCAAAAAATTGGCTTCCAGTATGAGCAGATGAAATGAAGAAAATGATGAGATGGTTCTAATGCCTGAGGAACCATTCCAAAACAGTATCTTGATTGTAACATCCAAATTCTACCCCAAGAAATTATGCAAAATAAATCAGAGTTATAAAATTTCAATCGTACAAATGAATCGGGACGTCACAAATTCTTCTAACAAATTCATTGCATTCATCGTGGATATATAACACTTGTTCAAACATCGGATGAACCATCAACATAACATCTTTAAAATAAATCAACATCTACGCAGCGTAATTCTTAATAACATCTCTAACAACAAAACAGCAACTTCGAGACATCACATATTTAATAAGAATCAAATTAGAGTTCAACAACTGAAAATCAACAATAAAAAACAGAAAGCGTTCATCCCCCCGAGTGTTACATATCAGAGCAATGACACCGACTCGAACTACCGAAGGTATACATCCTTCACTCTCGGTTACCTGCACGTTACCAACATAGGGGCAACATTCAAACAAAAGGGGTGAGATATCTAACAATATAATAAAGTGCATGATAATTAATATATTAAATTAGATCAATAATGTCACCACTTCTCATCTCATAATCAACAACAATCTCAATAATAACATACATTCATCCACATCAAAATACACTTCTTTATGAAATCGTATAATGCGACTCAATACTATGCAAATGCATGTGGTACCATTGAAGCAGAACTCCCATCTCAAAAATTTGCCAATTAATAAAGGCATCAACAAGGCATAGCCTTCATCTCAAAATTTGCCAATCCAGGCCATCTCAACGAGCATAAGCTCCATCTAAAAAATGCAATATATGCGACACAACCATGAATGTGATAACAACACCCAAGTTAACAACATCTCAAGTCATCTCAAAACATCTCAAATTAACATCTCAAAGACATCTGAAATTAACATCTCAAAAATATCTCAAATAATCAACATTACAGATCATCAAAATAATTCATAAAACATCATTTATTTATTATAAATCATCAGCACAATATTATTAATAACTTCTCACTAACAACTCAGCAGTATTTAATTTCCACAGTAAACCAATACTGTCATTCTGTAACTCTAACGTCAAGACCGTCACGTTTCTACTGTTATAGCTCAAACAACAGCTTATAAGCATCTAACGTTCATCGCTCTGCAGAAAACAACGCAAGGGCCAACCAACTTTTGACCACGCAACCTATAACCAACAATATTTCTAAATACACAACTTCTAATAATGCAACCTCTGGGCGACACGATCTTCTGACTACTATAACTTCTGACTAATGCAACCTCTGATCAGATGTAACTTCTGATCATCACAACTTCTGACTAACCCTATCTTCTGACCAGGTACAACTTCTGATCATCACATCTTCTGACTAACCCATCTTCTGACCAGATACAACTTCTGATCATCACATCTTCTGATTAATGAAACTTCTACTATCAGAACCTCTATTATTTAATAGTGCAACGCAACTTCTAACTAACATACGTGTAACATCAGAACTTCTATCTTGCACTAATCTGACACAACTCTTATCAATATACTTCTAAATATAAGAACTACTACTTTTTATTCCATCCTACTATTTTGATTCTTTGCCTGCTACCAACCTAATTAGGAACAGTACGCCTAACGCCATCCCTAATTGACTCATTGTTCTAGACAACAACTTCTAATATCCTCCACAGACGGTTCTACGTTTTTCACCACTGTAACATTCTGCGTTTTCATCATTGTAGTATTCTATGTTTTCTTCCTCGCATCTTACTATGGGTTTCATAACTAACGCCTTAGAAATTAATCTAATCATGGTAATTCATCGCCCATAATAACCATATGAATCTCACAGCATTTTAACAGCATCAAGACATCAATATTCATCAAAATTCATCAATCATCATCATACATCAATCATATATTCTCAATTCAAAAACAAGACAACACTCACCTCTAACCCCACATATCAATCATCATAAACCCAATTATAGAGTTATAACCCCACCCTTACCTTGGATTGAAGGTTGCTCTATAATTTCCGGTTGGATTCACGTTCTTGTCGTTTTCCACTTTCTCTAGCAGCTTGCACATTCTCTTCCAAATCATTATTTTTCTACTGCTTCTTTCTTTCTATTCCTTCTAAAATAAAATAAAATAACCCTATTGTTGTACCCCAAAATTTTCCCTCTTATTTTATCAAGATTTCCCCTCACATGACTCTTTGGACTCCAGACAGAATTAGGGTTTGCTCTGCTCAAGACCTCTCCTTGCACTATTGACCTGAAATTAGGGTTTGAGTTTGCACAGGGATTTTTGGACTTCCAATGCCCCATGTGACTTTCATACTTCATGTTGGACTTATAAGATTGCCCATACCAAGTTTGAAGCTTTGAATCAAATTTTTGCCCAATCAATTGGACAGTTGACCTAGAAATCAGTTGTATTGGGGAAAAGGTCAACTGTGGCCAATTTACAGTCAAACCTCATAATTTTTTATCCACATCAACATTATAGACTCATATGAACCATTTGATCAAGTTTGGACCACAACTCCTCAAGAAATTTGATAAGATCATCAAAAGGGCAAAATGGTCATTTTTAGGGTTTTGACTGCAGAAGGGCAATTTCTGATTTTTAACCTAGCCAATGGAAAATTTGGTTCAAGCATGGATTCAAGGACTCAATGGCATCATCTTGACCTAATCACAAGGTTCAAAAGATCTCAAAAGCATTGGATTAACAGATGAATTTTCCAGTCAACTGATCAAAAATCAACTGTACACTGAAAAGTCAAACTTTGACTTTTTGGTCAAAATCAAGTTCCAAGGGTCATTTTTCATCAAGATGTGTCAAAACATGAAACTTGTTCACCAAGAAACCAAATTTTGAAAATTAGGGTTTAAAATGGAAAATTTTCATAACTTAGAAATTTTCTAAATTACGAAAATTTCTTATTTTTTCCCAACTTTTTCACCATGATGCAATTGGATTCAAATAAAACTTCCAACATAAAAGTTGTATTACTCCACAAAATCTACAACTTTGATTCACAAAGTTTTCCCAAAATATGCTTGGATCTCAAGTTATGTTTTTGTGAACAAGGGTCCATGAAACTTTTAACTTAGTGAAATTTTGCCCTAGTTTAGGCAGGATTTTGACCTATCTTTATGGCAATTTTTCACATAGTTCCAAGTGGAATCTCAAAATTAATTTCAATGATGGATTGTAGATCATGTTACAAGCTTTCCAAAATGTCCAATAACACTCCAAGATCATTCATGGTTAGGGAGAATCGAAAGTTTGAAATTGGGAAATTATCACTTTTGGCCAAGGCATTTTGCATATTGATACAACTTACAATTCTATTCAAGCCATGCTTGTACTTGGTTTACAGGTCCTTAAACCTCTCCACACTCATAAATTAAATGCAAACACATTGGATTAAGGCTTTATTCTAAGCTTTAGAGTATTGTACAAAGAATTAATCCATTTTTGGCAAAAAGGTAGCATTGCCACTTTGATAAAGCATGCTTTATGTCAAATTGTATTTCTTGAGCCATGGACCAAAGTTCTTGCAGCAAATAACATCCACAATCTTAGGGAAAGGTATACCAACTATGTGCAGCTAGAGTACAATCCTGTACAGGCCTTAGCATTGTCAACTCCACCGTTTACTTCAAAAACAAGAAAGCTTGCAAAAGTGAGATAACTTTTTAATATGATATAACCAAGTCTTGGTAACATTTCAAACAGGTTTTACACATTACACTAAGCCAGAAACACGAGCTCACCACCTCTCAAACACCCTTGTACACCAAAAACCCCATTTTCTGCCAAAATAGGGCAGGTTCTGCAAATCATAAGCCAAAACCAAATCCACTCGTGCATTTTGCTTGAAACCAGTTCCAACACACTCCATACAACATACCTAAACTATCCCAACCATTCCCAAGCTACTGTAACTCCATTTACACACTTTACCATTTTCAAATTCTGAGTTTGCAGGTTGAGTTCCACAAGAAGATTCAGGCAAGTTCAAAGCAAGTTATGCATTGGGAAAGCTCAAAGGAACTTCAAGCAAGCTCACAAGTATCTCAGGCCTCACTCACAACCCCTACATTTCCATACTCGAGCTTGACTGAAACAGGTATTTCTCAAACTTCTATCTCCTTATTTAGGAATCATTAGGCTTAGGTTTGTGAAGCAAAAATGTAGTCCTCATTGTCCTTGAGCTGTACATATGCATAGAATTCATTTATGTTAACTGAGCTAGGAGTATTTGATAGTTGAACTTTCTGAAAAAACTAGGTCAAGATTTAGGGCCAATGTAATTCTCTCTGGTCTTTGAGAGTTAGATTAAGTTTTTTACAGGGTTAGAATCTTGTGATCAAGAGCTATAACTTTCATGTTGCAAGTTTTTGTTTTTAAGCACAAATGCAGGAGATACAAGATTTGAACCATGGCGCGCGTTTTCTGATTCTCAAGGACAGGGATGAAGTGAGTTGGGTTGGGCCTGGCATGCTTCTGCTTTTTGCACCACCTTCGTTTCTTTTTGCACCCCCATGGCCCATTTCTCTTATTGTTTATATTTTTCTCATTTATTTCATATTTTATGACTTTTATTATTTTTTCTAAATATAAAAAATCACCAAAAACATTTTCTTAATATTTACATTTTTATTTTTATTATTTTTATTATTTTTTGGGCATAAAAATAGTTTACAATAATATATACTTTATTTTCCTTAAATAAATTGCAAATAATTTTAAAATACTTACATATTTTATTTTATTATATTATACACTTAAAAATAATATTGTCATACATATTTTATTTTTTAACATTTTTGTATATATTTTATTTTATTTTCTTGTACATAAAAAATGAATAAATAAATATTTAGAATATATATTTTCTTAAAACAAGATTAGGGTTTCTTCACCCTTTCCAAAAATAATCATATTATTTTCCTTTTTTAAGACATTAAATAATTTATTTTACATACATAAAATAAATACAAAAACATTTTTGCATATTTATATTTAATTGCACATTTAAATATTTGTCAATTTATTATTTGTACAATGAATTCAATTTGGTTTAATAGTTGAATTAGGGTTTTATTTTTTATGCAAATATCCCCCTATTCAAACTTGTATCCCCCTCCCCATATCAATGTTGTAATAGTCTTAGATTTACTTTTACGCATTTTATCGCTTTAATATGCCATGATAGTAATATTAGGGTTTATATGGTAACCAAAAGTCAAACAAATAGCATGACTAATACAAGACAAAAATGCATGAAAATGACAACACAATGCACACAAGCACCCCTAGGGTTTCATCCACTTGTGCCTTAAAAATGGCCATGGTATGTGTGATCGGTGGAAATAGAACTGACTGTTTTTTAAGCTGGCTTCACGAAATGTCGCAGTAAGCAAGAGTCGCCACCGTCTTTTATGTTCTCCAACAAGGAAAGGACAAAAGCACAGCAAAATTCCTTTTCGAGATATTTCTCGGGTTCGGGAGGTAGATTATAGAAAGGGAAGGTGTTAGCACCCTTTCTATCCATGGTTATCCATGGGCTCTTAGGTACTTGTTCTTATGTTTTCAAAATTTGTTTGCTTTTCAAGTGTGTGTGTGTTTTGAAAAAGTTCGTTTGAAAAAAACTTCTAAGTAACTCTTGTATCAGTCCTCAAGAGTGTATGAAGTGTTTGTTTGAAAACTTTTTGAAAGTGTGAGTGCGAAAAGTTGTTTTTATTTTTGAAAGAGCAAGTACCCAGGAGAAATCTACCTACTCTAAAGGAATTAGGCTGTGTAAGAGTCCTTCAGACAGTGCTATCCCACTATTGAGAAGTAGGTAGCCCCTTCGTTGGAGTTATTCGGGTCAATTCGATTATCGGGACATGTGTGGTCACCAAAGCAATAGTAGGACGCCTTAGAAGTAACCCTAATGTCCTAGATCCTTTTATCCGAGGCAACCGTTTCGAGGCAACTGGATCATTAGACAAGAGGGCGACCTCTAAGACACCCTATACTTGATGACCACGTTCGAGGCAACTAGTGAGGCGTACCCTAGGAGTGGCATGTGCTTGTGTGTTGTTTTCATGTTAATGTTTATCTTGTACATGTTATTTGTGAGCTACGGATTTATTTTATTTGGCATTCATTCTTGCATGCATATTAACAGTTAAGAGTGCGGAGAATTAAAGTACGGAAATGTAAAGCTACGCTATTACAAGGCGCGGGTCTATACATCGCCAAAAACAAAAACCCGTTTTGATAAATAAGTGCGAGAAAATAAAGGAATAAAGCGATAAAACCTAATTAACTATTACATTCCGGAAACAGTTACATAAATAATCAAAAATAAGAATTAAAATGTGAAAGAAAATTAAAATGTGAAAGAAAATGTGAAAGAAAATTAAATGTTAAATCTAATAACTAATTAATTAAATAAAGAAAGAAAAATGTTTTTTTTATGTTTTTTATGTTTTTTAATGAAAATACTAAAAGGAATTAAAAATTAGTAAACAAAACCCTAATTCTAAACTAATTTTATTTATTGTAAAAAAAGAAATTAAAATTACCTAATTAAACTAAGTCAATTGGTTAGTATTTTATTTACAAAAATTATAATTAGTGAATTTAATAAATAATAAACATATTTACAATTTTTATATTATCTGAATTTAAAAAATATTAATTTGTTAGGTAATTAAATAATTAGTTAAAAGAAAAATAAAAGAGAAAGAAAATAAAATAAAACTAAAAAACTAAGAACCAGGGGGTATGCTGGACCCAAGGGAGGTTAATTTGGAATTCAGGCCCATTAACACAAAGCCATGTTTGACTTTCTGGGATCATGTGCATGCTCATTGACTCCTGAGTACCATGGTCTTCATTATTTGGCCATTGGATTTGGCTTCATGGCCACTTGGCAAGCTTATGCGTGAGTTGCATGGTAGAGCGCTCTTGGAAAGCTGCATGAGATAATATTAGAAAAAATAACATTGAGGTTTGGGTGGACCTGGGAATCGAACCCAGGTCCCAATAATTACCAGACACGTCCTCAGCCACTCATCCAAACGCATGCTTTTGTTAACATAATAAGCAATTTAAATAATACATAATACAATAACATATGCTGAAATCAAACACGCGCGCGCCATGTATTTGAATAGACCAACCATGTTGAGATACGCAGTCACCTTCTTCGTTTCATCTGCAAAAATAAAACAAGATAGCGGGGGTTTTAAACCCCCACAATGCAAAACTACCAATAATAGCGATTAGGCATACAGTGAACATAAAAAGGGCGCGATGGTATCAATGAATTCGTCTTGTCGTTCTGAGTTCAACCATGGGTATTATTGGTTCTAATTTTACTTATGCTGAAAAGCCCCATTTGAGAGCTTCAAAAACCCTAGATTTCTCCAATGGTGGATTCTGATTCAGGGCGCCATAATCAAATTAAATCATACCAATAGCTTCAGAATGGTCCTATTAACACAAATCCATCCAAAAAAGAGGTTAAAAATGCATGAATGATGATGTGCGATTATGGAAAACAAACCAAGATGTGTGACTTGTTCTGGACGATTCTGATAGCTTAAAGGCTCGTTTTTGATTGCAAATCGTTCCTCAATATCCCAGCAAGCTATTGGAATCACTTTTAGGCTTTGAATCGTGCTTGAATAATGAATTCAGTTTTAAGTTTTTTTGCTTGATTTTTGAATTTGGTTATGGTGTTTGCAGTAGCTTTAGAACGTGCCTTGCATTAGGGTTAGACTCAGTGTATATATGAGAAGGGAATTAGGTCATTAGCTGGCCTTGATCCATGCCCATGGGAGAATTAGTCTTGGGTTTTTTATCCTTAACAAACTTTCCTTTTTTTAAGCAAAACCAAGACTTGGTGTACAACATAACCCTAGCATGAGTTTGTGAGCTGGCACATGATGTATGGAAGCTATTCAAATCCAAAAGACACTATTCCATTGATTTTTAAATTTTATTTGAATTATTATGGATTTAAAATGAATTAAATCAATAAAAATTAAATAAAATAGAAAAATGAATGTTTGATCTTGAAATTAATCATGGGACACGTGTGTGGCATGACAAGGCTGAATCAAGTGGAAGAAAGTGGGCCCTTTTGTTAAAAATTGAAGTTTCAAGGATAGTTGACTTTTGCCATTTCACAAAAATTTCCCAACTTCTCCAATGCATATCTTGCTCAATTTTGATCATATGAACATGTTCTTTGACATTTTTGAAAGGTATTGAAGTCCTCTAACCAATGCCTTTGGTCCCATGTCATTTTGATTTACCAATCTCAAGTTATGGTCTTTGACTTAAAATGCCTTTTTGTTGACTTTTGAAAATGACCTATAATGTTGAAATTGATAACTTTTTGTGAGAGCATTTCTTGGACTTGGAATGTGAAGATGAGTTGTAGGAAATGTCATCCCCTTAAAAATGAGCATTGGATGGGATTTTTCTAATGAACCATGAAAAAGTTATGCCTTGGTCAAGTTACAATTGACTTTTCAGCTGTCCAAAAATGGAAACTTTTGCATCTTGATGAATTTTGAGCCATTCTTGTGGAATCATGATCAAGACTTGATGAAATGATGATTGTGGCTTCGAAATAAGATGTTGACCAAAAAATTTTGACTTTTGACTACCAAATGACCATTTTACCCCTACAGTTGATTGTGAAGCAATTAGGGCTTTTGACTGTGCAACTTGATGCTGTGAGTCTTGAAACTTGACATGTAGATGCTTGGCAATGTGTATAGGTATATGAGGCTTGATTGAGCCATTGAACCTCAACTTCCTTGCAAGAAACAAAACCCTAATTTTGACTGGCTTAGGAGGATGTTTGACTGTGCAACCCCTTGAGAAGTTTTGAGCCATTTGAGGATTGATCTTGAAAAATCTTGAAGAATATGGGAGGGAAAATTTTGGGGTACAACAGTTGCCCCTGTTCAATCTTCTTAAACCTGAGGATGTAGATTGGCTTGCGTTCCTTTCGTGATCCGAAGGTTGAAGATGATTGAACACTAGAGTGCCCAGAAATTTGCACTTACATAGTAGAGTATCAGCAATGTGATGGTGGGAATGGGCTTACAGATGCCATTTGGAGAGATGATGGATAGGAGAATGGGCTTATAGATGCCATCTGGGGATGTGACAGAACCTTGTCGGGAATGGGCTTATAGATGCCATATGGAGGTATCGATCGCGTAAGAGATTCCTTACCAAGAACTTACATACCTAAGAAAGAAAGATAAATTCTTGGCCTGTTACAGGTGTTGATCTTCAATCAGTCGCTCACTGACATGCCCTGGCTAGGTACATGTATCGAATCTGGAACTTAAAAAGGTTGCTTACAGACGTGCCCTGGCTGGATACAAGTATCGAATCTGGAAACAATCGCTCGCAGACGTGCCCTGGCTAGATACAGGAATCGAATCTGGAACTTCAAAAGGTTGCTTACAGACGTGCCTTGACTGGATATAGGTATCGAATCTACAAACAATCATTCACAGACGTTGTAGCGATAAAAAATGTAGCGGGGTAAATCGGAGATCGAATTATTGATTAATTCGTCTCACAAAAGCAAGAGTCGCCACCGCGCTTTATTATTTCCAAGGGAAAAGGGGAAAGAGCGAAATAAAACCCTAAATATGCAATGTAAAATAATACTTTTTAAAAGTAAAAATACAAGGCGTTTTTGAAAAGAGATCTATGGTTCGGGGGTTGGTTATACAGTGGGAAGGTATTAACACCCAATGTATGTATAGTACTCTATAGGAATCTTTTGAAATATCTGTTTATTAAAATGTTCGTTTGTTTGATCGAAATAAATTGTTTTGGCCGAAAAAGGGTACAGACGGGTTTTTGAAGGTACGACGACCTAATGTCGAAGTTTTGGCTTAAAAGGTATGATTTTTTAGAAGATTGAATATTTGGGGAAAAATCGTCTTAAGTTTTAATGAAATGCAAATGTTCGCGTGATCGGACTTGAGGACATGAAGTCAAGAAATTTAATCGTTTTTCCCTCGGATTAAGAAGTAAACGGAATAAACAAATATAGACCAAATAATTAACAGAAAAATTATGCAGATAATGATTAAATAGCAACAATTAAATAATAGACTAAATGGTGTGACCATATATTTTTGTATTTTTTGTTTAATAGGTAGGAAAAGAAAATGTTTTAATAGTTTTCATTTATGCATTTTTTAATATGGACAAAGCATGAGAATTAATTTAAAGAAAATAAAATGTTTTTAATGTTTTTATTATTTTAAGTTTTTTATTATTTTATTCTTTTTATGTGTTTTTTAGTATTAATATAAAGTATTTATTTTAAGAGTTATTAAATAATTAAACTAAATTAAAACATAAAAGTTATTTAACTAAACCTAATAAAAAACTAAAATTACTAGATTAAACCTAAAGTTAAACTAATAAAATGATCCCATTATTAAAAAAATGTTTTAATTGAATTACAACTCTTATTAATTAAGTCTAATTAACTAAATTAAATAAAAAACTCTAAAAAAAAAGCTAAAGAAAACAAAATAGAAAAAAGGTGTATCAATAATCAAAGGGGGGTAAACAAATAACCAAATGTATGGGCTAAGGGTTTTAAAGGGGCCCAAAAATCAAAAATAATCAGAAGCAAAATAGGGGGGTGGATAAGCAGTTCACTGGGTTCTTGTAAGCTGGCAACGGGTCAAGGCCCAATTTTCATAACTTGTTTTTGGGTTAGACAAAACTTGTTTAGTATTGAGAGAAAGGGATTAGGGTTTTGGTTTAACAGCAACGGCGCTCATCTCTCGTTCTCATGTTCTTCTTCTTCATGCTTTTGATTCATCTTCTTCCACCTTTCCTGAGTTCCTTGCCACGGCCACCAGTGTCCTTCACTTTCTTCTTCCCTCCAACGAGGCGCTAGGGGACGACGGATTCACGGTACGGTTTTATCTTTCATTTCGTTAGGTTTTTGGTTACTGCATGTTATAATCTTTGATCCATTTTGTGATTCTGATTTCAAATTTCTTACATGATTATTTGAGGTATTGAAAGAAAAAGGGATAATCATTACCTGGAGATGGAGAAGGAAGGTTGGGGGTACTGTGGCAGGCCGGATGGCGAGGAATACGGCGGAGGCGCGCTAGCTACTTGGCCCTGGTATTTCGTTCTTATGTCCCTTCTTGCTCTTTCTAGCCTTTGTCTGCTTCACCGTTGCCTTTGAATACTTTCTCTCTTCTTCTTTTGTTGTGATTCTGTTGCCTCGTTATTGGCCTTTGTTTGTATGCTTTTTCCTCTTGGTAGCCTTTGTGCTTTACTGTGTTGCCTTGGACATGCTACTGTTGGAAAATTTGTTTTGATTAGCTTGTTTCCCTCTTCCTTTTGCTTTGCTTCGGTTGATTGAATTCTTTACTGTTGCCTTTCTTATTGGCCCATGATGATTACTGTGAGGCTTTGATGCTTGACATTGCTACTGTTGAAACATTTTTTGTTTTGACAATTACATAAAAAGTTTAAAGTAAAATAAAAAACTATTTTTCCTAAGTTCTAAATCTTCATCTTCTATCCAATGCTCATTTGATTTTTACCTGCAAAAGAATTAAAGAAAAAGTCAGAAGTAAATAAATAATTAAAAGCAGAAAATTATTTTAGTGTTCATCATTAAAAGCAAACGGCTGGAATCAGTTTTACCCTTTTTGCAAATCACGGGATTTCTCCCGGTTCACAAAAAGGGATGAATTTTTATTGATAAATATGAATGCACAAATTTAAATATGCACAAATTCATTTTTTGTCAAAAAAACTGCATTTTTCAAATCAATTGCATTTTCAAAAGCCCACTGCATAGTTCAAAACAATATGCATAAATTCAATTGTTTGTCAAAACAGCATACAAAAATCAACAGCATATGCAAATTTTCATATTCAAGCCAATTCCAACGTAAACATGCAAACATGGGGGTAAAGGCCAAAAATCAAAGGCTTCCATGCAAAGACAAAGAGAGCATGCAGTTTAAAACAATTTATGCAAGCAATATATATTTCCATTCTCATCATTTTCCAGCATTATACTTTTTCAGAACAAGTAAGTACATAACAACATTTTGGTGTTTCAATTGTACTTGAGAGAGAGAAGAGAGGAAGAGTGTGGTTTACAGGTTTTGGCTTAGGCAGAAGTGGATACAAAACAAACTGCAACAGCATACATTAAGAAAAGAGAAAGCATGAAATAGAATAGAGACAAACTGATGGAGCAGTAAGTATGCAGAGGTATCAGAAAATATACCAAAAAACCTATACAACCTGTAACGTAAACCTCCAGGATAGAGAGGCCAAGAAAACTGTTATAACACATCAAACCCCCCTTCAAAAAATTCAGAGAATTCAACCTATCTTCAAGCCCCCAAACCCAAAAGAAAAGTGTAAAACAAATACAAAAAAAATTCTCAAAGTCCCAAGTCATAACCTGCAAAACCAGTAACTATGGCCTAAACCTGTATTCACAACAACCAATATAGCCTTTCAAACCATAACCTGTTGAAACAAATACCAAAACCAACTCAAAAATGCTCAAAACCAAAACTTACAAACAGAACCTGCTATCTCCAATCAACCTTATGGCCTAAACCATAAAAAACCTCTAAACTGTCCAACTAAAACCATTCCAAACCTGCATACACCATACAAAGGGTAAAACTGATTCCAGCCGTTTGCTTTTAATGATGAACACTAAAATAATTTTCTGCTTTTAATTATTTATTTACTTCTGACTTTTTCTTTAATTCTTTTGCAGGTAAAAATCAAATGAGCATTGGATAGAAGATGAAGATTTAGAACTTAGGAAAAATAGTTTTTTATTTTACTTTAAACTTTTTATGTAATTGTCATTATAAATACTTTGTACAATAGTATTTAAACAACAATTGTAATAATTAGAATAAAGATGAATAAAAATCCTATTATTTACCAATTAATTCTTTTTCTTTTTTCCAATTGTTTATTTATCGTTTATAATTCTTTAAATTATATAATAACTGAAAACCAGTTTCAATTATTTAAATTTAGAATGATAAATAATTAAATAAACCTCATTGATCAATTAACTTTTCTTCAATTATTTACTTCATTATTTATAACTCTTTAATTTATATAATAACTGAAAATCAATTCCAATTATTTAAATTTAGAATGATAAATAATTAAATAAACATCATTGATCAAATAACAAACTTCTTTTCAAATATTTATTTTATTATTTATAAATCTTTAAATTATATAATAACTGAAAATAAATTCCAATTATTTGAATTTAAGATAATAAATAATTAATAAACATTGTCTGATCAATTAATAAACTTCTTTTCAAATATTTACTCTATTATTTATACATCTTTAAATTATATAATAACTGAAAATAAATTCCAATTATTTAAATTTAAGATAATAAATAATTAATAAACATCATTTTAGCATTGATCAATTAGTAAATTTAGCGTTCAAAATAAACAGCTCTTGATTGGAAAAAGTTATGAATTTTAAAACTGCTTTGAAAATTGATAAAAATATGTCAAAACCCTTGCAACGTAATGATGCAGATGGGAGATGGTATCTTAGGTCAAAATTTGGGGTACAACAGCTGCCCCTATTTAAGTTTCTTCTATCCGGAGATATGAAGATTAAAATCTTCGTTTCGACGAGATTAAAGGTACTTAAATACATAATACGCAAATTTTGCCCTGAGATACCGCCATTATGTTTGATATGAATGCAGCGATTGAATTCACAGAGAAAGATATTGTATGAAACAAGACAATGCTGGAGGAATCAAACACCAACAAAACACAGAGACATGGATTATACACTACTGGGGAAACGAGCCATCGACTTCGAATGACAGACTCTTGACGGCGAATAAAATTGAGGGGATACGACCTTTGACCCTAACAAAGAAGGCATCTTGCATAGGCCATAAAACAGATTATTGACCTAAAATAACAGTGAGTTCACGACTCAAGGTCAATGATTGACAAAAAGGTATCAAATTTGTTGATGATGGATTACCAATTTCTGAAGGTAAAGATTCATGACAAGCTTCTCTGCGAGATTTCCCGAGATATACTCATTAATGCCGAAATAATAGGATTGTAGATACACAAGTTGCTTCAAATAAAGAAGCTGCCACTTGCTGTCTTCCAAAAAATATTTTGACATACAAGTTGCCCAAATAAAGAGGCTGCCACTTGCTGTCGTCCAGGGATGTCAATAACATACAAGCTGTTCAAATAAAGAAACCGCCGCTTGCTGTTTTCCAAGAAAATACCAATAACATACAAGCTGCTCAAATAAAGAAGCTGCCGCTTGCTGTTTTCCAAAAAAATAATAATAACGTACAAGTTGCTCAAATAAAGAGACTACCGCTTGCCGTTTTCCAAAATAATAACGCACAAGTTGCTCGTGAAGAGTTGTCGCTTGTCGTTTTCCGAAGAATAATAACGATGTCTATAACGTACAAGTTGCTCATGAAGAGACCGCCGCTTGTCGTTTTCCAATAATAATAACGCACAAGTTGCTCGTGAAGAGTTGCCGCTTGTCGTTTTCCAAAAATAATAACACACAAGTTGCTTGTGAAGAGCTGCCGCTTGTCGTCTTCCAATAATAATAACGTACAAGTTGCTCGTGAAGAGCTGCCGCTTGTCGTCTTCCAATAATAATAACGCACAAGTTGCTCGTGAAGAGCTGCCGCTTGTCGTCTTCCAAAAAAATAATTCAGAAGGAAATTGCGATGACACTGGCAGAGAATAAAATCTTAGTTAAAGAGAACCATGAATCAATCCTTCCCGAGGAGATCACATACTTAAATGTGCAAAATAAATGCACCAATCGTCTAGGTCGCGACTTCACTGGGGAAAATCATGAGATAGCCTACGCAAGAGACAACAACTTCATCCATGGATAAACTAGAAAGAAAACTGTCAAACAAGACTCCAAACAATGAGAAAGTAACTCGATTGAGGAATTCATCCTATCCAGAAATGGACAAGGTAAGCTAAATCAAAAATCATCCACGAGGATTAGCTCAGTTGGGGAATTTAGAAAGGAAGCACATTTTCTGCCTAAGCTAACCTTCTACTTGGAAAGAGACTGTACATTGTTTGAATAAACCAAGTACAACCCAAAATCAACGGCAAATGTGAATATGCATGCGTGATATACGTGTAAATGAATAAATGAATGTTATGCTGACGAAACGAGCAGACGGAATATCTTGAAGACAATAAGATATCACGACATAATAGATGCTCGGCCAATCTTAAAAAGACGGAAAATAACTGGAACTGGAACCACAGAGCAACGTCAGAGCGTACCACGCTACAAGGCTCAAGTCTTCTGAGGAGAAAAGCATTCAAATCCAATCTTCTAACACCAATGGACCACTGGCATGAGACAAAGTGTACCACACTTCAAAAATCTGCTCAGATAAAGATAACTGAAATGAAGCTTAACTGGAAATGCTGGGGAGTCACCAAGCTTAGTACCACGAGAAACGCAAGTTTACACAACCAACACCTCATGACGATTTTGAAATAAAACATGTTCATCATGCAAGGATAAATTATTGTATTGTTTTGCCTTTCATGGCTTGACCATCCTCGGAACAACTGCTAATATTCCTTTCGTTATTCACGACACATTTTAAAAATAAGAATACTTTAAATAACTTTGTTTCAAATATTGCCGTAAAAATTAAAATTTTGCCCACAAAAGGTAAATGCTCAAATTTCATTAATAAGATGGTAGTTCGCTAACAACGCGACTCCAACGGCTTACAAAAGTTTGGGAAATAGTACATGAAAGAAAAGTTACACAAAAAACAATGATCACTATTCTCCCTAACAACTTAGAATTCCGAAATGTGTTCAAATGCCAAGACTGGTCTGACCAAAAGCTTGCCTAAGCCGCTCCTTCGGGTTTTCAACTTAGCAAACTGTCAACTCAAATCTAGGCGAAATACTTCTTGACTGCATCGGCGTTCATGGGACGCGGGAGCTCCTCACCGTCCATATTGGTGAGAATCAAGGCACCTCCAGAGAAAACTTTCTTAACGACATACGGTCCTTCATAATTCGGAGCCCACTTGCCCCTAGAATCAGGTTGGAAAGATAATATCTTCTTGAGCACAAGGTCACCTTCTCTGAACTCGCGTGGTCGAACCTTCTTATCAAAAGCCTTCTTAATTCTCTGCTGATACAATTGACCGTGACACAAAGCTGTCAATCTCTTCTCTTCGATTAAATTCAACTGATCATATCTACTTTGACACCATTCAGCCTCAGAAAGTTTAGCTTCCATTAACACTCTCAGAGACGGAATCTCAACCTCCACGGGGAGTACTGCTTCCATACCGTAAACTAGGGAAAATGGGGTTGCACCTGTTGAAGTTCGAACTGAAGTACGGTATCCATGCAGAGCAAACGGAAGCATTTCATGCCAATCTTTATAAGTTACCACCATCTTCTGGACAATCTTTTTGATATTCTTGTTAGCAGCTTCAACAGCCCCATTCATCTTCGGTCTGTAAGGAGAAGAATTATGATGTTCGATCTTGAACTCTTCACAAAGCTCCTTCATCATCTTGTTATTCAAATTCGAACCATTATCAGTGATGATCTTGCTCGGGATGCCGTATCGACAAATGATCTGATTCTTTATAAATCTGACTACCACCTGTCTGGTTACATTAGCATAAGATGCTGCTTCCACCCATTTAGTAAAATAATCGATCGCTACCAAGATGAAACGATGACCATTTGAAGCTTTGGGTTCAATCATTCCAATCATATCAATGCCCCACATAGAGAAAGGCCAAGGTGAAGATATAACATTGAGGAGAGTCGGCGGTACGTGCATCTTGTCCGCATAAATCTGGCATTTATGACATTTCTTCACATATTTGCAGCAATCAGATTCCATTGTCATCCAATAGTAACCAGCTCTCAACATCTTTCTAGCCATCGCATGTCCGTTGGCATGAGTGCCAAAGGATCCTTCATGTACTTCTTGCATCAGCATGTCTGCTTCACGTCTGTCTACACATCTGAGCAAGACCATGTCATAATTCTTCTTATACAATACTTCTTCATTGAGGAAGAAACTGCTTGCTAATCTTCTCAACGTCTTCCTATCTTTATTGGATGCCCCAGGCGGGTACTCTTGAGTTTGAAGAACACGTTTAATGTCATAGAACCACGGTTTATCGTCGGTGACCTCTTCTACTGAGAACACATGAGCAGGTCTGTCAAGGCGCATAACCCGGATTGTAGGCACGTCGTTCCAACCATTCACTTGAAACATTGAAGACAAAGTAGCTAAAGCATCAGCCATTTGGTTCTCATATCTAGGGATATGATGTAATTCCACTTTGTTGAAGAAAGTTAACAATCTTCTAGCATAGTCTCTGTAAGGGATCAAACCAGGATGACGAGTCTCCCATTCTACTTTGATTTGATTAATTACCAATGCTGAATCTCCGTAAACATCAAGAATCTTAATCCTTAAATCCACTGCTTCTTCGAGACCCATAATACATGCCTCATATTCAGCCATGTTGTTCATGCAGTCAAACTTCAATCTCGCCGTGAACGGGATATGAGTGCCTCGGGGAGTGACGATGATTGCCCCAATTCCACTTCCATAAGAATTCACAGATCCGTCAAATATCAGACCCCAATGCGATTCGGGATCAGGTCCTTCTTCAGGTAACGACTCTTCACAATCTTTAGCTTTCAAGTACATAACATCTTCATCTGGGAAATCAAACTTGATGGATTGATAATCGTCAATTGGTTGGTGAGCCAAATGGTCGGCTAAAATACTCCCTTTGATTGCTTTCTGAGTGTGATACTCAATGTCATATTCGGATAACAACATCTGCCAACGGGCTATTCTTCCAGATAAGGCGGGCTTCTCAAAGATATACTTGATCGGATCCATTTTGGAGATCAACCAAGTGGTGTGGTTAATCATATACTGGCGCAGACGGCGAGCAGCCCAAGCTAAAGCACAACAGGTTTTCTCAAGCAATGAGTATCGAGACTCACAGTCTGTGAATTTCTTACTCAGATAATATACGGCATGTTCCTTTCTTCCAGTCTCATCTTGTTGACCAAGCACACATCCCATGGAATCTTCCAATATAGTCAGGTACATAATCAAAGGTCTTCCTTCCACCGGAGGGATCAAAATGGGAGGTTCAAGCAAATATTATTTGATGCTATCAAAAGCTCTCTGACAATCTTCTGTCCACACACATCCTTGGTTCTTTCTAAGAAGCTTGAAAATCGGCCCACATGTAGCAGTCATATGAGATATAAATCTAGAAATGTAGTTCAGTCTCCCAAGGAATCCTCTTACTTGTTTTTCCGTCTTGGGTGCAGGCATTTCCCGAATAGCTTTGACTTTATCAGGATCTACCTTAATACCTTTCTGACTGACAATGAAACCCAGGAGTCTTCCAGAACAAACACCAAAAGTGCACTTGTTGGGATTCAGACGGAGTTTGTACTTTCTCAAACGCTGGAATAACTTCAACAAATGTTCCAAGTGATCTTCTTCAGTTTGTGACTTGGCAATCATGTCATCTACATACACTTCTATCTCTTTATGCATCATGTCATGGAACAACGCAGTCATGGCCCTTTGGTATGTTGCACCAGCATTCCTCAAACCAAACGGCATAACCCGATAACAAAATGTTCCCCACGGTGTAATGAAAGTTGTCTTCTCCATATCTTCTGGTGCCATCTTGATTTGGTTGTAACCAGAGAAACCATCCATGAAAGAAAAGACTTTGAACTTCGCGGTACTGTCGACCAATACGTCAATGTGCGGTAATGGGAAGTCATCCTTTGGGCTAGCTCTATTCAGATCTCTATAGTCTACACACATCCGAACTTTGCCATCTTTCTTAGCAACATGCACTATATTGGCTAACCATTGAGGATAGACTGATGTAACAGGGAAACCTGCATTAATTTGTTTTTGAACTTCTTCTTTGATCTTGTCAGCCATATCGGGACGAGTCCTTCTCAACTTCTGCTTAATCGGCGGACATTCAGGTCTCAACGGTAAACGATGCTCCACAATATTGTTGTCCAAACCTGGCATATCTTGGTAGGACCAAGCAAACACATCAACATACTCTTTGAGAAGCTCCAACATTTTCTCTTTGACTTCTGGGATAAGCAATGCTCCGACTTTGACTTCCTTCTTATCTTCTTCATCACCCAAATTGACCAACTCTACAGGTTCTTCAAACGGTTGAATAGTCTTTTCATCGTGCTCAAGCAAACAGGAAATTTCAACAGGAATCTCTTCACTATCCTCTTCTTCGGCTCTGAACACAGGGAATTCAAAGTTGGGAGAGGGCATAGGATCATTGTTTTCAATGGTTAAGTCATGGATCAATCTGCACATATGATTATGCTTCATCTTAGAAATCGATTAATATGAATGTTGTACAAATGAAACAAAATATTATTATATTTTCCTATTACTACCGATTAATTTTCATTACTATTTCCCAGAAAAAGTGAAAAATAAAACAGTAGTGGACAAAATAACATTTTTATTCATGAAGGGAAACATTTGAAACAAAGAGCCCAGACATTTCTCTTTTGCCTTGGGCAGAGCAAAAGGATCATAGGCCGACACAAATACTTTTCGCCTTGGGCAGAGCGAATTTTTCAAAAAACAAAACAAAACATTACTCGGAAATGTGCATCACAACAGGAACATCGACAGTAATCCAGTTCTGGCAAAACACTCCATGCGTCACAAAATCAGGTAAATCCTCTTCAGAATCGTCTCCTATTATAGCATCAACCTCAGGAGGAGTCGGATGGATAAAACCTGCACTTCGGAAAACCTCTTGAATCGGACGAGTAACTACTTCCTGCTTGACTCTTGCAGACACGGGACGAAAACCAAGACCTTCTCCAGATTTGTTCTCGGGCAAAGTCAGCACATGGCCCCAACCATCAGCCGAACCACTTTCAACCACTCGCCGCGCATCCTTAAAAGAAGAAATAGATGTCCCTTGCTTCTTCACTTCATTCTTAGCAACATATAAAGCTTGGAATTGGGTTCCAACGTCCTCATCAGCATCAATAAAAGAGAAAGATGACAAATGGCTTACCACCATAGCCTGCTCTCCACCAATCATTACTAGCTTTCCATGCCTTACAAACTTCAATCTTTGATGGAGGGTGGAAGTGACTGCCCCTGCATCATGGATCCATGGACGACCCAATAAGCAACTGTAGGCAGCACGAATATCCATTACTTGAAAAGTGATCTGAAAAGTAAGAGGACCAATTACTATAGGAAGATCTACTTCACCAATGACAGTCTTCCTAGAACCATCAAACGCTTTGACAATTACTCCACTAGGTCTCATGGGAGCACCTTGATATGAGAGTCGAGACAATGTAGTTTTGGGCATTACATTCAACGACGAACCTGTATCTACCAACACGCTTGATAAGGTATCATTTCCACAACTTACTGAGATATGAAAAGCCATATTATGGTTTCTTCCCTCCTCCGGAAGCTCTTCATCACTGAAACCAAGATTGTTACACGAAGTAATATTTCCCACAATTCCATCAAATTGATCAACCGTCACATCATGATCCACGAATGCCTGGTCCAAGACCTTCATCAAAGCTTCTCTATGGGCACCAGAATCTCTCAGTAAAGCAAGCAAAGAAATCTTGGAAGGAGTTTGCAAAAGTTGGTCTACAATCTCATATTCACTTCTCTTGATAAGCTTCAGAATCTCATCATCCTCAGGATGTGGGATAGGTTCATTGGATCGGCCTATCTCAACCCTTGGTTCAACATTTCTCGCTGGAATTTCTGCCGGTACGGGCCTCCTGACTTGAACTTTTGGTCTCTTCAAAGGTACTGCTGCAAAGACACGTCCACTTCTCGTAACTCTACTCACATCAGCAATGTTTACAAAAGACGGTCTTGTTGGTATAGGGACTTCTACCCCATTCTCAATCATTGTAGAATTATACTTATACGGTACAGCTTGGTCTGAGTTGTAAGGCACAGGACCAGGCAGATAAATGATCAAAGGATCAACAGGTGCAGTCTGACTGTCGTAAACGATCTCTACTGATTCAGGAAAATTGAATTGTGGTACTATAACATTCACTTCATCCTCCGGATCTCTGTCATACGTAATAGTGATAACTCTCTGGTCTAACAACTTTTGAATATCCTCCTTCACAATAGGACAATCAACCTCTCTTGAACAAAATTCACAAACATCATAATCATGTTGATGCCTAACAAAGGCAAGTCTTCTTAAACTCTGATGTAACCTGATCAACGATTCTCTTATGTGTTCAACTTGAAAAACTCGAAACTTTCCCGGACAACCTTCCACCATATTCACTGATGCTGCCCCATGTCGAGGCAAAGGATTATCTCTAACATTTGGGTTAACATCCTTGAAAGACAAGATACCATTCTTAATCAATCTCTGCACGTCCGCCTTCAAAGCAAAACAATTCTCAAGGTTGTGCCCCGACGACCCTTGATGATATTCACAAAACTGATCCGCCTTGTACCACGGAGAAGTACTGTTCGGTGCGACAGGAGGAGGCTTCGTCGTTATGAGATTCTTTCTAATAAGAGCAGGGAACAATTCAGTATAAGTCATAGGAATGGCATCGAACTGCGGTTTTCTAGGTGAATGATTCTGATTGTTGAATGGATAAGCCTGTTGTCGAGGCTGCTGCTGAAATGGCCGTTGTTGAGTTGGTGGGGTTTGATGAGCTGGGGTCATCAAAGCTGGGCGGACAGCCGGAGTGACTGCCGCAACGTGTGAGTAACCTCTCCTTGGTCTACCTGGGAACAAAGCGCTGACATCCTGCTCTTTTCTTTTCGGGAAAACACTTCCAAACTTCTTAGTACTGCTAGACGGACTTCCTTCTTTAACCAAACGCCCTTCACGAATCCCTTCCACTAACCGCATGCCCATGCTTACCATTTCGGTGAAGTCACCGGGTGCGCTGGCGATCATTCTTTCATAGTAAAAGGAACCTAAAGTCTTCAAAAATATCTTCGTCATCTCTTTCTCCTCAAGAGGTTGATAGATTTGAGCAGCAATTTCACGCCACCTCTGGGCGTATTCCTTAAAAGATTCTCTGTCTCTCTGCGACATCACCCGAAGTTGATCCCTGTCCGGTGCCATGTCAACGTTATACTTATACTGGTGAACAAAGGCTTCGCTAAGATCGTTGAAGTTGCGGATCTGAATGCTGTCTAAACCCATATACCACTTTAGAGCAGCACCCGTCAAACTGTCTTGAAAATAGTGAATCAACAAGTCATGATCATCGGAATACGTAGACATCTTTCTCACGTACATAGTCAAATGACTTCGAGGACACGAATCACCCTTATATCTTTCAAAGTCTGGCACTTTGAATTTTGCTGGAATCTTGACATTCAGAACTAAACAAAGGCCATGAGTGTTCTTCCCAAACAAATCCTTCCCCTTTAACGCTCTAAGCTCCTTTTGCATTTCTTGGAATTGGTCCTGAAACTCTTCCATTCTATCAAAAAGACCCAAACTTTCAGCAGGCTCGGCAGGATAAGTAGGTTCATTCAAGTATGGCACGGAGTGAATCACAGGAGCGACAGTTGTCATTACCGGTTGCGGGAAAGGTGTCACAGACGGGATTACTGGCGGCATGGCGGTTGTCTCTGGCTGAGGAAGAGACAAAGCAGGTTGAAACAAAGGTTGTACGACAGGCTGATACCCTTCTGGCACAAAGTTGTAAGGCATTCCCCACGGAAAACCTTTTGGCATCTGATGTTGAAGCGGAGAGTTGATTTGAGTCACAGATGTTGGAACGGTGATAACCTCGGAAACCACAGTAGTTGAAGTCTGAATCTCAGCAGCTGTAGTCGATGGCTGATTCTGAACAGCCACCAAACTTTCCACTAGCGCAGTTAACTTTTCCATACCGACACAAAGGGTAGCGACCTCCTCACGAAGCTCGTGGTTTTCCTGTTCCAGATCTTCCATTTTCCTCTGACGATTAGCTCGAGTATCGTATCGATGAGATAGCTTGACAACCTTTGGAGTGGAAAAAGAAACAAGGATAAGACTCTAGAAAACATGTGAAGTGGAATGTTGGATGATGCATGATATGTGATGCAAATGATGATTCATTTTAACAGTTTTTTCAAGGAACTTCAATAATTTTGCACACATCAATGGTAAAGGAATTTGGAACAACAAAACTCAATCCATTAATCAAAAGCGGTAAATTACAACTTACAACTTTGGAACACAAAACAATAAATTACAACTTTGGGACAACAACCCAATAATAAAAGCAGTAAACTACAACTTTGGAACATGAAGCCCATAATAAAAACAGTAAATTACAAATTTGGAGCATGAATCCCATAATAAAAGCAGTAAATTAAAACTTTGGAACATGAAGCCCTTTTACAAAGTTTTACAAAATAACATCAGCAAAATAAAACTAAAAGCTAAAGATCACTCAGAATCATCAGATAAAGGACCAAATACCAACTGTAATCGGAGCTTCCTGATCTTCTCTTCATAAAAGTCTTCCATCTCTTTCTTCTCAGCTACCAGTCAATCAACGATTTCCTTTTGTGAATTAGGAACAAGAGCAACGCTTACCGGACCTTCCCTCTTTCTCTTCCTTTCACTAGCATACTTCTTCAGTAAAGCATCCTTCTGACGAAGCTTCTCATCATGATCAATAAACCAGCCGTCTTGAATAAAGAGAAAATCCTCCTTTTCCTTTAGTTGTCGAGTCAGGACCCGATTCTCATATTCAGACATATTATACTTTTCTTTCCAAGCATCTCTCTCGGACTTCATCCTAGCCAGATTTCCTTGGTATTCTCCTATATTCTCGATAGGGATAACAACAGATGATGATGCAACGGTAGGGAATAAAGGTTTCTCAGGTTTATAGGGCATCTTGAGAGCACAAGCCCTAGCACGGACCCATTGTAGATAAGGCTCCAAAGAAACGGCACCCCTATGTCCTAACATATCTCTCCCTTTCCTATGGATGTGGCGCCAAGCTCCTTCGATCTCCCTCTTAGCTGCCTAGTGATCTTGTCCTTCTTGCAGAAAGAAACCACTCACATGGATGTTGTTTGGCTTGTCCCTCATCGGGTATCCAAACTGACGGCGCGCGAGAACAGGGTTATAGTTAATTCCACCTTTCGTACCAAGAAAAGGTACGTTAGGAAAAGCACCACAGCTATCGATGATCTTCACGTCATAGTAAACTCGATTATACCAATCAATGTCGAAATGAGTGAGAGCCATAATTTTTGGCGCCCATCGCGGCTCCTTCTCGAGATCCCAGAAAACATCAGACCCAGGTAGATGAGAAACATACCACTGATACAGCAACGGTGCACAACAAATAATCATCCCTCCTTGATAAGAGTTTCGAAGATGGATGGAGTAGTAGGTGTCTCCTAGCAGCGTAGGGACCGGATTTCCAATCAAGAAGATTCTGATGGCGTTGATATCCACAAACTTATCAACGTTAGGGAACAAGAATAGACCATAAGCGAGTAGAGCGAAGACGTCTTCAAAGGCAACAGTATCTTTTATCTCAGCGAAATGGCGAGCTTTCCTCAACAAAAACTGCGCAGACAAACCTCGGATTCCCCCTTTTGTAGTCATGTTCTCCTCTATCTCTGATTTCTTCAAGTGGGTGATGGTCGCTATCTCGTGAGATTTGGGCTCCTCTTCTAATCCAGAAAAAGGAACACAGTCGGTGATCGGCAAACCAAGTATGTAGGAGTACTCCTCTAAAGTGGGCATCAATTGGTAATCCGGAAAGGTGAAACATCGGTACAAAGGATCGTAGAATTGGACCAACATATTGAGGATGCCTTTTTTCATCTTGCGCTTCATGAGAGGTATAATGGACCCATACTTTTTCTGAAAATCCATCGGGTTCTCGATCTTAGGAATCAAACTATTCAGTTCTTCAATCTCGGGCTCCTTAAAACTAAAACTTCGAGTGTTTCTCCTTCCAAATTCCATAATGCCTGAGATGTCTTGCAAAAATCATTCCTAAGTTCCTTGAAAAACACGTTTTTTACAAAAATGTTGATGAATGCATGAATGAATGATAATGCAACAGTTACACACAAGCTCACAAACATGGGGTTCAAAGGTTCAACGTTTCAGCATGGAGTCAAAGGTAAAGCCCACCCCAAGGTATGTACTAACGGTTTAATCACACCTGTAAGACAAGGTTCTAAGAGTTCCCAGAGTCTACATTCCTCCTTCGGATATTGCCAACGTCTTGATTACTCAATAATTATCAATATTCTCAAGAGAAACTCATCCGAGCGTAGCATCGCGTAACAACTACTTTCGAATTACTCTGTTATAGTCTCCGCGCTACACCTAAAAAGGCCAAGATGGGTTCGGGTTCTACGGTCCTCAATTTCTCTGGCTCCTAGGTCGAAGATAATAATGTCTTCCCGATTACTCGGTAAACAAATATTAAGTTCAAGAGGGCCTTCCATTGAGTGGGGAATCTCATGCCTCCTTCTTCGGGATTACTCCCTCAAAGTCAACATGACTGTACCGCCCGTCCTATTCCTTAAATGTAACTTAATCCGGGTATAGGATTCGTCCTTTGCAAAAACCCAAACAACCCCAATTTAAACACATAATCAAACAAATCAAATAATAATAAAACAGATAAAACAAATTAGGCTTAACCCACTTAGGGATGGACCAGCAAGAGGTCAATCTTTCCCCAGCAGAGTCGCCAATTCTGTAGCGATAAAAAATGTAGCGGGGTAAATCGGAGATCAAATTATTGATTAATTCGTCTCACAAAAGCAAGAGTCGCCACCGCGCTTTATTATTTCCAAGGGAAAAGGGGAAAGAGCGAAATAAAACCCTAAATATGCAATGTAAAATAATACTTTTTAAAAGTAAAAATACAAGGCGTTTTTGAAAAGAGATCTATGGTTCGGGGGTTGGTTATACAGTGGGAAGGTATTAGCACCCAATGTATCTATAGTACTCTATAGGAACCTTTTGAAATATCTGTTTATTAAAATGTTCGTTTGTTTGATCGAAATAAATTGTTTGTGCCGAAAAAGGGTACGGACGGGTTTTTGAAGGTACGACGACCTAATGTCGAAGTTTTGGCTTAAAAGGTATGATTTTTGAGAAGATTGAATATTTGGGGAAAAATCGTCTTAAGTTTTAATGAAATGCAAATGTTCGCGTGATCGGACTTGAGGACATGAAGTCAACAAATTTAATCGTTTTTCCCTCGGATTAAGAAGTAAACGGAATAAACAAATAAAGACCAAATAATTAACAGAAAAATTATGCAGATAATGATTAAATAGCAACAATTAAATAATAGACTAAATGGTGTGACCATATATTTTTGTATTTTTTGTTTAATAGGTAGGAAAAGAAAATGTTTTAATAGTTTTCATTTATGCATTTTTTAATATGGACAAAGCATGAGAATTAATTTAAAGAAAATAAAATGTTTTTAATGTTTTTATTATTTTAAGTTTTTTATTATTTTATTCTTTTTATGTGTTTTTTAGTATTAATATAAAGTATTTATTTTAAGAGTTATTAAATAATTAAACTAAATTAAAACTTAAAAGTTATTTAACTAAACCTAATAAAAAACTAAAAGTACTAGATTAAACCTAAAGTTAAACTAATAAAATGATCCCATTATTAAAAAAAATGTTTTAATTGAATTACAACTCTTATTAATTAAGTCTAATTAACTAAATTAAATAAAAAACTCTAAAAAAAAAGCTAAAGAAAACAAAATAGAAAAAAGGTGTATCAATAATCAAAGGGGGGTAAACAAATAACCAAATCTATGGGCTAAGGGTTTTAAAGGGGCCCAAAAATCAAAAATAATCAGAAGCAAAATAGGGGGGTGGATAAGCAGTTCACTGGGTTCTTGTAAGCTGGCAACGGGTCAAGGCCCAATTTTCATAACTTGTTTTTAGGGTTAGACAAAACTTGTTTAGTATTGAGAGAAAGGGATTAGGGTTTTGGTTTAACAGCAACGGCGCTCATCTCTCGTTCTCGTGTTCTTCTTCTTCATGCTTTTGATTCATATTCTTCCACCTTTCCTGAGTTCCTTGCCACGGCCACCAGTGTCCTTCACTTTCTTCTTCCCTCCAACGAGGCGCTAGGGGACGACGAATTCACGGTACGATTTTATCTTTCATTTCGTTAGGTTTTTGGTTATTGCATGTTATAATCTTTGATCCATTTTGTGATTCTGATTTCAAATTTCTTACATGATTATTTGAGGTATTGAAAGAAAAAGGGATAATCATTACCTGGAGATGGAGGAGGAAGGTTGGGGGTACTGTGGCAGGCCGGACGGCGAGGAATACGGCAGAGGCGCGCTAGCTACTTGGCCCTGGTATTTCGTTCTTATGTCCCTTCTTGCTCTTGCTAGCCTTTGTATGCTTCACCGTTGCCTTTGAATACTTTCTCTCTTCTTCTTTTGCTGTGATTCTGTTGCCTCGTTATTGGCCCTCGTTTGTATGTTTTTTCCTCTTGGTAGCCTTTGTGCTTTACTGTGTTGCCTTGGACATGCTACTGTTGGAACATTTGTTTTGATTAGCTTGCTTCCCTCTTCCTTTTTCTTTGCTTCGGTTGATTGAATTATTTACTGTTGCCTTTCTTATTGGCCCATGATGATTACTGTGAGGCTTTGATGCTTGACATTGCTACTGTTGAAACATTTTTTGTTTTGATTATCTTCTTTTCTTCTTCTTCTCGCCTTGCTACTGCTTTCTTAATGTTGGCCTATGATGATATGTTGAGGCTTTTTGGCTTTAGAACTGGTTATGGTTTCAACAGGTTTGGCCTTGAGTTTACTGGTTTTACTGGTTTTAGGCCATTACAGGTTTTATGGTTTTAGGCCATAAGGTCGTGTTTTGGTGATGCTGGACAATTTGTGTAGGTTATGTTGGTTTTATATGGTGTATGCAGGTTTGGAATGGTTTTAGTTGGACAATTTAGAGGTTTTTTATGGTTTAGGCCATAAGGTTGATTGGAGATAGCAGGTTCTGTTTGTATGTTTTGGTTTTGAGCATTTTTGAGTTGGTTTTGGTATTTGTTTCAACAGGTTATGGTTTGAAAGGCTATATTGGTTGTTGTGAATACAGGTTTAGGCCATAGTTACTGGTTTTGCAGGTTATGACTTGGGACTTTGAGAAATTTTTTTGTATTTGTTTTACAGTTTTCTTTTGGGTTTGGGGGCTTGAAGATAGGTTTAATTCTCTGAATTTTTTGAAGGGGGGTTTGGTGTGTTATAACAGTTTTCTTGGCCTCTCTATCCTAGAGGTTTACGTTACAGGTTGTATAAGTTTTTTGGTATATTTTCTGATACCTCTGCATACTTACTGCTCCATCAGTTTGTCTCTATTCTATTTCATGCTTTCTCTTTTCTTAATGTATGCTGCTGCAGTTTGTTTTGTATCCACTTCTGCCTAAGCCAAAACCTGTAAACCACACTCTTCCTCTCTTCTCTCTCTCAAGTACAATTGAAACACCAAAATGTTGTTATGTACTTACTTGTTCTGAAAAAGTATAATGCTGGAAAATGATGAGAATGGAAATATATATTGCTTGCATAAATTGTTTTAAACTGCATGCTCTCTTTGTCTTTGCATGGAAGCCTTTGATTTTTGGCCTTTTCCCCCATGTTTGCATGTTTACGTTGGAATTGGCTTGAATATGAAAATTTGCATATGATGTTGATTTTTGTATGCTGTTTTGACAAACAATTGAATTTATGCATATTGTTTTGAACTATGCAGTGGGCTTTTGAAAATGCAATTGATTTGAAAAATGCAGTTTTTTTGACAAAAAATGAATTTGTGCATATTTAAATTTGTGCATTCATATTTATCAATAAAAATTCATCCCTTTTTGTGAACCGGGAGAAATCCCGTGATTTACAAAAAGGGTAAAACTGATTCCAGCCGTTTGCTTTTAATGATGAACACTAAAATAATTTTCTGCTTTTAATTATTTATTTGCTTCTGACTTTTTCTTTAATTCTTTTGCAGGTAAAAATCAAATGAGCATTGGATAGAAGATGAAGATTTAGAACTTAGGAAAAATAATTTTTTATTTTACTTTAAACTTTTTATGTAATTGTCATTATAAATACTTTGTACAATAGTATTTAAACAACAATTGTAATAATTAGAATAAAGATGAATACAAATCCTATTATTTACCAATTAATTCTTTTTCTTTTTTCCAATTGTTTATTTATCGTTTATAATTCTTTAAATTATATAATAACTAAAAACCAGTTTCAATTATTAAAATTTAGAATGATAAATAATTAAATAAACCTCATTGATCAATTAACTTTTCTTCAATTATTTACTTCATTATTTATAACTCTTTAATTTATATAATAACTGAAAATCAATTCCAATTATTTAAATTTAGAATGATAAATAATTAAATAAACATCATTGATCAAATAACAAACTTCTTTTCAAATATTTATTTTATTATTTATAAATCTTTAAATTATATAATAACTGAAAATAAATTCCAATTATTTAAATTTAAGATAATAAATAATTAATAAACATTGTCTGATCAATTAATAAACTTCTTTTCAAATATTTACTCTATTATTTATACATCTTTAAATTATATAATAACTGAAAATAAATTCCAATTATTTAAATTTAAGATAATAAATAATTAATAAACATCATTTTAGCATTGATCAATTAATAAATTTAGCGTTCAAAATAAATAGCTCTTGACTGGAAAAAGTTATGAATTTTAAAACTGCTTTGAAAATTGATAAAAATATGTCAAAACCTTGCAATGTAATGATGCAGATGGGAGATGGTATCTTAGGTCAAAATTTGGGGTACAACAGACGTGCCCTGGCTAGATACAGGAATCGAATATGGAATTAGTTGTCAACAGATATGCCCTGGCTGGATACAGGAATCAAGTCTTCAAACTCTTCAGATATGCCCTGGCTGGATACAGGAATCGAATCTGGAATTAGTTGTCAACAGATATTCCCTGGCTGGTTACAGGAATCGAATCTTCAAACTCTTCAAATATGCCCTGGCTGGATACAGGAATCGAATCTGGAATTAGTTGTCAACAGATATGCCCTAGCTGGATACAGGAATCGAATCCTCAAACTCTTCAGATATGCCCTGGATGGATACAGGAATCGAATCTGGAATTAGTTGTCAACAGATATGCCCTGGCTGGATACAGGAATCGAATCTTCAAACTCTTCAGATATGCCCTGGCTGGATACAGGAATCGAATCTGGAATTAGTTGTCAACAGATATGCCCTGGCTGGATACAGGAATCGAATCTGGAATTAGTCGTCTACAGATATGCCCTAGCTGGATACAGGAATCGAATCTTCAAACTCTTCAGATATACCCTGGCTAGATACAGGAATCGAATCTGGAATTAGTCGTCTACAGATATGCCCTGGCTAGATACAGGTATCAAATCTCTAAACTCTTTATGCAGATATGCCCTGGCTAGATACAAGTGTCGAATCCATAATCAATCGCTCATAGATATGCACTGGCTGGATACAGGTATCGAATCTGGAACTGCGACAGTTGATAGTAATCATCTTTGTATTGACCTTTTTCCTGAAAAGGCAAAACATCAGTTGTATGCAATGTCATGATGTCATGATGTTCTCAAAAATAAATGAGATCGTGTCGTATGCACTCTATCATGTATGCGAGCAGGATGTATGAAATGTGAAATGTCTATGTATGCATTTTCGTCTAGGAAAATAAATCCTTGACGAATGCCGGGAGCTTGTCCTGGGCTGATGTTGAAGAGTAGAGTTCTTCGTTTCCGCTGGGGATGATGGTTGCGAGAATAGACCGGCAGGAGAAGATGACTCCGTTTGGGGAATAAACTTTGTTGGAGAGATTACTCTGCAGGGAATTACTCTGTGGGAAGAGATACTTCGCTGAGGTTTGATGATAACTCCGCTGGGGATTCCCTTGCTGAGTTATGTTGGGGAATTTGATGAACTCCGCTGGGGAATAGGAAGAACTTCGCCGATGACGATCTTTCCATTGTGATTAGCTGAGGATAACCCAGTTGTAAGCTCTAGTGGGGAATAACCTTTGAATATGGTCGGGGAGAGATACATGTACTCTGCAGGTGATAAGCTTCCAGAATCTACTGGGGATAAGCTTCCAGAATCTACTAGGGAGGATGATTCAACTCTCCTGAGGAAACTTTTGGACTGTACTGGGGAAGTGGCTCCACTGGGGTGTCTGGTATTCCACCGGGGAACAATACTAAGACCGTCGGGGATGCTTGCTGGGGAATATCTATACTCCGCTGGGGAATGTTGAGATTTTCTGGGGATACCCAACTTCCTTAAGGCTGACAGTAGGCTAACTCTTCTTGGGGAGAGTGTTGCGTACTTGCTAGGGGAACTGTGCCCTTTGAGGACTTATGGGAGACCAACTCTGCTTGGGGAGAGTATGGCTGAAACTTGTCTTACTCGACGGGGAGTGAAGGTATCCTGGTCATGTTCTTAGCTGAACTTCCCTTGGTACCTGGAGGACAGAGCAACTAGATCGCTTAGACAATTCTTTATTGCCCCTGTTTCTAATGTCACCTGTAATTAGCCTTTTGTTTCGTACGCAAGTTTTTATGAGTTAGTGATTAATGTCAAATGCATATCTAAAAAATGGACATTGGACGTTCTTTGCAAAACAAAACAGGAAAAAGAAAAAAACAATTGGCAATTTGTCTGAAAAATGGATTTGTATTGATTTTGAGATTTGCCTGAAAATAGGCGTTTATGTACAAGAGACTGACGTCCTAATAAGAGAACGTCGCCGAACAACAGAGTTTATACATTTTTGTTAAAAGGAAAACAAAACAGCTATGTGAAAGGAATCCCACTAGGTTCCAACTCTGCTATCGCCTTTATGTCTTCAAGCGTCTCATCACTTTGCTGCTCAGTTGAAGATGAAGTTGATTGATCGATGCCGTATGAACCTGATAGTTGATACCGAATTCTGGATGCAAGGTGATCCAATGAGACATAGTATTATGCTTTAATCCCTAACTTTTGCCTGGACCGCCCTTTCGGGTTTTCAGTCCACCGGGATACCCATTTTTGCCCAAGCTGTCTTTTCAGGTTTTTGACTTGCCGGGTGTACAGATTTTTTTCATTTCATCCCTTATTTTCCCCGAACCCTTTTGGTTCGCCGGGAAGCCCTTATTTTTTCCTAGGTGTGTCAACCTAGCGGGTCTTTTATTCATGCGTAGTATCTTTTTACTATGTCTGCATTGGCGGGCTGAGGAAGGTCGTCACCATCCATGGTGGTTAGAATCATAGCTCTTCCTGAGAAGATATGTTTAACAACAAATGGCCCTTCGTATGTAGGGGTCCATTTTCCCCTGGGATCACTTTGAGGAAGAATGATGCGCTTGATTACCAGGTCTCCGACTTGATACTCTTGTGGTCTGACTTTCTTGTTAAATGCCCTAATCATCCGTTTTTGGTACGTCTGACCGTGACAAATAGCAGTGAGTCTCTTTTCATCAATTAGGTTTAATTGATCAAGCCGGGTCTGGATCCAGTCATCTTCGCTCAAATCTGCATCCTTCATTATCCGGAGAGAGGGTATCTGAACTTCAATAAGCAAGACTGCCTCCATGCCATAGACCAAGGAAAAGGGAGTTGCCCATGTTGACGTCCGTGCTGAGGTACGGTACCCATGAAGAGCAAACGGTAACATCTCGTGCCAATCCTTGTAGGTCACTGTCATCTTCTGCACAATCTTCTTGATATTCTTATTCGCCGCTTCTATAGCCCCATTCATCTTCGGCCGGTAGGGAGAAGAGTTGTGGTGCTGTATTTTGAATTTCTCGCAGAGCTCAGTGATCATCTTGTTGTTAAGATTGGTACCATTGTCCGTAATGATCCTCTCAGGTATGCCGTATCGACAGATCAGGTTATGCCGAATGAACCGTGCCACGACGTTCTTGGTTACCGTAGCAAAGGAAGCTGCTTCAACCCACTTTGTGAAGTAATCAATCGCTACCAGGATGAAGCGATGCCCGTTGGATGCCGTAGGTCTGATTTCACCGATCATATCAATGCCCCACATTGCAAA
This sequence comes from Vicia faba, assembly GCA_948472305.1. NCBI lineage: Eukaryota > Viridiplantae > Streptophyta > Magnoliopsida > Fabales > Fabaceae > Vicia > Vicia faba. Next base: position 15,892,465 of record OX451736.1, on the reverse strand, counting down.
AGGCCAAGGTGCTGTCAAGACATTCAGGGGAACTGGAGGGACGTGCACCTTATCAGCGTAGATCTGGCACTTGTGACACGTCCGAGAGTGTTGATAACAGTCAGCTTCCATTGTGGACCAGTAATATCCTGCCCGAAGGATTTTCTTTGCCATGGTATGTCCACTGGAATGCGTCCCGAAGGTACCTTCATGTAGCTCTGCCATGATCCTTGCTGCTTCAGTCTTATCCACACAACGTAGTAAGGTCGAATCATGGTTTCGCTTGTATAGAATGTCGTTGCTGAGGAAGAACTTTGCTGTGAACCTTCTCAGGAACTTCTTGTCGTTAACAGATGCACCCTCGGGGTATTCTTGAGCTTCAAGGTATCTCTTTACCTCATGATACCATGGTTTTTCTGTTACTTCTTTCGTCTCAAGATCACAACAATATACAGGTTCGTCCAACTTCCAGATGATGATCCGGGGAGCCTCGTTGTCCCATTTGACATTGAACATAGAAGACATCGTAGCTAGCGCGTCCGCCAACTGATTCTCCTCTCTTGGGAAGTGTTCAAAAGTTATCTCTTCGAAATGGGGGATCAATGTCAATACATACTCCTTGTAGGGAATAAGATTTGGGTGTTTCATATCCCACTCGCCTTTGATCTGACTGATCACGAGAGCGAAATCTCCGAAGACACTCAGAAACTTGATCCTTAGGTCAATTGCAGCTTGAAGACCCATAATGCATGATTCATACTCCTCAATGTTGTTGGTGCAGTTGAAACATAGTCGGGCGGTGAACGGAATATGAGAGCCATTAGGAGATGTGATCACAGCGCCGATACCATTACCCAAAGCGTTTGAGGCTCTGTCAAAGTACATAGACCATCGAGATCCTTCCTCAGGTCCTTCATCCGGTCCAGGTATTTCACAATCAGTCACTACCATGATGTTCTCGTCTGGAAAATCAAAGTTCATTGACTGGTAGTCGTCTACTGCCTGGTGTGCCAAATGGTCTGCCAATACACTTCCCTTGATTGCTTTTTGAGTCATGTACTGGATGTCATATTCAGTCAAGATCATCTGCCATCTTGCTATTCTTCACGACAAGGCATGCTTTTCGAATATATACTTGATTGGATCCATTTTTGAAATCAATAGAGTAGTGTGAGTCAACATATACTGTCTCAGCCCCGCGAGCAGCCCATACCAAAGCGCAACAAGTTTTCTCGAGCAGTGAGTATCGGGTCTCACAGTCGATAAACTTTTTGCTAAGGTAATAAATAGCATGCTCTTTTCGGCCAGACTCGTCATGCTGCCCCAGCACACACCCCATTGAGTTGTCAAGTACTGTCAAGTATAAGATTAGAGGTCTCCCTTCAACTGGTGGAATAAGAATGGGTGGCTCTTGGAGATACTCTTTGATTCTCTCGAAAGCAGACTGACATTCATCGTTCCAACGTACTACCTGATCTTTCTTCAGCAGTTTGAAGAGTGGTTCACAAGTAGCAGTTAGGTGCGAGATGAATCGGGCAATATAGTTCAGCCGTCCTAGAAAGCCTCTGACTTCTTTTTCAGTCTTGGGAACGGGCATCTCTTGTATGGCCTTCACCTTGGCATGGTCCATTTGAATACCTTTGTCGCTTACGACGAAGCCTAGCAATTTTCCAGATCTCACCCCAAAGGTGCACTTGTTCGGATTCAACCTCAGCTTGTACAACTTCAGACGGTCAAACAGCTTCTGTAGATGGTCAAGGTGTTCCTCCTCAGTTTGGGACCTTGCAATCATATCGTCGACATACATTTCGATCTCATGATGGATCATATCATGAAACAAAGCAACCATGGCACGTTGGTAGGTTCCCCCAGCATTTTTCCACCCAAATGGCATGACCTTGTAGCAGAAGGTGCCCCACTGAGTAACAAAGGTGGTCTTCTCCATGTCTTCAGGAGCCATCTTGATTTGATTATAACCGGAGAAGCCGTCCATGAAGGAGAATACTTTGTGCTGAGCAGTATTGTCAACCAGAACGTCAATGTGAGGCAGATGGAAGTCATCCTTGGGGCTCGCCCTGTTCAAATCCCTGTAATCAACACACATTCGGACCTTACCATCTTTCTTTGGCACTGGAACCACATTGGCAACCCACTGAGGGTAAGAAGTCACTGCCAGAAACCCGGCATCAAATTGCTTCATAACCTCAGCTTTGATTTTCTCGGACATCTCTGGACGCATACGGCGGACCTTCTGTTTAACCGGAGGGAAGTCTTCTTTGGTAGGCAGGTGATGAACCACAATGTCGGTATCCAACCCAGGCATGTCTTCGTAGGACCAGGCGAAGATTTCCACGTAGTCATGCAGCATCTGAGTCAACCGTTGTTTCACACTAGACTCCAGATTGGCGCCAATCTTGACTTCCTTTTTGTCTGTCTCAATACCCAGATTTACCGTTTCCACTGGCTCTTCATGTGGATGAATGGCCCTCTCTTCCTGGAGTAATAATCTTGCAAGCTCACCAGGCATTTCATAATCATCCTCACCTTCGTCTTCGGCTAAGTTGATCGGATTTTCAAAGTCATAACTGGCAGTAGCAGAGTCATTACCAGTGAGATCCAGAGTGGATTGGAACCTGTATAGGTGAGTGTGTGTAAATATAGCTGTTTTGCAATATATAAAGAAAGAAAGGGAGCGCAAGATTTGAAATGCGAAAAATGTCCAATGCTTTTATTCATGATATATGAAAGTGACAAATAACAAACCCTCACAAATGAAACCACAGTGCCCCGGGTAAGACACCGGGTCATAAAGTTTCAAATTATTGTTTGTTACAAATCCAAAACAAAAGAGTTCATTACTGAGTGACAAAAGTAATAGGTGTAAAGTCTTTTGTAGTCCAGTTGCTTGGTCCACCGTTGGTCGTTGGGTAGATCCAGCTGTTGAATTCAGATTCCTCTACGTCGTCTTCAATGGCATTCACTCCCGGGTTGGTGATGAACACAGGAGGTCTTCCAATCCTTGCTTTACGCACAACCCTCTGAGCTTCTGCAGTGAAACCCAAACCAAACTTGTCAGTCTTCGGAGTGAAATCAAGAAGTCGACCCCAGTTTGCACATTCACCCTTCTCAATCACAGCCCGGGCATCCTTTAAGGAAGCCATCTTCAAAGGAGAATTTTCTTCAGTCACGGTCTCTGCTGACGGCAGTGTCTGAGGAACCTCTTCAAAGTGTTGAAAGGGTGTCTCAATGAATTCCCCATCCATTTCTATGTACCTGAACGAGTTGAGATGGCTGACCATATATTCTTCCTCCCCCTGAACTGTCACGATTTTCCCCTTGACTGGGTACTTCAGCTTCTGATGCAATGTGGAGGTCACAGCTCCAGCTTTGTGGATCCAAGGACGACCCAGCAAACAAGAATAGGATGGTTGGATGTCCATCACAAAGAAAGTAGAATCAAAGACTTGAGAACCCATCCTGATTGGAATGTCAACTTCCCCATGTACCATCCTCTTCGACCCGCCAAAGGCCCGGACAACAATGTTACTAGGCTTGAGCTCTAAACCCTCACAATCCAGCCTATCTAGAGCTTTCTTGGGTAGCACGTTCTGCGAGGAACCAGTGTCAACCAGCACATGGGCAAGAGTAGTGCCCCTGCATTCAATGGAGACATGCAGGGCATCGTTGTGGTTCTTCCCTTTGGCAGTTAGATCAGCGTCGGAGAATCCCAAGCCATTATCAGCAGTTAAGTTGGCCACACAATCGGTAAATTGATCGGCAGACATTTCTTGTGGCACATGGGCCGTCTTCAGGAAGGAAATCAGGGCCTTGGCATGGGCCTCTAAACACAACAACAGTGATAGCATAAAGATCTTAAAGGGGGTGTGCCCTAGCTGCTCAATCACATTGAAATCACTCTTCTTGATAATCTTAAGGATCTCTTCCATCTCTTGTTGGGAAGCTTCAACATTAACAGTCTTCGGTGCCTCCACCTGGGCAGGAACATCAGTAGAAATCCCTTTGCCTCGAGCGTCAGATGACTCGGCAGCAGGGGTAGACACTTGATCAGGAGGGGAAATAGGCACACTGGCAGGTGGGATAACAAGAGGTCTCTGGATAGCTGGAGGTGCAATATCTGGTGAGAACAGCCTACCACTTCGAGTGACTTTGGCAGGCCCGGTAATGTTACTGATGCCGGTAGCAGTATCAAACTCTTGCTTTACTCTGAGCACATAAACATCTGCCCCATAGTGCCACGGGACAGCTTTGTCAGATTTATAGGGGAGGGGCCCCGGAACAGTGATGGTTATAGGTGCAATCTTGTGAACAGACATGAGATGGACATGCTTCTTTGAGGGAGCCTTAGGAGAGTAAATAGTAACAATAGAAACTTCTTCAGCAGGGGTAACAGGAACAACAAACTTCTCGAACAAAATTTCTTTGTTATCCATCAGGCTTTGGATACCTGACTTCAACAAGGGACAAGCAGCAGGTGACACAGAACATAGAAGGAAACCTTTACTACATCCCGGAAATAAACCGGCTAGCAATAGATTCCTTTTGACAGTCAGCAACGGGGTAACAATATTTTCGACAGAGGCCACATACAGGTTTTCTTCCACGACATTCACTCCATGCTGGGGCATGGGAGCAGTCACAACATTGGGCCTTTCGGGCGCCTCGAACTGTATTTCTTTAGCATCAATAAGGTCCTGAACCTTATTCCTCAGAGCCCAACAATCGTCAGTAGAATGCCTCGGGCTGTCAGAATGATAAGTGCAGCGGGCGTTGGGGTTGTACTTTGGGGAGGTTGTGTTTACAACCCTTGGAGCTTCCTTAACAGTTACCAGATTGGTTGACAGTAGTTGCGGCAATATCTGAGACAGGGTCATGCTGAGCCGAGTGTACTGCCTTTTGGGTCTCTCACCCCTTGGTTGGTTGTATTGCTGAGGAGCAGCAGCAGGCTTTGAAATTACCACCGCGTTGACAGCTTGGCGGCGTTCCGGTTCGTTCTGTCTCCTTGGACCATAAACAGCGCTAGCTTCCTTCTTGAAGGGCTTCTTTTCAGTACTCGAGGAGGCACCTTTCTGTATCTTCCCCGACTTGATACCAGCTTCTATCCTCTCCCCGGTCAGAATGAGGTATGTAAACCCAGCAGAGGAATTACCAATCAGGTGATTAAAGAATGGACCAGACAGGGTCCCCAAGAACATGTCCACGAGTTCACGATCATTTAACGGTGGCTGCACCCTGCCAGCCAGGTCTCTCCACTTTTGCGCGTACTCCTTAAAACCTTCACCCGTCCCAAGTGACATACCCTGGAGTTGGGTACGCGTGGGAGCGAGGTCGGAATTGTACTGATACTGCTTAAAAAACGCAGTGCCAAGTCCTCCCAGTTTCGAATACTGGTTCCATCCAGCTGATAGAACCATTCGAGTTGAGCCCCTGAAAGGCTCTCTTGGAAGAAATGGATCCATAAGTTCTTGTCTGCAGTGTAAGGCTGGATCCTCCTTACATAAGAACGGAGATGCAGTTTAGGACAGGAGGCCCCGTCGTACTTCACAAAGGCATGTGCCTTGAACTTGTGTGGGATCACCACCCCAGAAGATAACCCTAAGTCTCCAAAATCCAACCCAGGAACACGTTGAATCTCCATAGCATTTAACCGGTCCTCCAGCTGTTTGTACCTGTCCTCAGCAGGAGGGTAATGTTCGTCATTGAAATCTGTCTCGCTGTCGGAGACCACAGGACTAGGAACCTCTCTCTCTTGGGGACTATCCTTCCCTGCAGAGGAAGTAGCCTGATCAGCCTCATTCTGCAGTGTATTCCAAAACCTTCGTCCAGTGTTAAACAGCACAGTCCTCCTCCTCTTCTTCTTCTTCTCCTTCAAGAGCAGAGTCTTCAACTCCTGTTGCCCCTGGGCTAAGCTCATGACCAGCTCCTGGAACTGGGCGTTCTGGGCCTGGAGGGCCTTGATAGGTTGTTCAGTAGTAGGCTCAGAAGACATGATGAAGTGCTAAAATAAACAGCGATGAAGATTAAGCAACCTGTAGAAAAAGGGTACCTGTTATGCACATGATGCATGAAATGCGTATGATTTATGTTTTCAAAGACAATCGGGGTTCAACTTTGTAAACAAAAAGGAAACACGCTTTATTAGATTCAACTTTGGAATTTGAATTGTTCAACAAATTGCCCTTAGGCGTTAGAAGAATGAAAAAGCTGAAAAGGAAATAAAAGCTGTAAAAGAAACATCCAAGGTCCATCAATGCTTCCATGGCCTCCTCTTCTTAGTACGGATATAGTCATTCAGGATCCGCTCGCTCTCCAACTGCTTAGTCAGCTTCTGGATTTTCTGTTCTTGCTCATTGAACCTTTCCCAATAAGAATCACGTTCTTCTTGCAGTTGCGACCAAGACCTCTTTAGTGTATCAACATCAGTGGGTATCTGAGGAGGGAGTACAGTTGGAGGAACCTCGTCTATATCAGGAACTTCAAGAATGACAGGCCTGACAGCTTCGTATGGCATACCTATCTTCTGAGCACGGATGCGGACCCATCTGTAGTAGGGTTCCATTGGTAGAGAAGTCTTTGGTCCCAACTCATGTGGGTCAGCTTTATGAATTCTGTCCCAAGCCTTGATGAATCTACGACGCAACTCGTCACTGTCTACCTGAAACTCAAAACTGATGTGAGGTACCAACATCTCATGAGGCCCTGCTCTTCTGGCTCTTCCAAACTGACGGAGAGCTAAACATGGATTATAAGAGTTTCCTCCCTAGGTACCGATCAATGGAACATTAGGATATTCTCTGCAACGATCAATCACAGCTACCTTATCCAAACCTCTGAGAGTCCAAATGATGTCATTATCAGTGAGAGACATTAACCTATGAGCCCAACCTCTTCCTTCTTGGTTCTTCGGCACAAACTTAGGGAGGTGTGAAATAAACCACCTCACTAACAAAGGAGCACAACACCACAGAGTTCCCCGTCTTCGGGCAGTACGAGCATAGAGTTATTGCAGGATGTCACCCAAGAGAGTGGGCACAGGGTTCCGAGACATGAAAATCCTTATGGCATTGACATTAACAAAGTTATCAAGATTTGGAAACAGAACCAGACCATAGATTAAGAGAGCCAGAATGTCTTCGTACGCCCTGAAGTCTAAGTCATTCCAGAAACTGTTAGCTTTACCAATCAGAAATTTAGCCAAAAAGCCCTTAACTCCGCTTCTAGTTACCCAGTTATCCATTACCTCCTTGTTGGTCAGAGGAAGGGCTGCTGCAATCTCCTCAAATCTAAGAGTCTTTTCCCAACCAGTGAAGGGAGTCTGATCCAAAATAGGGACACCAAGCAAATCAGAGAATTCTTCCAGGGTAGGGACCAGCTGGAAGTCTTGAAAGGTGAAGCAATGATACAAGGGATCATAAAACTGGGTCAGGACACTCATCAGTTGTTGGTCCCACTTTGAAGTGACTAAACCGAGAAGAGAACCATGCCTCTGGATGAAGGAAGTAGTATTTGGAATCCTATCAACCAAACCTTTAAGAAACTCAGGTGGGTGAACAAAGTTGAGCCGGATAGTATTCCTTCGCACAGGCATCATGATGTCCTACAAAACAGTAGCAAAGATGAAACCCTCTTGTCTTTGAAAAGGGTCAGTCCTTATAAGGATGCATGCAATGTTATGATGGTATGATGTTATGATAAAGCACACCACAAATATTCACAAAGGCAAACATGATAAGGCACAGAAGTCACACCAGACAGCCCTTAGAGTTTAGGCCAGCATGAAGTTCAGGTTCTACCCTCTTTCAGTTTCGTTGGTTAAGACCTGTCCTATCAAAAGTAACTGGGTTCTAGAGGACCCCAATATCACTGACTACCCTCAATCGATCATAACTCGAGCATCGCAATCTTTTCTTGCGACCAGAACCATCGCGAGAGTTTAGCCTCAATGGGTGTAGCATACTGCTACTGTTCTATGGCCAAGTTGGGTCAAATTAAGGTTCTAAGGTCGGTTGGTGCTTAATGACTCCTCAGAAGACCCATATTCTCCTCGTTGCAACACAAGGGATATTGGTACAGACCAAGGTGTCACACCAACGTATCCACTGCTTCACCCGTGTCGGTCTACGCCGGACAGGTCCCTCACAGCTTATGCTACCTAAAAGGGTATCCCCAGATCCGGGTTAGGATCTATGAAACTCCAAGACAATGCCCACAAATATAAAGCAATCAAAGCAAAGCAATTGAAAACACAAGTATAATCTAATCCTAAGGTACACCTCACTTTTATAGGTATCCCCAGTAGAGTCTCCAGTTCTGTGATCGGTGGAAATAGAACTGACTGTTTTTTAAGCTGGTTTCGCGAAATGTCGCGGTAAGCAAGAGTCGCCACCGTCTTTTATGTTCTCCAACAAGGAAAGGACAAAAGCACAGCAAAATTCCTTTTCGAGATATTTCTCGGGTTCGGGAGGTAGATTATAGAAAGGGAAGGTGTTAGCACCCTTTCTATCCATGGTTATCCATGGGCTCTTAGGTACTTGCTCTTATGTTTTCAAAATTTGTTTGCTTTTCAAGTGTGTGTGTGTTTTGAAAAAGTTCGTTTGAAAAAAACTTCTAAGTAACTCTTGTATCAGTCCTCAAGAGTGTATGAAGTGTTTGTTTGAAAACTTTTTGAAAGTGTGAGTGCGAAAAGTTGTTTTTGTTTTTGAAAGAGCAAGTACCCAGGAGAAATCTACCTACTCTAAAGGAATTAGGCTGTGTAAGAGTCCTTCAGACAGTGCTATCCCATTATTGAGAAGTAGGTAGCCCCGTCGTTGGAGTTATCCGGGTCAATTCGATTATCGGGACATGTGTGGTCACCAAAGCAATAGTAGGACGCCTTAGAAGTAACCCTAATGTCCTAGATCCTTTTATCCGTGGCAACCGTTTCGAGGCAACTGGATCTTTAGACAGGAGGGCGACCTCTAAGACACCCTATACTTGATGACCACGTTCGAGGCAACTAGTGAGGCGTACCCTAGGAGTGGCATGTGCTTGTGTGTTGTTTTCATGTTAATGTTTATCTTGTACATGTTATTTGTGAGCTACGGATTTATTTTATTTGGCATTCATTCTTGCATGCATATTAACAGTTAAGAGTGCGGAGAATTAAAGTACGGAAATGTAAAGCTACGCTATTAAAAGGCGCAGGTCTATACATCGCCAAAAACAAAAACACGTTTTGATAAATAAGTGCGAGAAAATAAAGGAATAAAGCGATAAAACCTAATTATCTATTACATTTCGGAAACAGTTACATAAATAATCAAAAATAAGAATTAAAATGTGAAAGAAAATTAAAATGTGAAAGAAAATTAAATGTTAAATCTAATAACTAATTAATTAAATAAAGAAAGAAAAATGTTTTTTATGTTTTTTATGTTTTTTAATGAAAATACTAAAAGGAATTAAAAATTAGTAAACAAAACCCTAATTCTAAACTAATTTTATTTATTGTAAAAAAAGAAATTAAAATTACCTAATTAAACTAAGTCTATTGGTTAGTATTTTATTTACAAAAATAATAATTAGTGAATTTAATAAATAATAAACATATTTACAATTTTTATATTATCTGAATTTAAAAAATATTAATTTGTTAGGTAATTAAATAATTAGTTAAAAGAAAAATAAAAGAGAAAGAAAATAAAATAAAAATAAAAAACTAGGAACCAAGGGGGTATGCTGGACCCAAGGGAGGTTAATTTGGAATTCATGCCCATTAACACAAAGCCATGTTTGACTTTCTGGGATCATGTGCGTGCTCATTGACTCCTGAGTACCATGGTCTTCATTCTTTGGCCATTGGATTGGGCTTCATGGCCACTTGGCAAGCTTATGCGTGAGTTGCATGGTAGAGCGCTCTTGGAAAGCTGCATGAGATAATATTAGAAAAAATAACATTGAGGTTTGGGTGGACCTGGGAATCGAACCCAGGTCCCAGTAATTACCAGACACGTCCTCGGCCACTCAGCCAAACGCATGCTTTTGTTAACATAATAAGCAATTTAAATAATACATAATACAATAACATATGCTGAAATCAAACACGCGCGCGCCATGTATTTGAATAGACCAACCATGTTGAGACACGCAGTCACCTTCTTCGTTTCATCTGCAAAAATAAAATAAGATAGCAGGGGTTTTAAACCCCCACAATGCAAAACTGCCAATAATAGCGATTAGGCATACAGTGAACATAAAAAGGGCGCGATGGTATCAATGAATTTGTCTTGTCGTTCTGAGTTCAACCATGGGTATTATTGGTTCTAATTTTACTTATGCTGAAAAGCCCCATTTGAGAGCTTCAAAAACCCTAGATTTCTCCAATGGTGGATTCTGATTCAGGGCGCCATAATCAAATTAAATCATACCACTAGCTTCAGAATGGTCCTATTAACACAAATCCATCCAAAAAAGAGGTTAAAAATGCATGAATGATGATGTGCGATTATGGAAAACAAACCAAGCTGTGTGACTTGTTTTGGACGATTTTGATAGCTTCAAGGCTCGTTTTTTATTGCAAATCGTTCCTCAATATCCCAACAAGCTATTGGAATCACTTTTAGGCTTTGAATCGTGCTTGAATAATGAATTCAGTTTTAAGTTTTTTTGCTTGATTTTTGAATTTGGTTATGGTGTTTGCAGTAGCTTTAGCACGTGCCTTGCATTAGGGTTAGACTCAGTGTATATATGAGAAGGTAATTAGGTCATTAGCTGGCCTTGATCCATGCCCATGGGAGAATTAGTCTTGGGTTTTTTATCCTTAACAAACTTTCCTTTTTTTAAGCAAAACCAAGACTTGGTGTACAACATAACCCTAGCATGAGTTTGTGAGCTGGCACATGATGTATGGAAGCTATTCAAATCCAAAAGACACTATTCCATTGATTTTTAAATTTTATTTGAATTATTATGGATTTAAAATGAATTAAATCAATAAAAATTAAATAAAATAGAAAAATGAATGTTTGATCTTGAAATTAATCATGGGACACGTGTGTGGCATGACAAGGCTGAATCAAGTGGAAGAAAGTGGGCCCTTTTGTCAAAAATTGAAGTTTCAAGGATAGTTGACTTTTGCCATTTCACAAAAATTTCCCAACTTCTCCAATGCATATCTTGCTCAATTTTGATCATATGAACTTGTTCTTGGACATTTTGGAAAGGTATTGAAGTCCTCTAACCAATGCCTTTGGTCCCATGTCATGTTGATTTACCAATCTCAAGTTATGGTCTTTGACTTAAAATGCCTTTTTGTTGACTTTTGAAAATGACCTATAATGTTGAAATTGATAACTTTTTGTGAGAGCATTTCTTGGACTTGGAATGTGAAGATGAGTTGTAGGAAATGTCATCCCCTTCGAAATGAGCATCGGATGGGATTTTTCTGATGAACCATGAAAAAGTTATGCCTTGGTCAAGTTACAGTTGACTTTTCAGCTGTCCAAAAATGGAAACTTTTGCATCTTGATGAATTTTGAGCCATTCTTGTGGAATCATGATCAAGACTTGATCAAATGATGATTGTGGCTTCGAAATAAGATGTTGACCAAAAACTTTTTACTTTTGACTGCCAAATGACCATTTTACCCCTACAGTTGATTGTGAAGCAATTAGGGCTTTTGACTGTGCAACTTGATGCTGTGAGTCTTGAAACTTGACATGTAGATGCTTGGCAATGTGTATAGGTATATGAGGCTTGATTGAGCCATTGAACCTCAACTTCCTTGCAAGAAACAAAACCCTAATTTTGACTGGCTTAGGAGGATGTTTGACTGTGCAACCCCTTGAGAAGTTTTGAGCCATTTGAGGATTGATCTTGACAAATCTTGAAGAATATGGGAGGGAAAATTTTGGGGTACAACAGTATGCATGCTAGGTGTCTTGGCAAAATCAATCAAAAAACAAAATATCATAGTCCCTCGATGACGCTATCTTGGTTGCCTATACAAAAATTATCTAGACCCTCAAAAAATTTGCTAAAGATACTTGGCACAATTGCTATCATGGTCATACGATGACCCACGCCTGTCCCATTTAACATCCAAACACAAGGTTGTTTACCAAATACAATGGTAAAACAACAATGTAAAAGGGTTAAAAATGTGTAGGAAAGATCTTTGAGTTAGGGTAGACAACTCCTAGTTACTTGATCAAACTTGCAAACATCCTTGCTAATTTCAAAAACACACTATCACACAATTTCAAAACATTTCCCAACAAACTTTCAGACATTTAAACATTTTTCAAAAGATAAACACCTTTGTATACATTCAAACAAGAATCATTACAAAGGTTGCCTAGACAAAGGCCTCTTTTCAAAATACTTTCAAAACCACACACAAAAGCACCATTTCAAACAATTGAAAAAAAGCAAGTGATCTAAAACAAGTAACTAAGAGCCCATGGAAAACCATGGATGAAAAGGGTGCTAGCACCTTCCCTTTTCATAATCTACCCCCGAACCCAAAAACAATCTCAAAGGTCTTTCCTGTGCTTTTTGACCTTTCCTTTGGATAAAATAAAAAGTCGATGGTGACTCTTGCTAAATCGAAACATTTGCAAACACAAACGCAAAACCTCAAGTCAGTTCTCCCACCGCATCACAGAGCTGGCGACTCTACTGGGGATATATCTAAAAGTGGGGTTACCTTAGGGTTTTAGATCACCTTTACATTCTTATCTTGCTTTACTTGATTGCTTTACATTTGGTTCTATTGTTTGGGTTTAAATCCTCTACCCAGATTTGGAAACATTCATAGGTAAATAGCAATACGTTGTGGAAACTGTGCGGGGTATACCAACATGGTTGAAGCAATAGCTATATTAGTGCGACATATTTGTGGGTACCGGTAGCCTTTGAGTTAATCAAAGAGAATACGGGGCCGCTGAGTGATGTCATGAAGCACTAATGGACTTTTAGAACCTTTACTTGACCAACTTGGCCTTTTTAGGGGTAGTGAGATGACCGGCTTTGGTGCAGTCCGAAGTTGGTAGATACTCGATACTACACTCATTGAGGGTTGTTTTCTTGGAATATTTCGGTCGCCAGTAAAGTGGCTAAACTGAAACAATGAACACAGAAAATAATCCAGTGATATTGAGCTCCTTAGAACCCGGTTACTATTTATAGGACAGGTTGAGCCAACTAAACTTCAAGAGGGTACTTACCTATGAAACCACATGCAAGCCTGAAACTAGGATCTTGTGTGATTTGTTTGTACATATATACTTGTGCATAACATCATGGACATCATGAAGCATCATATGCATCCACTAACCATTTCAAGGATTTGGATCTTCATCTTTGTTCCTGTTTTGTAGGTAATGGATTCACTTCGCAGGAAAACAATTCAAGTCAACCTTGTAAGAATTCCTCCTCAACTCAAGGAGCTAGCTTCAAGGATTCCTGAGAATTCTCCATTCACTGAGAGGCATGGTCTTCTTCTCAACTTAGTCAACACCAACACTGAGGAAGACATGGTGAAAGTTCTCTTCCAGTTCTTTGAACCCCTACACCACTGCTTCACATTTCCTGATTACTAGCTTGTGCCTACTTTGGAGGAATTTTCTCAACTCCTGAGGATTCCTATTCTCCATCAACTACCCTACAACAGTACAGAAAGAGATCCAAAGCCTGAAGATGTTGCTCAAGCCCTACACTTGCAACCATCTGATATCATAGGCCATTGGGAAACTAGAAGTGGTGTCAAGGGTTTCTTGGTAAAGTTTCTGTTTGAGAAAGCCCAAAGCTGCTGGAAATCATTGGACTTACAAGCTTTTGTGGAGATTGTAGCTCTTCTCATCTATGGGATGGTCTTGTTCCCAAACCCTGATCAGCTTATAGATGTCAATGCTGTCAAAATCTTCATGGCTCGCAACCCGGTGCCTACATTGCTTGGGGATATCCTCCACTCATTTCACACTCGAACAATGAGGAAAAGAGGTGTTCTCATGTGATGTACTCCTCTATTGGCAAGATGGTTTATTTCTCATCTTCCCCAATTAGTCTTGAAGAATGAGCAAGGTATGAGGTGGTCACAACGATTGATGACTCTTACACATTCAGATGTTCATTGGTGTTCTCGATCCCGAGAAAATGTTATCATCATTGATCGTTGTGGGGAATTCCCTAATTTCCCACTACTTGGAATTAGGGGAGGCATCACCTATAACCTCTGCTTGGCTCTGAGACAGTTTGGGTATGCCCGTAGGGATGACCCACATGACATGCTGATTCTAAACTTGGTTTTTGACTTCGACAACGACGATCAAGGACTCCAAGAAAGGTTTATCCGAGCTTGGAGGATGCCCAACAAGGTGGACAGTAAGACATTGGGACACAAGAATTCCATCCCCCTTGAGCCCTACCTCAAGTGGGTACGAACCCGCGCCTAAAGTCTTATGATGCCTTACCCCTACATGCTTCCTGTGATCAAAGAGCCTGTTATGGAAGGAGAGGTTCCATACACCCTCCTACATCCTGACATACCAACATCACTAGAAGATTTTCAAAGGAGTTGGATACAACTCAAGGGAGAACGCGATACTTTTGAAGCCCAATTCTACGCCAGTGAGAAGAAGGTTTTGGAACTTACTCGCTAACTTCATGAAGAGCAGACTCTCAACACCTACATTGCACCAAAGAGGATGCACAACGTCTTTTTACATTAGAATTTTGTATTATTTTGCCCATGGGGCATTTATGTACTAACAAATTCTATCTTATTAATATAACGCGTGTTCCTTTTTTGTTTCAAACAAATTTGAATTTCTGAATCCTTGAATGCATTACATGAATACATATCATTCATCATATGCATAAACAGGTCTTCACACCAGGTTTCCTTATCTCTCTGCTGTTTATTTCAGCAAGATGGATATAGAGCAGACAGTCAAAGACTTACAAGCGCAGAATTCACAGTTCCAACAGCTACTCATGACCTTGGCAAAGGGTCAGGAGGAGCTCAAAACTCTACTAGAAAAGGAAAAGGAGAAAAAGAAAAAGAAGAGGGTTGGTGTGGCTACCATGGGTAGAAGATTTTAAGGTCAAGCTAGAAGGGTCCTGGATTTCCCCTCAACATCTGATGAAGGGATAGGAAAAGGAAAGGGAGCTGCAGTGCCCTCTGAGTCTGAGGAAGAAGATGATGAAGAGGATGAAGACTATTCTGAATAGTAGTACCCTCCTGCAGACGACAAATACAAGAATCTAGAAGAGCGTATGGCAGCTATGGAGGTGCAAAGAGTGCCTGGGCTGGACTTTGAGGAGCTAGGGTTGGTTGTTGGGATTGTGATTCCCCCTATGTTTAAGGTTCCTCTTTTTGCTAAATACGACGGTTTGTCTTATCCAAAGATGCATCTGCGATCTTACGTCAGAAAAATTCAACCTCATTCTTCTGATAAAGATATGTGGGTTCATTTCTTCCAGGACAGTCTTTCGAGGACGCAGTTAGATTGGTTCTACCAGCTAGATAGGTCTGATGTGCATAATTGGGAGGATTTGGCTGCTGCCTTCTACAGACAGTATCAATATATTACGGACTTAGCACCAACCCGTACTCAATTACAGAGTATGGGCATGGTCTCAAATGAAGGTTTCAAAGAGTATGCCCAGAAATGGAGAGACTTGGCGGGACGAGTACAACAACCTCTATCTGAGAGGGAGCTGGTAGATATGTTCTTGGGTACATTGTCATGCCCCTTTTTCAATCACCTGATTGGAAGTTCGTCTGCGGGGTTCACCGAGTTGATTCTGACTGGTGAGAGAGTTGAAGCCGGAATCAAGAGCGGAAAAATTCAAAAGGATGCATCTGCTTCCGTTGCCATCAAAAATACTTTAACAACAAAGAAAGAAGTCTCAGCTGTCTACTCCCAAAGAAGTCAAGGAAGAGTTGAGCGCCGGCCAGCGGTGGGGGCTGTAATGATTCAGAAGTCTGCAACTGATCAGCCTAGAAGCCATCAACCCAGAACCAACCAAGCCAGGGTGGAAAGGCCTGCACGGCAATTCACCCAGATCAATATGACACCTGCTCAGGTTCTCCCTCATCTCTTGAAGTTAAACCTTGCAAGTTTGAAAGAGGTACCTAAGAATCCGAATACATCTTCTCCTTACTACCATTCAAATGTGAAGTGTGCTTATCATTCAGACAGCCTAGGGCATGACACCAACAATTGTTGGGCCCTTAAAAATAAGATTCATGATTTGATAGATGCTAAAGAAGTGGAATTCGACGCCCCTGAAAAGCCTAATGTGATCTCTGCTCCAATTCCAAAACATGGTCACTCCGCTACCGATAATCAAGTTGAATTTGCTGAAGGCTGGGATTTTCCCAAGTTGTGAAGAAGATTGCTGCATTTATTCATCCTTACCAACCGACTGTCCGTTGTTGAAGTTAGGCATCCAACGCCTAATGGATAATCAAGAAATCCTTTTTGAAAAGACTCCTGTTACACCAACTCCCGTCAATGATGTTTCAATAATTACCATATCCGCCAATCTTTCCAAGGTCTCCAAAAGACCTGTTAAGATTACATCCAATCCGAAGATTGTACCTTTGAAGATAACCATGTCGGGACCTATCCCGTACAAGTCCAACAAATTAATACCGTGGAACTATGGGGGAGAGATCTTTTACCACGGTGTTAAACAAATTGAATTAACTGAAGAGAGTTCTGATGAAGAGACTTCCGACATTGAAAACATTTCCGGAACGAGTAAAATCACCCGCAGTGGAAAAATTTTCTCTCCGGAGATTGCGCCTCCAAAGGCAATCTTCGGACCCTCAGCTGCTCCTAAGGTTACCCCTGTACCGGTCAACATATCTGCGAGAACTCCAATTATTTAAGAAGTTGAAACTCCCGTGGTTGTCCCCTCTGCTACTGTTGATGATAGAGGGAAAGGGATCCAAGAAGAGCTCGTCAGGACGAGGGCTCAGCCGTTGATCATCCCTGAGACCTCTCAAAAAGAAATGGAAGAGATTTTGAAAATAATCAAGAAAAGCGATTATAATGTTGTGGAGCAACTGGGGAAAACCCCCTCAAAAATATCTATGATGGCCTTACTGCTTTGTTCAGAAGCTCATGCCAAAGCTTTGATCAAATTCTTGAAGACGACCAATGTGCCACAGGAAACCTCCGCGGACCAGTTCCAGGAATGTGTAGCTAGCCTAACAGCTGATAATGGTTTAGGATTCTCCGATGCTGATCTAACAATCAAAGGGATAAAACATAATGGCGCTTTGCATGTCTCGGTGGAATGCAGAGGGACTACTCTAGCACATGTACTGGTGGACACTAGTTCGTCGCTAAATGTCTTACCAAAGAAGGCATTGGATAGGCTAGATTGTGAAGGTCTAACTTTGAAGCCCAACAACATCATTGTTAGAGCCTTTGATGGTTCTAAACAGATGGTCCACAGGGAGGTGGACATCCCAATTAAAGTGGGAACTGAAACCTTCAATTCCACATTCTATGTCATGGACATCCGTCCCTCCTATTCTTGTTTGTTAGGAAGACCCTGGATTCATCATGCTGGAGCTGTTACTTCAACTCTGCATCAGAAGCTCAAGTACCCTGTCCAGGGGAAAATTGTAACAGTTCACGGTGAAGAGGAATACATGATAAGTCATCTTAATTCTTTCCGCTATGTGGAATTGGATGGTGAATTCATCGAAACCCCCTTTCAGCATTTTGAAGAGGTAGCTCAGGAGATTGCAGCAACCAAGACAGTGCCTTTTGTACCCATGATTGCCCGACCTCCGCCTCGGATGTCGTCACTCAAAGATGCAAAGGCTGTGATTGAAGAAGGAGGAAGCACAATCTGGGGGCAACTTCCAAACTTTCCCTTTAAATCTGATAAATTTGTCTTGGGTTTCACTGCTTCTACTCAAAAGGCTGTGCGCCACTCCCGGGCTGGAGGGCCACTAGTGAAGATCACCCATCACAGAGTTAATGCTTTGGAGGATGGTGAAGAGGAGAGCAATCTAGAAGAATGGATTTTCCCTACCGTTGAAGGAGGATTGTGCAATTGGGAGGCAAAGGACTTTATTCCCATTACTTTCATTAATCAGTAATTTATCATTCAAACATTTCTGTTGGTTTTTAATAATTCTTGAACAATTCGTACACTTTTAACCTTGTGCCTTACCCGAGGTACATAGGTCCATTTGTAAGGGTTTGATTTTTCATCTTCATATGCCATTTTAATGAATCATGGACGTTTTCACATATAAACTTTTGTGTTCATTTTCTTTCTTTTTACATTTTATTTGTTTAAAGGTGGCTATCCCTTACACACACCCACACTCACCAATGAAGGTACCCATCCATTCCAGATTCCATGGGTAACAATTCTGCTATGGCCTTCAGTGACTCTGAAGATCTGGTCTACCATGCCGAATACGAAGGTGATGAAGACTGTGAAGTGCCTGGAGAATTGGCTAGACTGCTACAACAGGAAGAAAGGGCTATTCTACCTCACGAGGAGTTGTTAGAGACAATCAACTTGGGAACAGAGGAAGACAGAAAAGAAGTTAGAGTGGGTGCCAACCTAGAGCCAAGTGTCAAGGAGCGCTTAATTCAGCTGTTGAATGAATATGTTGAGATCTTCGCCTAGTCATACGAAGACATGCCGAGACTTGATACAGATATTGTGGTACACCGTCTCCCTACAAGAGAAGACTATCCACCAATTAAATAGAAAGTTCGCCGCATGAGGCCCGACATGTCTGAAAAGATCAAAGCTGAAGTTATGAAGCAGTTCAATGATGGATTTCTCGCTGTTACTTCCTATCCACAATGGGTTGCTAACATTGTGCCCGTGCCTAAGAAGGACGGAAAAGTCCGAATGTGCATGGATTACAGAGACTTAAACAGGGCCATCCATAAAGATGACTTTCCACTACCGCACATTGACATCTTGGTTGACAATACAGCTCGGCATAAGGTATTTTCTTTCATGGACGAATTTTTAGGGTACAACCAGATCAAAATGGCCCCTGAAGACATGGAGAAAACTACTTTTTTATACAATGGGGTACGTTCTGTTATAAGGTGATGCCATTCGGACTGAAGAATGTCGGGGCAACCTATCAACGCGACATGGTGGCTTTGTTTCATGATATGATACATCATGAGATAGAGGTTTACGTGGACGACATGATAGCCCGTTCACAAACTGAAGAAGAACACCTCGACCATCTGCAAAAGCTATTTGTCAGGTTGAAAGAGTACAAGCTCAAACCGAACCCTAACAACTGCACTTTCGGAGTCAGGTCCGGTAAACTCTTGGGTTTCATTGTCAGTAACAAAGGCATCAAGGTTGATACTGCCAAAGTCAAAGCTATACAAGAAATGCCTGCCCCTCGCACTGAGAAGGAGGTCAGAGGTTTCTTGGGACGCCTAAACTACATTGCAAGGTTCATTTCTCACCTAACATCTACCTGTGAACTAATCTTCATGCTGTTGAAGAGAGATCAGGTGGTTAAATGGAATGATGACTGTCAAGTTTCTTTCGATAAAATCAAGGAGTATTTGCTGAAACCTCCTATCTTGATGCCACCCATCGAAGGAAAGCCGCTAATCATGTATCTGACCGTGCTAGAGAATTCAATGGGGTGCGTATTGGGCCAACATGATGAGTCTGGACGAAAAGAGCATGCAATTTATTATCTTAGCAAAACGTTTACTGACTGTGAGACCCGATACTCACTACTCGAGAAAACTTATTGTGCTTTGGTATAGGCTTCTCGCCGGCTAAGGCAGTATATGTTGACTCATACCACTTTGCTGATATCTAAGATGGATCCGATCAACTACATATTTGAGAATCGTGCTTTATCCGGAAGAATCGCTAGATGGTAGATGATCCTCACGGAGTATGATATACAGTTCACGACCCAAAAAGCTATAAAGGGGAGTGTGCTAGCCGATCATCTGGCCCATCAAGCTGTCAAAGATTACCAATCCATGAGGTTCGACTTCCCCGACAAGGATATCATGACATTGGACAACATTGAAGGGAACAGACCGTATGACGGACCTGAACAAGGATCCCGATGGACCCTGTACTTTGATGGTGCCTCCAATGCACTTGGCAATAGTAACGGTGTTGTACTTATCTCTCCAGAAGGTTGCCATACACCTTTCATTGCCAGACTCTGCTTCAGCTGCACCAACAACATGGCCAAGTATGAAGCTTGTATCTCTGGTCTCAAGGCCGCTATTGACTTGGGAATCAAATCATTGATTGTATTTGGGGACTCCGCTTTGGTCATCAGTCAGATCAAAGGAGAGTGGGATACTAAACATCCAAACCTCATCCCTTACAAAGAACATGTCCTGACATTGTTACCACATTTCGAGCAGATTACCTTCGAGCACTTCCCGTGAGAAGAGAATCAGCTAGCAGATGCGCTAGCTACAATGTCATCCATGTTTAAACTTAATTGGGATAATGAGGCTCCTCAAATCACCATTGAACGGATGGACGAACCTGCACATTGTCACGAGATTAATACCGAAGAAGTAGTGGACCGACCCTGGTTTCATGACGTTAAAAGGTATCTCGAAGCACAAGAATATCCTGAAGGAGCTTCAGTCAACGACAAAAAGTTCTTAAGTAGGTTCTCAGCTAAGTTCTTCCTGAGCAATGGTATCTTATACAAGCGCAATCATGATTGCATTCTACTCCGTTGTGTGGATAAGGTTGAAGCTGAGCAAATCATGGCTGAACTACACAATGGTACCTTTGGCACTCACTCTAGGGGACATACAATGGCTAAGAAGATTCTACGGGCAGGCTATTACTGGTCTACCATGGAAGCTGACTACCATCAACATTCCCGTACTTGTCACAAATGTCAAATCTATGCGGACAAGGTACATATACCTCCAGTTACTCTCAATGTCTTAACAGCTCCTTGGCCATTCGCTATATGGGGAATCGACATGATTGGAGAGATCAATCCTACAATATCCAATGGACACCGCTTCATCCTGGTGGCCATTGATTACTTCACGAAATGGGTCGAAGCTGCTTCCTTCGCATCCAGCACAAAGAATGTTGTTTCCCGCTTCATCAAGCAGAACCTCATTTGCCGGTATGGTATCCCCAAAAGGATCATCACTGACAACGGTACAAACCTGAACAAAACTATGATCACTGCCTTGTGCGAGCAGTTCCGTATTCAACATCACAATTCATCTCCCTATCGGCCAAAGATGAACGGTGTTGTCGAAGCTGCGATCAAAAATATCAAGAAGATCATACAAAAGATGACAGTCACCTATAAGGAATGGCATGAGATGTTACCATTTTCTCTGCACGGGTACCGTACCACGGCAGGTACATCAACTGGGGCAACACCCTATTCTTTGGTATACGGCATGGAAGTTGTTTTACCTATCGAGGTTCAGATTCCCTCCTTGAGAATCATGAAGGATGCTGGTTTGAGTGAAGACGATTGGATTCAGACCCGGCCTGATCAACTTAACTTGATTGATGAGAAGCGACTTACTGCTGTTTGCCATGGTCAGGCGTATCAGAAATGAATGATCAAGGCTTTCAACAAGAAATTCAGGCGCCAGGTGTATCAAGTCGGGGACCTTGTAATCAAGCGAATAGACTCCTACCTAAGAAGGACCATTTGTGATCAAAAACATCTTTTCTGGTGGGGCAATGATCTTGACCACCATGGACGGTGACGACCTGCCGCACCCTGTGAATGCAGACATAGTCAAAAAATACTACGCATAAACGACCGACAAGTTGAAAACCCGAAAGGGCGACTTGGGAAAAAATGGGCATCCCAGTGAATCGAAAACCCGAAAGGGCGGTTCAGGAAAAAATTAGGGATAAATAAAAAAATCTGTACACCCGGCAAGTCGAAAACCCGAAAGGGAGACTTGGGCAAAAAAAGGGTTTCCCGGTGGACTAAAAACCCGAAAGGGCGGTCCAGGCAAAAGTTAGGGAATTAAAGCGTATGACTATGTCTCTTCGGATCACTTTAAGGACAATCTCTTCACAGACAAGCTCCGGGCTTCTGATCAATTCAATCATATTCGGACGAAGCAACGAATGGACAAGATATCCAGAGTTACGAAGGCTATAACAGAATGGGAACCCCATGGAATTCTTACACATAGCCACCTTTCTTTGTATAAACTTTTCTCATTTTTATGACAACATTCTCTTACTAGGATGTCTGTCTCCTTTGTACAAAATACTTACACAAAGTTAATACAAAGATACTTCAAAGTGCAGAAAACTATTTGCCTTTTCTTATTTTTTACACCTGTGTTTTATTTGAAAACGTCCAATGGTTTATTAAATGAGCATATGCATTTGAATATAATCACTGTTTACAAATAAACGAAATGTGAAAGAATAATTACTGACAGGTTGAAAGGATAGGAAAATGTCTTTAGGATATTCCAAGAGAAATCCCCTGCAATACAGCATCTAGATCCCCAGTGGAGCTAAAACCTTGAAATACATATCCCTAGCAAAATTAAATTTCAAAATCCTCGCCAGAGTCAAAACTTCAAACTCCCAATCCCCGGCGGAGTTATATTTCAAACCTTTAATCCACCATCAGAGTTAAACTCCCAATCCTCAGCGGAGCAAAAATTTGAACTACAGACCCTCAAAGGAGATGAAACCTTCTTCCCCAACGGAGTCAAGTTTCCAACTATAAATCCACAGCGGAGAAAAACCTTTGAACTGCAGACCCTCAGCGGAGATGAAACCTTCTTCCCCAACAGAGTCAAATTTACAACTATCAATCTGTAGCGGAAACCATTCAGTTTTCCCCAGATTCCCTAGCAAGTTGTCTTGAAGTCTGAGAATCAACCAGATAACAGTTATCTTTTGTCTTATCCCCAAACTAGGATAATTCCCCAATAGATTGGCATACAACCCAAACTCTTGAACTTTTTCCAAACAGGAATAAGCTTTTTCCCCAGAGAGTCTTGAACTTACTTTCCAATAGGATAACTTACTCTCTAGCAGTATAGCTACTCCCCACAGAGTTTTTACTCCCCCAACAGAATGAAGATTCTTATTATTAATTACCCAATTTGAAGTCCCCAAGGAATCAAGTTCCCCTAGCAGATTGAAGATTCTCATTCTTGATTCCCCAGTGAAGTTGCCAGAGCCTTCATTACTCCCAGCATGAATTTGTCGGAATTCTTAATCCCTACAGATCGAAGATTCTCATTCTCACTTCTCCAGTGAAGCCCCCAAGGTTTCAATTTCCCCAAGAGATCGAAGTTTCTCATTCTTAGTTACTCGCAGAAGCCATCAGAGTCTTCCTTATTCTCCAGCAGATCAAGGTTTTTCTTTTGTCTGATCCCCAATAGAGATCGTCAGAGTTTTCCTTGTTCCCCAGCCGAGCAAGGATTCCCATTGTGTAATCTCCAGCCATAGTCATCAAAGTTCTCTGGATTCCCCAAGCAGGTTTCTCAAGCAGACTTGAAGGATCCCTATATCTCCAAGAAAGTCATAAAGGATTCTCACATCCCCACAGAAGTTGTCAAAGTTCTTGTTAATCCCCACAAGTCGCCAAGGATTTTCTATCCCCAACAGTTGTCCAAGGATTTCTCATCCTCAGCAGTCAAGGATTTTCAATCTCCAACAGTGGTCAAGGATTTATTTTCCCCGGCAGTAGTCAAAGATTTTATTATCTCCAGCTATCAAGGATTTATTTCTTCAACAAGACAGCAAATCAGCTTACATGCGCATACATTACATTCATATACCATGAACGTTGATTTGCATCATACATTTCATGCAACATAACTTTGTGTTTCAGCTAACATTTTACCCTTTTCAGGATAAGATTAAAAGCTATCTTTAACAAATATTCAAAGATTTCAGATACAGTACAAATACACTCTAGACACGGAAGTCATTCTGCTACTCATTCAAATCTTTTATTCAGATACAATATGGATACACCCCAGACACGAAGGTCATTCTATTACTCATTCAGAATTTCAAGTCAAGATACAACCCAGATACGCTCCAGACACGGAAGTCATTCTGTCACTTTTTTAGATCCCAGTTACAGTTCAGATACACTCCAGAAACGGAAGTCATTCTGCTACTCATACAGATCTCAACTTCAGATACAGCCCAGATACGCTCCATACACGGTATCCATTCTGTCACTCATTCAGACCTTTCCCCAGCCCAGAGATGCTCCATACACGAACGTCATTCTGTCGTTTATTCAGATTTTAGATTTGGATACAATAAAGATACACTCCAGACACGGAAGTCATTCTATTATTCATTCAAGAATGAAATACAGCTACAGCTCGGATACGCTCCAGACATAGACGCCATTCCATTGCTCATATAAATCCAATCTCCAGATACAACTCAAATATGTTCCAGATACGGATACCATTCTAATGTTCATTCTCCTGATTTTCAACAAACATCCTTGGTTGGCATCTTTAAGCCCATCTCCAACAAGATCCAATCATCTCCGAATGGCATCTTTAAGCCCATTCCGTCAATTACATTTTGACGAGTGCAAATTTACGAGCACTCTTGTGTCCAATCATCTTTTACCTTCGAGTCACGAACGACAAACTCGCCAATATAACTCTTCAGGTTCAAGAATATTGAACAGGGGCAGCTGTTGTATCCCGAAATTTTCCCTCTCATTTTATCAATATTTCCCCTCACAGGACTCTTTGGAATCCAGACAGAATTAGGGTTTGCTCTACTCAAGACCTCTCCTTGCACTGTTGACCTGAAATTAGGGTTTGAGTTTGCACAGGGATTTTTGGACTTCCAATGCCCCATGTGACTTTCATACTTCATTCTGGACTTATAAGATTGCCCATACCAAGTTTCAAGCTTCGAATCAAATTTTTGCTCAGTCAATTAGATAGTTGACCTAGAAATCAACTGTATTGGGGAAAAAGTCAATTGTGGCCAATTTACAATCAAACTCATAATTTTTTATCCACATAAACATTATAGACTCATATGAACCATTTGATCGAGTTTGGACCACAACTCCTCAAGAAATTTGATCAGATCATCAAAAGGGCAAAAAGGTCATTTTTAGGGTTTTGACTACAGAAGGGCATTTTCTGATTTTTGACCTAGCCAATGGCAAATTGGGTTCAAGCATGGATTAAAGGACTCAATGGCATCATCTTGACCTAATCACAAGGTTCAAAAGATCTCAAAAGCATTGGATTGACAAATGAATTTTCCAGTCAACTGATCAAAAATCAACTGTACACTGAAAAGTCAAACATTGACTTTTTGGTCAAAATCAAGTGCCAAGGGTCATTTTTCATCAAGATGTGTCAAAACATGAAACTTGTTCACCAATAAACCTAATTTTAAAAATTAGGGTTTAAAATGGAAAATTTTCATTTAGAAATTTTCTAAGTTATGAAAATTTCTTATTTTTCCCCAACTTTTCCCTACTTTTTCACCATGATGAAATTTGATTCAAACAAAACTTCCAACGTGAAAGTTGTAGTCCTCCACAAAATCTACAACTTTTATTGACAAAGTTTTCACAAAAGATGCTTGGATCTCAAGTTATGATTTTGTGAACAAGGGTCAATGAAACTTTTAACTTAGTGAAATTTTGCCCTAGTTTAGGCAGGATTTTGACCTATCTTCATGGCAATTTTTTACATAGTTCCAAGTGGAATATAAAAATGAATTTCAAAGATGTATTGTATATCATGTTACAAGCTTTCCAAAATGTCCAAGAACTCTCCAAGATCATTCATGGTTAGGGAGAATCGAAAGTTTGAAATTGGGAAATTATCACTTTTGGCCAAGGCATTTTGCATATTGATACAACTTGCAATTCTGTCCAAGCCATGCTTGTACTTGGTTTACAGGTCCTTAAACCTCTCCACACTCATAAATTAAATGCAAGCACATTGGATTAAGGCTTTATTCTAAGATTTAGAGTATTGTACAAAGAATTAATCCATTTTTGGCAAAAAGGTAGCATTGCCACTTTGATAAAGCATGCTTTATGTCAAATTGTATTTCTTGAGCCATGGACCAAAGTTCTTGCAGCAAACAACATCCAAAAACTTAGGGAAAGGTATACCAACTATGTGCAACTAGAGTACAAGCCTGTACAGGCCTTAGCATTGTCAACTCCACCTTTTACTTCAAAAACAAGAAAGCTTGCAAAAGTGAGATAACTTTGTAATCTGATATAACCAAGTCTTGGTAACATTTCAAACAGGTTTTACACATTACACTAAGCCAGAAACACGAGCTCACCACCTCTCAAACACCCTTGTACACCAAAAACCCCATTTTCTGCCAAAACAGGGCAGGTTCTGCAAATCATAAGCCAAAACCAAATCCACTCGTGCGTTTTGCTTGAAACCAGTTCCAACACACTCCATACAAAATACCTAAACTATCCCAACCATTCCCAAGCCACTGTAACTCCATTTACACACTTCACCATTTTCAAATTCTGAGTTTGCAGGTTGAGTTCCACAAGAAGATTCAGGCAAGTTCAAAGCAAGCTAAGTATTGGGAATGCTCAAAGGAACTTCAAGCAAGCTCACAAGTATCTCATGCCTCACTCACAAACCCTACATTTCCATACTCGAGCTTGACTGAAACAGGTATTTCTCAAACTTCTATCTCCTTATTTAGGAATCATTAGGCTTAGGTTTATGAAGCAAAAGTGTAGTCCTCATTGTCCTTGAGTTGTACATATGCATAGAATTTATTTATGTTAACCGAGCTAGGAGTATTTGATAGTTGAACTTTCTGAAAAAACTAGGTCAAGATTTAGGGCCAATGAAATTCTCTCTGGTCTTTGAGAGTTAGATTAAGTTTTTTACATGGTTAGAATCGTGTGATCAAGAGCTATAACTTTCATGTTGCAAGTTTTTGTTTTTAAGCACAAATGCAGCAGATACAAGATTTGAACCATGGCGCGCGTTTTCTGATTCTCAAGGACAGGGATGAAGTGAGTTAGGCTGGGCCTGGCTTACTTCTGCTTTTTGCACCACCTTCATTTCTTTTTGCACCCCCTGGCCCATTTCTCTTATTGTTTATATTTTTCTCATTTATTTCATATTTTCTGACTTTTATTATTTTTTCTAAATATAAAAAATCACCAAAAACATTTTCTTAATTTTTACATTTTTATTTTTATTATTTTTATTATTTTTTGGGCATAAAAATAGTTTACTAATAATATATACTTTATTTTCCTTAAATGAATTGCAAATACTTTTAAAATACTTACATATTTTATTTTATTATATTATACACTTAAAAATAATATTGTCATACATATTTTATTTTTTAACATATTTGTATATATTTTATTTTATTTTCTTGTACATAAAAAATGAATAAATAAATATTTAGAATATATATTTTCTTAAAACAAGATTAGGGTTTCTTCACCCTTTCCAAAAATAATCATATTATTTTCCTTTTTTATGACATTAAATAATTTATTTTACATACATAAAATAAATACAAAAACATTTTTGCATATTTATATTTAATTGCACATTTAAATATTTGTCAATTTATCATTTGTACAATGAATTCAATTTGGTCGTAATAGTTAAATTAGGGTTTTATTTTTTGTACAAATATCCCCCTATTCAAACTTGTATCCCCCTCCCCATTCCAATGTTGTAATAGTCTTAGATTTACTTTTACGCATTTTATCGCTTTAATATGCCATGATAGTAAGATTAGGGTTTATAGGATAACCAAAAATCAAATAAATAGCATGACTAATACAAGACAAAAATGCATGAAAATGACAACACAATACACATAAGCACCCCTAGGGTTTCATCCATTTGTTGCCTTAAAAATGGCCATGGTATGCATGCTAGGTGTCTTGGCAAAATCAATTAAAAAACAAAAGATCATAGTCCCTCGATGACACTATCTTGGCTGCCTATACAAAAATGATCTAGACCCTCAAAAAATTTGCTAAAGATACTTGGCACAATTGCTATCATGGCCATATGATTACCCACGCCTGTCCCGTTTAACATCCAAACACAAGGTTGTTTACCAAATACAATGGTAAAACAACAATGTCAAAGGGTTAAAAATGTGTAGGAAAGATCTTTGAGTTAGGGTAGACAACTCCTAGTTACTTGATCAAACTTACAAACATCCTTGCTAATTTCAAAAACACACTATCACACAATTTCAAAACATTTCCCAACAAACTTTCAAACATTGAAACATTTTTCAAAAGATAAACACCTCTGTATATATTCAAACAAGAATCATTACAAAGGTTGCCTAGACAAAGGCCTCTTTTCAAAATACTTTCAAAACCACACACAAAAGCACCATTTCAAACAATTGAAAAAAAGCAATTGATCTAAAACAAGTAACTAAGAGCCCATGGAAAACCATGGATGAAAAGGGTGCTAGCACCTTCCCTTTTCATAATCTACCCCCCGAACCCAAAAACAATCTCAAAGGTCTTTCCTGTGCTTTTTGACCTTTCCTTTGGATAAAATAAAAAAGTCGGTGGCGACTCTTGCTAAACCGAAACATTTGCGAACACAAACGCAAAATCTCAAGTCAGTTCTCCCACCGCATCACACCTATTATTCTATTATTCCTTATTGGGATTAAAATCAACACACCCCCTTATTACTTCTATTCTCCCAAAATAAGCCCACATTAAATAATATTACACTCTTAATATTTTTTCTCCACTTAATAAAATAAATCCAAATTATAACACATCTTCATAAATATTCCAAAAATAATTTAATTAAATAATTAATTAAATTACGGGCG
Organism: Vicia faba; assembly: GCA_948472305.1. NCBI lineage: Eukaryota > Viridiplantae > Streptophyta > Magnoliopsida > Fabales > Fabaceae > Vicia > Vicia faba. Next base: position 15,863,625 of record OX451736.1, on the reverse strand, counting down.
TTACAACTCTCCCCCACTTAGAATATTTCCGTCCTCGAAAATTTACCCCAATCAAACAATTCAGGATAGAAGTCTCGCATCTTGCTCTCCAACTCCCAAGTCACGCTTTCACTGGAAGCTCCTAGCCAAACCATTTTAATTAAGGCAATCTCTTTTCCCCTCAGAGTCTTCATTTCACGATCCGCGATCCGTACAAGAATCGTCTCCACCTTAAGATTATCCCGTACTTGCACACCGTCCATATGAATCACATGAGATGGTTCTGAAATATACTTCTGAATTTGCGACACGTGAAACACATCATGCAAATTCGAAAGATTAGGCGGTAAAGCCACTCTATAAGCAACATTTCACACTCTCTCTGAAATCTGATACGGTCCAATAAAACAAGAAGTGAGCTTCTTAGACTTCAATGCTCGCCCAACACCAGTCACAGGTGTAACTCTCAAAAACACATGATCACCAGCTTGGAATTCTAAATCCTTCCTTCGCTTGTCATGATAACTCTTCTGTCTACATTGGGCAGCTTTCATCTTCTCTCGAATCAACTTCACCTTCTCGGTAGTCTCACGAACAAGTTCAGGTCCAAGTACTACACTTTCTCCAGATTCATGCCAACATAACGGAGTTCTACATCTTCGACCATACAATGCTTCAAAAGGTTCCATTCTACTACTAGAATGGTAACTGTTATTATACGTCAACTCTATCAACGGAAGATAAGTATCCCACGAACCTCCCTACTCAAGAACACATGCCCTCAGCAAATCTTCCAACAATTGAATAGTTCGTTCAGTCTGACCATCTGTCTGAGAATGATACGCTGAACTCGACCTCAACTTAGAACCTAACGCTTTTTGCAAACTCTTCCAAAAATCAGAAGTAAATCTTGGATCTCTATCTAACACAATGCACAATGGAACACCATGCAACTTCACAATCACACTAATATAAATCTCAGCCAACTTCGACACTGGAAAACTGATGTTAATAGGAATAAAATAAGCTGACTTCATAAGCCTATCAACAATCACCCAAATCGAATCATGTCCTCTTAAAGTATTAGGAAACTCTGTCACAAAGTCATTGAAATGCTATCCCATTTCCATTCTGGAACTTCCAACGGTTGCATCAATCATGCAGGCTTATGATGTTCAACTTTCAACTTCTGACAAGTCAAACATGCATACACAAACCGAGCCACATCACTCTTCATCCCAGGCCACCAAAATACACCTTTCAAATCTTGATACATCTTTGTAGCTCCTGGATGAATACTTAACTTACTTCTATGACTCTCTTTAAGTATCACTTTCTTCATCTCAGCATCATCAGGAATACAAATCCGGTTACGAAACCTCAGTACACCTTGCGCATCCATCTTAAAATCATTATTGTCAGACTGATCAATCCCAACCATCAAATCTACCAGTTTCACATCCAACTTCTGAGCTTCTCTGATACTGTCTAAAAATTCATTATTAATCTTCAACATAACACTCTGCGGAGTAACCTCGCAAACTATGCTCATATCTCTGAACTGGTATATCAATTCCAACTCTTTAATCATCATCGCTGACATATGTAAAGTCTTTCGACTCAACGCATCAGCTACCACATTCGCTTTTCCTGGATGATAATTCAAACCGAAATCATAATCCTTTAGAAATTCTAACCATCTTCGCTGCCTCATATTCAACTCCTTCTGATCAAACAAATACTTCAACCTCTTATGGTCACTAAACACTTCAAATCTAGAACCATAAAGATAATGCCTCTAAATCTTCAACACAAAAACAACTGCAGCAAGCTCTAAATCATGTGTAGGATAGTTCTTCTCATGAGTCCTCAACTGCCTCGACGCATAAGCAACTACCTTACCATTATGCATAAGTGCACCTTCTAAACCCATCTTAGAAGCATCACAATAAACTACAAAAGGATCTCCTGGATTAGGCAACGTCAAAATCGGAGCCGACGTCAACCTCTTCTTCAATTCTGTAAAACTTTCTTCGCACTGAACATCCCATACAAACGTTCTACCTTTACAAGTCAACTTAGTCAATGGAAGTGACAACATAGAAAACCCTTCGATAAAACTTATATAATAACCAGCTAATCCCAAAAAGCTTCTGATCTCAGTAGCTGACTTTGGAGTTTCCCATTGCAACACAGCATCAACCTTTGATGGATCTACAGCAATGCCACTACCAGAAATCATATGACCAAGAAAACTAACCTCTTTTAACAAAAATTCACACTTGGACAACTTTGTATACAACTTCTTCTCTTTCAAAACTTGCAATACTACCCTTAAGTGTTCAGCATGCTCTTCTTCTTCCTTAGAGTAAATCAAAACATCATCAACGAACACCACTACGAACCGATCCAAATAAGTATGAAAGATACGATTCATATATTCCATGAATACTTCCGGCGCATTAGTAACACCGAAAGGCATCACTGGATACTTATAATGTCTATAACGTGTTCTGAAAGCCATCTTCTGAATATCTTCATCCTTCACTTTAATATGATGGTAACCCGACCTCAGATCAATCTTACTAAACACACGAGCATCCACTAATTGGTCCATCAAGTCATCTATTCTTGGAAGCAGATACTTGTTCTTAATCGTCACCTTGTTCAAATGTCTATAATCAACACAAAGCCTCATACTTCCATCTTTCTTATTTACTAACAGCACTGGAGCACCCCACGGTGATACACTTGGTCTTACAACATAAACAATGATTAGAACTCAAAATAACAATACTCGACTATTAGACAACTAAGACTCGACGACAAGGTCGGACCAACCTTTTTCTCTGATACCAACTTTGTAACACCCCAATTCTACCCCAATCAATTATGCAAAATAAATCAGAGTTATAAAATTTCAATGGTACAAATGAATCGGGACATCACAAATTCTTCTAACAAATTCATTGCATTCATCGTGGATATATAACACTTGTTCAAACATCAGATGAACCATCAACATAACATCTTTAAAATAAATCAACATCTACACAATGGAATTCTTAATAACATCTCTAGCAACAAAACAACAACTTCGAGACATCACATATTTAATAATAATCAAATTAGAGTTCAACAACTGAAAATCAACAATAAAAAACAACAAGCGTTCATCCCCCCCGAGTGTTACATATCAGAGCAATGACACCGACTCGAACTACCGAATGTATACAACCTTCACTCTCGATTACCTGCATGTTACCATCATAGGGGCAACATTCAAACAGAAGGGGTGAGATATCTAACAATATAATAAAGTGCATGATAATTAATATATTAAATTAGATCAACAACGTCACCACTTCTCATCTCATAATCAACAATAATCTCAGCAATAACATACATTCATCCACATCAAAATACACTTCTTTATGAAATCATATAATGTGACTCAATACTATGCAAATGCATGTGGTACCATTGGAGCAGAACTCCCATCTCAAAAATTTGCCAATTAGTAGAGGCATCAACAAGGCATAGCCTTCATCTCAAAATTTGCCAATCCAGGCCATCGCAACGAGCATAAGCTCCATCTTAAAAATTCAATGTATGCGACACAACCATGAATGTGATAACAACACCCAAGTTAACAACATCTCAAGTCATATCAAAACATGTCAAATTAACATCTCAAATACATCTCAAATTAACATCTCAAAAACATCTCAAATAATCAACATCTCAGATCATCAAAATAATTCATAAAACATCATTTGTTTATTATAAATCATCAGCATAATATTATTAATAACTTCTCACTAACAACTCAGCAGTATTTAATTTCCACAATAAACCAACACTATCATTCTGTAACTCTAACGTCAAGACCGTCACTTTCCTACTGCTATAGCTCAAACAACAGCTTCTAAGCATCTAACGTTCATCGCTCTGCATAAAACAACGCAAGGGCCAACCAACTTCTGACCATGCAACCTCTAACTAACGTTATTTCTAAATACACAACTTCTAATGATGCAACCTCTGGGCGACACGATCTTCTGACTACTATAACTTTTGACTAATGCAACCTCTGATCAGATGCAACTTCTGATCATCACAGCTTCTGACTAAACACATCTTCTGACCAGGTACAACTTCTGATCATCATATCTTCTGACTAACCCCATCTTCTGACCAGATACAACTTTTGATCATCACGTCTTCTGATTAATGCAACTTCTACTATCAGAACCTCTATTCTTTAATAGTGTAACATAACTTCTAACTAACATACGTGTAACATCTGAACTTCTATCTTGTACTAATCTGACGCAACTCTTATCAATATACTTCTAAATGTCAGAACTACTACTTTTTATTCCATCCTACTATTTTGATTCTTTGCCTTCTACCAACCTAATTAGGAACAGTACGCCTAACACCATCCCTAATTGACTCATTGTCCTAGACAACAACTTCAAATATCCTCCACGTACGGTTTTGCGTTTTTCACCACTAACGTTCTGCGTTTTCATCACTGTAGTATTCTATGTTTTCTTCCTCGCATCTTACTATGGGTTTCATAACTAACGCCTTAGAACTTAATCTAATCATAATAATTCATCACCCATAATAACCCTATAAATCTTACAGCATTTTAACAACATCAAGACATCAATATTCATCAAAATTCATCAATACTCATCATACATCAATCATATATTCTCAATTCAAAAACAAGACAACACTCACCTCTAACCCCACATATAAATCATCATAAACCCAATTATAGAGTTAGAACCCCACCCTTACCTTGGATTGAAGGTCGCTCTACAATTTCTGGTTGGATTCACGTTCTTGCCGTTTTCCACTTTCTCTAGCAGCTTGCACGTTCTCTTCCAAATCCTTATTCTTTTACTGCTTCTTTCTTTCTATTCCTTCTAACAAACAATAAAATAACCATATTATTCTGTTATTCCTTATTGGGCTTAAAATCAACACACCCTCTTATTACTTATATTCTCCCAAAATAAGGCCACATTAAATAATATTACACTCCTAATATTATTTCTCCACTTAATAAAATAAATCCAAATTATAACACATCTTCATAAATATTCCAAAAATAATTTAATTAAATAATTAATTAAATTACGGGCGTTACATTGATTGCAAGTTGTGAATTTCTAAGCTCAAGTCAGCAAAAATGCTGTTTATGGTTCGCACCGTCTCAAATTCACTGAAACACTCGATTTCTCCATAATTCAGAGTGTGTTGACACACATGAGAACTCGACATGATGATGGATCGATTGATTATCAATTTGATAGCTTGTGAAAAATGATGAACACATTTAAACCTTGAAAAACAAGAGTTTTACCTTATTATACTACCTGGCAGAACAATCTTTTTCTGTAGCTTCCGAAAAGAAATATCTTGATCCCATGACCATTTACAGATTAATGATGCATGCAATGCTAAAGGACCTAATGAGAATTATGTACACAAAGGATGTGATATGCATAAGCCAGATGGTCTTTATAAAGGGGTAGGATAAATTTGGGGTATGACAAGTTACAACGAGTTAATAGAGGTATTGTAATCCTACAAGTATGAGGTTATATGGTTTGGAAGTAGATATGGGAAGGTTGACATTGCTACCATAGGAGATGTACAAAATGGGAATCAGAGGAGTAAGGCAAATTCTTCCTCCAGAAATATTCGACTTCAAATGTTCTGAACCCGAAGCATGTGACCAAGATTATGTTCAAGTTGACCTAACCAAGACTAATGAAGTCACTAGTGACCTGATCACGAGATTTATCCAACCTTGAGAAGTAGTCATCAACTTATGTGTATACGATTCAAGTGCGTGTTATATTGGATGAATGTAGTTTTCGCTATAGTGTGATAGAGTAATGGAGCTAATTGGATTTATGGACATATTGTAAACTAGAGGATTTTGATTAGTATGCGACCACTTAAAATTATAGTAGAGCAACGAACAAAGAAGAAGAAGAAGAAGAAGAAAAGCCTATAGTAGATGTGAATGGAATACTTTCAAGATTTTGTTTTTAGAGTGGAGGTATCTTCTAAAGATAAACTTGTCAAGACAATGTTACATTCATCTCAGTCTCTTAAGGATCCACCATAATCTAGAGAACGATTGTTGATGGGTGTTTGTAGTATTTTCAACAAAAGTATTTATATTATTGTTTTCCTCAGGGATTGGTGTGATATTATTGTCGTTCTATGTTTAAGTGTCTTTAAGTGTTTGAATCATAAACAAAATTTTAATGTTTGCTTTTAGTAACCAAAGATTAAGTTTCATGCACTAGATAAAGATTTAGATAATAGAGAGATTGTCGTTTGAAAATGTTTGTATTGATAAAAATGATGTAAATATTAGTTTTCATCAACCTATTCCATATTTATTCGATTAACCTTGCATATGAACTAATCAATGATCCATACATTCACACATCCTCTCAATATTTCTCATGTCTAAGCAATATTGTGAGTGTTATCATGTTAATCATTAAATGATCTCTCAACCTAACTATTAACATGATAACATTTAAAGCTTGATACAAGTGAATACTAACTCACAAGTCTATGTCTAGAGCTTGTTTATTAGTAGATGAATACCTTAGGTCAAGCTTGGAACTTACTTCTCAATAATGAACCAAACCATAAAAATAACAATGATACAAAGATATTCAACATGTATTAATCTTCAACCAAGTTCATATACAAAATTATTAAAAGAAATACATTAATTATAGGTTGACTACTTCTAACCTTGACACAAAAAGTGTTTAGCTACTCATGGTCATGATACCTTGCTTAATAAATAAATAATGGATGTTGATTAACATAAATCTTCAATCTCCTTGATTCAAGATGCAAGAGTGTTCTTGTTTTTCTCCTCTCAAGATATAAGAACAAAAAGTGTTTTTCTATGTTGTAATGTTATGATCCATAGGACAAAAGGTTTCTACCTTTTCTATCAGATTTCCTTCCCTCCACAAGAAAAAAGTTGGTGGAAAGTTTCCATAAAAGGTGGCAAAAGGTAGCCAAAAGTATGGACTATCTGTGCTCCATCGTTGGGCGACCATAAAGCATCGCTAGGAGATTCTGGCAAGAAGCCACACGTGACTATCTAGGCGTATTAAAACCTCAAAAGAGCATCTTTCATCGCCCGATGACAAGAATGCTTCGTCGGACGATCCTCCTTTCGCCAGGCGACCTAGAAGCAAAGTAATACAGAACTGAACCATCTTTTTTTTCACCACTTTCGGCGGGCGACGCATCCTGTCGCCTGGCGATCCTTTGCAGAATCATCCATTTTCTTCTTTTTGCTAAGAAAGCCTAAATTCACCCTTTGGCCATCTTTTCTGCACATTTTTTTTTGAAATACTAACAAACAAATTAAACACTCACAATTGTTTGTACTCAAGCAAAATGACTTAAAATAAGTATTTAATCCTAATCAAGAGTAAAATAAAAGGTTCAAAAGTGTCAATAATTGATATGAATTTTATGCAAAAGTTGACACTTAACAACTCTCCCCAACTAGAATTTTTTATTATCCTCAAATCAAAGGTAAATACTAAGATAACAAGATGAATCTAGAGAACAACATCAATGCAGATGGTTCAAACTCACAAGATGCAGCCACAACACAAATTAACTATTTTCAGAATCAAGCATGATAATGAAATAAGTTCTAAACACAAATATCTAGCTATGAATAAATTAGTAATAATATGTTCATACTTGAATCAAATACTCTCCATCAATTGAATATGGCTTATGTACCTAAGGCAAGGGACAAATCACACTCAATAGTAATTATGCTAACATCCAGAATAATTCATGCATTCATCAAATAAATCAAAAATAATATCAAGGAAACCTAGATCATAAAAGGACTTTTCTTGGCTGTAACTTGGCTAAGGTTAAAAACAAGGGATTATATATGCACGACCATTGAAACAAAAATGAGTAAAGATAATGAAAAGCATTTCACATATTCATAGCATTCATTTTTGCTTCATCCTTCTTTCTACTTCGAATTTTGCTTTCTCTTACTCATAATGCACCCTTCTCTTTCTCTTTTTTTTCTTTGATACATTTATTTATATATTATTTTTTAGAACAATTCTTAAGCGATGCATTGTACCACCAATTCTTTTTCTATAATATCCAACCTTCCCAACTTTAAACATTTCTTTCTCAATTTTTCTATGAATTCTCTTCAAAAGGTTAATTTCAAAATTGGGTAAAGTATTTATAGACAAAAAGTTTTTTTTTGCATGAATCATCATTGACTTTCTTTGATCTTCTTTAAGCATCAACAGTTACTAAGTGGTATACTTAGAAATTCGTTAGCTTCATTCCAAAAAAATTATTTAAAGCTCAAAAGGGTTCACAAAGATTCACAAACTCACAAGGTTAGATGAAGCCCTTTTGGGAATGGTGGTAACTCTCATAAAACAGAAACAATGCCTTGATCACTTCTAAATTTCTAAGATATCTTCTCAACAATAAGATTTAACATGAATCATTCGAGCTAAAACAATAATTACTAAAACTTTAACAATTTTGTAAACAATGGAAAGTTTCTCACATTTGTGGTTATGTCCTAATGATTCAAGCATGCACACATATTTACATAACAACACATAACTATCTCTTTGCTTAAAGAAATATTTTTATGATTATGCTAACATTCTACAAAACAGTAAAATAATACCTTATTTATGTAATTCTTTGAGATTTTTATCATCACCACCCAAATCGCGAGATCGATTGAGTACCAAGGAATCAACTCGCTCCTTGAGCACTTCTTCAACCTTTGTTTTTTTCTCTTTTTTTTATACAAAAAATCTACTAAAGCATAATCTAATAACTTTAATCAAAATAATTTTTTTTCAAACAAAAAGGGGTACCTCTACCCACTCAAAAGGGAAATATCCAAAATTACAACCACAATATTCTTTTTTTCAAAACATAACTCAAAACAAACCCAAAGAGTTTCAATAGTTAAAAATTTAAACAACTAGCACAAAAACTTGAACACATAAAAACTGAAATTAAAAATCCTTCACTAGTTGCCAAAAATTCAAAATTCCATGTTTTCACCACCGTCATTATCATCATTGCCATCAACACCGTCATGCGTTGCTCCCTCTAAAAAGAAAGGGCGTCTGTTCTTGGGCCAAGCGCAGAATGCATTGTACTCAGCTTGGGAAGGGAAAGTGACCGGCTCCTGCGGGTTGGATTGATGAAGAAACAACTTTTCCATGGAATCATGAAGGAAGCTTCCTGATCTTCGATGCACTACTAACATGTCCCAGTTGTTATTACATGTTTCCTTCATTCTAGGATCCCAAGTAGAATAATCAAGACCCTTAGCTTCTTCTCGAGTACCCGAAGACTCACCCACATTCTTCTTATTTCTTTTCATGGCCAATTTACCCAAGCAATATCGGCCAAGATAATCATCATTTATCACCACCCGCACTTTTTCATTGATCTCCCCAGGCATTAAAATTACCTTTTCTAAACACATGCCAGTGATAAGACAAGGGAAAGGAAGAGGTACACGAGAGTTTACTTCTTTTGTCTTCATGCCTTCAACAAATTGTCGCATTTCTTTAGAGATAATGCCAACCATGTCCAACGCCTTGTCCTCTAAGATACACTGAACTAGCAAAGCGACATCAATTGGAATGGACGACCTATGAAGTTTAGGCTTGATGTTGTGAAGAACCAAAATAAGTAAATCCTGAGCTTCAGGTGTCATATTCTCCCGATTATACCAAAAAGGAATGCCCGCTGCATTTAACTCAACACTCCTCCCTTCAAGAAAGATAGTACTGGAAATAAAACCATGATCCCTCAACTTTCCCAGATCTTTGTTGAATTCATCAACCTAATGCCAACACATATGGAGAGGGTTTCCCAGAAAAATATTACTTGAGTTCCTATCAAAATGTAGAGCTTTTCCTTTTACCGTGGTCCGAAAAAGAAATTTCTCCCCCTCGGTCGGAAGAGCATTTGCATAAAATTCCCTCACCAAATCATAGTTGATTTTGTATACTGGATCTATGAGAACATCCCACTTTTTTCTAAGAAAAATTTGCATTGGTTTCCTGTAAGGACCATGAGTATCAATGGAAATCTTTTTCTCTGAAACAAATTTCCTTCCTACCAACATGTTAAATCTGTCTTCTGCATCTGCGCTTACAAATCTTCGCTTGTCAAAACTCCGCGGCTGGCTCGAACTATTTCCAACAGTCTCCCTCACGGGTTTCAAACAGAAAGCCTTTTTGGAGCCATCTTCAAGTCACAAAACCAACACAAAACAACATAGACAATCTTGTCAAAAATAAAATCAATACAATTTTTCAGAATTCATAAGAAAAATTTATGATGTTGATTCTGCCTTCCATCGTCGGGTGATGGGTTTGGTCTCCGGGAGATCCTGCGAAATTGGGCAAGAATCTACAGATTTCACAAAATAAGCATGCTGCTTCTGACTATCATCGCCGGGTGATGAGTCCTTTCGTCGGGTGATCCTGCAAATATTTTCAAAAACCAAATTTCAACAATTTTTCAGCATATTCATTATGAATCCTAATTGCTAATCCTTTCTAACCACATGCATCATTCTAAAAATCATTAATTCAAAAGTTCCTAACTTAATTTTTCGTAAGGTAAAACTTACCCCTTGCAATTCACAAAGAAAAGATAACAGGATGTTACCTTAGATTCTTGAGGTGAGGATGAAGGTATGACATGAGTGATTGGAGATGATTTTTTTCTTTGGGAATAAGGAGAATAGACAATGAGTGAAAGAGGTAATGAGTGGTAGAGGCAATGTTAGGTCAAAAGAAAGATGAAAAAGGGGTTTTAACCCGTGGGCCAAAATAGACCCAACATAATTAGTCAAGCAAAAAGCGTAGAAGAAATGTGATGCGTTCTCAGTTTCTCCTGGCAAATATTTCCATCGCCTGAAGATGCTAGGAAGAATTAAACACAAAATTCTGTTGTAGAATTTGTTCCAAAAATTTATTCTGCAGCAAGTTTAAAGAAAAATCACACAAAAATCAAAATACTTACAGTGTTACGGTGCCTCCTAACAAGCGCTTTGTTTAACATCGTTTTGAGCTCGATGGTCTACAGTGATTTCACAAATTACCGAGACGAGCCACATTTGTATCACATATTACCTCTCCTCCATGGTAAATTTTCAACCTTTAGCCATTTACAGTCCAAACTTCCTTTGAAACGGGATCCTCCAAAACAATTGCTTCATAATCTTTCTCGTCTTTTATCACAAACGGACCCGACCATTTGGACTTCAACTTTCCTGAAAAAAATTTCAACGGCGAATTAAAAAGGAGAACCATTTGGCCAACTTTGAAGTATTTGTGACGAATTTTCTTATCATGATAAATTTTGGCTTTTTCTTTATACAACTTTTTGAAGTGACACGCATCATTTCTCAATTCATCAAGGCCTTGCAATTGAATTTTTCTTTTTTCTCCAGAAAAATTAGAATCGATGTTTAAGAATTTTAATGCCCACAAAGCCTTGTGTTCATTTTCTACTGGAAGGTGGCAAGTTTTGCCATACACCATTTGAAACGGTGTCAAACCAATCGGAGCTTTATAAGCGGTACGATGCGTCCACAAAGCATCGTCAAGCTTAAGCGACCAATCCTTCTGTGAACTTGCCACGGTTTTTTTCCAAAATCCTCTTAACCTCTCTATTTGAAACTTCATCTTGACCATTAGCTTGTGAGTGGTACGGAGTCGCCACTTTGTGCTTTACACCATAGTTTTCCAAAACCTTTTCAAGAGGTGTATTACAAAAGTGTGATCCACCATCACTAATTAAAATTCGTGGAGTGCCAAAACGGGAAAAAATATTTTTCTTTAGAAATTTTTTGACCGGTTTCCGGTCCGCCCTAGGACAAGCCATCGCTTCAACCCATTTAGAGACATAACCTATCGCAACAAGGATAAATTCATTCGAAAATGATGGGGGAAAATGTCCTACAATATCTATTCCCCAAAAATTGAAAACCTTTATCTCCAACATATTATTCAAAGGCATTTCGTATCTTTTCCCAATTCCTCCACTCCTTTGGAATTTATCATATTTCTTAGCATGCAAGTGTGAATCTTTGAACAAAGACGACCAATAAAAGCCCGATTGAAGGACTTTTGTTGCCATATGAAAATCATTAAAATGACCTCCATACGGAGAATTGTGACAATTCCAAAGTATGCTTTTTGATTCCTCCAATGACACACATCTCCTTAACAAATTATCACTTCCAAGCCTAAAGAGGTAAGTGTAATCCCACACATAAAATTTAGCATCCGCCAAGAATTTCCATTTTGGTCCCAGTTAGATCTTCCGGTATCAATCGAGATACCTTGTGATTCGCAAAATCGGTATACCATGGTCTAACTTGTACCATAAAAAGTTTTTCGTCTGGAAATTCTTCTCTAACTTATCTTTCTTGGTTAGTAACTTCTACATTGACCAAACGGGATATGTGATCCACTACCAAATTCTCGGAACCTTTCTTGTCGCAAATTTAAAGTTCAAATTCTTGCAAAAAAAGTATCTAACAAATTAGTCTTTGCTTAGAATCCGATTTGATAAGAAAATATCGTATCGCTGCATGGTCGGTGTAGACTACAACCTTTGACTCAATGAGGTAAGATCTAAATTTTTCCAATGCATACACTATATCTAACAATTATTTTTCAGTTGTTGCATAGTTTATTTGTGCTTCATTAAGAACTTTACTAGAATAGTGTATGGAATGAAATTGTTTTCCTTTTCTTTGACCAAGAACCGCACCAATGGCATAATGACTAGCATCACACATTAATTCAAAATCCATTTTCCAATTTGGTGCAACAATTATAGGTGTGGTTGTCAAAGTTTGTTTCAAATTGTTAAAAGCTATCAAACAAGCATCATCGATAATAAAAGGCTTATCTTTGTTGAGCAAGTTGCTCAAAGTTCTTGCAATTTTGGAGAAGTCTTTGACAAATTTTCGATAAAAGCCCGGGGACCCAAGAAACTTCGGATTCCTTTCACGTTCAATGGTGGTGGTAATTTCTCGATCGCCTCCACTTTTCCCTTGTCAACTTAGAGCCCTTTGGATGAAACTTTGTGACCAAGAACAATGCCCTCAGTAACCATGAAATTAAATTTCTCCCAATTAAGCACCAAATTTGATTCCACACATCTCTTCAATAAGGTATCCAATTTTTTTAAACAAAGATCAAAGGATTCTCTGAAAACAGAAAAGTCATCAATGAAAACCTCCATAGTCTTCTCAATAAGATCAGAAAATATAGCTTGCATACACCTTTGAAAAGTATTTTTTGCATTGCACAAACCAAAGGGCATCCTCCTATAAGAAAAAAACTCCAAACGGACAAGTGAAAGTTGTTTTCTCATGATCTTCTGGATTTACCGAAATTTGTTATACCCGGAATATCCATCCAAAAAGCAATAGAACTCTTGGCCCGATAACCTTTCTAGCATTTGATCCATAAAAGGAAGAGGAAAATGATAATTCCTAGTTGCTTGATTAAGCTTACGGTAATCGATACACATCCTCCATCCCGTTACGGTTCTTGTCGGAATCAATTCATTTTATTCATTTCTTACCACGGTCATTCCACCCTTTTTTGGAGCAACATGCACCAGACTCACCCAAGTACTATCGGAAATAGGATAAATCATCTCGGCATCCAATAGTTTCACAACTTCCTTTCTCACAACTTCTTTCATTGTTGGATTCAAGCGTCTTTGGGGTTGAGCTATGGGCTTGAACATCAAGACATCAAGAAATGAACATCAAGAACTTGATTAAAATTATTCAATGTTCTCTCAAGAGGTGCTAAAAGATGAACTTCACTAGAAACATCCCAAATAGCTTCTTCAATAGAATTAACTTTAAAACAAGCTCCCTTATCATTAGAATGTTTCATAACTTCAAAGAGATTAAAACTTACTTCTTCATCTTGAACTCGGACCTTCATTAAACCATCATCAATGTCGATCATCATTCTTGTGGTCTTCATGAATGGACGACCAAGAATTAAAGGTGCATCATGGTCCTCCTCCATATCAATCACAACAAAATCAACTGGGAAGAAAAATTTATCAACTTTCACTAGGAAGTCTTGAGCTACACCATAAGGACGAGTGATGGATTTATCGGCTAGTTGAAGTGTCATCTTTGTTGACTTTATCTTAATGTTCCCCAATCTTTTCACAATATACAAAGGAATCAAATTAATGCTATAACCCAAATAAATCAATCATTTAACGACATAAATATCACCAATGGTAACCAACAAAGTAACCCTTCCCATATCACTTTCCTTCTTTGGTAGAGTTCATTGAATGATAGCACTACAACTTGCATCAACCATGATAACTTCTTCATCCGTTGATCTTCTCTTTTTTGTAAGGATATCTTTCATGAACTTTGCATACTTTGGCATTTGTTCCATAGTTTCGAAAAATGGAATATTTATTTGCAATTGCTTAAAAATATCCATGTACTTAGCATAGTTCCTAGCATTATCCTTCTTGGAAGGAGCATGAGGATATGGAAAATTTTGAACGGGTAAAGTAGCAACTTCCTCCTTCTTGTTTCTTCTGAACTTATCCTTTTCAACTAACTCCTTTTCAACTAACTCCTTTTCAACTAACTCCTCCTCATGGTTATTTTCTACTACAATCTCCTCTTCAAACTCTTTTTCTTCAACAATTTCCTCAATTTTAACTTCTTTACCACAACCATTTCCGACTACCCTACCCGCCCTAGTTATTATTGCCTTGTAATGCTCCTTAGGATTAGATTGAATATTTGCCGAAAATGATGAACCGACATTTTAATCGGCCAATTGCTTGGCTATTTTCCGCACTTGAGTCTCCAAATTCTTGATAGTCGCATCATTACTCTTTTGATTTTCCATACATGCTTACATGAATTAAGCAAGAGTGTCTTATAAGTTTGAACTTCTAGCTTGAGGTTGTGAATTTTGATTTGTGGTTTGATAATGACTTTGTCTATTTTGATTTTTGGCATCTTGTCTCCACCATTGTTGATAACCTTGGTTATTTCTTTGATGATAACCTTGGTTATTTTGATATGGTTGCCTTTGTTGGTATCCTTGATCTTAATTTCCCATGTAATTAACTTCTTCTTCAACCAGAGGACAAAATCTGGTTTGATGATCGCCCTTGCATAACTCACAACTAGCAATTTGTTGAATTTGATTGCTAGGTCTTTCTTGCATTTCTCTTAGTTTTTGAGGGAGCTTTGCCATTTGCTTTGTTAATTCTTCCACTTGTTGAGCGAACAATTTGTTTTTGGCTAAAAGAGCTTCACTTGATCTTGAATCAATTGCTTCCTCTCTCTTTTGAACCATACTTCGATAATGTTAGACTTGATGGTCGTTCCTTGCCATTCTTTCAATAATTTCCACCGCTTCTTCCGTTGTCTTTTCCATAAGTAATCCTCCCGCCGAAGCATCTAACAAAAATTTTGGTTGTGGTTGTAATCCATTTCGAAAAATATGCATTTGGGTAATGGCATCCAAACCATGACTTGGACATTTTCTCAACATATATTTGTACCTTTCCCAAGCTTCATTTAATTACTCGGCTCTAACTTGAGAGAACACCGATATAGCCATTTTGGCTTCCAATAAACGTGATTGTGGGAAGAACCTTTCATGAAATTTTTCTTCAAGTCTATTCCAGTCCGTCATGAGGTGATTAGGTTGACTAACATGATGTATTATGACTCGATGAATATGGTAATTTTGATTACTCGTTCCTCTATTTGTTCGAGTTGAATGTTTGTAGATGTTTCGCTTGGTTATTGATGTGATATTGATCACTTGTTTCCCATTTGTTCCGGTTGAATGTTTGAATGTGGTTGTGGTGCATGCTTGAGGACTCACAGGAGCTATCGAGTGATGTTCTTGTCCGGTCTGATGGGGCTTTTACCCACTTAGAATTACACACCGACAATATCGATCTGTGTGCTTGTGTAGCCATGTATGCTGATTACACTTGGGTACTCACTACAAGTGTGCTTATGTAGACATATCGGCGTAAATCACTCAGGGACTCACCTAAGTTGTTGATTAATGTGCTTATATAGCCATGTGGTTGTTTTCACATTGTGTCACTCATGAGTTGGTGTGCCTCACCGTCATGTTGATTGGTGTGCTTGTGTAGCCATATAGGTGGATTACACTTGGGTTACTCACCATAAGTGTGCTTCCCATATAGGCGTAAATCACTTGGGGGCTCACATGATTCATCGAAAGTGGTGTGCGTATGCAGTCCTTTGGCATTATGTACTTGGGAGATCCGGACTCAATTTTCTATGTCAACTTACCAATGGTGTGCTTATGTGGCATAAGTAGGAAGATATGTAATAATTTTGGATTCCATGTATGCAGTACGGGTCTGCATACTGTTGCACCCCAAAAATTTAACCTCTTGTTTTTAGAATTTTAAAGGCTTATGTTTCATCATACACATTCATACATTGTGATAGGATCAAGGTATTTTTGGTTCTCAAGTTCTTCTAGAAGCTATGAAAAATGGTTATGTTATCAATCAGTGCAAGAAGGGTCTCATGCCCTCAATCTTAAAGTCACTCAAGCTATAAAGGTTTCTCATACCTCAAGACATCTCAATTGTCTTATTGATTCATCAGAAGTTTGAGATTTGCAAGAGTATTGAAGTGAATCATTGTTCTCCTATTCATCTCTTGATATTAATATTTTGACCAGATGAAGTGTCTAATGCTTATGGGGAAATATTTATGAAGCAATATCCTCTCATTGTCGTATGGGGCATCTTTGTTTAAAGAATCTCTCATCATGTTCCTTGGAATTAGGGTTTTGAGACTGGATCATCACCTGCTAACACAAAGGATCCAAAATTAGGGTTTTGGATTTAGTCAAGAAATATCTGACTTTTTTGGCAAGAATTGATTCCATGTTTCTAAGCACCTATGGTTGAAGAATTGGGTATCAATTTTGGTTGGAAGAGATTCAATTGATCAATTGGGGATAAAACAATCATTTGAGCAAAAGTCAACAAAAGTCAACTATTGACCAAGTAGACTTATGGTAAAGTTGAGGAAAATGATCATGTTTCATCATCATATGGCCTATGGTTGAAGAGATTTAAGAGAAGATGGATTTTATAGTTTGCTTGTTCATGAAGGTATCTTGGTAAAATTTGAAAAGTTTGTAAGTATGGAAACTCATATGGCTGCAATTCAAAATTCATAACTTCTTCATTTCTTATTTTAAATGTACAAACTTTACATGCTTGGAAAGAGAAAAATAAGATCTACACCTTTGAAAATTTGGTCCCATGTCCAGAAAATGATTATTTTGAGAGTTATGGTGCATAGAAAAATCTTGACACTTAGTAAAATTTCCAAGGCATATACATAAAGCCTGATTTCTTCATGGACAATTTTAAGGATCTAAATGGATTCAATTAAAAAAGGCATCACCATAAAAATTAAAGGTTAAATCCTCCTCTCCAATTTTGATTAAAAGATCTTTCCATTTGGTACACTATGGAGAGATATATAGTGCTTAAGTTTTGAAGCCTCAAAGATGTCAATTTGTTAGCAAGCACCCGTGCTAGGCCTGGAATTTCATCAAACAGATTGTGGGCACATGTTCGTAGCCACTTTTCTTGTTGAATCACACATCATTTTGAAAAATGATCAACATAAGAAATGAAATTTGAAGCCTCCTCTTCATTTTTGATTCAAATGTTTTTTTTATGCAATCTGGAGAGAGATATGATGCTTTGGATTCAACGGCTAAAGTTGTTAATTTCTGGCTAGCACAAAAAGGCTCGCGCATGAAGGATTTCTTGACAATACCTGGCCAACCCAATTCTCATCATTTTCATTCCAATTTTATGGTCTTTGCAAAATACATTTCAAAAACTTGTCAACAACAATTATAATCCTCATGACTTCAGCTTTCCAATGATCCAAAAATTATGAAAAACGCATGAGGGATATTGAGTTTTGGTTGTGGCTGTATGTCATGCTCATGCAAAACAAGAAGGCAAGATTGATTTCTTGTAAATTTGAGAAATTGGTTGCATGATTCTTATCATGCACATGCTTCATGATTTGTTTACATCATTTTCTTTCCACAAAAAGCCAAACAAGCCTCATGATGTTCATGCATACGTGCTTCCCTCTCTTTTCCAAAAAAGGAAATATCCCCTCCAATTCTCTTTCACCCCATGTTCTCACTTTACAACTCACACAATCATGCATTTCTTCACTCTTTTTCACTCTCTATTATCTCCTCAAAATGCACCCAACATAACAACAACTCAACACAAAACACAAGCTTGCTTTCACTCTTTCTCATTTTTCAGCATTGCCTCTTTTTCCCTCTAAAGGATCTTTTTGCTCAATGCCATTATTACCCTCGCCTTGAAACTCCTATTTAAACACTCCCTATTCATTCATTTCACACACACGAGCTCATCCCATTCTCTCAAGTCAGTTTCTATATTTCTCTCTTTTGAAGAAATTTCATTGGAAAATTTCAATTTCCTAGCTAAAGGTCTCTACTCTTGCTCAATTCTACTGATTTAAAGTTGAGGAAAGAAGTTACTCTGGGTTTCTTGTTATTGGAGCTCAAGGAATCATGAATTTATTTTTCACATCAAGGTAAGTTTCTTTAAACTTAGATTTTTCATTTCAACTTGAATTAATGCTTTGAATCTTGTTCATGATGCGTTAGCTGGCCAAACAATATGTTTGATGTATTGATTTTGTAGAGTTTGAGTTTGAATTGTGATATACAAGTTTATCAATATTCTATGAAATTGCATTTTCAGTAACTTTCGCATCCGTTTTCTCTTTGATCTTGCATTGTTTGAGAAATTCATGATCATTATGATGATCCTTGTTATGTTGAAAACAACTTTGATGTTTAGATCATGTTATTTGGTTGAGTATCAAGAGAGAAACCTAGATCTGAAATATGGCTGATAGATCTGTTTTAAACTTGTTTTAATTTAATCCATGCATTGGTTTTCGTGCCCTGTTTTCTTCATGATCCATGCCTCATTTTGAAAAATTATTTATGATATCATATTCTACACACTTTGATCTTGAATTTTGGTTTTAATTTCATCTCAATTCATTGAGAATAAAGGGAGATATTGTGCTCTGAATATTGGCTTTTGAAGCTGAAATTTGAGTTACGGTTTGATAGAGGTTAGGGATCATGACGTGTTTCGCTTTTATTGAACATGCTTAAAACCTTTCACAGTGCTTTTTCATCATAATAGGTGTTGTAGATTTGTTCAGGATTTGAATTTTAGTTCATGTTAATTGTTTTGTCAAATTTATTTTTAGTAATTTCACCTACTAAAAAATTCCACAAAAAATGATTTAGACATTATTTTTAGTCTAATTTCTGATTATAATTTTTATTTTATTATTTTATCATTTTTGGACGATTAATTAATTCATATATTTTAATTAGATGTTTAATCACTTTTTAGCTTTTGATTTTTATTTTCTAATTTTCATTAATCTAAAAAATAACAAAAAATACTTTCTAACTTCTTCAGTATGTTAGGTTAATCTTGAGATTTTTATATCATTTTTATCACTTATTTTCATTTTATTTTAAAATTTGTGAAGCTTTAGTGTCATTTTGCTAAATTCACTTGCTTATGTTACAAGTTTGATTTAATTCTCTAATTTACTCAACTTGTAAAAGTCAAAACTAATTGGATTAAGGTCCTTGGATGAGATAAGATCATGAAAATAATTATTTTTGAATTTTAAACCTTGATCTCATATTTTTCTCAAATTATTTTTCAAAACATGTATAATTTAAGCACTTTGCAAACCAGTCTTGGTGTTTGCGTTTCAAAATCATAGCTCTTCTTTAATCCAAGGACCATAACCATTGCTTATGACTTTAACAAGTCCTTAGGGAGTTAGATTCACCTTTGTTTGAATTTAAAAGTCCTCTTTTTCTATTTTTAGCATAATTTTTTATTGAATTTGTCTATTGTGACTTGCTTGAATCACTTGCCTTTAATTTGTTATCTTGTGAAACTTTTTTAGGCTGAGTTTTGTGCTCATGATGATCCCTGGATACTCTTAGCATCTTATTAGCTTGAAACCATCTAATTGATATCTTTTAGCTATTTGATTATCACTTTGTTTTGAACTTCTAAATTGTGCAAGTTTTGAACCCTAGTTAGTAACTTTTGGTAAATACTTTGAGCCAATATTTGTCATCATTGTGTGTAATTGACATTTAGAGACATGATAACTCAAGGATAGCCTTATTAAATTCTTTAGAGGCATTTTATCTCCTTTGATCATTTTCTCATTTCATTTTGAGATTGATTTTTTCTTATGTTTCTTTGTGAATTATGTGAAATTTAATGAATGCACTTGTGCAATATTTAAGGAACCAAGTTCCTTATTTATTATAATAGCATGTTTAGGGTCTTGAGTTCATGTTTATGAACCATTCAAGTGCTCTAACACCTTGTCTTTGTTTAGAGGTTATTTGTTTATATTTTGTGATCATGGTTTAAGAGAATGTGTTTGTACATTTCCAATTGAGTGCCTTTGATCCAAAAAAATTTAAGTCTCTTTACTTATACTTCTTTCCTCATGCCTTATTACCTATAAATAAATGATACTTTTATTCTTTGATTGAAATTTCATTTTAAATTCATCATGATGACAAATTAGGAGCCACATTCTTTGTTTTGACCTAATTTATGTGTGATGTGTGATGTATCTTTCTTGAGGATCTTAAGTCCAATATTTTTGTGTTTAAGTATTGATCTTAACCTCTCTCCTCATCTCATTTTTCATGCTTCCTTGATCCTTTTTTAAGCACTCACTTGCTAACCAACATGGTGATACATAAGAAGCCACATTCTCTTTTCTACTTGTGTTTTGAACATCATTGTCTAATAATTTCCTCATGATCTTTTGTGCCATGTCCCATGAATGTATATTGATGTTTTCTACTATCCATAACATCTAAGAAAATTGACTTTGATTTATTTAGATCATAATGCTTGTATGCATCAAGGGGAAATACTTTGACAATATCATGACACTCGAGTATGTTATTTTGTTGACATTTCTTGAGGCTTTAAGTTCATGATTTATATCTTGTGAGGGTTTCACCACTACCCCATGACATATAATATATCATTTATTTATTACTTGATCTTCTTCAATCTCATTTGATCTAAGACATGCATCATCCTTTTTTTTAGATGATTTTATTCATCAAATAAGTGACTTTTCTTGTGTATAAAGTTTCATCTTCTCACTTGGTTACTCTTAAGTATCATATTGAGTTAAATTATTATATAAGTCACACATTGCATAATTATTCAATTATACTCTGATGATCTTTACTTGTTAAATTGAACATCACTTGCTTGCCTCCTTTGGCCACTTCTGATATGTATGCATTCTTTTCCCCATGCTTGTGATGTTTGAACGTGTGATCATAGAGATCATTTTATACTGACTTGTGTGTTTTTTTACGCTCCAAACATGTTCCCTATTCATCTATCCCTTTCTTGTGCTTCATTCACCTTTAGGAACATGTTAGGGTTTAGTCTTAACCTAGTATTTCCTTATCTTTTGAATGTGCTAAATTAGTAATACTTTAGGGGTATTAGAGGTTATTGATATATTTTATCTCTAAGTTTTTTCTTCTGACTTCACTCTTACTTGATATATCTTTCCATGTTCACTTGATCACACACTCGTTCTCACCTCACATCACAACTTTGATTAGGACTAGTTTGTGTACTTTGGTGTTTGTACCATGTTTTCAATGACTATTTGAACTTCTTGTTGACCATGAGGTGTGTGCTAAGTGTATACCATGTCTATTTTTACCCCTTATTCTTCATATTACATCTTCTTTTCTAATTTGTTTGCTTGTTAGCAATGCATGAGGATTTATGTCCACTTAGGGTTGTTTGTGATCCTTTCTTTGTTTGATTGTGTTATGAATCTTTCTCAAGTGTGTTTATCTGATGATAATGATTTCCTTATGTGTTCATTTTGACTTGTACACTTCTCTATCCATCTCACTTAATTTCACCTTCTTATACCATACTTGGTTAGACACTTGACACATGAATGCTCATATGCTAGTATGCTTGCCTTTTTTACTTTTCTTGTGATCTTTAGATCTTTACCCCTTATGCATGACCCTTAGGGAATTGTTTTGACATGTCTAAGTGTTATCTTTAATGTCATATTGTTTCCCCTTTTTTGTTTTCCACTTACTTAAGACATAAGTCATGTCTTGTCACTTATCTACACTTCATCTTTTTCTACTATGCCTACTTGTTTGTTTTAGGTGATGTTTGTTAACATGTAATTCTTTAATGATGATTTGTTATTTCTTGAACCATGTTTAGACTTAGGTATCTACCTTTTGTCTCATACTTGTTTTGCATCGAGACAAGGATTTTACCCTTCGTATATCCAAATAGAAGACACTTAAATGAGGGCAGTTGTTAGACCCTAATTTTTACCCCTAAGATTTATCATCATCTCATGTCACAATGCATCAAGATATACACATTAGGGTTGTTTCTCTCTTTATCTTATATTTAAGTTTGCTCTTGAGAGATCACCAAACACCTTGAATTGTGTATCTTGTACATGTGTTCTTTTAACTAACATTAATATGTGTATATATATGTTTCTTTGAGTGTTCATATTGTAGGTGATCATAATTTTATTCATCTCCCCATATAATCTAGGGGTTGAGGGGTGATTCTCAATCAAATGATTCTATAATGGATTGCAAGAGCTAAATCTTCATGGTCATGTCTATGGCATCAAATATTTGTGGTTCAATGAACTCTCTCCCATTCTATTTAAGTCAAGATCTCCTCAAATTTGGTGGTGGAAGTCATCAAGAATATTCATAGGTTCATGTGTTTATTTCCATGCCTTCTTCAACAAACTTCATAGAGACTTAAGCTCCATATTTTAGTGTGCTTCAAGACAACATCATTTCAAGGCCTCTTATGATTCATCACGCTTTATTTTTCTTAGAAAGTCCAAAATATTAAAGGTTTTCTCAACAAGTTTGACCTAGTTGAGTAAACACTAGATTCACTGATCACATGTGCATAACTCTCTCAATTTTCAACATTTTGAGTTGGTTCTTTTTGACACTCTCTGAGCTAGGGTTTGTTGACTTTCAAGGGCCGTATATTTCTCGTTTTTTAAGATTTTGGAGTGACTCCAAAGCCATAATTTTCTTTAAAGAGTCCTTAACAATCCCTCTTTAAAAGTATAAGCATAATTTTAAATGGAAGATCACTAAAAGTTGAGAAAGATTACAAGTCTCCTTGAAAGGCCTTTGAATCCTAGGGTTTGACTTTAAGTGATCATAACTTGGTCAATTTTTATCCCCTTGAGCCCATTATTTTTCCACAATAATCTTTGGCATGTCTACTAAAACTTTGTTTTTATAATCAAGACTTTAGAATGCATGGAAAATGGTTGACTAATTGAAAATATTATAGGTCTTTTGTGATTTTCCCTAAATTTGTTCACCATCTTACAAAGACCATAACTCTTTCAATTTTTATGATTTTTGAGTGATCTCAATTCCAAAATTCAATTCAAGAGGTATATTATGTCATCTTCAAATACCAAGACCAAATTTTGAATGGAAAGTAATTTAATTTTGAAGAACATTATAGGTCATTTTGAAATTCAACACTTAGAATTTTTCTAAGTACAAAACATTCGTGTGATTTTCACAAATTCAATTGGACATGAATTTTTTCTCAAGTATACAAATGATGTCTTTCTTGGAACATTGTAAATATTGTGATCTTGTCTTTAAAATGCTCTAGGAATCATGTGCTAAAGCCTTTTTAGTTGGGTGCACCATGGATTCAAAGTTGGTACCTTGGACCTAGAGTTTCATTTACAATCAGATATTGATTAGTGTGACCTCTAAACATAATTTAGTCCCACGTTTGATGTTTAAGCATGATTAACTAAGTTTCCTAAAAGGTTTAGCACATCGAAACACAAGGAATGGTTGAGTTTTGATAACTTGCAAGTCAAACTTTGCTCATGATGCAGGTGTGCACGATTTCAACTCAAATTACATCATCAACCCGTCCTCTTGATTCCATTCACTTCCCTATAAATAGAGGATGATATCTCAATCATTTGAAAAGCATTAGAGATACAAAGAACCTATGGTGAACTCCCTCTATAACTCATAATTCTACAACTTCAAGTTCAATTCTAAAGTATCTTTTGATCTAATTTCTTTGTTGATTCTTCATCCATGAACTTCACTGAAGCTAACAGAAAAAGAACCAAGCCTTAAGGTTCTCTAAATCGTTCTAGCCAAGTCAAGTTTCAAAGATCTGAATTTGAACATCAACAGGTAGATTCCTCCATCAATTGTCTCCAAATTTGTTGCTACAATGTAGCTCTCATCACTCTGATACTGATCGCATCATTAGTTTTTAACTGGAAGTGAGTTTTAGTCATGAGTTTTCAAATCCCTTTCCAACTTTTTTATTTTAGTATTCTTCAAATTGACTGAGCTACAAGTTAAATAAATTTTTCGCGAGGGTACAATGGTCTTTGTCTTGATAAGATGGATCAAATGGCACCAGTTTGAACCTCTAATTTTTCCGTTTAAGGACTTGTAAATCGCGTGTTTTGGTTGACTTTATCAACGATCTAAAGGTTGAAGACGATGACATGGATGTCTTCAACCAATCAGAGCCCCACGATTGGCTTGTTTTATCTGCTTTTAAAATAAAGGATCATGTATGTTATTCACTAATGACCATATAACGCACATCGCGCCAGATCCCTTGGATTTGATTACTAACGTGTTTTGACATTGATCCAATGGTTAACATATTTTTAGTTTTATTTTTATTTTCTGATTTTATATTTTATTTGTTTTAAACTTCAAAAATTCATAAAAAATTCATTTCAACTTTTAAAATTCTGAAAAATTCCCAAAAATACTTTTTATTTTTCTATTTCTGATTCTTATTATTTCACAATTTTATTTTATTATTAGGTTTTTTTAATGATTTTTCACTTTATTTGAATTGTTTTAATTATTTAAAAATACTTTCCTTGATTTTTAAATTCTAGAAAAATTATGGAAGGATCTAGTGACTCTTGACAAATATTGGTGATGTCATTTTATTTTTATTTTCGATTTTACTATTTTTCATAAATTTTGGCTGGTTTTGCTTATTTATTTAAATTTTAAAAATAGTTTTTGACTTTAAAAAATTATGAATATTTTTGTCAACACTTATTGACTCATGTTTGACTTCTGATTTTTTTAGAATTTTTATTTGGTGCTTTAACATATTTTGTGTATTTTACCAATTATTCCCCTTTTATTAATCATTATAATATTGTTTTTATTAGATATATTTTTATTATTTTTGTTTGGTCCTGATTTGGGTGTTATTTTGGGAAAAGTTCCTCAACCTCATTGGATCTTAGGCGTTGATAGGTTAAAAAACCAAATCCACCAAAATGGATGAATGATGTTGATGATATTTGAAACCCTAATTTCATCTGGTACATCCCCTTCCTCTTCACCTTATCCTTTTCTTACATGTGTTACATGTTGTTGGAATATAATCTACATATCATTTCTCTAACATGTGGTACAAATATTGCTATTGATCAGCCTCAAAATAGGTGTGACTTATACATAAGTCCACTAACAATTGCTTAACATAACGCTAAATTTTTCCCGATTCAAAAAATGATCATTCGTGGCCCAAACCTATGTTTGCAAGCCCATGCATGTTAATTTGAAACCCTTGATTCAATAACCTTGAGGTTCTTTGTTAGGAGGCTTTGATCTTATCAATCCTCTAATGAACTTCATGAATTTTGGTCTAAGTGAATCATTTGAGCATCGTTGATCATATGGTGTTGCCTTGAGTACTTGAAATGAATTATATACTTGACAAAAAGAAAATGAAGCTTGTTGTTGAGAAGCTTTGATTTTATCAATCTTCTAATGAGTTTTAAAATGCAAGTTTCAAAATCGTCATTCAACTAACCTCTAACTTCTAATTCATTAACAAATGACTTTACTTTGTGCTTTTACTTTGTGCTTTTACTTTATACCCTTTATTTTATGTCTTTACTTTTATGCACCATTTACTTTAGCATTTACATTTCGTGTTATTTTCATCTTTGCTCACTTGAGCATTTATCTTTATGTTATTTTTCATCTTTGCTCATTGAGCATTTATCTTTATATCTTTTTTAATATTGCTCACTTGAACTTTCTTTTATTTTTAAGATACTTAATAACCAACTTGAATATTAAAAAAGTCTTAAGGTTACTTGGACTATTTGGTTACTATCCTTGGCATTATCGTGTTATGGACCTCTTGGACTTAGGATTAGAAGCCTTGATTACTCTATTGCTATTTTGTTTGAAGTTATTGGGGTTTACCCTAAGACATTGGGTTGATTTTCTTTGTGTGCAGGTTATTCTGATTATATGTTTTGTCTGTGATTGAGAATTCCTTTGTATACAACCGTTACGCTTCCCAATATTTGTGAAGAGTTAATTCATCTGAAGCTTGGTTTCTCAAAGGTTTAGTATCTTTACTTGCTTGGTTTCAATCCAAAGGATGAGAATTCTACATTGACTTCTTTATGTTAGGTATTAGATTCTTGTTGGTTAGATGGTGCTTTTCCTTAGCTTTTACCTTATGCTTTAGGATAGTCCCTTCATCTCCTCCCATCTACTTTAATTTCAAAATCTTCTCCCTCCTTTTCAAAACTCCTCTTGTTTTCTAACTTGAACCTCTTTCATAATAAAATTGGAATTAGGTTCATGCATTTTCAAAACTCTTTTCTTAATTAAACTTTAATCAATTTAATCATAATTTGACATTTTCTCAGAACTAAAAGTCATTAACCTCATTCAAACCATTTTGGCCACCTTGGCTTTTTACTTTAAGCGTTTCTCAAAAGATTAGACTCTTGTTTATTCTTGTACTGATGTGAACTACTATACTTCTACGATATATAGTGAAGTGAGATATTTTCCACTTGGTTGTTGAGTGAAGCTTTGTTGATTTTAAAATCCAAGCCATGAAATGTTTATGATCATGAATGCAAACAAACAAACTCCAAATGTGACACAAAACACCACTGGGTAAGCATAAGATAAACAGTAGATCAAAAAGAGAGTCCAACTAAGAAAATAAATCGACGGGGAACAAAAGACTCCACTCTACTGGGGTAAAGCCCAAAGAGGAGATAAGACATTACTAATTCAAATAATGAGGAAAAAGCAATGGGTGACAACGATTAACATATAACTGTGAACTACCCACTCATAGAGGGGATAACAAAAACAGAGTAATGTTGACTCAGAGGGGGATCAGAAATTAACGACCCGAAGGATGCAAATAGAAGCAGTAAGATAATACCTATAAATACCAATATTAGGGTCAATAACAAAGGATTGACATCACTACTTATGACTAGAAACATATGATTGACATCATCCCTCATGGATGGGAACAATCAACTCTTTTAGAGAAAAGTGAATCTCAACAATGAACTATCTCCCGTAATGAAGAGACTGCCATCCATCGGAGTAAAACCTCAATAGCTAACTATCTCCCACAATGAAGAGACTACCATCCATTGGAGTAAAACCTCAACAATGAACCATCTCTCATAATGAAGAGGCTACCATCCATCGAAGTAAAACATTAACAATGAATTATCTCTCATAACAAAGAGACTACCATCCATCAGAGTATAAATCTCAACAACGGACTATCTCCCATAATGACAAGAATACCATCCATCAGAGTACAAATCTCAACAACGAACTATCTCCCTTAATGAAGAGACTACCATCCATTGGAGTAAAACCTCAACAATGAACTATCTCCCATAATGAAGAGACTACCATCCATCAGAATAAAACTTCAACAACAAACTATCTCTCACAACGAATAGACTACCATCCACCAGAGTACGAATCTCGACAATGAACTATCTCCCTTAACGAAGATACTACTATCCATCGAAGTAAATCCTCAACAATGAACTATCTCCCTTAATGAAGAAACTACCATCCATTGGAGTAAAACCTCAATAACGAACTATCTCTCATAACAAAGAGGATACCATCCATCAAAGTAAAAACATCTTCTCTGGCATTAACTGACTTACTGGGGGAAGAACATGTTACTCAAATAAGGAGACCTACCACTTGCTTCTTACAAAGAGGATTGTGATAACGCTGCAGGGAAATGAATCTTGGCTTTCTGGGGAAGTACCAATACATTCTTGCTTAGGTGATAAAGCTTCTTGTGCAAAATAAATGCACATTCTCAATCCAGGGCTAAAAGCCTACAAAAATCAGAATAATATTGTTGTTGAGGACCATATTTTCAAACCAGGAACAAATCGGAGTGAGACATTCAACCAAGACACCACCCAATGAGGAATAAGCTCAAATGGGGATCATATTCCATCTATATAATGAACTGGGTAGGAAGGCTAAATCAAATTTCTTCCACGAGGGATAACTCAGTGGGGAAATTGAAAGGATATACACTTTCTACTTAAGGTTGACACTCTATTGGAGAGAGGATAACATAACTCTATAAAGAGGGTAATATGCTAACAAAAACATCAGTGAATGCAAATTAACTTCTTTGGGGAGAAATTATGAAACTTTATGGGGATAACAACTTTTAGAGAGAAGCATCATCTTTGTTTCATTTGGGGATCTAAGAAGTTAAAAACGCAACATGGAGTCAAAATTATAGGGATTTTAAATCAAACTCATCACTTGGTGAGAGAAAACCTAAAATTTTGACAACTGTCTCAACACTTCATAGAAAAGATATTGCCCTTGCCCGGATACTCAGCTTGGAAAAAATCCGCTTCAAGTCTTGACTAGAGAATCTGGGATAGAGGCATTAAATCCTGCAAACCCTAAACCAAGTAATGAACCTGGAGAAAATTTGAACCAAGACTTAACTGTGGAAAATAAGATTATAGACCCAACATCGTACCATATATCAATTAGTATGAAATCCAACTATCCAAAGAATGAAACACAAGCGGATCATGCGTATATCAGCAAGAGTAATCCCGAGATACCTCTTGGGGAATATTTTCAAAACTTCGGAGTTCGTCCATCCTTGGAATCACTACTTTTGTTCCACTTGAATCATAAAATATTAAGTAAAAAGTAATTTGCAAATTCTTTTCAAAAACATTTTTATTATGAAGTCTTTTTGTTTTGAAAATTACTATCAATAATAAATGAAATGTTTGTAAACATAATAAAAATCAGAACTACAAAGAATTGGATAAAGGATCAAACTTTATTAATAGAATGGTAGTCCACAAATGGCGTGACTTCATTGATGATTACAAAGTTCGGAAAATGGTAAATATATGGAAAAGATGCATCGAAATACAATGACCACTATTCTCCCTAACAACTTTGAAATTCTAAGAAGAGGCTTCAATTAAAATGTGATGAGAATTCGAAAAGATTATCTCTTCAATGATCAAGTCTTGTCTGACGCAATTACTTGCCAAGAAATCCCTACCTTTTGCCTAGGTTTCCCTTGCGAGTTTTCAATCTACTGGGAACATTTTATTCTATTTGTGTCTGTAATTTTTTCCTAGACTATCCTTTCGGGTTTTCAGCCTACCGAGATGCTCTTTTTTTGCCTAAGTCGCCCTTTCGGGTTTTCAACTTAGCGGGCTGTTTTTTTTTAAAACTTTTAGGCGAAGTATTTCTTGACTTCATAAGCATTCATGGAACGTGGGAACTCCTCACCATCCATAGTTTCAAGAATCAATGCATCGTTAGAGAAGGCTTTCTTGACAACATATTAGCCTTCATAATTGGGAGTCCACTTGCCCCTAGAATCAATGTTAAAAGATATGATCTTTCCGAGCACGAGGTCGCCTTCTCTGAATTCATAAGGCTTGACGTTCTTATCAAATGCTTTATTCATTCTTTTATAATATAACTCACCATGACACAAGGCCGTCATTCTCTTTTCTTCAATCAAATTCAACTGGTCGAACATGTTCTAGACCCATTCAACCTCAGACAATTGGTTTCCATTTATATACGCAAATAGGGAATCTCAACCTCATCGAGGAGCACTGCTTTCATACCATACACAAGAGAGAATATGGTTGCCCCTGTTGAAGTGCAGACAGATATACGATACCCATGCAATCTTAAATTTGATGGACAATCTTAAATTCTTCACAAAGTTTTTTCATCATATTGTTATTCAAATTTGAGTCTTTGTTAGTGATGATCCTGCTTGGCACACCATACCGACATATAAGATTATTCTTGATAAAGCGTATTACTAATTAGTTGGTAACATTAGCATAAGAATTTTCTTCCACCCACTTGATGAAGTAGTCAATTGCAATTAAGATGAAACAATGTCCATTCGACGCCTTGGGTTGAAACATTCCAATCATATCAATAGCCCACATAGAAAAAGGCCACAGGAAATAAATAACATTTAGAAGCATTAGAGGCACATGGATCTTGTTAGAATAAATATGAAATTTCTGGCACTTCTTTACAAATTTATAACAGTTAGATTCCATTGTCAACCAGTAGTAACCTGTCCTAAGCATCTTCTTTGCCATCGAGTGTCCATTGGCATGGGTACCAAAGGAACCTTCATGGATTTTATGCATCAACATGTCTACTTCGTGTCTATCCACACATTTGAGCAAGACCATGTCATAATTTCTCTTGTATAACACATCTTCATTGAGGAAAAAGCTACCTTCCAACCTTCTCAATTTCTTCCTATCTTTATTTGACGCACCAACCGGGTATTATTTAGTCTGGAGAAAGGGCTTGATATCATAATACTAAGGGTTTTCATCTGACATTCCCTCTGTAGCAAACACATGAGCTGGTCGATCAAGATGCCGAACTGTAGGTACATCGTTCCAAGCACTTACTTGGTACATGGAAGCCAAATTGGTTAAAGCATCTTCCATCTGATTCTCATCTCTGGGAATATGATGGAATTCAAATTTATTGAAGAAAGGTAATAATATTCTTACAAAATCCTTGTAGGGAATCAAGCCAATATGACAAGTCTCCTATTCTCCTTTGATCTGATTTATTACCAAAGCTGAATCACGATATACATCAAGAATTTTGATTTTGAGATATATAGCCTCTTCAAGACCCATGATACAAGCTTCATATTCCGCCATGTTATTCGTACAATCAAATGTCAACCTTGCAGTGGAAGGAATATGTGACCCATGGGGAGTGATAATCACAACACCAATTCCTTTTCCATAAGCATTTACAGCTCCATCAAACACCATAACCCCTCAGAATTCGGATCAGGACCTTCCTCAGGAAAAGGTTCATCACAATCTTTTAGTCTCAAATACATCACATCCTCATCGGGGAAATCAAACGTAACAGACTGATAATTTTCAACTAGTTGGTGAGCAAGGTACTCTACCAACACACTTCCTTTAATAGCCTTCTGAGTATGATATTCAATATCATATTCAGACAACAACGTCTACCAATGGGCAATTCTTCCATTAAGAGAAGACTTTTCAAAAATATACTTAATTGTAACCATTTTGGAAATCAACTAAGTACTATGATTCAATATATATTGCGGCAATCGCTTTGGCGCCCAGGCCAAAACACAACATGTTTTTTCTAGCATAGAATATTGTGACTCACAGTCAGTGAACTTCTTGCTGAGATAATAAATGGCATATTCTTTTCTTCCCGTTTCATCTTGTTGTCCCAAAATACAACCCATAGAATTATCCAACACAATCATATACATAATCAATGGTCATCCTTCAACCAGAGGGAGCAAGATAGAAGGCTCAAGCAGATACTCTTTAATGCTTTCAAATGCCCTTTGATAATCATTCGTCCATACACAACCTTGGTCTTTCTTCAATAGCTTGAAGATGGGTTTACATGTTGCAGTCATATGGGAAATAAATTTGGAAATGTAATTCAAACGTCCAAGGAAGCCTCTAACTTGCTTTTTAGTCCTTGGGGAAGTCATTTCTTGAATTGCCTTAACTTTATTAGGATCAACTTCAAATCCTTTTTGGCTGACAATGTAACCTAGAAAATTTCCTAAATGAACACCAAAAGTACACTTATTTGGATTCAAACGGAGATGATACTTCCTCAAACGCTGAAATAACTTCAACAAATATTCTATATGTCCTTCCTCGGTCTGAGATTTGGTGAACATATCATCAACATATACTTAGATTTCCATATGCATCCGATCATGGAATAGGGTTGTCATAGCCCTCTGGTACGTTACACCAGCGTTCTTCAACCCGAAGGGAATCACTCTGTTACAGAATGTTCCCCAGGGTGTGATAAACATTGTTTTTTTCCATGTCCTCTGGAGCCATCCTAATTTGATTGTCTCTGTAAAATCTATCCATGAACGAGAACACTTTGAATTTTATTGTACTATCTACCAACATATCAATATGTGGTAATGGGAAATAATCTTTCGGACTTGCTTTATTTAAATCTTTATAATTAACGCACATGCAGACCTTTCCGTTCTTCTTTGGTACTGAACAATATTGGAAATCCACTGAGGGTACAATGATGTCTCAAGAAAACCAACATCAATCTGCTTTAAAACCTATTCTTTAAACTTCACTGCCATGTCAGGATGAGTTCTTAGCAGCTTATGCTTGATTGGTAAACACTCTGACTTTAGAGGCAAATAATGTTCCATAATATCAGTATCCAAGCTAGGTGTGTCTTTATAAGACCAAGAAAATATATCCACATACTCTTTCAGCAAGTTAATCAACCTTCTCTTCACCTCGGGAAGAAGCAGTGCCCCAATCTTGACTTCTTTTAGATCTTTCTCTGATCCCAAGTTAATCGTCTCCAACGGCTCTTTATACGGCTGAATAATATTTTCCTCGTGCTCAAGAAACCATGAAACCTCTTCTGGGATTTCATCATATTCCTCTTCTTTAGCCACATACCAAAATATTCAAAGTTGGGAGAGGGTGCAGGGTCATTGCACTTAACATGTTTTTTAATTAATCTGCACATATGATTTATGATTGATTTTATAAACTGACACATGTAACAAGTGATTATGCATATTTATTTATAGTAATTATTTATTTTGAAATGTTTTATTTCTGATTACCATTTTCCAAGAAAAAGTAGAAAATAAAGATATAATTTAGGAATCAAAAACAACTTTTATTAATGATTTAAAAATCAAAACAACAGACATGCCCATACAATCATTACTTCCACCTTGGGAAGAGTGAAAGAATTTTGAAAAGACCAACAAAAACATATTACTTTGAATTGTAAATACATGAAGGAACATTAACAATGATCCAATTTTGGACTATGACTCCATGTGTCACGAAGTTTGGCATCTCTTGCTCTGACTCATCTTCGAGAATAATGTTGATCCTTGGAGTAGTCAGATGAAGGTATCCCGCACTGTGAAATATGTCCTGATATTTACTCAAACAGACTTCGGCTTCATGACTTACTTCTTCATTGAGAAACCCAAACCATTCCCATTCTTGTTCCCATGTGGATTAAAAATTTCCCCCCACACCTTGCTAGGGTCTTTTTGCACAACCTGCTGCACATCCTTAAATGAGGTGATAGAATCTTCATTCTTCCTTATATTATCAATGTAAAAATCTTGGAACTGAGTTCCAACAGTGGCTTCAACAACTTTTATAATGCTAAAGTAAGACATATGAGATATCAACAAAGCTTGCCTATTGTTCATAATGACTATCTTTCCTTCACGGACAAATTTCAGCTTCTGATGCAAGGTTGAAGTAACAACTCCTGCTTCATGGATCCATGGTCGTCCCAATAAACAAATATAGGCGGGGACAATATCTATAATCTTAAAGGTAATTTGGAATATGTGTGGACCTATGTGAATAGGTAAATCCACTTCTCTGATTACAAACTTTCTCGAACCATCAAAAGCTTTCACTATAATGTCACTAGGGCGCATAAGAGTTCCTTGGTACTTAATCTTCATGAGAGTACTTCTAGGTATGAAATTCAAAGCAGATTCATTGTGTTGTACCCCAAAATTTCCCCTCTCATTTTCTCAAATATTCTCCTCCCAAGATCTCCAATTGTTCAAGATTGCACAAGGATTGATCAACTCAAGACACTTCCTCAACACTGATGACTCAAATTAGGGTTTGAGTTTGTACAAGTACAACTGGACTTTTAATGCCTCATATGACTCTCATGGATCAATATGGACTCTAAATATTTCTCATGTCAAGTTTCAAGCCTTGGATCACATGTTTGCTCAGCCAATTGATTAGATGACCTAAAATCAACTGTATTGGGTAAAAAGTCAATTATGGTCAACTTACAGTCAAACTTCATGATTTTTTATCCATATCAATATTTTGAAGTCATATGAAACATTTGGTCAAGTTTGGATTACAATTCCTCAAGAAATTTGATCAGATCACTAAAAGGGCAAAATGGTCAAAACTAGGGTTTTGATTGAGAAGGCTTGATTTTTGACTTTTGACCAAATACATGACTTATTGGTTTGAGGCATGACATCAAGGGTTCAAATTCATTATAATTACCTAATGGCATGGTTCGAAACACTTCTCAAGATAAATTGATTGATAATGGAAGTTTGGTCAACTGATGAAAAAATCAAATGTATACTGAAAAGTCAAACTTTGACTTTTTAATCAAAATCAAGTTTCAAAAATCATATTTCATCAAGACATGTAAAAATATGAATATTGTTCATCAAGAAATCAAAAATTCAAAATTGACTGTGAAAAGTCAAAATTTCTAAGACTTAGAAATTTTTCTAAGTGTTGGAAAATTTATTTTTTTCATGACTTTGTGCCAAATTTTCACCATGATGCAAAATGATTCAAAGAAAACTTCCAACATGAAAGGTGTATATCTTGATAAAATCTACAACTTTTATTTACAAATCAAATTCTAGAAATGCTTGGATTTTGAGTTATAAATTCATAAAGACATGTACATGAAACAAAAACACTTAGTGAGATTTTTACCTAGTTTAGGCAGATTTTTGACCTAACTTCTTGGACAAGTTTCACATAGTTCCAGTTTTATTTTGCAAACATTATCAAAATAGAAGTTGTAGAGGATGTTTCAATCTTTCCAAAATGTCCAAGAACTCATTGAGATCATGTTTGAGCTAAGAGTATCGAATCCATGAAGTTAGGGTTTCATTCTTGAATTACAAGGCAGATTTTGTGATGGACATTGACCAAATCCATAGCCATTTTGCATATTCTTCACTTTGCAGGACTCAAACTTGTATATCACTCCTTAATTGAATGCCTACACAACTGATTGAGCTATAATCCAAGTGTTTGAGCCATTATCCATTTGATCATTCCATTTTTGGAAGAAAGTAACATATACATTCTTGAAAAGTGACTTTAATCACAAAGTCAATTTGTCTTAAGCCTCTAACTTGTTATCCTGATCACACTCAACTCCTACAAGTCAGAACAAGCTTTGTTTAAAGTCCCAACCACTCTAAGATAGCTTGGTATAAACATTGGAAACATGTTCTTCATGCTTGCTTCAAAAACAAGTAAGAGTGACATAACATGTGATTTTAAATTCTGGCTTGTTATAGCACATAAAAGCTCTTTCTTATAAATACATACACATATTGCAACCTAACACACGAATGCACAAGCCCTCAAATAACCCCAAAGTGAGAATTGCATAACAAACCTCCATTGTTGTATATTCTGGCCAGAAATCCAAAAATCAAAAACCACTCGTGCGTTTCTTGGCCTTTTGCTTTCAAAAGCTTCTAAACATCATACATAAAAAATCCCAACACCTATTATCCAACTGTAACACCATCTTCATCAACTTCCATAATCAAAAAACAGAGCTTTCTTCTTGACTTCTCTAGCACGACTCAAGCACTTCCATCACAAAGTAAGGGTTGCATTAGCTTCTTGGGAACTTGAGGAAGCTAACTTGTTCATCACCATCACTTGAAACAAGCTCAAACTCATTCCATGATTTCCAGTTTTGGAGGTAATTTTCTGAACTTTCATATCTTCATTTAGGCATTGTTAGGCTTGCATTTTCAAAGATAAAATATAGATATCATTGGCCTGAAACTGCCCATGTCCATAGTTTTCATTTATACTGATTGAGTAGAGAGAATTTTGAAGTTGAAGTTTCTGAAAATATTAGGTTAAATTTGGTACCAATAGAAATTCATGCTCATCTTTGAGAATTAGTTTAACTTATTTACATATTTAGAATCATGGTGAAATTTCTAACAAGTTTGATGTTTGAAGTTTTAAGAATGGTTGAGAAATGGCTGAGCTACAGAATTCAAAATTTGTTGTTGTTCTTATAGTAAAAATGCGCGCGAGGAAGATGAAGTTCAGGCCATGGACTTGTTTTGCAATATGTTGTGATGGTTTTGTTTCGTGTACCAGATGTATATCCACCCTAGTGGTAAGGCAACACACGTGTATTGTTGAGGGCGTGGATTCGAGCCCCAGCGTTGTAATTTTGATTATTTCTCTAACTTTTCTTTCTTTTTTTATTTGAACTACAATGCGTCTGGGCCTCCTCTGATGGGCTTTTCTAGTTTTTGCTACCCCTCACCCCCTGTTTCATTTACACAGCCCCTGGACAATCCTTTTTATATTTATTGTTTACTTTTCTTTTAATCATTTTATTTTAAATTATAAAAATCATAAAATCTATAATAAAATAGATTTAGGTTTTATTTAATTAAATTAATTTTTGATATAAAAAATAAATTTATTTTGACCATCCTTTATTTAATTTTGAAAATTAACTAGAAACTAGGGTTTTATTATCCCCTTTTACACATTAAAAATATTCTTTTAAAATCAAAAGACACAAAAACATTATCTTATTAGATTAAATTTCTCTTCATAAATTGTTAAATAAATAATTAGACTTAGGTTTATTATTTTCTTTTTTATTAAAATTAGTTTAGAACTTAGTTTTCTTTTAATTTATCAACTTTGCATACTAGTTTAATTTAATTAAAACTATTTTCTACAAAATCCTAAAAATGTTTTCTTGAGTAAATTTTATTTTTAGACTTAGGTTTATTTATTTAAAATTAATTTAGACTAATTCATTATCTTCTTTTAAGTTAATTAGGTCAAGAAACAATTCTCTTAAGCAAAATCCAAAGCAAAATCCATTTCTTTCCCCATTTACATTCTTGTATATTTATTCATCTTTGTACATTAGTTATTCAAATTCAATATTGTTGCAATAGATAATTAGGACCTTTATTGCTTTACATTCTCCCATTTGTAAATTTGTATCCCCATCCCCAAATGATGTGATAGCGTAGGATATTTAATTTCCGCAATTTACCGCTTTCAAATATAAATGCTAGTAATTAGGGTTTGTATGGCAAGACATAAAATCAACCAATACTTAAAACACACTAAATCCAAGATAAATAATACATGAAAAACAAACACTTGCACACTTGCACCTTTAGGGTTAACTCCACTTTGTTGCCTTAAGAAAAATGGTTATGTTATGCATGTGAGCTTCAAAAATACAAGATCATAGTCCCTCGATGAAGCTTCAAATGTTTCCTTACAAATGCTTAGACCCTTAAGAAAATTGCTAAGGTACTCACTACATTTCTATCTAGGACTATACGATGACCCACACATGTCCTTTCACATCCAAAAGATAGAGCTTTTTATAAATCAATGGTAAGATAACAATATCTAAAGGAGGAGGAAATGAACAAAGACTTTTTTAGTAGGTAGAATGTTCTTAGTTTCTTGCTCACAATCCATTTCTAAAACATCTTTTCAAAACACACCCAACACTTTCAAAAACATGAAATATTTTCAAAAATGTCAAACACTTTGTATACATTCTTATAGAGACTAGAATCATTACAAAGTTTGCCTAAACGAAGGCACTTTTCAAAAATACTTTCAAAAATATCACAAAACATATTTCAAACAAAGCAATTTCAAAAGTGAGCTAGCAACTAAGAGCCTGTAGATAACTACAGATGAAAAGGGTGCTAACACCTTCCCTTTTCATAACCTACCCCGCGAACTCAAGAAAATATCTCAAAGGTCTTTCCTGTTCTTTTCACCCTTTCCTTATTGGATAAAAGAAAATTCGGCGGCGACTCTTGCTATCCGCAACAATTACGATAAAATGCAAAACAACCAAGTCAGTTCTCCCACCGTATCACACATTGTCAATCAGCACATTGGACAAAGAGTCATTCTTACAATTCATGGAAATATGCAGAGCCAAGTTATGGTTTCTTCCTTCATCAAGAAACTCATCATCACAAAAGCTTAGATTGTTAAAAGATGTAATATTCCCCACAACACCGTTGAACTGATCCAGATACATATCACTTTCAACAAAATCCTTGTCCAACACCCTCATCAAAGAGTCCTGATGAGCAAAAGAGTTCATCAAAAAGTCTAAAATGGAAATCTTAAATGAAGTTTGCAACAATTGATCCATAATCTTGTAATCACTCATCTTGATGATTTTGAATAGATCATTAACATATTTTTCCAAGGCGGCGCCTCTAGATTATCCTTCCACTTTCTTAGGCTCATCATAAGTCTCAACAATCTTTTTGCAAGGATTAACATCTCCTCGAAAGGTATGGGCGAAGACACGACCAATGCGAGTTACCCGGCTAGCTTCAACAATATTCTCCACATGGGACAAAGGTTAGATAGGAATTTCCACACCATCTTCCAGGATAGTTGCATTGTACTTATAAGGGACAACTTTATCTGATTCATATTGGAAATGAAAAGGTAGACAGATAACCACAGGAGCAATAACGGGCTTGCTATGGTAATCAATCTCTATAGGAGCGGGATCACCAAAACATGGTACAATAACATTCACCCCCACTTCTTTAGAATACTCAAGCATTGCAGAATCATTATCAGAAAATATACCTTCATCAGAAGAAAAGAGTTCTTCAGTAGAAAGGTACTCATCATCATACATGGCCTCAACTAAGTAGTCTTCAATCATATTAACTCAATTATAATCATCTTTGTTGCCTGTGACTCTGATAGTACCATTATCAAATAGCAATTTAACACCTCTTTTTACAACAAAACAACCACGAGAATCCCTATAGAAGATCTGACAAGAACCATAATGATGTACCTCTTGGGCATCCATGTGAAACAATATGGTGTGCAGTTGCACCATATCATCATTCATGTAATTCACATAAAAAATCCAAAATTCTTAGGGACATCGATAAACCATATTCACATCTTCTTCATAACCATCACTTGGCCTGATTATGTGGATAAGACCTTCATCCATCATCTCGTGAAGATCAACTCTCACTTTATCACATGCGCAAATATTTGAACTGAAATACTACAACATGCATGATCGTGTGTATAATAGTTGAACTCATAAAGATTGGCATGCATATTCACTACCTCTAACC
The DNA here is from genome assembly GCA_948472305.1 of Vicia faba. NCBI lineage: Eukaryota > Viridiplantae > Streptophyta > Magnoliopsida > Fabales > Fabaceae > Vicia > Vicia faba. Next base: position 15,823,899 of record OX451736.1, on the reverse strand, counting down.
AGGTTGATATCAAAATTCTGAAAATCTCCAGGACAACTAGTAACCATATTTACAGCATTTCCACCTCTATGTTTGGATAGTGGATTATCCTTTACATCGGGACTAACATCTTTAAAAGACAGAAGACCATATATTACCATTTATGTAACTTAGACTTTAGTGGGTTGCAATTTTAAATGTTGTGTCCTAGAGCTCCTTGATGAAAAGCACAAGTCTGATCAGCCTTATAGTACCACGGTAGAGGTCAAGGTATAGAAGGGGGAGGCCAATTCTGCACCAATTTCTTGAATCAAAGCCGAAAACAATTGGGCATAACTCATCAGAATAAGATCAAAATCCTCTCTCTTCTTCCCTTTCCCTTGATTACCTTGAGTAGGTGCTCTATGATAGGCAACAATAGTCGGAGCTACATTGATGAGTGAAGTCACAAAAGCAACTTATTGTTGGTGTTGATGACGTCTTCTCTGAGGTCTAACCTTTCTTTATTCAACAACAAAATTTGTTTCACTTTATTTATTTATAGAAAATCCATATGATGATATCCTTGTTCCACTAGAACCTTCATCCTTTGTCAATTGACCTTCCCTGGCAGCTTCTTCTAGACGAACACCCATACTTACCATTTCAGTGAAATCACTCGGTGCACTTGCAACCATCCTTTCATGATAAAATGAACCAACGGTTTAAACGACTCTTTATCCTTTTGAGCCATCGCCCTTAATTGATCACGATCAGGTTCCATACACATGTTGTACTTATAATTCTTGACAAAAGCTTCACCGAAGTCATTGAAGGTGCATATGTTGCTACTGTCCAATCCCATATACCATTCTAAAGCAGCACTAGTTAAACTATCCTGGAAGAAATGGATAAGCAAGCGTTGGTCATCAGTATGAGTGGACATCCTTCTGATATACATCACCAGGTGGTCACAGGGACAAGAGTTGCCCTTGTACTAATCAAATTTTGGAACCTTAATCTTTGCTGGCACTTTTACATTAGGGACCAAACAAAGGCCACTGACATTATGGCCGAATAACTCTTTCCCTCGGTGAGCCTTCACTTCTTTCTGTATTTCATTGAATTGATCCTGAAAGTCATCCAATCGATCATAGAAACTCAAACTTTCACTTGATGGAGGAGCAGGACGATAAATTTCATCATTAATAACTGGCATGGCATTTACTGTAGGAGGCATAACATGATATATCTCATTATTGGAAACAAGAATAACATGCACCACATAAGGTGCAAAAACATTAGCAGTTTGAGTAAATGGAGCAACTTGAGTAGTAGGATTTTAACCTTCTGGCATGAAGTTCTCAGGAATTCCCCACAGGTAACCGCGAGGCATACAGTATTATGCAGCAATAACTGGAGTAACAGAGAGGGGAACTAACAGAACTTCAGAAATAACGATCGTTTGTTGTGGCTGAGTAGCATGAGGAGACAGAGGAGGGGGAGGTGGTTGATTCTAAGAAACCACCAACGATTCCACCAAAGTAGTCAAATTGACCACTCCATCCCTCAAAGCAGTAACTTCTTCGTGCAACTTGTGGTTCTCTTTTTCAAGGTTTTCCATCTTCTTCATAGAATTAGCCTGAGTATTATAACGATGAGACAACTTACCAGCTGTTGAAGTAGAGAAATACAGTAAGACACCTGGGAGTAAACATGAATGCAAAAATACGTGCTAAATGATGCATGGTATGAAATGAATATGATTTATTGTGTTTATTCCAGGAGCTCAAAGAATTATAGACAATCACAAATATTTAAGCACTAACATATTTGGAAATACTGAAAATTTTCATTTTATTAAGAATTTTGGAATGGATTACAACTTTTAGTACAAGTTTCAATAATTCTAAGTACAAGAGAATAAAGATAGAATTTTAAAAATCCTAAGGATCCAAAGCTCATGAAGATTTCTCCACGCACTGACTCTTTCCTTTGAGTCTTGCAATTTGAGCCTTCAATTTCTTATTCTCTTCTACGTACTTGTTAGTGACTTCATTCCAATTACCAGAGTAAAAAAACTAGTGACTGGGACATGGATGAGCTCTAGAGGAAAATAAATCATCTTGCTTCTCCATCATCTCCATAACACGACTCTCAAGAATCTCAATCAAGTCATCCTTCTCTTTTAATTTTGTTGAATAAGACAACTCCAAAGTCTGGTACTTGTTGTTCCATGCTTCCTTCTCTTACTGCATCCTAACCAAGGCAAGATGAAGTTCTTCCACATCCTCTAAGAGAGTAGTAGTAGTCCTTATAAACATATCAAGTATAGGTTCTTCACGAGAATAAGGCATCTTCAACTAAATTTCCCTTACTTGCACCCAATAGAGATGAGGCTCTAAGGAAACAACTCCTCTTTATCCGAAATCTTTTCTACCTTTTTCTATGAATATGGCGCCAATCCTTGTCAATCTCCTTATTAACTTACTTATAATCTTCTCCTTCTTTGAGAAAGAAACCACTCAGATGAATGTTGTTTGGCTTGTTTCTCATTGGTTATCCAAGTTGATGATGCCCAAGAACAAGATTGTAGTTAATTCCTCCCTTTGTACCAAGAAGAAGCACATTGGGGAAACTACCATAGCTATCAATAATCTCCATATCATAATAAGCTTGATGATACCAATCAATATCAGAATGAGTGAGAGCCATAATCTTCGGCGCCTAACGGGGTTCCTTCTTGAGATACCAAAAAGCAACAGTCTGAGGTAAGTGAGAAATAAACCACTAATATAACAACAATGTGTGTTGTACCCCAAAATTTCCCCTCTCATTTATCAATAATTTTCTCACAAGATCTCCTTTGACTCAAGACTGCATTAGGGTTTGATCAGCTCAAGACACCTCCTTAAGCACTGATGACCAAAATTATGGTTTGAGATTGCAAAAGGATATTTGAACTTCCAATGCCCCATATGACTTTAATGGATCATTATGAACCCTCAAGATCACTCATGTCAAGTTTCAAGCTTTGGATCACATTTTTGCCCAGTCAATTGAACAATTGACCTAAAAATCAACTGTATTGGGGAAAAAGTCAACTATGGCCAATTTACAGTCAATCTTCATAATTTTTTATCCACATCAACATTTTAAACTCATATGTATCATTTGATCAACTTTGGACCACAATTCCTCAAGAAATTTGATCAAATCTTCAAAATGGCAAAATGGTCAAAATTAGGGTTTTGATTGGGAAAGGGAAATTTCTTATCTTTGACCAAGCAAATGATCAATTGGTTTAAGGAATGATCTCAAGAGTCCAATTGAATCATTTTTACCTAATAACATGGCTCAAAAAATTTCTCAAGTTTAATGGATTGACAGATGAATTTTCAATTAACTGATCAAAAGTTAATTAAATACTGAAAAGTCAAACTTTGACTTTTTGGTCAAATTCAAATGCCAAATATCACAATTCATCAAAAAATTTCAAAATATGAAACTTATTCATCAAGAAATAAAAAATTCAAGATTTCATTTTGAAAAGATAAAATTTCTAAACTGAAAATTTTCAAAGTGTTGAAAATTTCATGTTTTTTCATAACTTTGAGCAAAAATTTTACCATGATGCGGGATGATTCAAAAGAAACTTCCAACATGAAAGTTGTAGATCTCCATGAAATCTAAAACTTTTCTTTACACAACTCCTTCCAAAAGTGCTTGGATCTAAAGTTATAATTTTAAGAACATGTGGTCATGAAACAAAACACTTAGTGAAATTTTGCCCTAATTTGGTCAGGATTTTGACCCAACTTCATAGAACTTTTTCATATAGTTCCAAGGGGAATATACAAAAGCAATTCAAAGATGGTTTTTATAGAACATTGCAAGCTTTCCAAAATTTCCAAGAACTCCTTGAGATCATTTTTGAGTAGGGAGAATCGAAGAGATGAAGTTAGGGTTTTATCACTTGAATTACAAGGCATTTTGTGATGAACAAAATTCAAATTCAAAGTTATGATGCATAAACTCTACTTTTAAGGCCTCAAACTTGTTAGCCACTCCATAATTAATTGCTTACAAAGGTGTTAGAGGTCTCATTTCAAGCATTCAATGCAAGGCCATGCTTTATATCACTTTTTGGAAGAAAGTGTACATTGCCATTTTGATAAAGTGCTTTTCTACACAAAAGTTATTCTTGAGCCTTGCACTTGTTCTCTTCTGATCATACAAGTCCCATAACCCATAAGAAACTTGTTAAACACTTACAATCACCCAGAACATGCTTGTACTACACATTGAAACTTGGTTTCCCACTTTTCTTCAAAATCAAGTAACCTAACAATTAGCTGAAAACTTGTACTTCTGATTGTCCAAACAACTCCAATCCTTTTTCTTATAGATATACAAACCATTTTCCACAAAACACACGAATGCTTAAGCCTTGAAAACACCTAGAGCTTAGAATCACATCTCATACCTCCATTTTCACATAAAATGACCAAAAACTTGAAACTCATAACTCCCTCGTGTGTTTTCAAGCATTTTGGTTCCTAAAGCTTCTAAACATCAATTAGAACTGATCCCACACCCTGTTACAAGACTGTAACACCATTAACACCATCCTCCATTTTCAAAAATAGAGCTTTGCACTTGGACTTCTCTAGAACTCCTCAGGTACTTTCAGCTCAAGCTAAGCATCCCTTTAGCTTCCTGGGAACTTGAGGAAGCTAACCCAATCATTGGAACTCACTGAAAGCTTCTCAAACTCCAAACCCGATACCCTCTTGCAAGGTAAGTTTTCTAACTTTGTAGCTTTTCATACAAGCATAATCAATGATTTATTTGTGAATAAAACGTGTAGATATCATTGCCCTAAAGCTAACCATGTCCATAGTTTCCATTAATTTTTCCTGAGCATAGAGAATTTTAAGATTGAATTTTCTGAGATTTTTGGGGTTCAGATTAGGGCCAATGAAATTCAGGTTTATCTTTGAGCTATAATTTTAATGCTTTACATTTCTGAAACCGTGAGGAAATTTGCTACAAGTTTCATGTTTACAGTTTTCATTTTTGTTGAGATTTGGACAAGTTACAGAGGTTCTGGCTGGGCGTGAGGTTGAAGATGGAGTTGGCCTCAGGAACGTGTTTGCCTTATGTATTTATTGTTTGATTTATATAAACGGATGTATAGCCACCCTAGTGGTAGAAGCGCACGCTTGTAACCTAAGGGACCTGGGTTCAAGCTCTTGTGGTACCCTTTTGATTTTTCACATTTTTTTGCTTTCTGACTTTGTTTCTTGGACAGGCGCTGGGCCTCATTGGGCTTTGTTGTTTTTTTGTTTTTACTTTCTAACCCCCTGCAGGCTATCAGCACCCCTGGCCCAATTTTATTTTCTTTTCTTATTTTCATTTTATTTATTTTCTTAATTATTTTTCTAATATTAAAAAAATCATAAAAATATAAAAAATAGTAGATTTATATTTTGTCTTAGTTTACTTATTTTTCTCATAAAAAATTATTTTTTTTAATCAATCCTTTATTTATTTACTAATTATCTTTGTAAATTTAATTTAAAAAAATAGGTTTTAGTTATTTTCTTTTACACCAATTAAAATATATTATTTTAATATTAAAAAAGGCCAAAAATATTTTATAAGACTATAATTATTATCAAGACCAAAATACCAAAAATACTTCTCTTAAACTTAATTTCTTTTAATCAATTAATATATTTAGAGTTTTATTTAAAATCTTTTCTTAATAAATTTAGGTTTAATTAATTATTTTCTTCTAGTTAATTAGGTTAAAATCAAAACCCCTTTTCTCATGAAAAATCCAAACAAAAATATCTATTTTCTTCACACTTACATTCTTGTATATTTATTCATTTTGTACATTATATTCATTTAATTTCTTGTACATTTATACCAATTCAATATGGCTGTAATAGACTAATTAGGTTTATTTTCTTGCAATCCTCATTCATAATTTGTACACCCCCCTCCCACAAGTATTGTAATAGCGTAGTAACTTTAAATTCCGCAATTTATCGCATTATATTAACATGCTAGTAATCAGGGTTTGTATGGAAAGACTAAAACCAATACTTAGAAAATCCTAATTCAAGACAAAATCATGCATGAAAATAATACACTTGCACACAAGCACCCATAGGGTAAATCCACTTGGTTGCCTTTATAAAATGGCCATATTACGCATGTGAGGTATCTTAGCAAAAATACAACATCATAGTCCCTCGATGACGCTATCTAAGTTGCCTTTCAAATGATCTTAGTCCCTAAAAGAGAATGCTAAGATACCTTGAAACATTGCTAATCATGGTTATACAATGACCCATGCATGTCCCATTTATATCCAAAGATAGGGTTACTTACCAAATCAATGGTAAGATAACAATATCAAGGGAAAATAAAATGAACAAGAAAGACTTTTTGAGTAGGTAGAATGATCCTAATTACTTGCTCAATTTCAAAAAAAACATCCTTTCTATTTTCAAAACAAACACTTACACTTTGAAAAAACATCTTTCAAACGTGAAAACATTTTCAAAAGATCAAACACTTTGTATACATTCTTACGAACGAGAATCATTACAAAGTTTTCCTAAACAATGGTCTCTTTACAAAATACTTTCAAAAAACCACACCAAGCACAATTTCAAACAAAAAGCAAGTGATCTAGCAAGTAACTAAGAGCCCATGGAAAACCATGGATGAAAAGGGTGCTAATACCTCCCCTTTTCATGATCTACCCCCCGAACTCAAGAAATAATCTCAAAGGTCTTTCCTGTGCTTTTTCACCTTTCCTTTTGGATAAAAGAAAAGTCGGTGGCGACTCTTGCTAATCGCAACATTTGCGATCAAACGCAAAACCTTCAAGTCAGTTCTCCCACCGTATCACAGAACTGGCGACTCTGCTGGGGAAGAATTCTAAAAGTGGGGTTACATTAGGGTTAGATCATATTTACTTGCTTTCATGGTTTGTCTTGTTTGCTTTATATTATGGTTCTTTGTTTGGGTTTGAATCCTCTACCCGTATTTTGGGATACCTTATAGGTAAGTAACAATACATTGTGCAAACTGTGCGGGGTATACTGACATGGTGTAAGCAATAGCTACGTTAGTGCGACATATTTGTGGGTACTGGTAGCCCTTGAGTTAATCAAGGAGAATACGGGGCCGTTGAGTGATGTCATGAAGCACTAATGAACTTTTAGAACCTTTAATTGACCAACTTGGCCTTTAGGACGTAGTGAGATGACCGACTTTGGTGCAGTCCGAAGTCGGTAGATACTCGATACTACACTCATTGAGGTTTAGTTTTTTGGGATATTCCGGTCGCCATTAAAGAGGCTTGTGCTGAAACAATGACTAAGGAAACAAACCAGTGATATTGAGCTCCTTAGAACCCGATTACCATTACTAAGACAGGTTGAGCCAACTAAACTTCAAGAGGGTACTTACCTATGAGACTCCATGCAAGCCTAAACCTAAGGACTTGTTTTCTTTATTTGTGTATACATACTTGTACATAACATCATGAACATCATAACATCATATTCATTCACTAACCATTTCAAGGATCTAGGGATCTATCTTTGTTCTATTTTCTAGGATATGGATTCTATTCACAGAAAACTATTCAAGTCAATCTTGTAAGGATCCCTCCACAACTTAAGGAGTTAGCTTCAAGGATTCCATAAAATTCTCCGTTCACCGAGACACATGGTCGCCTACTCAACTTGGTCACCTCTAACACAGATGAGGACATGATGAAGGTGCTCTTTCAGTTCTTTGATCCTTTACACCATTGCTTCATATTTCTCGATTATCAACTTGTGGCTACTTTGGAAGAATTCTCCCGACTCTTGAGGATTCCCATTTTCAATCAACTACCTTTTAATGGTACGGAAAGAGACCCAAAGCCAGCATATATTGCTCAAGCTCTACACTTAGAATCATCTGACGTCACAACTAATTGGGAAACAAGGAGTTGTGTCAAAGGTTTCCTAGAAACGTTCTTGTTTGAGAAATCCCAAAACTGTTGGAACTCCTTGGATCTGCAAGCTTTTGAGGAAATTTTGGCTCTCCTCATCTATGGTATGGTTTTGTTTCCAAATCCTGACCAACTCATAGATGTGAACGCCATCAAAATCTTCATATCCCGCAACCCGGGGCCTACATTGCTAGGGGACATTCTACATTCTTTTCACACTCGCACTATGAGGAAAAGAGGTGTCCTTATATGTTGCACTCCTCTCTTGGCAAGATGGTTTATTTCGTATCTTCCCCAATCTGTATTAAAGAACGAGCAAGGTTCAAGGTGGTCACAAAGGTTGATGACACTCAAGCATTCAGACATCCATTGGTGTTCCCGATCCATAGAGAATGTTACTATTGTTGACCGTTGTGGAGAATTCCCTAATGTTCCTTTACTTGGCATTAGGGGAGGTATCATCTACAACCCCTACTTAGCCTTAAGACAGTTTGGTTACGCCCAAAGGGATGGCCCTCATGAGATGCTCATTCAAGGTATGGTATTTGACAACGAGAACGATGATCAAGGTCTTCGCCATAGATTTATTAGAGCTTGGAGGATGTTGAAAAAGGTAGATAGCAAGACATTGGGGTATAAGAATTCCATCCCTCTTGAGCCTTACCTCAAATGGGTACGAACTTGTGCTCAGAGTCTTATGATGCCTTTATCCTTCCATTCTCTCGGTAATGATTGAGCCTGTTATGGAAGGAGATGTTTCATACACTATCCTACATCCTGACATGCCCACCTCTCTTAAAGACTTACAAAGAGATTGAATATAAATCAATGGGGAGCAAGATACTTTCGAAGCCCAATTCTACGCAAGTGAGAAGAAGGTTTTGGAACTCACTAAGAAACTTCATGAGGAGAGGAACTTGAATGCCTACATCGCACCAAAGAGGATGCGTACTACCTTTTTATCTTAGAGTTTTTGTATTATTTTCCCAAAAAGGCATTGATGTACTCAAGCTTTAATTTATTAATATAACGTGTGTTTCCTTTTTTGTATAAAACAAATTTGAATCTCTAAAATCCTTGAAATCATTTCATATGCATCTACCATTCATCATAACATAAGCAGGTTTCTTGCAACAAGTCTCCTCATCTTTCTACTGTTTATTTCAGTAAGATAGATCTCGAGCAAATGGTGAAGGACCTCCAAGCTCAAAATGCTCAGTTTCAACAGATGTTCTTAACTCTAGCCAAAGGACAAGAAGAGTTGAAGACCTTGCTGGTTGGGGAGAATAAAAAGAAGACACAGAAAATAACCAGAGTTCTGAACATGGGAAGAAGATTCCAAGGACAAACAAGAAGGACCCTATACTTTGCAACGACATCCGCTGAGAAAGATAATCAAGATGGGAAGGGAAAAGAAACAGTTATCCAGTCAGAGTCAGAAGAGGAAGAGGAAGAAGAAGACTATTCTGAAGAACAATATCCTCCAGCTGATGACAAGTATAAGCATCTAGAAGAGCAGTTGAGCATAATGGAAATCCAAAAAGTTCCTGAATTGGACTTCGAGGAGTTGGGGTTAGTATCTGGGATTGTCATCCCTCCAAAATTCAAAGCACCTGTGTTCGCCAAATATGACGGAGTTTCATGTCCCAAAATGCATCTCCGGTCCTATGTGAGGAAAATCTAGCCTCATACCGTTGACAAGGATTTATGGGTACACTTCTTCCAAGACAGTCTGTCTGGAACTCAACTTGGTTGGTTTTATCAGTTAGAAAGAGCCAATGTTCATAACTGGGAAGATCTGGCCACCGCCTTTTACAAGCAATACCAATACAACGCTGATCTTGCGCCCACTCGTACTCAACTCCAGAGTATGGACATGGTTCAAGTGAAGGCTTTAAAGACTACACGTAAAAATGAAGGGACTTGGTAGGAAGAGTCCAGCCTCCTCTATATGAAAAAGAGTTGGTAGACATGTTTTTGGGCACCTTGTCTGGTCCCTTCTTTAATCACTTGATTGGGATTTCATCGACAGGCTTTACTGAGTTGATATTGACCGGAGAAAGGGTGGAAGCCAGGATAAAAAATGGGAAAATTCAAAAAGATGCATCCTCTACTGCTGTAAGGAAACCATTCATCGGAAAGAAAGAAGTTGTTGCTGTATATCCTTAGAGAAATCAAGATAGGGCTGAGCTCCGTCCAATGGTGGGGGCTGTCATGATTCCTAAACCAGCGCCTGCTCAGCAAAGAAGCAACAAGCCAAGAATGGAAACACCAGCCAGACAGTTCACCAAAATTAACATGACCCTATCTAAAGTGTTGCCACATTTGTTAAGGTCCAACCTAGTGACTTTGAAAGAAGCTCCAAAGAATCCGAACACAACCTCTCCTCACTATCATCCTAATTCCCGCTGTGCATATCATTCTGAGAGGCCCGACCATGACACTAACAACTGTTGGGCTCTGAAGAACAAAGTACAAGACCTTCTTAAAGCCAAAGAGATTGAATTCAATGCGCCAGAAATTCCCAATGTCATTACTGCCTCTATGCCCAAGCACGGACATAATGACAATGCCATTGAGGAAGATATGTTTGTTACTTCAGTTGATGAACTTATGACCCCACTCCTGACTATCAAAAAGAACTTGTTAAATGCCGGTGTATTCCCAGGATGTGATGAAAGCTGTCATTTTTGTTTGTCCTCACCAACCAGTTGTCCTTTGTTAAAAGCAGGCATTCAGTGCCTAATAGATAACAAGGAAATTTTGTTCGAGAAGGCTTCAATTCAAACTGTTTCTTATAATGATGTTTCCATCGTGACCATTTCCGCAAATTCTTCCAGGGTATCCACCAAAAGACCCGTTAGAATTACATCAGTTCCTAAATTAGCTCCTTTGATAATTACAATGCCTGGACCAATCCCGTATTCGTCAGACAAAACCGTCCCATGGAATTGTGGAGGGGATGTCTACTACCGCCGTATCAAGCAAGATTAGCCAACTGTTGAAGATTCAAGTTCTGAGAAAGTTGACTCTGATGTCAGTAATATTGCAGGGACTAACAAGATTACCCGAAGTGGAAGGGTATTCTCTTCAGAAATTGCTCCTCCAAAAGCTATTTCTGGACCCATAATCATTCTTGTTGTTGTTTCTCCTCCAAAGGTTATTCCCAGTCCTACAATCATCTCTGCTAGAACTCCTGTTGACAAAACTGTTACAATCCATGTTATCACCCCTACTGACATTCATGCTGCCGAGTCAACCGAGACTCGAGGTAAAGGTATTCTGGTTGAGCCTGTTCGGACGAAGGCACAATTAGTAGCTATCCCTGAAACCTCCCGGAAAGAGATGGAGGAAATTCTAAAGATCATAAAAAGAAGCGACTACAATGTAGTCGAGCAACTGGGGAAAACTCCATCAAAAATTTCCATGCTGGCTTTATTACTATGTTTCGAGGCTCATGCAAAGGCCTTGGTAAAGTTCCTTAAAACTGCCCATGTACCCGAAGAAACATCTGCCGATCAGTTCCAAGACTGCGTAGCCAGCTTGACTGCAGATAATGGCTTAGATTTTTCAGATGCTGATTTAACGCCAAGAGGGAGGAAGCATAATGAGGCATTATATGTCTCAGTCGAATGCAGGGACACAACTTTAGCTCATGTCTTGGTTGACACCGGTTCTCTTTGAATGTGTTGCTTAAAAAGGCTCTTGATAGGTTTGACTGTGAGGGATTGACATTGAAACCGAGCAACATAGTAGTGAGGGCCTTTGACGGCTCAAAAAGGATGGTGCATGGGGAAGTGGACATCCCCATAAAAGTTGGAACCCAAACGTTTGATTCAACTTTTTGTGTAATGGATATCCGCCCTTCATATTCCTGCTTACTAGGCCGGTCGTGGATTCACAATGTTGGCGCTGTTACTTCTACGTTGCATCAAATGTTGAAATATCCAATTCAGGTGAAAATCATCACCATTCACGGAGAAGAAGAGTATATGGTCAGCCATCTAAATTCCTTCAGATATGTGGAATTAGATGGTGAATTTATTGAAACTCCATTCTAGCATTTTGAAGAAGTCCCGCAGACTGTGGCAGTAACCAAGGCTGTGTCTCAAGTTCCCAAGATTACAAGGCCTCCGCTTAAGATGTCGTCTTTAAAGGATGCCAAGGCAATGATAGAAGAAGGTGGGTGCACTATTTGGGGCCAACTCCCAGATATCCCATATAAATCTAACAAATTTAGTCTGGGTTTCACTTCAGGTGCCCAGAAGACGGTACGCCGTGCTCGTGTCGGAGGACCACACTTGAAGATCAGCAACCGCGAAGTCAACACCGTGGAGGATGATGAAGATAGCTACAACCTGGAGGATTGGATTTTCCCAACTATTAGTGGATGGCTCAGCAACTGGGAGGCTAGAGATTTTATCCCGATCACTTTTATCCCACAGTAATTTATCTTTACATTTTGTTGGATTTGTAATATTAAAATAATTAAGACTCTCAAAACCTTGTGTCTTAGCCGAGGCACAATGGTCCATTTGTAAGGGTTATTATCTCATTTCCATATGACATCAATGAATCATAGACGATTTTGCATACAAAATTTGTGCTCATTATTTTTCTTTTTACATTTTCATTTCTTTCAAAGATAGTTATACTCTTACACACACTCACACTCACAATGCAGGTCTACATCCATTCGGGATCCCATGGGTAACGGTTCTGCTATGGCCTTTTGTGACTCTAAAAATCTAATCTATCAAGCCAAAGACGAAGGCGAGGAAGATTGTGAAGTACCAGGGGAATTCTCCAGGTTACTGCAACAAGAAGAAAGGACCATTCATCCCCATGAAGAACCAGTGGACACAATCAACCTAGGTACCGAAGAAGACAAAAGAGAAGTCAAGGTGGGTGCTAATCTGGAACCCAGTGTCAAAGAGCGTCTGATTCAATTGTTACACGATTATGTTGAGGTCTTTTCCTGGTCGTACAAAGACATTCCAGGGCTTGATGCAGATATCGTAGTACATCGTCTACCTACAAAAGAGGATTGTACTCTAGTAAAACAAAAGGTCCGTTGAATGCGACCAGACATGTCAGAGAAGATTAAAGCGGAAGTCATGAAACAATTCAACACCCGATTCTTGGCTGTTACCTCCTATCCGCAATGGGTTGCCAATGTTGTTCCCGTGCCCAAAAAGGACAGCAAAGTGCAAATGTGCGTGGACTACAGAGATTTGAATAGGGAAAGCCCTAAGGATGATTTCCCACTTCCCCATTGAGGTTGTTTAGTTATTGGCATGCATTTTTGGTAAAACTAGGTGTGTGAATGTCATGACTAATGTCATAACATTCTGATTTATTAGGTACTGGTTTATTAGGTACCTTTGCAGAAAAATAGTGGCATACAGGTACTGATGTTTATGAGTGTGTATCTGAGCATTTTGCAAAATTATCACATTTACCAAAATCAGTAAACAGGAATTCAGCTGTCATAACAAATGTTAAGACATCCTGTTCTGATCTAACAGTTATGCAGTTTGGTTAATTCTGAGATTTTTCAGGAAGATGACTCAGTCTTTCCAGAACAGAATCTCTTGTGGACTTTGGGTTTAACCTAGCTCAACCCTAACCTGGTTGATAAAGTCTTGTGACCAAGTCTTAAGGTCAATCGGAATTAACCCTAGCTTTTTGTGGAAACCCTAACTGAAGAAGCAGCTGCTATATATTCAACAGGGCTGCTGTTTGGAATTTATCCTTTTTTGATAGAAGATCATTTAGGAGTTGTATAGTTTTAACTATTGTAATCCAAGCAAGTATCATTGTGATAAGTGACTTGGAATCGGTTTTAATTGTAAGCGTTTTGTATCACTCAAAGCTTTGAGGCAAGAGTGTTTTGTGTCTCTTGACTAAAGCTTTGAAGCAAAGTCAAGTTAGGTTTATGTATCACTCAAAGCTGTGAATCAAGAGTGTTTGTGTTGCTTGATTAAAAAGCTGTGAAGCATAATCAAGTGTATGTTTTGAAGAGTGTCTTCATCAATTCATTAGTCAATTGTTTTAAGTATCACTGCTGTGATTGAGGGGGAGTGAGTAGGAACTCAGGTTTAAGTTGTACTTAGATTGAAGTTACATTGGGTAGGTCTTAAGTGAAGGAGATAAACTGGTTGGTTTATTCCTGAATTAATATCTCTTATAGTGGATTTCCTCCCTGGCTTGGTAGCCCCCAGAGTAGGTGTTGTTGCACACTGAACTGGGTAAACAATTGATTGTGTTCTTTACTGTTTTTGTATTTACTGTCTTATAGAAAGTCAGATATGGTGTCATAACTTTGAATGTGATATTGAGTATCTGCAGCCAGAATTTCAATTGGCATCAGAGCAGGCACCCTGCCTGTATTACTGGGTGAGATCTAGGGATATCACTTTCTGGCACTATGGACAAAGAAGGAGTTTTTGGAAATAGACCACCCATTCTGGATGGATCAAATTATGACTACTGGATACCTCGTATGATTGCCTTCTTAAAATCACTGGACAAAAAGGCCTGGAGAGCTGCTGACAAAGGATGGAACCATCCCACCATAACTGAGAAAGATGGGACAATCAGTCTGAAGCCTGAGGAAGAATGGAGCAAAGAAGAAGATGAGTTAGCCCTGGGTAATTCCAAAGCTTTAAATGCCTTTTTCAATGGAATTGATAGAAACATATTCAGACTAGTACATCAATATGAACTGGCCAAGGAAGTTTGGGACACACTCAAAACTACCCATGAGGGCACTTCCAAAGTAAAAATGTCAAGGCTTCAGATGTTGACTACCAAGTTTGAGAATCTAAAAATGATGGAAGATGAAACCATTCATGAGTTTCACATGAACATCTTGGAGATTGCCAACACCTCGGGAGCATTGGGAGAAAACATATCAGAAGAAAAATTGGTGAGAAAGATTCTCAGATCCTTGCCTAAAAGATTTGCAATGAAGGTAACTACCATAGAGGAAGCCCAGGACATCATCAAGTTGAAAGTGGATGAACTCATTGGGTCTCTTCAGACTTTTGAGATGGGGATCACTGAAAATGGTGACAAGAAGAACAAGAGCATAACATATGTATCCAACACTGATGTTGAAAACAAGGAGGATGAAGAAGAAAATATTTTAGAAGCTATAGCCATGCTTGGAAGACAATTCAACAAACTTATCAAAAGAATAGATCCAAAGTCAAGGTCGAATGTTCATAACATCCCCTCTGACATTGACAGTTCCAGCAGAAGACCAAGGTCAGAAGAGAAGGGAAATCAAGGCAGAGGAATTCAATGCCATGGTTGTGAAGGATATGGGCATATTCGAGCTGAATGTCCTACCTTTCTTAAGAAGCAAAAGAAAGGAATGACTGTTACCTGGTCTGACTGTGATTCAGAAAGTAATTCTGAAGAAGAATCTGCCAAACTAGTTACTCCACTAACTGGTGTTTGTACCTCTGAAAGTGACACTAGTGATGAGGAAGTAACATTTGAAGAACTGGCTGATACTTACAAGAAATTGTGTATCAGAAGTACTGAAGTCTGTGTGCAAAATGAGAAACAATCAAAACTCATCATAAAGATGGAGGCTGAAAAAAGGGCAGACCTTGAAACTATAAGTCATCTAGAAGGGGAAGTTTAAATGTTGTACTCAAAGCTAAACAATATGACCAAATCTGTCAAGATGCTGACAAATGGAACAGACAAATTGGAAGAAATCCTTCAGGTTGGACAAACTGTGGGAAACAAGTCAGGTCTAGGATTTGTGGCAGCAAAGAAATCTGGTGCAGACAAGAAGATCAGGTCTAGTAAACAAATGTCAAAGCAGATGTCTCAACATCAGGAACAGAGACATATGAATAAAAGGTACCAAAGATGGAGATGTCATCATTGTGGGAGGTATGGCCACATAAAGCCTTTCTGCTTCAGATTGCATGGATACCCTAATCAGAACTCAGGTGTCAAACCTAAGTCTAAAAAGGTACCACTTACTCCTAAATGGAAGAAAAAGGCTACTGCCCTGATAGCCCACACTTCCCTGAGGGTCTCTGCAAAGGAAGACTGGTACTTTGATAGTGGGTGTTCTAAGCACATGACTGGAATCAAGAACCTCCTCAATAATGTTAAACCTCACACCACTAGTTTTGTGACCTTTAGAGATGGTGCTAAAGGTGAAATCAAAGGAGTTGGTAATTTGGACTGCCCTGGAGTTCCAAACCTGAATGAAGTACTACTGGTAAAAGGCCTGACTTCTAATCTCATTAGTATCAGTCAATTGTGTGAGAGGATTCAAGGTCAATTTCTCAAAATCTGAATGTCTTGTAATTAATGAAAAACAAGAAGTTGTAATGAAAGGAGTCATATCTAAAGACAACTGTTACTTGTGGGAGCCTGAGAACACTAATTTCTCCACTGTGTGTTCCATTGCCAAAGAAGAAAAAGAGGTGAAACCGTGGCACCAGAAACTTGGCCATCTTCATCTAAGAGGAATGAAAAGGATTATCTCCATGGAGGCAGTCAGAGGGATTCCAAGACTACAAATTGATGAAGGGAGAGTTTGTGGTGAATGGTTGATTGGTAAGCAGACTAGGATGTCACATCCAATGTCAAGACATCTGACCACCTCTAAGGTTCTAGAACTTCTTCATATGAATCTGATGGGACCAATGCTAGTGGAAAGACCTGGTGGAAAGGGATATGCCTATGCTATTATGGATGACTATTCCAGATTCTCCTGGACTATCTTCTTTAGGGAAAAATCTGAGGTGTTTGAAGTTTTTAAAGAACTGTGCAAAAGAACTCAAAGAGAAAAAGAAGGCTGTATTGTCAGAATCAGAAGTGATCATGACAAGGAATTTGGAAACAGCAAGTTTGATAAGTTCTGTTTCTCAGGAGGAATTAGTCATGAATTCTCTTCTCCTATAACTCCTCAACAAAATGGAGTTGACAAAAAGAAAAATAGGATCATACAGGAATCTGCCAGAGCTATGATTCATGTCAAAAGAATTCCTTTTCAACTTTGTGCTGAAATAGTTGCAGCTGGTAGTAGCTGTTCTCAAGTTATCTGGACAAAACAGATGCTCACTAAGTATAATGTCTCACAAGATGTTGTGACATTGTACTGTGACAATCTGAGTACAATCAATATTTCCAAGAACCCTATTCAGCATAGCAGGACCAAGCACATTGGCCTTAAAAATTACTTTATCAGAGACCTTGTAGAGGAGAAGACAATTAAGCTACAACTGGCTGATGATTTTACCAAGGCTCTTGATGCAAATCAACTTGAAAACTTGAGGGGCAAGATGGGTATTTGCCAACATGAGAAATTATAGCAATTAATTTTGCTCAAAACAAGGGTTGAAGGAGTTATTTTTGTTAAGTCTATTTTAAGTGGGTTAATCATATATATCCCAAATTCTTTCAAAATTACTAAGAAGTTGAATAGACACACATTTGCCTCCTTCCACTCTCGACTTTGCAACATCTTTTTTTCTCTCATTCAAAGTTTTCTCCCTAGTTGCTACTGGTTTTCCAAGTCAATCAAAATGTCTCAAACTTCATCCTCATCCAAGACAACCGTTTCAAATTCATCATCTGATCAAGATTCTCGAGCAATCACCTCATGCATGGATTCTGAAGTCCTGGAGATTACTCCTCTCGGAGAAATAGCAACTAACCCTTCCAAGGTCAAAAAGCTGAGAACAAGGCATGCAGGAAGGTCTCAGGTGACGTCTTCCGGTAATCCCTCTCAACCTTCATCTTCTGTACCTAATAGGGAAGGATCAGCTCATGTACACCAAGCAATAGCTAGGCTTGTTACAAGAATCCTGAGTGAGAACCACTCTGTACCGGGGATTTCTGTTCCATTAAATCAAGAATCAGCAAGCCCAAATGTTGAAGCAAATCCAGATGTCTCTGAGAATGTTGAGACACTAGATGACAACATTCAAAAACCATCTGAAAACCTGGATGACATTCAGAACCCTTCAGAGAAGAATGTTGAACCACCTGTTATTGACGTGGATGAGGAATACTCAGACAATGACCTGATTGCAAATATCAACCCTAGCATAGCTAGGAGAATGATGAACAGGAAGGGCAATCAAGATGCTGCAAAAGGTCTGAACAAAGAGAAACCTGCTGATAAGAAAACCAGGTCTGAAAGGAAGACTGGTACTGTGAAGACTGGAATGTCCAAAGGGAAGGTGAAAGCTCAAGTGCATACTGGGAGTCTCTCAAAACCTACTAGACAACCAATTACAAAGAAGAGAAAAGAACCTGAGTCTTCTGATTCTGATGAGGAATCAGAGTTTGAAATTAATGCTGAAGAGATTCCTATCAGAAGGAAACTCCCTTCCAGCAAAATGGCTAGATTTCCTGAAGTCCCAACAGACAACATCTCTTTTCACCACCATGACAATGCCAACAGATGGAAGTATGTTTGCTTAAAGAGAATAGCTTTAGAAAGAGAACTAAACAATGGTGCCATGGATTGCAAGGAAATCATGGACCTGATCAAAGTTGCTGGACTGATGAAGACTGTGGTAAAATTTACCAAGTGCTATGAAAATCTGGTCAAGAAATTTATAGTGAACTTGTCTGATGAATGTGCTGATGGAAGGTCAGCTGACTTTGAATGTGTTTATGTTAGAGGAAGAAGGGTTAATTTCTCTCCATCAGAAATTAACAAATTTATTGGAAGATCAAATGAGGATTGCCCTGAACTGGAAGTCACTGACAATGAAGTATGCCAAACCATCACAGCAAGACAAGTCAAGTGCTGGCCCTTGAAAGGCAAGCTGAATGCCAGCAAACTAATTATGAAATTTGCCATCCTGCACAAGATTGGTGCAGCCAACTAGGTCCCTACCAACCACAAATCAACTATCTCCACAGGATTGGGGAGATTCATTTATGCTATGGGAACCAAGGCTGAATTTGACTATGGCAGGTATATTTTTGAACAAACTTTAAAGCATGCTGGTAGCTTTGCTGTCAAAGGCCCTATTTCCTTTCCCTCCCTCCTTTGTGGAATTATCCTTGCACAGTACCCTGATATCCTGGTGGCAAGAGATACTGCTTGCAAAAGAGCTCCTGCTCTTGGGTTACACTACAAGCTTTTTCAGGGATCTCATGTTCCTGATATTGTCATAACATCAGCTGAGACATCATCTGTAAAAACTCAGTCCAAAACATCTGATGTTATAGCTATATTTAAAGAGACCTGCAAAGAGCTGGAGACTAGGAAAAAGACTCTAGAAAACCTAATTGTCAGGTTAGAACAGGAGGAGGCTGAAGGAAACAGAAGGGAAGAGGGTGCTGCTGAAGATCAACTCAATACTGAAGAAAGTAGCTCCTCTGAAAGGGACATTGCCTAAAGGTTGGTGGAGTTGATGCTGGTTCCTGGTGGAGTTTGCAAGTGTGTTCAGATTTTAGTTGTTGTTTCTATTACTTTTTCTGGATGACTGTATAAACATTTAAGTACTTGTCTCTTTGGCCTATTTGTGGCTAAAGAGGGGGAGATATATTTTGGTAGACATTATTATACTCTATTTTTCTGCAGTCATATTTATTCTGCTGTTATCTATTCTCTGATTGCTTAGGGACTTTAGCCAAAAATCTGCCAAAGGGGGAGTTTGTAGTTGTTTAGTTATTGGCATGCATTTTTGGTAAAACTAGGTGTGTGAATGTCATGACTAATGTCATAACATTCTGATTTATTAGGTACTGGTTTATTAGGTACCTTTGCAGAAAAATAGTGGCATACAGGTTCTGATGTTTATGAGTGTGTATCTGAGCATTTTGCAAAATGATCACATTTACCAAAATCAGTAAACAGGAATTCAGATGTCATAACAAATGTTAAGACATCCTGTTCTGATCTAACGGTTATGCAGTTTGGTTAATTCTGAGATTTTTCAGGAAGATGACTCAGTCTTTCCAGAACAGAATCTCTCGTGGACTTTGGGTTTAACCTAGCTCAACCCTAACCTGGTTGATAAAGTCTTGTGACCAAGTCTTAAGGTCAATCAGAATTAACCCTAGCTTTTTGTGGAAACCCTAACTGAAGAAGCAACTGCTATATATTCAACAGGGCTGCTGTTTGGAATTTATCCTTTTTTGATAGAAGATCATTTAGGAGCTGTATAGTTTTAACTATTGTAATCCAAGCGAGTATCATTGTGATAAGTGACTTGGAATAGGTTTTAATTGTAAGGGTTTTGTATCACTCAAAGCTTTGAAGCAAGAGTGTTTTGTGTCTCTTGACTAAAGCTTTAAAGCAAAGTCAAGTTAGGTTTATGTATCACTCAAAGCTGTGAAGCAAGAGTGTTTGTGTTGCTTGATTAAAAAGCTGTGAAGCATAATCAAGTGTATGTTTTGAAGAGTGTCTTCATCAATTCATTAATCAATTGTTTTAAGTATCACTGCTGTGATTGAGAGGGAGTGAGTAGGAACTCAGGTTTAAGTTGTACTTAGATTGAAGTTGCATTGGGTAGGTCTTAAGTGAAGGAGATAAACTGGTTGGTTTATTCCTGAATTAATATCTCTTATAGTGGATTTCCTCCCTGGCTTGGTAGCCCCCAGAGTAGGTGTTGTTGCACACTGAACTGGGTAAACAATTGACTGTGTTCTTTACTGTTTTTGTATTTACTGTCTTATAGAAAGTCAGATACAGTGTCATAACTTTGAACGTGACATTGAGTATCTGCATCCCGAATTTCACCCATATTGAGATTCTAGTTGACAATACGACACATTACAAAGTGTTTTCCTTCATGGATGGTTTCTCAGGTTACAACTAAATCAAAATGGCGCCCGAGGACATGGAAAAAACCACCTTTGTCACACAGTGAGGCACATTCTACTACAAGGTTATGCCATTCGGACTGAAGAATGCTGGGGCAACCTATCAACGTGCCATGGTAGCTTTATTTAATGACATGATACATTAAGAAATAGAGGTCTATATGGACGACATGATAGCTAGATCTCAAACAAAAGAAGAGCATCTTGACCATTTACAAAAACTGTTTGAGAGACTAAAGAAATACAAGCTGAGGTTGAACCCAAATAAATGCACCTTTGGGGTGAGGTCTGGTAAACTACTAGGCTTTGTCGTCAGAAATAAGGGTATCGAGGTGGTTCATGCCAAGGTGAAAGCGATACAAGAGATGCATGCTCCTCGTACTGAGAAGGAAGTCAGAGGATTATTAGGATGTTTGAACTACATTGCCAGATTCATTTCTCACCTGACAGCTACTTGTGAACCAATCTTCAAGTTACTAAAGAAAGATTAAGTAGTCAAATAGAATGATGAGTGCCAAACTTCTTTTGACAAGATCAAAGAGTACTTACAAGAGCCTCCTGTTTTGATGCCACCAATCGAGGGAAGACCATTGATCATGTATCTGACTGTTTTGGAAAATTCAATGGGGTGTGTGCTGGGGCAGCATGACGAGTCTGGCCGAAAAGAGCACGCTATTTATTACCTGAGCAAAAAGTTTACTGACTGCGAAACAAGATATTCACTGCTCGAGAAAACTTGTTGGCTCTGGCATGGGTTGCTCGTCGGCTAAGACAATATATGTTGGCCCTCTCTAGGAGAATAGCGAGATGGAAGATGATCCTGACAGAATATGACATACAGTATACTACCCTGAAAGCTATAAAGGGCAGTTTACTAGTTGATCACCTTGCTAACCAAGCTGTGGAAGACTACCAGTCCATGAAGTTCGAAATTCCAAATGAAGACATCAAGATGGTAAATGACTGTGAAGAATTCAGGCCATATGACGGACCTCAACAAGGATCCTGATGGACCCTGGTTTTTGATGGGGCATCCAACGCACTCGGCAATGATATTGGTGTTGTTCTCATATCTTCTGAAGGGTGTCATACTCCCTTTTATTGCAATACTTTGCTTCAATTGTACCAACAACATGGAAGAATACGAAGCGTGCATCTTTGGTCTCAAAGCTTCCATAGATTTGGGGATCAAATCCTTAAATGTATTCGGAGATTCAACTTTGGTCATCAGCCAGATCAAAGGGGAATGGGACACCAAACACCCTAACCTTATCCCCTATAAAGAACATGTGTTGACATTGCTCCCATATTTTGAAAAGATTACCTTCGAGCATTTACCACGAGAATAAAATCAGCTAGTAGACACACTAGCCACAATGTCATCCATGTTTAAACTTAAATGGGATAACGAGGCTCCCCAGATCACCATCAAACGAATGGATGAACCAGCTCACTGTCACGAGATTAATATTGAACAAGTAGTGGATCAGCCTTGGTTTCACAAGGTCAAGAGGTATCTCGAGGCTCAAGAATCCCCAGAAGGAGATTCAGTCAATGATAAGAAGTTCTTAAGGAGATTCTCTGCTAAATTCTTCCTTAGTAATGGCATTCTCTACAAACTCAACCATGACTCTGTGTTACTTCGGTGCGTAGACAAGGTTGAAGTAGAAAAGATCATGGCTGAGCTACATGAAGGAACTTTTGGCACCCATTCCAGTGGGCATATGATGGCAAAGAAGATCCAACGGGCAGGCTATTAGTGGTCTACCATGGAAGCAGATTGCTATCAACACTCTCAAACCTGACACAAGTGTCAGATCTATGCTAACAAGGTGCACGTACCTTCGGTTCCTCTGAATGTCTTGAGGGCTCCTTGGCCCTTTTCTATGTGGGGAATCAATATGATTGGGGAAATCAAACCAACAACCTCCAATGGACACCGCTTCATTTTAGTGGCCATTGACTATTTTACAAAGTGGGTTGAGGCAGCTTCCTTCGCTTCCGTTACTAAGAATGTTGTAGCCCAGTTCATCAAGCAAAATCTCATATGTCGATATGGTATCCCGGAGAGGATCATCACAAACAATGGTACGAATCTGAACAATACTATGATCATCGCCCTATGCGAGCAATTCAAGATCCAGCATCATAATTCTTCCCCTTACCGACCAAAGATGAATGGTGTTGTCGAAGCCGCAAATAAGAAAATTAAAAAGATCATACAGAAAATGACAATCACATATAAAGACTGGCATGAGATGCTGTTATTCGCTCTCCAAGGGTATCGTACCATAGCGCGCACATCAAGCGGGAAAACACCCTACTCTTTGGTATATGGCATGGAAGTTGTCTTGCCTATTGAGGTTCGGATCCCCTCTCTGAGAATTATGAAGGATGTAGGGCTGAATGAGGAAGATTGGATCCAGACTCGACTTGATCAACTGAACTTGATTGATGAGAAAAGGCTTACTGCTGTCTGTCATGGTCAGATGTATCAAAAACGGATGATCAAGGCTTTCAACAAAAAGGTCAGACGCCAAGTGTATCAAGTTGGGGATTTAGTGATCAAACTCATCATACTGCCGCAAGGTGATCCCATGGGCAAATGGACTCCTACATACGAAGGACCATTTGTAATCAAAAGCATATTCTCTGGTGGAGCAATGATCTTGACCACCATGGACGGTGACAACCTGCCACACCTTGTGAACACGGACATAGTCAAAAGATACCATGCATAAGAGACCCGCTAGGTTGACACACCTAGACAAAACAAGGGCATCCCGGCGAACCAAAAAGGTTCGGGAAAAAATTAGGGATAAAACAAAAATTTGTACACCCGGTAAGCTGAAAACCTTAAAGGGCGGCTTGGGCAAAAAAAGGGTATCCCGGTGGACTGAAAACCCGAAAGGGAGGTCCAGGAAAAAGTTAGAGAATTAAAGCGTATGAATATGTCCCGTTGGATCACCTTACGATCAACCTTTGGCTTCAACTGACAAACTCAGCGGTTCTGATCAATTCAATCAACTTCGGACAAGGCAATAAACAGATAAGACGCTCAGAGACATGAAGACTATAGCAGAGTGGGAACCCCATGGGATTATTGCACATAGCTATCTTTTCTTTGTATCAAAATTTTCATTTTTTTATGACGGAATTCTCTTACTATAATGTTTGTCTCATTCTACAAAGATACTTACTCAAAGTCAATACAAAGAAATCCCTTTGAAAGTGCAAAACTATCTGTTTTTCTTTACTCTTGTGTTTTGTTTACAAAAATGTCCAATGGTTTATTTTCTGAAAGTACAAATGAACAAAATAAAAAGACAATCACTGATGGCTTTAAGAGGTAGGGAAATCTCTCTAAGTTATCTCCGTAAAATCCCCCGTAGTGTGCAGTTTAATCCCCAACGGAACAAAACTTCCAGTTATCAATCTCCGGTAGAAGTCACCAAATTTCTCAGGATTCCCCAATAGGATTTTACAAGAAGTACACGGCTTTTCCCTCACAACAGAGTTTATTTCTATAAATGGGAATTCTTTAACTTCATAACATGAAGACTTACATATCCTAAGCAACAGTCATGGATTTATTTCCCCCAACCCAACAGCAGTGCAACAGATTAGCTTACATATGCATACATTACATCCATATATCATAAACATTGATAACACGAATACGTTACACTATGCATTTCATACAACATGACATTGCATATTAACTAACATTTTACCCTTTTTCAAGATAAGGTTAATTAACATCTACCATTAACAATGTTCAAAGGTTTTTCAGATATAGTTCGGATACGCTCCAGACATGGATGCCATTCTGATACTCATTCCGATTCAAACTTTCAGATACAGTTCAGATATGCTCCAGACACAGATGACATCCTGATACTCATTCAGAATCCACTCTCCAGATATAATTCAGATATGCTCCAGACATGGACGCCATTCTGATAATCATTCAGAGTCAACTCTCCAGATATAGTTCAGATACGCTCCAGACACGGACGCCATTCTGATAATCATTCAGAGTCAACTTTCAGATACAGTTCAAATATGCTCCAGACACGGATGTCATCTTGATACTCATTCAGAATCCACTCTCTAGATATAACTCAGATATACTCCAGACACGGATGCCATTCTGATACTCATTAAGAGTCTCTTTCAGATACAGTTTAGATAGGCTCCAGACACGGACGCCATCCAGATACTCATTCAGATTCAGCTTTCAGATACAGTTCAGATACGCTCCAGATACGGATGCCATCCTGATACTCATTCAGATTCAACTCTCAGATACAGTTCAGATACGCTCCAGACATGGACGCCATTTTGATACTCATTCAGATTCTCTCTCAGATACAGTATAGATACGCTCCAGAAACGGACGCCATTCTGATACTCATTCAGATTCTCTCTCAGATACAGTTCAGATACGCTCAAGACACAAACGCCATTCTGATACTCATTCAAATTATCTCTCAGATACAATTT
This sequence comes from Vicia faba, assembly GCA_948472305.1. Classification (NCBI taxonomy): domain Eukaryota; kingdom Viridiplantae; phylum Streptophyta; class Magnoliopsida; order Fabales; family Fabaceae; genus Vicia; species Vicia faba. The sequence goes on along the minus strand of OX451736.1, from coordinate 15,798,584 downwards.
AGATACGCTCCAGACACGGATGCCATTCTGATACTCATTTAGAATCAACTTTTCAGATACAGTTCAGATACGCTCCAGACATGGACGCCATTCTGATACTCATTCAGATTCAGCTTTCAGATTCAGTTCAGATACGCTCCAGACACGAATGCCATTCTGATACTCATTCAGATTATCTCTCAGATACAGTACATATACGCTCCAGACACTGACGTCATTCTGATACTCATTCAGATTCTCTCTCAGATACTGTTCGGATACGCTCTAGACACGGACGCCATTCTGATACTCATTCAGATTCCCTCTCAGATTCAGTTCAACAATCATTATTAGATGGAATCTATAAGCCCATCTCCAACAACTTTCCATCATCTCTCCAAATGGCATCTTTAAGCCCATTCCCTCAACCATCACATCACCGAGTGCAAATTTCCGGGCACTCTAATGTCCAATCCTCGTCCACCTTCGAGTCACGAATGACAAAACTCGCCAATCTAACTATTCAGGCTTAAGAAGATTGAATAGGGGAAGCTATTGTACCCCAAAATTTTCCCTCTCATTTATCAAGAATTTTCTTACAAGATCTCCTTTGACTCAAGACTGCATTTGGGTTTGATCAGCTCAAGACACCTCTTTAAGCACTGATGACGAAAATTAGGGTTTGAGATTGCACAAGGATATTTGAACTTCCAATGCCCCATATGACTTTCATGGATCATTATTAACCCTCAAGATCATTCATGTCAAGTTTCAAGCTTTGGATAACATTTTTGCTCAGTCAATTGAACAGTTGACCTAAAAATCAACTATATTGGGGAAAAAGTCAACTATGGCAAATTTACAGTCAAACTTCAGAATTTTTTATCCACATCAACATTTTAAACTCATATGTATCATTTGATCAAGTTTGGACCATAATCCCTCAAGAAATTTGATCAAATCTTCAAAAGGGCAAAATGGTCAAAATTAGGGTTTTGATTGGGAAAGCGCAATTTCTGATCTTTGACCTAGCAAATGATCAATTGGTTTAAGGCATGATCTCAAGAGTCCAATTGCATCATTTTGACCTAATAGCATGGCTCAAAACATTGCTCAAGTTCAATGGATTGACAGATGAATTTTCAGTCAACTGATCAAAAGTCAACTGTATACTGAAAAGTCAAACTTTGACTTTTTGGTCAAATTCAAATGCCAAAGATCACAGTTCATCAAAACATGTCAAAATATGAAACTCATTCATCAAGAAATCAAAAATTCAAGATTTCATTTTGAAAAGTTAAAATTTCTAAACTTAGAAATTTTTCTTAGTGTTGAAAATCTCATGTTTTTTCATAACTTTGAGTACAATTTTCACCATGATGCAAGATGATTCAAGAGAAACTTCCAACATGAAAGTTGTAGATATCCATGAAATATACAACTTTGATTTACACAACTCCTTCCAAAAGTGCTTGGATCTCAAGTTATAAGTTTAAGAACATGTGGTCATGAAACAAAACACTTAGTGAAATTTTGCCCTAATTTGGTCAGGATTTTGACCCAACTTCATGGCACTTTTTCATATAGTTCCAAGGGGAATCTTCAAAATCAATTCAAATATGGTTTGTAAATAACAGTGCAAGCTTTCCAAAATATCCAAGAACTCCTTGAGATCATTTTTTATTAGGGAGAATCGAAGAGATGAAGTTAGGGTTTTATCACTTGAATTACAAGCCATTTTGTGATGAACAAAATTCAAATTCAAAGTTATGCTGCATAAACTCTACTTTCAGGCCTCAAACTTGTTAGGCACTCCATAATTAATTTCTTAAACAATTGTTATAGGTCTCATTTCAATCATTCAATGCAAGGTCATGCTTTATATCCATTTTTGGAAGAAAGTGTACATTGCCATTTTGATAAACTGCTTTTCTACACAAAACTTGTTCTTGAGCCTTGCACTTGTTCTCTTCTGATCATACAAGTCCCATAACCCATAATAAACTTTTTAGACACTTACAATCACCCAGTCCATGCTTGTACTACACATCGAAACTTGGTTTCCCACTTTTCTTCAAAATCAAGTAAACTAGCAATTAGCTGAAAACTTGTACTTTTGATTGTCCAAACCACTCCAATCCTTTTGCTTATAGATATACAAACCATTTGCCACAAAACACATGAATGCTTAAGCCTTTAAAACACCTAGAGCTCAGAATCACATCTCATACCTCCATTTTCACATAAACTGACCAAACACTTGAAACTCATAACTCCCTCGTGCGTTTTCAAGCCTTTTGGTTCCTAAAGCTTCTAAACATCATTTATAAATGATCACACACCCTGTTACAAGACTGTAACACTATTAACACCATCCTCCATTTTCAAAAACAGAGCTTTGCACTTGGACTTCTCTAGAACTCCTCAGGTACTTTCAGCTCAAGTTAAGTATCCCTTTAGCTTCCTGGGAACTTGAGGAAGCTAACCATATCATTGGAACTCACTGAAAGCTTCTCAAACTCCAAACCCGATACCCTCTTGCAAGGTAAGTTTTCTAACTTTGGAACTTTTCATACAAGCATCATCAATGATTTATTTGTGAATAAAACATGTAGATATCATTGCCCTAAAGCTAACCATGTCCATAGTTTCCATTAATTTTGCCCGAGCTTAGAGAATTTTATAATTGAATTTTATGAGATTTTTAGGGTTCAGATTAGGGCCAATGAAATTAATGTTTATCTTTGAGCTATAGTTTTAATGATTTACATTTATGAAATCGTGAGGAAATTTGCTACAAGTTTCATGTTTACAGTTTTCATTTTTGTTGAGATTTGAATAAGTTACAAAGGTTCTGGCTGGGCGTGAGGTTGAAGATGAAGTTGGCCTCAGGAACGTGTTTGCCTTATGTATTTATTGTTTGATTTATATAAGCGGATGTATAACCACCCCAGTGGTAGAAGCGTGTGCCTGTAACCTAAGGGACCTGGGTTCGAGCCCAAGTGGTGCCCTTTTTATTTTTCACATTTTCTTACTTTTTGACTTTGTTTCTTGGCCAGGCGCTAGGCCTCATTGGGCTTTGTTGTTTTTCATTTTATATATTTTCTTAATTAATTTTATAATATTAAAAAAATCATAAAAATATAAAAATACTAGATTTATATTTTGACTTTATTTATTTATTTTTCTCATAAAAAATTATGTTATTTAATCAATACTTTATTCATTTTACTAATTATCTTTGTAAATTTAATTAAAAAAGTAGGTTTTAGTTATTTTCTTTTACACCAATTAAAATTTATTATTTTAATACTAAAAAAGGCCAAAAATATTTTATAACACTATAATTATTTTCAAGACCAAAATACCAAAAATACTTCTCTTAAACTTAATTTCTTTTAATCAATTAATAGATTTATGGTTTTATTTAAAATCTTTTCTTAAAAAATTTAGGTTTAATTAATTATTTTCTTCTAGTTAATTAGGTTAAAATCAAAACCCCTTTTCTCATAAAAAATCCAAACAAAAATATCTATTTTCTTCGCACTTACATTCTTGTATATTTATTCATTTTGTACATTATATTCATTTAATTTCTTGTACATTTATACCAATTCAATATGGTTGTAATAGACTAATTAGGTTTATTTTCTTGCAATCCTCATTCTTAATTTGTACACCCCCTCCCACAAGTATTGTAATAGCGTAGTAACTTTAAATTCTGCAATTTATCGCTTTATATATAACATGCTAGTAATTAGGGTTTGTATGGAAAGACTAAAACCAATACTTAGAAAACCCTAATTCAAGACAAAATCAAGCATGAGAAAAATACACTTGCACACAAGCACCCATAGGGTAAATCCACTTGGTTGCCTTTATAAAATGGCCATATTACGCATGTGAGGTATCTTAGCAAAAACAAGCAAAAATACAAGATCATAGTCCCTCGATAACGCTATCTAAGTTGCCTTTCAAATGACCTTAGTCCCTAAAAGAGAATTCTAAGATACCTTACAACATTTCTAATCATGGTTATACGATGACCCACGCCTGTCTCGTTTACATCCAAAGATAGGGTTACTTACCAAATCAATGGTAAGATAACAGTATCAAGGGAAAAGAAAATGAACAAGAAAGACTTTTTGAGTAAGTAGAATGCTCCTAATTTCTTGCTCAATTTCAAACAAAACATCCTTGCTATTTTCAAAACAAACGCAAAACCTTCAAGTCAGTTCTCCCACCGTATCACAATGTGCAACAGATGATCATCCCTCCCTGATAGAAATTTCGAAGATGGATGGAATAATAAGTATCTCCTAACAATGTAGGGACTGAATTCCAATCAGAAAGATCCTAATGGCATTATCATCTACAAATTTGTCGATGTTAGGAAACAAGAACAACCCATAGGCAAGAAAAGAAAAGACAGCCTCGAAAGCAGTTGTACTCTTCATTTTGGAGAAATAACGAGCTTTCTCCTATAAACTTTGAGCGGGTAAACCCTTGATTCCTCCTTTGGTAGTCATGTTAGCCTTGATCTCATACTTCTTCAAATAAGTTATGGAATCAATCTCATGAGACTTGGGCTCCCCTTCTAAACCAGTGAAGGGAACACGATTAATAATAGGTAAACCAAGTAAGTAAGAACACTCCTCCAATATGGGCATCAACTGATAATCAGGAAAAGTAAAACACCGGCACGACAGATCATAGAACTGGACCAATGTAGAAAGAATACCCTTCTTCATATTGAGATTCATAAGAGGCACGATAGCTCCATACTTCTTCCAGAAATCTGTAGAGCTATCAATCTCAGGAATCAAACTCATCAGTTCCTCTATCTTAGGATCCTTGAAGTTGTACTTCTGAGTCTTAATCTTTCCAAAATTCCATGGTCAAAAAGTACCTGAGATATTTGCAAAATTGAACCTTAAGTTCCTTGAAAAATTGTTTTAAAGAATGTTCATGGATGCATGAATGCATGATGTAACAATCACACATAAGATCACAGACATGGGGGTTCATAGGTTCGATGTCACGAGCATGAAGTCAAAGGTACTACCCACAAGGTAAGTACTAATATTTTATCACCTTCTGAAAAATGTTCTAAAAGGTTCCCAGAGTCTACATCCTTCCTTAAGATATCTCCAACGTCCCTATTAACCTGGTAATCGATAATATTCTCAGGAAAAACTCATTTGAGTGTAGCATTGCGTGATAACCACTTCCGGATTGCTCTGTCATAGTTTCTGCACTACACCTAAAAGGACAAGATATGTTAAGGATTATATGGTCCTCAGCTTCAGCGGGATCCCAGGTCGAAAGAAACATGTCTTACCAATTACCCGGTAAACGATACTATAGTCAAAGGGGCTTCCACTGAGTGGGGGATCTCATGTCTCCTTTGTTGGGATTTCTTGCTCAAAGTTAACATAACTATATCGCCTGTCTTATCTTAAGTTTGCCCAAGTATGGGTAGAGGACTTATGAGAAATCACCAAGCACCCTGAAAACCAGGAATATCCAGACAAACACACACACACACATATATATATATATATATATATATATATATATATATATATATATATATATATATATATATATATATATATATATATATATATATATATATATATATATATATATATATATATATAACACATAATATACAACAAAAAATAGCACATACAAAATATAAACAAAGATAGGCTCAACCCACTTAGAGATGGACCAACATTTGGTCGATCTTTCCCCAGTAAAGTCAGTAGTTTTCTATAGCGGTAGAAATGTTGAGGCTAAGCCATTGGATTGACTTGACTCACACATATCAAATAAATATCGCCACTACGCTTTATTATTTCCAAAGAAAATGGGAAAAGTGTGAATAAACACAAAAGACAGGGGGAGAGAATCTAGGTACGGGGGTTGGTTATGCAAAGGGAAGGTTTTAGCACCCTAAACATCTATGGTACTCCGCAGGAACCTCTTTGAAATTTTTTGTATTTTGGCTATAAAAGGTGTATACAAAAATAGATAGTGGAGATGAGAAAATAAGTATTTTTTACAATTTTTGCACTCGCCACGGTTCCAAACCTTTAGTGCCTACATACCACCTTTTATGCAATATGGATTCAGGGTACTCGTTTTTCACCTCAAAAATTTTAAAACAGAAGTGTGTTGGTTAATTTTAAGAGAAAAAGACATTATCATCATATCCGAGTTGAAAACATACTTACTACCCACAATTATTAGAAAGGAGAATTTGCATCATCTCAAAGTGAAGGATATAGCTTGGATTTTAAAATCAACAAAGCCTCGCTCAACACCCAAGTGGAAAATATCTCACTTCACTATATATCATAGAAGTATAGTAGCTCGCATCACTACAAGAATCAATAAAAGTATAATCTTTTGAGAAACGTTTAAAGTAAAAAGCCAAAGTGGCCAAAATGGTTTGAATGAGGTTAATGACTTTTAGTTTTGAGAAAAATGCCAAAGTATGATTAAATTAATTAAAGTTTGATTAAGAAAAGATTTTGAAAATGCATGGACCTAAGTCCAAGTTTATTATGAAAGCGGTTTAAGTTAGAAAACAAGAGGAGTTTTGAAAAGGAGGGAGAAGATTTTTGAAATTAAAGAAGATGGGAGGAGATGAAGGGACTATCCTAAAGCATAAGGTAAAAGCTAAGTAAAAGAACCATCTAACCAACAAGAAGCCAACACTTGACATAAAGAAGTAAATATAGAATTCCCATCCTTTGGATTAAAACCAAGCAAATAAAGATACTAAACCTCTAAGAAACCAAGCTTTATATGAATTAAGTCTTCACAAAAATTGGGCATAGTAACGGTTGTATACGGAAGAATTCTCAATCACAGACACATCATATAATCAGAATAACCTGCATACAAAGAAAATGAACCCAATGTCTTGGGGTAAACCCCAAGAAATTCAGACAAAATAACAACAGAATAATCAAGGCTTCTAATCCTAAGTCCAAGAGGTCCATAACTCCATAATGCCAAGGATAATAACCAAATAGTCTGAGTAACCTTAAGAATTTTTTAATACTCAAGTTGGTTATTAAGTATCATCAAAAAGAAAAGAAAGCTCAAGTGAGCAATATAAAAAAAAAGACATCAATATAAACGCGTTAGTAATCAAATTTAAGGGATCTGCCGCGTTGTGCATGATATGGTCATTAGTGAATAACACACATGATCCTTTATTTTAAAAAAAAGATAAAACAAGCCATGCATGGGGCTCTGATTGGTTGAAGACGTTCATGTCATCGTCTGCAACCTTCAGATCATTGACAATGTCAACCAAAACACGCGATTTACAGGTCCCTCAAACGGAAAAATTGGAGGTTCAGACCGGTGCCATTTGATTCGTCTCATCAAGATGAAGACAACTGTACCCTCGCTAAAAATTTATTTAACTTGCAGCTCAGTCGATTTGAAGAAAACCAGAAGAAAGAAAGTTGGAAATGGATTTGAAAATTCATGAGTAAAACTCACTTCCAGTTAAAAACTAATGATGCGATCAGTATCAGAGTGATGAGAGCTACATTGTAGCAACAAGTTTGGAGAAAATTGATAGAGGAATCTACCTGCTGAAGTTCAAATTCAGAGCTCTGAAACTTGACTTGGCTAGCACGATTCAGGGAACCTCAAGGCTTGGTTCTTCTTCTTTTAGCTTCAGTGAAGTTCAAGGATGAAGAATCAACAAAGAAATTGGCTCGAAAGATGCTTTAGAATTAAATTCGTAGTTGTAGAATTATGAGTTATGGAGGGAGTTCAACATAGGTTATTTGGATATATAAATATTGTCAAATGAGTTGGATATCACCCTCTATTTATAGGGAAGTGAATGGAATTAAGAGGAGGGGTGGATGGTGTAATTTGAGTTAAAATTGTGTGCACCTACATCATGAGAAAAATGTGACTTACAAGTTGTCAAAACAAAATCATTCCTTGCGTTTTGAGGTTCTAAACCTTTAAGGAAACTTATTTAATCATGTTTAAACATCAAACACATGAAAACATTGTGTTGAGAGGTCACACTAATCAATTTACAATTTGACTGTAAATGAAACTTTAGCTCCAAGGTACCATGGTGCACCCAACTCAAAAGGCTTTATCACATGATTCCCAGAGCATTTGAAAGACAATGTCACAATCTTCACAGTGTGCCAAGAAAGACATCATTTGGATACTTGAGCAAAAATTTATGTCCAATTAAATTTGTGAAAAACACACGGATGTTTTGTACTTAGAAATATTCTAGGTGTTGAACTTCAAAAAGACCTATTTTAATATTATTTAAAATTAAATGACATTCCACTCAAAGTTTGGTCTTGATATCTAAATATGACATTACGTAGACCTCTTTAATTGAATTGTGGAATTGAGATCACTCAAAAATCATAAAAATTGTAAGAGTTATGGTCTTTGGAAGATGGTGAACAAATTTGGGGAAAATTACAAAACACCTATAATATTTTCAACTCTAACCATTTTCCAAGCATTCTCAAGTATTGAAAATAAAAACAAAGTTGTAGTAGACATACCAAATATTATGTGGAAAATTATTGGGCTCAAGGGGATAAAAATTGACCAAGTTATGATCACTTGAAGTCAAACCCTAGAATTCAAAGGCCTTTCAAGGAGACTTGTAGTATTTCTCAACTTTTAGTGATCTTCCAGTCAAAATTTGCCTTATAGACTTATGAAGAGAGCTTGTCAAGGACTATTTAAAGAAAATCATGGCTTTGTATTCACTAAAAAATCTTTAAAAATGAGCAAGATATGGCCATTGGAAGTCAACAAACCCTAGCTAAGAGAGTGTCAAAATGACTTGAAACCCCTTTTAACTTTTGATGATTTTTCTTGCACAATTGGATATTTTCATGTGAATAGTGATTTTTGTTGATGATGATAAGAATCCATAGAAAAAAGAAGCAACTAAAAATTTTGAAAATTGAGAGAGCTATGCACTTGTGATCACTGAATCTAGTATTTTCTCAATTAGGTCAAACTTGTTGAGCCAACCTTTAATCTTTTTTACTTTATAAGAAAAATAAAGCATGATGAATCATAAGAGGCCTTGAAATGATGTTTTCTTTAAGTACACTTAAAATGGAGCTTAAGTCCCAATGAAGCTTGATGAAGAAGGCATGGAATAAACACATGAGCCTATGAATCTTCTTGATGACTTCCACCACCAACTTTGAGGAGATCTTAACTTAAATAAAATGGGAGAGAGTTCCTTGAACCTAAAATATTTTATGCCATAGGAATGACCTTGAAGATTGAGCTCTTACAATCCATTAGATAATAACTTGATTGAGAATAACCCTTAAACCCTATATTAGATGGGGAGATGAATGGAATTGTGATCACCTACAATATGAACATTCAAAGGAACATATATATACACATATTGATGTTAGTTAAAAGAACGCACGTACAAGATACACAATTTAAGGAGCTTGGTGATCTCCCAAGAGCAAACTTAAAGATAGGATAAAGAGAGAAACAACCCTAATGTTTGTGTCTTGATGCATTATGACATGATATGATGAGAAATCTTATGGGCGAAAATTGGGTTATAACACTATGGTGTGGTCCTCTTTCCAGAAATCAAAGAAATAGTGGATCTGGATACTCTCTGTGTTTTCATAAACAAGAATCCACTAGCCACCCTGTTAGCTGAAACTTACTATGTTATTCATTCAAGGCATGGGAAGAAAGGATTCATGGTGTGATGTGTACCAATGCTCTACGAATTGTTCATGGCACAATTACCTACAAAGTGACCGATTGTGAATTTTAAGGACATTCGTACGTGTGCATCAAGACTAATGGAACTCACTTATTTTTATTTCCGGTGGTATAAACTCAGGGTTGACAGTGTCGAGGTGATTTTCAATTAAGCAGGTCTCTCTAACGTTCCACTCATAAGAACAAAAGGGATAATTAGTTGCAATCATGTCCTTGCTTTACGCAAACTAGGTTATTCTATGAGGCACCCACCTACAGCAAAGGAAGTTAAGCCTGTGTATTGCAAGAAGGGGGAAGATCTTGAGTTGCTGAAGACAGTAGAAATTGCATGGGACTATATCAGTAGGAAAATGGAAGGTATTCTTTGGAGCGAAAGAGGTAATAACTTATGGTCCTTACGCGGATTGGGTTAAGGATAAAGTGAAGACTCTTATGTTTCCTTTTGAAACAGAGGATCATTTATAACCTCAACCTATTGAGCTACAAAATGATGTACCCAAAGAACATTTTTATCAAGTGCAGTTAGAAAATGGGGAACTCCGCCGGGATATTGAAGACAAAGAGATGTATCTATATTTTCCGAGAGATGAAAAGAAAGACTTGGCTCGTCAGCTCAAAGGGGAACTCTGCTGGGATCAGGAAGACAAAGAGAAGACCTGGAGTGGAAGATACTTCTATTTCTACAGAAGACTACCAAAAAGTCCTTGAAGATGCAGAAAAAAGGTGCCTAGAGTGCGTAAAATTTCAAGTGTGCAACAACAAGTACAAACGAGAGGCTAGAGAGCTGGAAAAGCAACTCAGAAGTGCCAGATTGGACAAAGGTGCAAAGGAAAATGCAAGGCTCATAGCTCATCTCGACGAGATATAAAATGCACTCGTACCCATTCAACTTCCAGAGTGCAAAGAATGTGATAGATTCCTTAAACAATGACAGTACCTGGAAACTCATATGTACAAGAAGAATGTGGTGATTGATAGTTTTTCTCGAGGATGTCATCACGAGAAGACAAAGAGGCTATTCAAGGAAACCAAAGATTGGCTTACAGATTATTCTAGACAGGGAGGATGGTTATATTACACGGATATGACGGACCCACCTCTTTGATTTGTTGCTTTCTTTTTTGTTGTATGATCACCACCAGTATTGTTGGATGGGATCTTTATCTTTTATGATGCACTATGGATTTCTTTTGTATGAACTCTTTTGATCCAAAGTTGATTATGAATGAAAAGTAGTTTTTGTCACTATATCTCTTCTTATTATTGCATATCTCTTATTATCGTGTTTGTTTGTCATTCTTGATGGTTGACAAAGCTCTTGAAATTCCGAAGATGACAAACATAGCATGCATATCATGCATTTCATGCATTACAGGTTTTTCAGGCAGGTATTCTTACCACTTGGTTCTACTTTTCTTACTAGAAATTAAGATGGTCGATATTCAAATAGAAGCAATTTACCATGCTAGATGGAATAGATACAGGAAGAGCTAGCTGAGATGAGGGCCCAGATGGCCAATCAAATGACCTAGTTCATAGAGGTGATCACCAATGTGAACAGAAGGCAGAACGATCTGAGGGATCTTGTTGAGAACCCTCAGAGAAATCAAAATGAAGATGGAAATTAGGGGTTGTATACCGACATCTTCGTTGGATTTGGGGATAATCGTGAACAGTTTGTCCAGCGTCCATATAATCCATTTCATAACAACTAGGGTGGTTTCCCACCACCTCATGGATCTCATCTTCTTATGGGAGAAAGGGGGTAAATCAAAACAGAAGGAACCACCAGCTATCAGAGTTTGACTATGACAATGAAGACCAGTATTTTGTGCAGAATTCTGACCTAGGTTTGAGGACCAGAATTATCGTATGCTCGAGGAGAGTTTAAAGGTCGTGGACGGTCAGGGTGTCCTGGGAATGGATGCCGATAATTTAGGACTGATGCCTGGAGTAAAGGTCCCCCAGAAATTCAAACCTCCCATATTTGAAAAGTAAAATGGATCACTTGTTTAATGACACATGCGAAAGCTTATTATCATAAAATGTTTATGCACAGAGAAGATGAAGGGTTGTTGATTCATTACATCCAAGATAGCCTGTCTAGGGAATCTTTGGAGTGGTATTTGAATTTGGAAAGGTCACATATCTGAAGCTTGAGAGACTTGGTAGAGGCCTTTATCAGGAACTATCAATACAACATCGATATGGCTCCTAACCATACTCAGCTGCAGAATCTGGCCCAGGGCCCAAATGAATCCTTCAAGGAATACGCCCAAAAATGGCGCTAATTAGCTGCTAGAGTTCAACCTCCATTGACGGAGAGAGAACTCATTGATATATTTATAGGCATTTTGAAAGGGTCGTATTATGACTTCATGATAGGAAGTACTTCTGTGGGTTTCTCTAAATTGGTTATGGAAGGTGAAAGAATAGAGGTTGATCTAAAGATGGGAAGAATCCAGATTGGAAATTCCAATGGCTTCTAAGGTGGAGGTAACAAAAAACCATTTGTTGCATACCCGAGAAAGAAAGTGGGTGAGACTAATGTTGTCTACTCCCATAGAAGAAGAGGAAGGAACCATCATCATTAGAAAGTTGATGTTGTGTCTATTCAAATGAGTGCTCCTCAACAGTAGCGTCTGCAGCAATAAAGGCAACAAAATGCTCCTCGTCATAACAATAATAATAAGCAACAAGTTAAACCTAGAAGATTTGATCCTTTTCCCATGAGCTATTCTGAAGCGCTTCAACACTTGCTTGAGTTAAAGTTGGTCACTTTAAGGAATATGCATGCTAATCCTCCCAACCAACTATGGTGCCAATGCTAGATGCAAATTCCATTCTGGTGGTATAGGCCATGATCTAGAGAAATGTTATGCATTAAAGTCCAAGATACAAGATTTGTTGGATGCCAAAGCTATTCAGTTCACGCCCAACAACGGTCATAATGTTATCCAACATCCTATGCCACCTCACGGAGGCCCAACTGTTAATGTTATTATTAATAAGGGTGAATTTTGAACTTGGTCATGGATGTGGATTTATTGACTACCCCTTTGCCGATTTTTAAAATGTATTTGGTTGATAATGGAATTTTCCCAGGATGTGTTCCTGACTACTGCAAGTGTAAAAAGAAGCTAGAGGGTTGTGTTGAATTGAAAGCTCGTATTCAAGATTTGATTAATGATGGTTCTTTATAATTTGACAAAACTTTGAGGTACAAAAGGGTTACTGAGGAGGACATTGCAGTGATTTACATTTCATATACTCAAAGAAGCATTCCATCTCTTACCAAAACAGTTCCTCTAATGATTACTTTACCTGGTCTGATACCTTATACCAATAAGAAAGATGGTCCCTTGCATTATGGTGCTGATGTCTATTACCATGAGGTAAGAGGTGGAAAGTCCTTCAAAAGAAGAGCTTATCGAGGATGACAGTGCAAATGTTGATAACTTTCCGGTGTTGGCCATATGACAAGAAGTGGAAGAGTGTTTGGTCCTCAAAATGTACAAGATGTTCTCGATGCCTTGGTAAGAACTGTGACACCCGAGGCCGGAGAGGGCGGAGGGTAATTGAACCACATGTGTAACACTCGAGGCCGAAGAGGTCTATAAGTGGTCGCCACATCGGAATGAGAGGTATCTTGAGGCTATGCAGGTATGGGACTGCATGGTTGAAAGAAGGCTTATAAGGATTAATTGGTACTACCTACACCAATAAGATGCATCTTCTTTTCGGTAGCTCATTCATAAGAACTCCATAGTTAAGCGAGCTTGAATTGGAGCAATTCTGGGATGGGTGACCTTCTGGGAAGTTTCCCGGAAAGCGTGTGAGTGAGGCCAAATCATGCTGAAAAGACGTGTGTTGGTTTATGGGGTCAGTCAGTAATCCTAAATGCAGTATGGGGCATTACAAATGGTATCAGAGCCATACCTCTCCCAGTATGATGTGGTTCGAGGACGAACCATGCGGAAGCTGGTGGGCATGTAACACTCAAGGCCGAAAAGGGCGAGGAGTGGTTGCACCACATGTAACACCCGAGGCCTAAGAGGGCAAAGGTGGTCGCCACATCGGAATGAGAGAGATCCTGAGGCTATGCAGGTATGGGACTACATGGTTGAAAGGAGGCTTATAAGGATTAATTGGTCCTACCTATACCAATAAGATGCATCTTCTTATCGGTAGCTCATTCATAAGAACTCCACAATTAAGCGTGCTTGACTTGGAGAAATTCTGGGATGGGTGACCTTCTGGGAAGTTTCCTAGAAAGCATGTGAGTGAGGATAAAGCACGTTGAAAAGATTCGTGTTAGTTTGTGGGGTCAGTCGGTAATCCCGAAGGCAGTCTGAGGCGTTACAGAAATCATCTTTAGGGCTTGCTCTGTTCAAGTCCCTATAATCAACACACATTCTGAATTTTCCATCCTTCTTTGGTATCCGTGTTAGTTTGTGGGGTCAGTCGGTAATCTCGAAGGCAGTCTGGGGCGTTACAGAAATCATCTTTAAGGCTTGCTCTGTTCAAGTCCCTATAATCAACACACATTCTGAATTTTCCATCCTTCTTTGGTATCCGTGTTAGTTTGTGGGGTCAGTCGGTAATCCCGAAGGCAGTCTGGGGCGTTACAGAAATCATCTTTAGGGCTTGCTCTGTTCAAGTCCCTATAATCAACACACATTCTGAATTTTCCATCCTTCTTTGGGGTACCTGCACAATATTTGCGATCCATGGTGGATAAGAAATAACTTTCAAGAAAACTGCATCAAACTGCTTTTAAACCACCTCTTTAATCTTCTTAGACATCTCAGGATGAGTTCTTCAAAGCTTTTGTTATATCAGAGGACAATCTTCTCATAGCGGTAACTTATGCACAACAATATTTTTTTCCAGACCAGACATGTCTTCATAGGACTAGGGAGGAGGTATCAACATACTCACGGAGCATTCCAATTAGTCTTGCCTTCACACTTTCCTCTAAGTCAGCCCCTATTTTGACCTCTTTCGTTATACCTTTGATGCCCAAATCAATCACCTCCAAATATTCCTTGTGCGGATGGTTGAACTTTTCCTCTTGCTTTAACAATCTTGCCAACTCTTCCGGGAGTTCAAAATCTTCCTCGCCTTCTTCTGCGGCTTGGTGGATCAAATCATCAAAGTCATAATGAGCGATAGCAGAATGGTTATTAATGGAATCCAGGGTGGATGTGCATCTGCGTGAGTGATATTTTTATGCTTTAGTTATAGTGTGTGAAAAAATATTGCCATTTAGAGGAAAAATAAAAACAGAAAGAAAGGGAACACAACATTTGTATGCAAAAACGTCCTTTATTTAATGATAAACTTTTGAAAAAGAGAACATGATGGCCCTACACAAAGATTCACCATGCCTTGGGCATACCATAGGAATTATGACATAATAAAAGAAAACAAGAAAATTACTCCTGAGCAGTTTTAACTAGGATGACGTCCACAGAAGTCCATTTGCTCAGCTCTTGACCTGGAACATTAGGCGAATCCAATCATCAATGTTGTAGTCGTTGTCTCCATCATCACCCATTGAATTGGTGAAACCATCTTGGACAATACCAGAATTGGAGAACTTCACTGGAGTAGACAAACTCGGAGCTCTGGGAGCTACACCATGCTTTCTGAGATTGAAACCCAATCCTTCATGGTGACCAGCCTCGACCACTACTCTAACATCCTTGAAAGAATAAGTAGAAGTCTCATGTTTCTTCCTCTACTCAGACAAAGGGAAATAGATTATTGGCACTATTTTGAATACGTGGAAAGGAGTTTCATGTACTTATCCTTCAACTTCCACGTAATGGAATGAAGTCAGATGACTCATAATGTACTCTTATTCACCATAAACAATGATTAATTTACCATCCAGAGGATACTTGATCTTCTAGTGAAGGGTAGAAGTGACTGCCCCTGCTTTGTGAATCCATGGACGTCCCAATAAGCAACAATATGTCGGCTTAATGTTCATTACATAAAATGTAGTAGTAAAAATACGAGGGCCAACCTTGATATGTAAGTCCACTTCACCAAATACTGATCTCCTGGATCCATCAAAAGCTTTCACCACCAAATCACTAGGACACAATTCTAGACCGGAGTAATCAATCCTCATTAGTGCAGACTTCGGAAAAACATTCAACGAAGACCCAGTGTCCATCAACACATGTGATAAATTCGTACCTTTGCACTCCATGGAAATGTGCAATGCTTTGTTATGATTGCGCCCCTAAGGATGGAGATCAAAGTCAGTAAAGCCCAAACCATTTCCAGTAGATATATTGGCACAAACTGTTTCAAACTGGCCAACTATTATTTCTTGTGGCATAAAAGCATACTTCAACAACTTCATTAAAGAATTCATGTGAGCCTCAGAATATACCAACAAAGATAAGATAAACATTTTATAAGGTGTCTGATGCAACTAGTCTATGATGTTGTAATCACTCTTTTTTATTATCCTAGTTAATTCTTCAACTTCCTCGGGAGCTAAAGAAGTCCCAGGCACAACAATCGATTTCGGCGCACTAATCTACACAGGTTTCTAATTACCAATCATCACTTGTTTGCCTTTTGTTCTTGTAATAGCCCGAGCCTTCATCGTGAGGTGATGGTGCCGAGAAAGCTGAAGGCTTGGGCTGTTACATAACCCAGACTGCATTTAGGATTACTGACTGACCCCACAAACCAACGCATGTCTTTTCAGTATGATTTGGCCTCACTCACACACTTTACAGGAAACTTCCCAAAAGGTCACCCATCCCAGAATTTCTCCAAGTCAAGCACGCTTAACTATGGAGTTCTTATGAATGAGCTACCGAAAAGAAGATGTTTGCCCTCTCTGGCCTCGGGTGTCACATGCCCACCAGCTTCCATATGGTTCGTCCTCGATCCAAATTATACTAGGAGAGGTATGTCTCTGATACCATTTGTAATGCCCCAGACTGCCTTCGGGATTACCGACTGACCCCACAAACCAACACATGTCTTTTCAACATGCTTTATCGTCACTCACACGCTTTCCCAGAATTGCTCCAAGTCAAGCACGCTTAACTATGGAGTTCTTATGAATGAGCTACCAAAAATAAGATGCATCTTGTTGGTATAGGTAGTACCAATTAATCCTTATAAGCCTCCCTTCAACCATCCAGTCCCATACTTTCATAGCCTCGGGATCTCTTATTCTGTTGTGGCAAACACCTTTTCCCTCTTAGGCCACGGGTGTTACATGCGTTGCAACCAGTCCTCACCCTTTTCGGCCTTGGGTGTCACATGCCCACCAACTTCTGCATGGTTTATCCTCGAACCACATCGTACTGGGAGAGGTATGGCTCTGAAACCATTTGTAACGCCCCTGGCTGCATTTAGGATTACTGACTGACCCCACAAACCAACACATGTCTTTTCAGTATGATTTGGCATCACTCACACGCTTTCCGGGAAACTTCCCAGAAGGTCTCCCATACTAGAATTGCTCCAAGTCAAGCACGCTTAACTATGGAGTTCTTATGAATGAGCTACCGAAAATAAGATGCATCTTGTTGCTAAAGATAGTACCAATTAATCCTTATAAGCCTTCTTTCAACCATGCATTCCCATACTTGCATACCCTCAGGATCTCTCTCATTCCGATGTGGCGACCACCTTTGCCCTCTTAGGCCTCGGGTGTTACATGAGGTCCAACCACTCCTCGCCCTTTTCGGCCTTGAGTGTTACAATTTCCCGCTTCCCCATATTGATATTTTGGTGGACAATACCGCTCAATAAAAAGTGTTTTCCTTCATGGATGGATTTTCTGGTTACAATCAGATAAAGATGGCTCTAGAATACATGGAGAAGACAACTCTCATTACACCATATGGAACATTCTTCTATAAGGTGATGCCCTTTAGTCTGAAGAATGCAGGGGAAACGCACCAATATCTTATGGTAACTTTCTTTTATGACATGATGCATAAGGAGATTGAGGTATATGTTGATGATATGATTTCCAAATATCAGACAGAGGAAGAACACCTAGTAAATTTGTGGAAATTGCTTGAAAGACTGAGGAAATTTAGACTGAGGCTGATGTCATACCCCAAATTTGCCCGTCCTATTTAGTCAAATTAATGTTCATATTTTTCTAAGTCTTTCACTGACATCTAATTTTTATTAATGTTTTACATATTCTATTTAGTTAACTTGTTATAAATAATCTTTTAGTTTATAATAGCTTGAGAATATTATTTTAAAACGTTTGTCTTACTTGTCCAAAACGATTGCTTAGTGCGAATCTATTTACAAAGGGGGATGTATTGTTTCTTTGGTTGTGGTTGTTTAATAAAATAAGAGGCCTATTTAATTTTGGATCCAAATCCAAAATAAGGGAGTGTAATATCATTGGAATTTGGTTTAAAAATATTATTTTAATAAAAAGCCCAACTTCACATTTTTGTAGCCTTGAGTCCAAGTTTTCTCGGAATTGACTAAAGTCAACCAACATTTTTCTTTAATAATATTATTAGCTGTTATAATTATTATAAGTTTATTATTATCATCAATTATTTGAACTTATATATAAGTGATTTGGATTGATGTTGAATTAATAATTAATTATTATTTTGGACAGAAAAAGAAAATTAGGGTTTGAGTCCCAAATTCGTTACCTGCGCCGTTTCACTCTAAACCCTGCTAACCCTAATCTTAACCTAATCCCAACCATAGGAGAATAGAAACATGGTCCAAGGCTATTTTCCAAACCCTCATTTACAATTTTAAAGCGAACTCAGCAGAATAGATGAATCAGACGAAAACGGAAATAGAGGATTTGAATGAACAGATTTACAAAAATGTATCGAATCAGAAGTGTTACAAAGTGAAACTATCACATCACAGTCCCAAGTACAAAAATTAATTCATATCAAATAGGATTCCAAAATCAAATCAATAATAAACCTAATCGAATCTCGAAGATTAAAATTAAATCAATTACAATCAAATCTTTACTAAAACTGAATTAACCTACAAGCTAATTGTGATCGGTGGATCTGGAACTGACTGTTTAACGCTGGTTCGCGAAATGTCGCGGAAGCAAGAGTCGCCACCGTCTTTTATTTTCTCCAAATGGAAAGGACAAAAGCACAGAAAAATTCCTTAAAGAGATTGCTCTCGGTTCGGGAGGTAGGTTATAGAAAGGGAAGGTGTTAGCACCCTTTCTATCCATGGTTATCCATGGGCTCTTAGATACTTGCTCACTTGTGTTTTCAAAATGTTTTGTTTGCTTTTCAATGTGGGTTTAAAAGTTTCTTTGAAAAATTTCAGATCGACTCATACGTCAGAGTGTTTGAAAAGTTTGCTTTGAAAGCTTTTGAAAACGTGTCAGTGTGAAAAGATTTTTGTTTGTTTTTGAAGAGAGCAAGTATCCATGAGAACCTACCTACCCTAAGGAATTCGTCTGTGTAAATGTCCTTTAAAGTAGTGCCATCCCACCATTGAGAGGTAGGTAGCACCACCGTTGGAGGTGTTCGGGTCAATTCGAGGTTCGGGTCATGGTGATCACCAGAGCAATGGGAAGACACCTTAGAAGCTACCCTCATGCCAGGTTCCCGGATCATGAGGACTTACTAAGACGTCCTCTACTCGACGACCACCTTTCGAAAGGCAACAGTGAGGCGTACCCTAGGGGTGGTGTGTGCGAATTGTGTGTCATGTTTCAGTTATTTGTCTTGTCATGTTTATTTGTGTTCTACGCTTGATTTTAATTTAGTCATACATTCTTTCATGCTTTTTAACAGTTATAAGTTTGCGAAAGAAAATAAATCTACGACTATTACAAATGGCGCGGGTCCACATCGCCAAAATTAAACCGGACCCGATTTAGCGGAAAATAAATAAAGCGAAATAAATAAAGTGCGAAAAATAAAGTTACATGGCTTTGGGAGATTTACATAATTATAATTAACGACATAAGATAAATGCGCAAATTAAAGGAATTAAACAAAATTAGGGCGTTGGACCCTTTTGCAAGAATAATTAAATTAATGAATTAAAATTAAATGATTAAATGTTTTGGTATTTTGTGCTTTTTTAGATTTAATGAGAAAAAAGAAAGATTAATTAAAATTAAATTAAACGGCAAACCCTAATTCTAGTCTTGTTTATTTATTATGAAAGAATTAAAATATAATCTAAATTAAACCCTAATTTATTTATGTACAATTTTAATCATAAAAATAATAAATAAATAATATTATGAGAAAAAGGAAAAATTAAAAAAAAGATATAAAAATTATCAATTAACCTAATTCTACATTTTTTTGGATTTTTTATTAAAAAAGGAATTAAAGTTAAAACCTAATTAAACTAAATAATTACAAGCATTTATTTATGAAAATAATTATAATATTAATATTTACTATTTTTTTGTTTGGGCATTTTTTACTTTTTATGATGCTTTTGTATTTTAAAAATTAAATAAACAATAATTAAAATAAACACAACAATTAAAACAATAATTAAAAGATATAAGAAAAAGAAATAAAATTGTCAAACCAGAGTGGGGTGTTGCCCCAAATAAGGAGGTTCAGGCCTGGAAATTCTGGCCCATTAGCTTTGAGTTTCGTTGACCTTTTGGACGGCCTACAGCTACGTTGACTTGCATCCATGATATGCCTTCAACCTGAACCCTTGATTAGATCTCCAGGATGCGTGGCTAATTGATTTTTGAATGTGCATGGTGTACTGGGATGTTAGCGCTACGTAGGATCAATTATTGAAAAAATATATTAAGCATTTGCCAGACCTGGGACTTGAACCCAGGTCTTTGATGTTACCAACGTATGTCCCTGCCACTAAGCCGTTTCAATCACATTTAACATATAATATAATACAAATAATATAAAAGAAAAAGTGGAACCACGCACGCAAAATTTGAAACAGCCACTCAGATGGTGCCATGTACTCGTCTTCTTCGCGTTTCTTTCTGCCTGAAAAAATAACAAACGTTTAACGGGGGTTTTGAACCCCCTCAATATATGCGTGTTTCCAAAATAGCGATTAGGTCCTGAATGCTCATAAATTGAGCGCGAGCATCCTGTCTTCTTCGTCTCAACCTGTAGATTTCAGTCATAGCATTGGTACGTCTTAATTTTATACGAATTGAGAACGCCCAATTTGAAAGTTTCGGAACCCTAGGCATCTCTAATGGTGAATTGGCATATAGGGCAAAATAACATAATTAAACGTAGTGGTTAGCTTAGAAACACCATTATGAACATGAATCAACAAAGAAAAATGCAAAAAGATGATGGAATCATGCTGTACGATTTCAAAAAATTTCAAGGTATAGTCCGGATTCTTGATACCAATTCAGGGCGTCTGAGTTGATGCTAATGGTTGGAATATGTCCAGGAAGCCTTCAGGAAACTATTGGAATCAGATTTGCGCTTTGAAACGCCTCCTAGAGCTGATTTCAGTTTTCACTTTTTGGAGAAATTTTGCAAGTTTGTATGTGGTTCTTGAGCGCAGCTTGCAGTCTCCTTGGCATTAGGTCTTGTTCTAATACTTGTATGGAACGATTTAGGTCAAAAAGATTGAATAAAATCCATGGCCATAATGGTTTTTGAAGATTTGATTTCAATGATCTTTTCATATCTTTTTTCTCATGTATTTTGTACCAAATTTGATCAATTAGCACCAAACCTTTCCCTATTAACATGTGCACGAATTATAGAAGCCAAATCATGCATAAAAAGATTTTTTTAGGTTAGGTTTATATTTTTCATGTATTAAAATGATTTAAATGAATATAAATTAATATAAATTCAAATAAATAATTAAAAAATATGAAAATACTTCCCTTTGGGCCTAGTGGTCGTGCATAGGCTTGGCATGAAGAAACTTGGAAGAAAAATGGGCCCAATAGCAAATTTAGGCCTTTTGCATCCATGTTGACTTTTCAAAATTCCCAAAAATTTCCCAACTTCCACAAGGCATAACTTGGTCAATTTTTAAGCTTTTCACATGTTCTTGGACATTTTGGAAAGGTCTTTGAGTCCTTTAACCAATGCCTTTGGTCCCATGTCATTTTGATTTACCAATCTCAAGTTATGGCCTTTGACCTAAAGTCACTTTTTGTTGACTTTTGAAAATGACCTATAATGTTGAAATTGATAACTTTTTGTGAGAGCATTTCTTGGACTTGGAATATGAAGATGAGTTGTAGGAAATGTCTTTCTCTTCAAAATGAGCTTTGGATGGAAATTTTCTGATAATCCATGTGAAAGTTATGCCCTGGTCAATTTCAGTTGACTTTTTCAGCCGTCCAAATATAGCAACTTTTACATCTTTGATGATTTCTGAGCCAAATTTTGAGAATCATGATCAAGCATTGATCAAATGATGTTTGTGGCTTCAAAATGATATGTTGACCAAAAATTTGAACTTTTGACTGTCAAATGACCATTTTGCCCCTACAGTTGACTGTAGTGCAATCTAGGGTTTTGACTGTGCAATTTTGAGCTGAATGCCTTGAACCTTGACATGAGGATACTTGACCATCTTTGTAAGCATATGAGACTTGATTGGGCCTTTGAAAAGTTCATTTGCTTGACCAGAACTCAAACCCTAGTTTTGACTGTATAGGAGACAGTTGAGCTGCACAACCCTGGGGGAATTTTGTGACCTTGACTTGGTAATTTCTTGATGAATATGGGAGGGCAAATTTTGGGGTACAACAGTTGCCCCTGTTCAATCTTCTTAGACCTGAGGATGCAGATTGGCTGACGTGCCTTTCGTAATCCGAGGGTAGAAGATGATTGGACACTAGAGTGCCCAGAAATTTGCGCTCACCTAGTAGCAATGATGATGAGGGAATGGGCTTATAGATGCCATTTGGATGTTGCTTGGATAGGATGATGGGCTTATAGATGCCATCTGGACGTTGATCGCGTAGGAGATTCCTTAGCGAGAACCTGCATACCTACAAAACAGAGAAATGAGTACCTGACACGTCGCAGGAGCTGATTTTAGATGCTTGATATAGATATGTCCTGACTGGTTACAGGAGCTGGGTCTGGAGCTTCAAACGCTGATGAATGAACCAGGGATGGTTACTGCCTTAGCATGGATGGTAAAAGAATCTTGAATGATTTCAACCTCAAAAAAAAAAACACACCTCCTAATTTAACCTTTCAACTAAATTCACACCCCTTTGTATTTTTAATTTATTTTCTTTATTATTTAATTTTATTATTTTGATATTTTCTATTTTTATATATAATTATAATTTTATTTAATTATTAAGATTATTAAATAATTTTTTTTAAACATCATTCAAATATTATTTATTTTATTCCATTAAATTATTTCAAATCATGCATTAAATAAGATATTTTTCACAATTAATACATAAAAAATATTCAACCAAACACCAAATCATTTTTCATAAATAAATTAATTCAATAATTAATTTTTGAAAAAGGAGTACGAAACGTATTTTAATTAACTGCGCATTTGGTCTAAAATTTCTGCTATTCACACACCCGGACTAAGTGCTAGGGAAATTAAAATATCTTCGTAATCTATAAAAAAACACAAACCCATACGAACTATGAATAAGGACTCTGATTTCTCATAAGAGGATACATAGGCATACGACTAAAATCGTGGCGAGTTCCCCTATAAAAAAAATTAAAACCTTTACCCTAACCTTTAAAATCTAAACCCTAGTATCCTTGTGAACAAAGTAGATAAGGGGTGCCTAACACCTCCCCTTCGTCTAAAAACAAGTCAACAACCAAGAATCTCTAACTTCTTAAGGGTTAACCTTTTATATTCCCTTCCTTAGGATATAAATTAAGGGTGACAACTCGATTTAAAATTTAGTTACAACAGCTGGCAACTCCGCTGGGGATCCTACCCTAGGTTTAGAAGCATTTCCTTTAGGTTTTAGGGTCTTTCTTATATTTTTGGTTTTTCTTTAATTATTTATTTATTCATTTATTTATTGTTTTTATCATATTATCATATCTGTGGTGGGATTTTAATTTTTGCAAAAATATTTTCAAAAACCCTTAGAAAGAAGGTTCGTCATTAGCCAAGGGGTTACATCAACCCTATGAGTTTATGTGACGACTTCGCCTAGAGTCGGTGGAATTTACCAAAAGGAATATCTCTCAAGAGACATTCTCTTGGGAAGTAGGACTTTGGAATGAGACCTATGAATCTTTGTACGGCCTTTAAACCAAAAACTCGTGATGAGACCTTTCATGACCTAAAGACGAAAGTTTTGGTGTATAAAGAGACTCAAATTAAGGAAGGCCCTTGTGCCTTTCCCTCTTGTGTTATTCATGATACCCTTAAGGAAACAACCTTATGGGAAGGTTAGAATATTCGTAGGCCAAAACTAGGAGCCTACCTTCTAAGGGTACCTTTCATAAAATCTCGTCACTAAACCCTGCATCCATACATACATTCTTGCATTTCATATATTTATCCTCTGTTTCTTTTTGTTTGTCTTATTCACACGTGTAACGCGGTGGGAGAACTGACTTGGTTATTTTGCATTTAATCGCAAATTGTTGCGGTTAGCAAGAGTCGCCACCGACTTTTCTTTTATCCAAAAGGAAAGGCTGAAAAGAACAGGAAAGACCTTTAGAGATGTTTTCTTGAGTTCGGGGGGTATATTATGAAAAGGGAAGGTATTACCACCCTTTTCATCCGTAGTTATCTATGGGCTCTTAGTTCCTTGCTAGATCACTTTCTTTTTTTTGAAGATGTGCTTTGTGTGGTCTTTGAAAGTATTTTGAAAAGGCGCCATCATTTAGGAAAACTTTGTAATAATTATCGTTCGTGAGAATGCATACAAAGTGTTGATCTTTTGAAAATGTTTCATGTTTAAAAGATGTTTTGAAAGTGTTGGTGTTTTTTTTGAAAATAGCAAGGATGTTTTGGTTTGAAAATGAGCAAGCAACTAGGAACGTTCTACCTACTCAAAAGTCTTTCTTGTTTATTTCCTCTTTTATTTGACATTGTTATCTTACCATTGATTTGGTAAGAAACCCTATCTTTGGATGTAAAAGGGACGGGAAGGGTCATCATATAGTCATGAATAGCAATGTTGTAAGATATCTTAGCCTTTTCTTTAAGGGACTAAGATCATTCGTAAGGAAACATTTGTAGCCTCATCGAGGGACTATGATCTTATATTTTCGTTTGTTTTTGCTAAGACATCTTACATGCGTATTATGACCATTGTTTTCTCAAGGCAACAAGTGAATTTGCCCTAAGGGTGTAAGTGTGCATGTGTCTTTTTCATGCTTGATTTGTCTTGTATTAGGGTTTGCTAACTTGTTGATTTTAATCTTTCCATACAAACCTTAATTTACTAGCATTTATATATAAAGCATTAAATTGCGGAAAATAAAAATACTAAGCTATTACATCAATAGGGGAGGGGGTGTACAAATTTACAAATAGGGATTTTGCAAGAAAATTAAATCTAATTAACTATTACAACCATATTGAATATTGTACAAAATTGAAAATAAAATGTATGAATGTAAATGAAAAAAAAGAAATAATTTTTGTTTGGTTTTTTAATGAAAGGATTTTAACCTAAACCTAATTAAGAAAATAATTAATAAAAATCAAATAAAATTAACTTAAACTAATTAAAAAAAGAAATTAACTAAAAAGGATTTTTTAGGATTTTTTATGAAAAGGTTTTAAGAATAATATAAAAATACAATAAAAATTAATTAATTAAAATAAACCTAAATTCTAAATTAATTTTAATTTACAAGAAAATAATATAATATAATAATTAAACCTAATTATCTAAATATTAATAAAAGAAATAAATTGAATTATTAAGAAAATTGTTTTTGTTCTTTTTAATTTTTATAAAGAAAAATAAAATATGAGTACAAAAGTAATAAAATAAATATTTTTGGATTTTTTTATTAATAATAAAGAAACTAATATTAATAATAAAAATAATAACAAGAAAATATGAAAGTAAAATAAAAATAAAAATGAAAATGAAATAAAGATATAAAATGGGACAGGGGGTATGAAACATAATCAGGGGAAAAAGTTAGCAAAAAAATGAAGGCCCAAAGTTATGGGACCCAGGCGCTGCAAACAAAAAAGAAAAGGAAAATATGAAAAAAAATAAGCAAAAGGTAGTGCGCTGGGTGTTGAACCCACACCCTCTTGGTTACCAGCGCGCTGCCTTACCACTGGGGTGGCTATACATCTGTTTATTAAAATGAAATAATAAATACATAACACAAAATACTTCAAAGACCTGTACTTCGTCTTCAACCTTCAGCCATCCAGAGCACGTGTAACTTGTTCATCTCTCAACAAAAATGGAAAGTACAAACATGAAAGTTGTGGCATTTATTCCCACGTAATTTCAGAAACTTAAACTCCAAAATTCTCTAAGCTCAGGCCATATAAATGTAAACTATGGATATGTACAGTTTCGTGACAATGATATCTACATCTTAACTTCACAAATCAGAATCAAATGATGCTTGTATGAAGAGATAGAAGTTTGAAAATTTACCTCTTGAAGCTGGAGTCGTGTATGGTGTTTGAGCAACCTTTGAGATGGCCTGATGATTTTTGTGGCTTTCCTGGACCTCCTTGAATGTGTTCCAACTCCTACTTTGCTTTGAGGATGACTGAAACTCCCAACCCAAGTCAAGTTGCAAGCTTCAGTTTTGGAAATGGTGGATAGTGATGGAAGAGTTACAATCTTGAAATAGGGGCTTGGATCACTTGTGTATGATGTAAGTAAGGTGACTGATGGTTAAGAATCAAAACGCACGATTGGAAATAGAGATGGAGAGTTTTGGCTCAAAACTGTCAAGTGGAGCAGTTCTGTACATCAAGGGTGTTTAAGAGAGTTTTTGGAGGCTTGAAAAAATGTGTTAGCTTGCAAACAACTTGGGAATAAGTATGAAAAAGGTTGTAGCACTTGAGAGGGTCAGAAGTGCAAGATATATAGTTATGCCTATCTTACTTGATTTTGAAGAAAAGTGGAAATATAGTTTCAAGGAAAAGTACAAGCATGGGCTGAGTTGTTAGAGGCTTTAGACAAGTTTCTTTTGGGTTATAGGTTGTGTGTGATCAAAAGAAAACATGTGCAAAGCTCAAGAACTGATTTTGTGCATGAAAGCTACTTTTCCAAAATGGCAATGTGCACTTTCTTTCCAAAATGGCATTAAGCATGGGCAATGCATTGAATGCTTAGATTGAAGCTTCTTACAGCTGTGCAAACATTTAATTATGGAGTTCCAAACAAGTTTGAGGCCTGCAAAGCAAAGATTGTGCAGCCTAGCATGGATTTGCATTCTTGTTCATCATGGAAATGACCTATAATTCAAGAATGAAATGCCAACTTCATGCCTTCGATTCTCCTTGCTCAAACATGATATAAATGAGTTCTTGGACATTTTGGAAAGCTTGTAACATCCTCTAAAACATCTATGTTGGTAACTTTTTAAAATTCCCATTGGAACTATGTGAAACATTGCCATGAAGTTAGGTCAAAATCCTGCCTAAACTAGGGCAAAATTTCACTAAGTTTCCAAGTTTCATGAACATGTATTCCCAAAATCATAACTTGAAATCCATGAATTTCTAGGAGAAGTTGTGTTCAGAAATGTTTTAGATCTCATTGAGATCTACAACTTTCATGTTGAAAGTTTCCTTTGAATCATCTTGCACCACGGTGAAAAATTGGCTCAAAGTTGTAAAAAAATATGAAGTTTTCAACACTTAGAAAAATTTCTAAGTTTGGAAATTTTGACTTTTCAAAATGGAATCTTGAATTTTTGATTTCTTGATGAAAAAATATCGCATTTTGACATGTTTTGAATTGTGATCTTTGACACTTGATTTTGACCAAAAAGTCAAAGTTTGACTTTTCAGTATGCAGTTGACTTTTAATCAGTTGACTGAAAATCAACTATCAATCAAATGACCTTGAGCAATGTTTTGAGTCATTCCATTAGGTCAAAATGATGCAACTGAATCCTTGAGATCATGTTTCCAACCAATCAACCATTTGCTAGGTCAAAAATTAGAAATTGCCTTTTCTCAGTCAAAACTCTAATTTTGACCATTTTGCCCTTTTGATGATCTGATCAGATTTCTTGAGGAATTATGGTCCAAACTTGATCAAATGACATAGGTGAGTTCACAATATTGATATGGATCAAATATTATGAAGTTTGACTGTAAATTGACCACAATTGACTTTTTCCCCAATATAGTTTATTTTTAGGTCAACTGATTAATTGATTGAGAAAAATGTGATCCAAGACTTGAAACTTGACATGAGCAATCTCGAGGGTCCAAAATGATCCATGAAAGTCATATGAGGCATTTAAAGTTAAATTAACCTTGTGCAATATCAAACCCTAATTTTCAGTCATCAGAGCTTGAGGAGGTCTCTTGAGCTGATCAACCCTAGTGTAGTCTTGAACCAAAGGAGATCTTGTGAGAAATTACTTGATGAATGAGAGGGAAAATTTTAGGGTACAACAACAGGGTTAAAAAAAGGTAATAAATTCAAAGGTTTTTGTTGAGTGTCTTGAAAAATGAGGACCAAAGGGAAATAACTTGTCTGCATCAATGCCATCAAGTCGGATATGTCAAAAATAAAGGCCATAAAAGGAAAATTGTATTAAAGAGCTATGAAGATGTTCACTCGTTGCTATGGGGATACCCTTGACTTAACCAGAGTAGAGGTTCAACTGGATGTTGTTTCTTCTCTAACTCAATTCTATGACCCTCTACTGAGATGCCTCACATTTCAAGACTTCCAACTAGCACTGACTCTGGAAGAATTTGATAGAATTCTGAACTTTTCTAAAGAGAAGGCTTATGTGGGTATCGGGAAAACTATTGACATCAAAGTCTTGACAGAAAGTTTAGGGACCCTTATCTTGAATTGGATCTTAATTACAAAAAAGAAGGAGACATACGAGGAATTAAGAGAGTCTACCAAGAAACTAAGGCATTTGATTTTGCTAATAACAAAGAATGGGAGCCTTCTGCTGATTGTTTGGGATTGCTCGTATTTGGTGTAATCTTATTTCCATAGACTTTGGACTATATTGACCTTGTAGCCATTAGAGTGTTTTGGGGTGCAAAAGCTTTCAATACGGATCCGGCTCCCGCGTTGCTTGATGACATCTATTATACACTTCATACACGGTACGAAAAAAAAGAGGGGCACTTTAAATTGTTGCATTATACTATTGTATTCTTGGTTTATGACCCATCTTTATAAGGAATATTATATGATTCCGAATCTGACAAGGTATGAGAGGCCTCAAAAGTTAAGGTCTCTTACTGCTAATTTTGTATTATGGTATGCAAGGAAGCTGGATATTGGTGATATTACCTATAGTTGCAGGGACTTTCCTAATGTTCCATTCATCGGATCACGAGGTTGTATTAATTACAACCTCACCATGGCCCTATGACAAATAGGGTATCCTCTGGAAGACAAACATTCAGACGAACAACTCCAACAATTGATGACTAAGGGTTGCTCAACAAAATTATCAGGGCTTGGAATAAGGTTAATAAAAGGAAAGCTGAAACAAAGAATGTTGTGGCAAAAGGACCCTACACTCGATAGGTTATGGATAGGATACAAATTATTAAGCTTCCATTTGACATAGATCATGAATACAAGCTAGAGGTCCCAGAGGCTCCGTCTATATCCTTGGAAGAAATAGACGATCTGAGAACGCCTTAAAACAAACTCAGAGGGAAAAGGAAGAATTGGAGCTTAACCTCCTTAACTTAACCAAAGAAAAAAGACAAATGCAGTGCATACTTGAATCAAAAGACCACTAGATTCTGAGGGATCAAGAGGGATTTGAAAAGGAGAATCTCAAGCAGAAGCGAACAACCGAAGGTTTATTAAGTGGTACCTTCAATCTGGATTACCACAACCAAATGTTAGAGGATGTTGCTAATGAAATTGGGAGGTTAACCAGATGGTATGAAAAGGTGACGCAAGACAAGAAGGTGCTGGAAGAGGACCTAAGGGCCCAAATCCAAAGTTTCGCGCAAGCTTATTTAGATCAAGAAGAGAAAATGAAGTACCTCACCACCAGACTCCAGGGCAGTCAAGAATCAGAGATAAGGGAACACCTTGAAAGGATGAGGGCATAAATACTTCTTACCCAGAAAACTGAAGAATGTGAGCAAGTGTGCCTTGAGCTAGAAGGCCTCCAAAAATATTTCCTGATATAACGGAGACATTATAAGGAGATGAGGGCTGGAAAGATGTATTGGGAAGAGTAGTATACGAAGACTACCCAAGCAGGGAGGGATAACCATAAGATATTTCCCCACCTTTACTAAGAATACTGGTATTACAAGGACAAGCACAGAAGACTCGCCTTCTTAGCCAACAATCTCATTGAAGACATCCATAGAAGTTTGAGAGACATATAAAATGTAATGATTCCTCTTCCAAAAGATGTTGAAGACTTTCTCAAGCTTTGCCGAACAATAGTCAATCGTTTCAGAGTAGACATCCGCAAGCATGTTTAGAAGATCGTTTCCCTTTGTTTACTTTCTTTCAACAATTTATTGTTTTAATTTTGTCATATATTTCAATATATGAATTATGTTCTCTTTTAAAGACAATTGTTACTTTCTGTGATATGGTGGCCAAAACCGAGACTGTTTCTTAGGATTTGCTGGTTTGCGTTTGTGTTTGCAAAATGTCGCGGTAAGCAAGAGTCACCACCGACGTTTATTTTATCCAACAAGGAAAGGAAAAATACACAGAAAATTTCCTTTTTCGAGATATTTCTGAGTACGGGTATATTATAGAAAGGGAAGGTATTAGCACCCTTTCTATCCATAGTTATCTACGGGCTCTTAGGTACTTGCTCATCATTTTCAAAATTGTTTTCTTTGTGTTTGTGTGATTTGAAAAGCTTTTGTTTTGACTTCGATTTAACTCTTGCTTCTGTCTTCAAGAGTGTAATGAAGTGTTTTTGAAAACTTTATTTGAAAGGAGTGTAAGTGTGAAAAAGTTTGTTTGGGTTGAGCAAGTACTTAAGAACTAATCTACCTACTCGAAAAAAGAATCATTCTATGTTCATTTCCTTTATACAGCGCTATCCCACTATTAGTTAGTAGGTAGCATCGTCGTCGGAGTTTGAGGGTCAATTCGAAAGGGACGTACGGTCACTAAGGCATTGTTAGGACGTCTTAGTAGTAACCCTAATGTCTTAGATCAATTATCCGAGGCAACAATATCCGAGGCAACCATTCTGAGGAAACTTTGATCTTTGAGACAAAAGGACGACAACTAAAGCATCCTATACCTAATGATTGTTTACCAAAGGCAACCAAGTGGGAGTGTACCCTAGGAGTGCGCATGTGCGAGTGTTTCAATTTCAGATTATTATCTTTGCACATTTTAGGGTTATCTAACTGTTTTAAAGTTAATCATACATTCTTGTCATGCATCCTAATATCATACATCTAACAGTTTAATATTTTGCGGAATTTAAAGTGCGGAAATTAAACTACGCTATTACAAGGCTTCGGGTATTTACATAGCCAAAAACAAACCCTTAAAAGATAAAGCGATAAATGAAAATAAAGACCTAATTTAAACTATTACAACTTGTGAGCAGTTACAATAATAGGGTAAAAATAATAAAATAAAGCGCGCCATGAAAATTATAACGAGAGCGAACTAGGGTTTTGACCCTTCTAGCCTAATCAAAAGAAAAATTGTTTTTTTGTTATTTTTAATAAAAGAATAGGTTTTAAAATTAAATATACAAATTAATTAGCTAATTAAATTAATTAATGAAAATAATTACATGGCCTACTTTTTGTGTTTTTGGTTATTTTTAGAAAAAAAATAAAATATAATTAAATTTAGACTAAACCCTAGTTTTCTAATTATTTTTAAGTTATTTACAAAATAATTGAAATTACCTAAAATTAAAATCTAATTAAATTAATTAATTGATTGATAAAAATAAACCTAAGTCTAATTGGGTGAAAAATATATTTATGATTTTTTTTAAATAAAAGAAAATCAATTTGTTAGTAAAATAAAATAAATAAGTTAAATAAAATAAATATGTAAAAAAGAAAAGAGTGAGAGTTATTGGGCCTGAGAAGCAATTTGAAGGGGGGTGCAAATATCCAAATCTGGGCCAAAAACATGGTGGTCTACGTTGACCCTCAGGATCTGATGCATTGCATTGACTATGGCCTTTAGTGCTCCTTCATTGAGGACCTTTGGATCTGGCTACCTGGCCATCTGGCAGGCTGGATGATGATGTCACATGATGAACCTTGGCTTTGCGCGCGCACTGGATTACCTGAAATAAAATAATATGAGAAAAGTGGGGGACTTGGGATTCGAACCCAGGTCCTAAAGTGTTTTGCACCTACTCCACTACCATCTACGCTGGCTGCTTTGTTTGTATACATAATAAGTAATAATAATAATATATGATAAAGCGCATTAGTGGAGAATAACAAAAAAACGCGCGCCAGAAGTTTGAATGGACCAATGGTTTCTTGCCAGCTAGTCGTCTTCAACCTTGTTACATTGGTAAAAGTCCTAGACTTTTACCTATGGACGTTCGTCCATAGCTACAGGTCGTGTAAATCTCAAAACTCAATGCAAGCGTGATAAATAAAAACGAAGGCTATGGATAGCTTCGTCTGGACCTGCTGAGTTCAATGGTGGCCCTTTCATGGCCTAATTTTGCCTGTAAACGAAAATCCCAAATCGAAGAAAGAAACCCTTGAAATTGGGATACAGAAAGCTTATACAGGCCATGAAAATGAAATTGAACGATACAGAAAGCTTGCATATGTGATGGTGAACAAGAATATATCATTAATTCATGCTATCAATGTCTAAATCATGCAAACCGATTTCAAAAATACATGGATGTCGTGGATGACTTACACCGCGTTTGGGTACTAGAAAAGGCTTGTTCTTGATTGGTATATGTTGCTTATGATCCCAGGAAACGATTGGAATGATCAGGAAGCTTTGAAATTGCTTGGAACAATGAATTCGAGTTTGCACTTTTTTGGTGTTTTTTCAAGTTTGGTTCTCCTTGTTGCGCCTCTTTCTCAACCTCTCTTTGGGTCTGCACACGTTCTTTATGTATTGAGGAATAGATTACGGTTGCCAATATGATCACAATCTTCCTCCATTATTGAATTTGATTTTGATTTGATACACTTTGAATGTCATTCCAAAAATAGCCTAATTCAATCTTTTTGTCCACACCATGCCTTTACACGAATTTGATCTCATGCTAGCTGGAATTTAAGACCTGAAACATGTAAAAAATCTTGAGTTTTCAATATTTTGGATTTTCTATTTTTTGTTTTGATTTAAATTAATTTAATTTAAATAAAAATCAAAATAAATAATAAAAACAAGATAATGACAAGTGGCAAAGGCTAGGGCTCGTGGACCATGTTTTCAACTCAAAACAAGTGCAAAAGATTGGGCCCATTTGGCAAAATTTGAAGTTTTAGGCATAGTTGACTTTTGACAATTTTGCAAAAAAGGTCAACTTCACCAATCCATAACTTCCTCAATTTTGACTCTTTGAAGGGGTTCTTGGAATTTTTAGAAATCTTGAGATTTCCTCTAAGCAAACCTTTTTGTCTCATCTCAAATTGATATTCCATGCTCACGTATGAAGCTTTGACAGAAAAGGTGTTTTTGTTGACTTTTCAAAATGACCTATAATGCCCAAATTCATAACTTCTTGTGAGTGCATATTTTGAACTTGGGAGCTGAATATGGATTGTATAGAATGGAATCCTCTTCAAAATGAGCTTTGGATGGGTCATTTCTCATAAATTATGAGAAAGTTATGCTTGGTCAAAGTTGAGTTGACTTTTCCTACAAAACCCTAATTTAGCAACTTTTGGTTCTTGATGAATTGTGAGCAATCCTTGATGAATCATTATCAACCCTTGATAAAATGATAAAATATACTTAAAAATGAGGATTTTGACCAAAAATCTTGAAGTTTGACTGTATGTGGGCCACAAATGACTTTTGCCCTAGCACAATTGATTTTCAGGCCTTTGAGCAATTGACTGAGCAAACTTCCTCTGCAAGGCTTGAAACTTGACATGGATGATCTTGAGAACATATTAGTACAGTGTTAATCATTTGGGATCCCTTGGACTCAAGTATCTTGATGCAACATGAAACCCTAATTTGAGGTAGACTGCCTTAGGAGAGATCTTGTCTGGTCAACCCTTGGACTTCCTTGAGCAACTTGAGGATCTTTCTTGAAATGTTTTGAGAAATATGGGAGGGCAAATTTTGGGGTACAACACTTTCAATAAAGGCATTTTGTTTTCGTATCTCGTTTGCAAATTTATTTTCAAGATGCTCACCAATAAAAAAGAAAAACCTGAAATATATATATATATATATATATATATATATATATATATATATATATATATATATATATATATATATACACATCCGAGTGAACAAGACATTCAAAACAAAAAAATCTTAGTATATTCATACACATTCATACGCATGCATGTATCCACTAACATCTGGATTTCATACAAAAACTTATCTTTTTCAAAATATTCTCCAGTTTAACCATTGGTAGAAGAAAAGCACCACCTCCTTGGCCACCATATCAGACGAGAGCCCATCAACAAAAAGAAATGGAACAAATTGAGGAGAACCAATCTGCATTCAAGGAAGATCTCAAGCTAGTCAAGGGCGATGTCAACTCAATGAGATGATACATGAGTAAAGTTCTTCTATCTTTGAAAAACATCATCGACAAACAAGATCAAATTCCTAGGGTAGCTTTTGAAGAAGTAGCCCAAACAATTGGTGCATCGAGCGGTCACCAACCAAGGATAAAGCTAGAAACAGGACCCTAAAAGTCCATCGTGGCCCAACAAGAGACAAAATAAGCTGAGACTGAAGGGTTTGTCCCACCTCCACCAAAGTTAGGGCATCCCATACCCTGCAAATTCGGATCAACAATATAGACTACTACTTAGACATGCAATATGGAGACAACGAAGTAGAGGATGTCAATAACGAACCCTTAAGAACGACTGATACTCATGCTATTGAGAATCCACTAGTGCTAAATCAATACGAAGCTCTTAAGGAAAGATTGAAAGTTGTGGAATGTTATGACGCCTTCGATGCATATGCTCTTGAAATGGGTCTAGTTCCTAACATGGTGATCCCACCAAAGTTCAAAGTACCTGACTTTGGAAAATACAAGGGGATCACTTTTCCAAGGAACCATTTGCGCATGTATTGCCGAAAGATGCATGCCTATGCCTACAACCAGAAGCTGATGATTCATTGTTTTCAAGACAGTTTAAGCGAGGCATCCCTGGATTGGTGTATGCAGTTAGAAATGGTTCACATTCGAACATGGGTAGATCTTACCATTGCTTTCTTGAAGCATTACAAATATAAATTATACATGGCGCCTACTCGCACATAACTTCAGAACCTAACTCAGAAGAAAGAGGAGTCCTTCAAAGAGTATGCTCAGAGATGGAGAGAGATGGCATCCCATGTACAACCACCAATGTTAGAGAAAGAACTAGTGGTATGTTAATGGGAACCTTACAAGGGGTATACTATGAAAATATCGTAGGAAGCATCTCTTTAGGATTATCAGATCTAGTGACTATCGGAGAAAGGATTGAAGTTGGAGTAAAGAGTGGGAAGATACAAGGGGGACTATCAAATACCCCTTATAATGCAAAAAGACATGTTCCTAACTTCACGAAAAGAAAGGAGGGAGAAAATAATGTTGTAGCCTCACAACCAGGGGCTCAACAACATTTAATGATTCCACAAGGACAACAACAAATAAAATTTGAAAGGCGGCAAAGAAAATTTGATCCACTACCTATGCCACCCAACCAATTATTACAACACTCGGTCAGGGCATCTTTGGTAGAGCTAAAACCTCTAGCTCCTCCAGTCAGGCCACCCCCGTGAAAATACAATTCCAACGCCAAATGTGAGTATCACTCCAATTCTCCTGGGCATACCATAGAACAATGTTGGGCTTTCAAACATAAAGTTAAAGAATTATTGGACTCTCAAGACATAACTTTTGAGAAACCAAATATCAAGTCAAACCCCATACCTCTGCATGGTGGACCACCAATAAATGCGATTGAAGTAGTCACTGACTGTGGGGCGGTCAGACAAGGAAAGGCCCCAATAATTTTTTTGAAAGGATATCTGGTGGAGTGTGAGTTCCTGTTGGAACTTAATGAAGCTTTCAAAAGAAAATTACAGAAGTTGATGGACCAGGGGATAGTCCAATTCAGACCATACCCTGAAGAAGAATATGTAGCTTCAATTGAAGGAAATACAAAGAAGTTGTTGGAAATTCCTTTCCAAAGACCAAACCTTAAGAAGAAGACTCTTGCAATCCCGTGGGGAGAATCAGCAGAAACCCCAGTAGTAACACCAAAGAAGACTCTAAGGATATCAGCAGTTCCGAAGGCTACAATGGTAATTAGGGGGCCATCACCTACCCCTTATGAAAGTGATAAAGCATTACCATGGAGTTATGATTCAGCTATATACGTTAGTGGATTGAAACAAGAAGTGAGCCATCTTCAAGTCAAGGACTTGCAATCTCAAACATAGCAGGAACGGGGGGCATGACCTGCGGTTGTTGAATTTTTGGATTTGAACCACCGAGGAAGAATGATGACATGGTTAAAAATGAAAATGATGTATTGGCAAAGGACAAAGGAAAAGTAGTGGTGGAAATGATTCAAGAAAAAGAGCCTCCAAGAAAAAAGTTTACTGATGAAGAGGCAGATGAGTTTTTGAAAATAATCAAAAGAAGTGAATATAGGATGGTCGATTAGCTTCACCAAACCCCAGCCAAAATTTCTATACTCTCATTGATCATCAATTCAAAAGCGCATCGAGACACTCTAATGAAGGTTCTGAGTTCTGCCTACGTTGCAAAATAAATTACTATAAATCAGTTTGACAATGCTGTAGAAAATCTGACGTCTGGAACATACCTGGGTTTTAATAGCATTGAGTTACCTCCACAAGGCCGAGCTCACAACAAAGAATTGCACATCTCTATTTAGATAGGTACTACCAACCTATCCATGGTACTCACCGATACTGGTTCTATCCTCAATGTATTACCAAAATCTAGCTTGATGAAGTTAACATTGGATGGTGTCGTAATACGGCCAAGTTCTACAATAGTTAAAGCATTTGACGGTTCTCAAAGCTCAGTATTTAGAGAAGTGGACCTTACAATCAAGATCGGCCCGCATATGTTCTCTATCACTTTTCAAGTCATGGATATAGAACCGACATATACATGTTTACGTTGGCGGCCTTGGATTCATGCGGCAGGGGCAGTCACTTCGAACTTACATCAAATGCTGAAGTTTTTCGTTGAAGGAAGACTGGTCATAATCGACGGTGAAGAGGATATCTTTGTAAGTCACATTGAATCATACAAGTATATCAGTGCTGGTGAAGATTGTATAGCCACACCATTTCAAGTCTTGGAGGTTTCTTCAATGCTAACCTTACTGGTGGAGAAAATCAATAAACCTATGGTAACTTCATGGAGAGATTTGCAAACAGTAGTGGAAAGTGGTACCTCGAAGGGTTGGGGAAAGCTCCCAGTAATTCCTCAGAAGAAGAATTGCTTCGATTTGGGTTACGAATTATCAAAGGCCGCTCTGAAAGGCAAATAACTATTTCCTCCAATCCAGGAGACTTTCGTCAATACAGGAGTAGAGCATGATGGACAGGTGGCCATGATATCAAACAAAGGTAACACCAAAAAGGCAACTGATTTCATCCGAGAATGCGCCTCAGGCGAAGAACTCAAGAATTGGACAACTGTGGAGATTCCGAAGATCTTTTTCTTTCCAAAGTAATTTTTCTTGTTTTTAGAGAACCTATGTCAAGCCCGAGGCATATGGGTTTCTTGTAAGGGTCCCCCAATTTGTTTTAGACAATATTCATAATTAATAAAAGTTATATTTTGCATTCAATTAAGATCATTGTCCTTCTCTTGCATTTATTTATTACATTTAAAAATGGCAATACTTTTCCTCATATGATTCCAAATTCACATACTAAAAACTGCACCAAAACATGATAAATATGCAAATCCATGGCCAAAACCACCAATAATATTACTGCTGCAATCTGATATAACTTTGATGTTCCCATCAACCAAGCTGAAGAGGAAGATGATGAAGATCTTAAACTTTCTAAAGAATTGGCGAGAGATATAGAGCGAAAGGTCAACAACATACAACCATACCATGAATCTATTGAGACCATTAATCTTGGCACATATGAAGATCTGAAAAAGATCAAGCTAGGGGCAACACTGGAAAAAAGTGTCAAAGAAAGATTTATCAAGTTGTTAAATGAGGACGTGGATATATTTTCATGGGTGTGATGCGGTGGGAGAACTGACTTGAGGTTTTGCGTTTTGTCACATATGTCGCAGTTAGCAAGAGTCGCCACCGACTTTTCTTTTATCCAAAAGGAAAGGTGAAAAAGCACAGGAAAGACCTTTGAGATGTTTTCTTCAGTTCGGGGGGTAGATTATGAAAAGGGAAGGTGCTAGCACCCTTTTCATCCATGGTTTTCCATGGGCTCTTAGTTACTTGCTTATATCACTTGCTTTGGTTTGTTTGAAATGGTGTTTGATGTGGTTTTGAAAGTATTTTGTAAAAGAGGCCATTCGTTTAGGCAATATTTGTAATGATCCTCTTTCGTAAGAATGTATACAAAGATGTTTGTCTTTTGAAAATGTTTTCAATGTTTGTAAGATGTTTTTGAAATGTGTGTGTTTGCTTTGAAAATAGCAAGGATTTTTGTTTGAAATGGAGCAAGTAACTAGAAGTTATCTACCTACTCAAATGTATTTCTTATGCATTTTCTATTCCTTTGACATTGTTGACTTACCATTGATTTGGTAAGCAACCCTATTTTTGGATGTAAACGGGACGGGCGTGGGTCATCGTATAACTATGATAGCAATGTTGCCAAGTATCTTAACATTTTTGAGGGACCAAGATCATTTTGTAAGGCAACTTTTGAATAGCGTCATCGAGGGGCTATGATCTTAAATTTGTTTTGTTTTGCCAAGACACTTCGCATGCGTAACATGGCCATTTTATTTTAGGCAACCAAGTGGGAGAAACCCTAAGGGTGCTTGTGTGCAAAGTGTATCATTTTTCATGCTTTTGATTTTGTCTTGTATTTAGGGTTTTTTATTTTTGCTTTGTTTTGTTCTTGTCATACAAACCCTAATTACTAATCATGGCATATGAAAGCAATAAATTGCATAAAGTAAACATACTAAGCTATTACAACAATTTTATGGGAGGGGAAAATACAAGTTTGAATGGGGATTTGCACAAATATAAAGCTAAATACATTTATTACAACCAAATCGAACTTGTGCGAATTAAGATAAATATAATACAATATTTAGAATATAATGCAATGTACATGTAAAAAAAATATGTTTTATGTCTTGCTTTTGTGTAAAAGAAAATTTAATTTAAACCTAAAAAATATAAGAAAAAGATTTAATTTTTGAAAGGGATTAAACCCTAATTTTTATTTAAAAGAAAATAATGTTTCTATATTATTATTTTGTGCATTTTTTTTGTATAAAAAATAAATAATATTATACATAAATATTAAAAATTAAATATGTGAAAAAAAATAAGTATTCGTAAATATGGAAAGTAAAAATAAAAATACTAAGTATATTTAATTATATTTATAAGTTTATTAAGAAAATAAATTAAATCCTATCAAAATAAATTAAATTTTTATGTGAGAAATAATAAAAAAATAAAATAAAAATGTAAAAATAATTAAATTATTTGTTAGGATTTTTTATCATTAAAGAAAATAATTAAAAGTATTAAATATAAAAATGAAAAAAGATTAAAAAAATGAAAAGAGTTAGCAGGGGGTGAAATAGAAAATCATATGGTGATGTTAGCAAAATCAAAAAAGCCCAAGAAGCCAAAAAGACCAAAACAAGCTTCGTCCCTGTCATGCCTTCTCTTCCTCATGCCATGGTCGGTCAACCTGTAACTTCCTCATGCTTGCATAAAAATGAAAACTTATAACATGAAAATGTAGCATTTGAACTCACAATTCCAACCATATAAATTATGTAATCTAACTATCAAAGATAAAAGAGAATTTTGAAATCCCTAAATCCTAACCTAAAATATTCAGAGATTTCAAACTCCAAATTCTCTTAGCACAAGTAATATAAATGCAAGATAATTATATGTACAACTTCATTATGATGAGAACTACATTTTTTATTCACAGATCTTGGCCTGAGGTTGCCTGTACAAAGAGATAGAGTTTGAAAGATTACCTCCTTCAGCTGGAATCGTGTATGGAAATGCAGGGACTTTAATGGAGGCCTGATGATTGCTTGAGCTTCCTTGAGCTTCCCTGAATCTATTCCAACCCTTACCTTGCTCTGAAAATGGCTAGAACTCCCTGACCAAGTCCAACTGCAAACTTCAAAGTTAAC
Organism: Vicia faba; assembly: GCA_948472305.1. Classification (NCBI taxonomy): domain Eukaryota; kingdom Viridiplantae; phylum Streptophyta; class Magnoliopsida; order Fabales; family Fabaceae; genus Vicia; species Vicia faba. The sequence continues at coordinate 15,758,157 of OX451736.1, read as the reverse complement.
AATGGCAGGTAGTGAAACAGAGGTTACAGAACAGGGATGATGGTTTGGATTAATTGGGTATCAAGTATGTAATGTGTTTGAATGATCCAAACTCAAAACGCACGAGCCAAATGGAATATGGGGATGCTTGTGCAGAATCTGCAGTTTTCGACAGGTTTTGGGTGTTTTTCAGCTTGAGAGAGTTTCAGGACTTTTCTTGGTGTTCTATGTGTTGTATATCCTTTGCATATTAGTATAGAAATGGTTTTAAGTCAGCTCTCTATCAGTTGTACAAGCTCTAGCCTTTTTGCAACTTTTCTTGTACTTGAAGCAAAGTGACAAGACAAAACTCTCATGCTTGTACCAACTTGCTTAGGGTTGGTATTTATTCCCTACAAGTTGCCTTTGGTCTTTGGTACTTTCTTGTATCAAGGGGACAGGTCCAATGCTCAAGATCACAAAGTTTGCAAAAGTTTCTCTTTATGAAAATGGCAATGGAACCTTTTTGCCATAAGTGGAATTATCAATTGCATAAAGGTTCAAAAGCATGGATAGAGGCTTTTTCAAATGAGTATGAATTTAATTAAGGAGTTTGTAGCAAGTTTAGGACCTGTAAAGTATGAAATAGCCAGCATAGGATTGGTTTGCAACTTGGTTCTTCATGAAAATGGCTTGAACAAAAAGTTAGAAAATGCCAATTTCCTCTCTTCGATTCTCCCAACTCAAAAATGATCTTGGAGAGTTCTTTGACATTTTGGAAAGATTGAAAAGTGATCTATAATCCATATTTGAAATGAATTTTGAGATACCTCTTGGAACTAGGTGAAAAATTTCCATGAAGTTGGGTCCAAAACCTGCCTAAATTAGGGCAAATTTTCACTAAGTTAAGAAGTTCATGAACATGTATTTACAAATTTATAACTTGAGATCCAAGCATCTTTAGGGAAAAGTTTGTGAAGAAAAGCTGTATATTTCATGGAGGTCTACAACTTTCATGTCGGGGACTTTCCTTGAATCAAAATGCATCATGGTGAAAAAGTGGTGCAAAGTTGAGACAAGTTTCACATTTTGACATATCTTGATGAATTATGACTCTTGGTACTTGATTTTGACCAAAAAGTCAAAGTTTGACTTTTTAGTGTACAGTTGACTTTTGATCAATTGACTGCAAATTTCATCTGTCAATCCCATGAACTTAAGATGTTTTGAACCATATAATTGAGTCAAGATGATGCCATTGAATCCTTGAAATCATGCTTGAACTCAATTGGTCATTGGCTAGGTTAAAAAAATCATAAATTGCCCTTTCTCAATCAAAACCCTAATTTTGACCATTTTGCCCTTTTGATGATTTGATCATATTTCTTGAGGAGTTGTGATCCAAACTTGATCAAATGGTACATATGAGTCTAAAATGTTGATGTGGATAAAAAATTATGAAGTTTGACTGTAAATTGGCCATGGTTGACTTTTTCCCCAATACAACTGATTTTTAGGTCAACTGTCGAATTGACTGATCAAAAATGTGGTTCAAGGCTTGAAACTTATCATGAGCAATCTTAGGGGTCCAAAATGATGTGTGAAAGTCACATTAAGCATTGGTGGTCCAAAAATCCTTATGCAAACTCAAACCCTAATTTTGGGTTATCAATGCAAGATGAGATGTCTTGAGCTGACCAAACCCTAATCTTGTCTTGAGTCAAAGAAGTCTTGTGAGAAAAGTCTTGATAAATGAGAGGGAAAATTTTGGGGTACAACAGTTGTCCCTGTTCAATCTTCTTGAACCTGAAGAGTTAGATTGGCGAGCTTTGTCATTCGTGACTCGAAGGTAAAAGATGATTGGACACTGGAGTGCCCATAAATTTGCACTCGACAAAGTGTAGTTGAGGGAATGGGCTTAAAGATGCCATTTGGAGAATTGATAGAATCTTGTTGGAGATGGGCTTGTAGATGCCATCCAAGAATGTTTGTTGAATTGTATGTTGTAAGTCAGAAGAATAAGTATCAGAATGGTGTCTGTGTCTGGAACTTATCTGAGCTGTATCTGGAGACTGAACCTGTATGAGCAACATAATAGAATCCGTGTCTGGAGCGTATACGTACTGTATCCGAAGTCTGAATGAATATCGGAATGGCATCCGCGTCTGGAGTGTATCTGAACTGTATCTGAACTTGAATCTGAATGAGTAACAAAATGGCTTCCATGTCCGGAGCGTATATGGACTGTATCTGAACTTGAAATCTGAATAAGTATCAGGATGGCGTCCGTGTCTGGAGCGTATCTGAATTGTATCTGATAGTTGAAATCTGAATGAGTAACAGAATGGCAACCGTGTCTGGAGCGTATCTGGAATGTATCTGATAGTTGAACTCTGAATGAGTAACAGAATGCCAATCGCGTCTGGAGCGTATCTGAACTGTATCTAGATTGCATATTGTTAATGGTGGCTTGTTAATCTTATCCTAAAAAGGGTAAAATGTTAGCTGAAACACAAAGTTATGTTGCATGAAGTGTATGATGCAATATATGTGTTTTATCAATGTTTATGATATGTGGATGTAATGTATGCGCATGTAAGCTGATTTGCTGAGGAAAATAAATCCTTGACTGCTGCTGAGGATATGTGGATTCTTCATGTCTTGAAGTTGGAGTAATTGACAAAAATTCTGTTGTGAGCAATGCCATATACTTCTTGAGTAACCTACTTGGGGAATCCAGAGAATTTTGATGACTTCTACTGGGGATTTAGCAATGGGAATCTTCATTCTGTCGAGGAGCAATGAAAACTATATGGGGAAAAAGCTTATTCCTGTTTGGGAAAAAGTTCAGGAGTTTCGGTCGTCTACCACTCTACCGAGGAATTATCCTAGGTTAGGGAGAAACAGAAGTTAATTGTTGTCCTTTTGATGTTCAGGATTCAAAACAACTTGCTGGGGAATTTTGGAGAAACTGGATGGTTTCCACTGGGGATTAATAGCTTGGAGTTTCAGCTCTGCTGGGGATCTTAATGACGTACTGTAGGGATTGCTCATGGAATAGCCTAAAGATGTTTTCCTATTCTTTCAACCTGTCAGTAATTGTCCTTTTTCATTTTGTTTATTTGTAAACAGTAAGTATGTTCAAATGCATATGTTCATTAATGAATCATTGGACGTTTTTGCAAATAAAACACAAGTGTAAAAAGAAAAGGACAAATAGTTTTTTGTACTTTGAAGAGATATCTTTCTATTCACTTTGGATAAGTATTTTGTACAAAGGAGATAAACATCCTAGTAAGAGGATGGTGTCATAAAAATAAGAAAAATTTATACAAAGAAAGATAGCTCTGTGTGATAATCTCATGGGGTTCCCATTCTGCTATAGCCTCCGTATCTCTGAATATCTTGTCTATTTGTTGCTTCGTCCGAAGATGATTGAATTGATCAGAAACTCCGAGTTTTTCAGTGAAGAGATTGTCCTTAAAGTGATCCGACGAGACGTATTCATACGCTTTAATTCCCTAACTTTTTCCTGGACCGCCCCTTCGGGTTTTCAGTCCACCGGGAAACCCTTTTATGCCCAAGTCGCCCTTTCGGGTTTTCAACTTGCCGGGTGTACAAATTTTTTTATTTTATCCCTAATTTTTTCCCGAACCTTTTGGTTCACCGGGATGCCCTTGTTTTGCCTAGGTGAGTTAACCTAGCGGGTCTCTTATGCGTAGTATCTTTTGACCATGTCTGCGTTCACAGGGTGTGGCAAATCGTCGCCGTCCATGGTGGTTAAGATCATTTCCCCACCGGAGAAGATATTCTTGATTACAAATGGTCCCTCATAGGTAGGAGTCCATTTTCCCCTGGGATCACTTTGTGGCAAGATGATGCGCTTGATCACTAAATCTCCAACTTGATATACTTGGTGTCGGGCTTTCTTGTTGAAAGCCTTGATCATCTGTTTTTGATACATTTGACCATGGCAAACAGCAGTAAGTCTCTTTTCATCAATTATGTTCAGTTGATCAAGTCGGGTCTGTATCCAATTGTCCTCACTCAAACCTGCATCCTTCATAATTCTCAAGGAGGGGATTTGGACCTAGATAGGCAAAAAAGCCTCCATGCCATAAACCAAAGAATAGGGTGTTGCCCCAGTCGATGTGCGAGCCGTGGTACGGTACCCGTGGAGAGCAAACGGTAGCATTTCATGCCAGTCCTTGTAGGTGACTGTCATTTTCTGTATGATCTTTTTAATGTTTTTATTAGCAGCTTCGAATGCACAATTCATCTTTGGCCGATAGGGGGATGAATTGTGATGTTGAATCTTGAACTGCTCGCACAAGGCGGTGATCATAGTATTGTTAAGGTTCGTACCGTTATCAGTGATGATCCTTTCTGGGATACCGTACCGGAAAATAAGATTTTGCTTGATCAAGCGGGCAACAACATTCTTAGTAACGGATGCGAAGGAAGCTGCTTCCACCCACTTTGTGAAATAGTCAACGGCCACTAGAATTAAGCGGTGTCCATTAGAGGCTGTAGGCTTGATCTCCCCAATCATATCGATTCCCCACATAGCGAAGGGCCAAGGAGCTGTTAGGAAATTGAGAGGAACCAGAGGCACGTGCACCTTGTCTGCATAGATTTGACACTTATGACAGGTCCGGGAGTGTTGATAGCAGTCTGCTTCCATGGTAGACCAATAATAGCCTGCCCGTAGGATTTTCTTTGTCATCGTATGCCCACTAGAGTGAGTGCTAAAGGTACCTTCATGTAGTTCATCCATAATATTTTCAGCTTGAATCTTATCCATACAACAGAGCAGAATAGAATCATGATTACATTTGTACAGGATGCCATTACTCAAGAAGAACTTAGCAGAGAATCTCCTTAGGAACATTTTATCATTGATTGAAGCTCCTTCTGGATATTCTTGAGCCTCGAGATACCTTTTGACTTCATGGAACCAAGACTGGTCCACTACTTCTTCAGTATTAATCTCGTGACAATGTGTTGGTTCGTCCATTTGTTCAATGGTGATCTGGGGAGCCTCGTTATCCCAATTAAGTTTAAACATAGATGAAATTGTGGCTAGAGCATCTGCTAGCTGATTTTCTTCTCGCAGGAAATGCTCGAAGGTAATCTGCGATAAACGTGGTAACAATGTCAAAACATGTTCTTTGTAAAGGATAAGGTTTGGATGCTTAGTGTCCCACTCTCCTTTGATCTTACTAATGACCAAAACTGAATCTCCAAACACATCTAAAGATTTGATTCCCAAGTCTATGGTAGCCTTGAGACTAAAGATGCATACTTCGTATTCCGCCATGTTGTTCGTACAGTTGAAGCAAAGTCTGGAAGTAAAGGTGGTGTGACACCCTTCTGGGGATATAAGTACAACGCCGATACCATTACCAAGTGCATTGGATGCCCCATCCAAGTACAGGGTCCATCGGGATCCTTGTTCAGGTCTGTCATATGGCCTGATTTCTTCACAATTGTCTAATGTCATGATGTCTTCGTCTGGGAATTCAAACTTCATGGATTGATAATCTTCTACAGCTTGATGAGCAAGATGATCAGCTAGCACGCTGCCCTTTATAGCTTTTTGGGTAGTGTACTGTATGTCATATTATGTTAGGATCATCTGCCATCTAGCTATCCTCCCAGACAAAGCAGGCTTCTCAAAGATGTACTTTATCGGATCCATCTTAGATATCAGCAAAGTGGTATGAGTCAACATATACTGTCTTAGCCGGCGAGCAGCCCATACCAGAGCGCAGAAAGTTTTCTTGAGCAGTGAATATCTCGTTTCACAATCGGTAAACTTTTTGCTCTGGTAGTAAATAGCGTGCACTTTTTGACCAGAGTCGTCATGCTGCCCTAATACACACCCCATTGAGTTCTCTAAAACGGCTAGATACATGATCAGTGGTCTTCCCTCGACTGGTGGCATCAAGATAGAAGGCTCTTGTAAATACTCTTTGATTTTGTCAAAAGCAATTTGACACTCATCATTCCATCTGACTACTTGATCTTTCTTCAATAGTTTGAAGATTGGTTCACAAGTAGACGTTAGGTGAGAAATGAATCTGGCAATGTAGTTCAGGTGTCCCAAGAATCCTCTGACTTCCTTCTCAGTACGAGGAGTAGGCATTTCCTGTATTGCTTTAACCTTGGCAGGATCAACCTCGATGCCTTTGTTGCTGACAATGAAACCTAAGAGTTTACCGGACCGGACTCCGAATGTGCACTTGTTCGGGTTCAACCTTAGTTTGTACTCCTTCAATCTTACAACAACTTTTGCAAGTGATCAAGGTGCTCCTCTTCAGTTTGTGATCGGGCTATCATGCCATCTACGTAGACTTCTATCTCATGATGTATCATATCATGAAACAAACCTACCATGGCGCGTTGATAGGTTGCCCCGACATTCTTCAGTCCGAATGGCATCACTTTGTAGCAGAACGTACCCCACTGTGTGACAAATGTAGTTTTCTCCATGTCCTCAGGTGCCATTTTGATCTGGTTATAGCCCGAGAATTTGTCCATGACATAAAATACTTTGTGTTGAGCTGTGTTGTCAACCAGAATGTCGATGTGTGAAAGTGGAAAGTCATCTTTAGGGCTGGCCCTGTTTAAATCTCTATAATCCATGCAGATTCTTACTTTTCTGTCCTTTTTAGGCACGGGAACAATGTTGGCAACCCATTGAGGATAGGAAGTAACAGCCAGAAATCCAGCATTGAACTGTTTCATAACCTCTGCTTTGATCTCTCTGCCATGTCAGGTCTCATGTCGCGGACTTTTTGTTTCACTGGTGGACAGTCTTCTCTTGTGGGTAGACGGTGTACCACAATGTCTGTATCGAGTCCCAATATGTCTTTGTATGACCAGGCAAAGATCTCAACATAATCATGCAGTAGCTGAATTAGGCGCTCCTTGACACTCGACTCTAAATTGGCACCCACTTTGATTTCCTTTTTCTCTTCCTCGGTACCCAAATTGATTGTATCCAACAGCTCCTCATGAGGCTAAATAGCTCTTTCCTCTTATTGTAGTAGTCTGGCCAATTCCCCTGGCACCTCACAATCTTCCTCATCTTCGTATTCGGCTTGGTAGATCAGATCTTCAGAGTCACTGAAGGCTATAGCAGTATCGTTACCCATGGGATCCGGAATGGAGGGGTACCTACATTTGTGAGTCTGGGTGTGTGTAAGGGTATAGCCACCTTTAAACAATAAAATGTAAAAGAAAGACAATGAGCACAAAAGATTTGTATGTTGAAAAACGTCTATGATTCATTGAATGTCATATGAAGATGAAATAAAACCCTTATAAATGGACCATTGTGCCTCGTGTAAGATACAAGGTTTTTAAAGTGCGAATTGTTTGTGAATATTACAAGTCCAACAGAAATGCAAAAGATAAATTACTGAGACATGAAAGTTATTGGGACAAAGTCTCTGGCTTCCCAGTTGCGAAGTCCTCCGTTGACAGTAGGAAATATCCAATCTTCCAAGCTGCCATCCTCTTCATTGTCTTCTACTGATTTGACTCCTTGGTTGCTGATCTTCAAAGGTGGCCCTCCAACACGGGCACGACGCACAGCCTTCTGAGCAGTTGAAGTAAACCCTAAGCCAAACTTGTCTGATTTGTACAGAATGTCTGAAAGCTGTCACCAGATGGTGCATTCTCCCTCTGGGTGTCAAGTCAGCATCGGAGAAGCCCAGGCCATTATCAACTGTCAAACTGGTCACACAGTCTTGGAACTGGTCAGCAAACGTCTCTTGCGGCACGTGAGCTGTCTTCAAAAATTTTACCAGTGCTTTGGCATGTGCTTCAGAGCACAACAACAGGGCTAGCATAGAAATATTGGAAGGGGTCTGCCCCAGTTGTTCAACCACATCATAATCACTCTTTTTGATGATCCTCGGGATTTCTTCCATCTCCTTTTTGGATGTTTCAGGAATAATTAGTTATTGAGCCTTCGTTTGTACAAGCTCCTCTTGAACATTATTTCCTCTATTCTCAGTAGTGGAACCAGGGATAGGAATCGTATTGTCTTTGTTGGCGGATACACTTGCAGGTACAATCACCGGTGCGGAGGTAATCTTCGGAATGGCCACGGGTCCAAAGACTGCTGTTGGAGGAGAAATCTCTGGAGAGAAGATCCTATCACTGCGGGTGATCTTGCTAGTTCCAACAATATTGATAATGTCGGGACTGTCCTCTTCGGAGCTTTCTTCTTCGGCAGTCAGTTCAATCTATTTAATACCATGGTAGTATATTTCTCCACCATAGTTCCATGGTACTGTTTTATCTGAATTATAGGGGGTCGGCTCAGGCATTGTTATCTTAAGTGGAGCAGTCTTTGGAGCAGGTGTAATCCTAACGGGTCTTTTAGGGGCCCTGGAAATATTGGCGTAGATGGTTATTATTAAAACTTATTTCACTAGAACGGGTGAAACAAGAGCATTCTCAAACAAAATTTCTTGGTTATCCATCAGTCGCTGGATACCTTTCTTCTACAGAGGACAGTCAAATAGGGAGGATAGGCAAGCATGGCAGTCTTTGTCATAACCTGGGAAGATGCCAGCTTTCAACAAATTCAACTTGATGGTCGGGAGCGGAGTTAAAAGTTCATCCATGGTAGCAACAAATAGATCTTCTTCAATAGCGTTGGCATTATGACCATGCCTCGGCATTGGGGCAGAAATAACATTTGGTTTCTCATGCGCTTCAAATTCAACTTCCTTTGCGTCAATCAGATCTTGAATCTTGTTCTTCAGAGCCCAACAGTTGTTGGTGTCATGCCCTGGACTTTCAGAATGGTACGCGCATCTGGCGTTGGGATGGTAATGTGGAGAAGTAGTATTAGGATTTTTTGGGGCCTCTTTCAAGGTGGCCAGATTCAACTTCAAGAGATGTGGTAGAACTTGGGCTGGAGTCATGTTAATCTTGGTAAATTGTCGAACTGTCCTTTCTACCCTTTGTTGATTATTTCTGGGCTTGTCATTTCTTGGCTGGTCTGATGCAGGCTTTTGAATCATAGCGGCCCCCACCGTTGGTCGGTGCTCAGTTATTCCCTGATTCCTCTGTGAATATACAGCAGATACTTCCTTTCTTCCAGTGAAGGGTTTTTTTACAACTGTTGAGGCAAACACGTCCTTTTGAATCTTCCCACTTCTTATACCAGCCTCCACTCTTTCGTCGGTTAAGATAAATTCAATAAACTCTGTAGAAGAACTTCCAATCAGGTGATTGAAGAAAGGACCTGAAAGAGTTCCCAAGAACATGTCCACTAACTCCCTCTCAGATAGAGGAGGTTTCACCCTTCTGGCTAGGTCTCTCCACTTTTGCACGTAATCTTTAAAGCCCTCATTAGAAATCATGGCCATACTCTGTAGCTGAGTACGGGTTGGCTCCAAGTTGGTGTTGTATTGATAATGTTTATAGAAAGCTGTTGCTAGGTCTTCCCAATTGTGGACTTCAGCCCTCTCCAACTGGTAGAACCAATCAAGTTGCGTTCCTGATAAACTGTCTTGGAAAAAGTGAACCCACAGGTCTTTGTCAGCAGAGTGTGGTTGAATCTTCCTCACATAGGATCTGAGGTGCATTTTAGGGCAAGACACCCCATCATACTTGGCAAATAGTGGCACTTTAAAATTTGAAGGGATTACAATTCCTGACACCAGCCCTAACTCCTCAAAATATAGCCCCGGTACTCTCTGGATTTCCATAGCGGTTAGACGCTCTTCCAAGTGTTTGTATTTGTCATCGGTCGGAGGGTATTGTTGTTCAGAGTAGTCCTCTTCTTCCTCTTCTTCTGCTTCAGAATCTGATGGTACTTCCGTTCCTTTTCCTTTTCCTTCCCCCTCTTCAGATGTTGTTAGGAATTCTAAAGTCCTTCTGGCTTGTCCCTGAAATCTTCTATCCATGATAACCACACCATTTGGCTTCTTATTCTTTTTCTCTTTTTCTTTCTCTAGCAAGGTCTTCAGCTCCTCCTTCCCCTTGGCTAAGGTCATGAGCAACTATTGAAATTGTGAATTCTGAGCTTACAAATCTTTGACCGTTTGTTCAAGATCCATCTTGCTGAAATAAACAGCAGAGAGATGAGGAAACTTGGTGTGAAGACCTGTTTATGCTTATGATGAATGATATGTATTCATGCAATGCTTTCAAGGATTCAGAAATTCAAATTTGTTTTAAACAGAAAAGAAACACACGTCATATTAATAAGATAGAATTGTTAGTACATAAATGCCCCTTGGGCAAAATAATACAAAATTCTAAGGTAAAAAGACGTTGCGCATCCTCTTTGGTGAAATGTAGGTGTTGAGAGTCTGCTCTTCATGAAGTAGCCGAGTGAGTTCCAAAACCTTCTTCTCGCTTGCGCAGAATTGGGCTTCGAAAGTATCGCGCTCTCCTTTGAGCTGTATCCAACTCCTTTGTAGGTCTTCGAGTGATGTTGGCATGTCAGGATGCAGGATGGTGTATGGAACCTCTCCTTCCTTAACAGGCTCTATAATCACTGGGAGAATGGAGGGATAAGGCATCATAAGACTTTGGGCGTGGGTTTTTACCCACTTGAGGTAAGGCTCAAGAGGGATGGAATTCTTGTGTCCCAAGGTCTTATTGTCTACCTTGTTTGGCATCCTCAAAGCTCGGATGAATCTCTGACGGAGTCCTTGGTCGTTGTTGTCGTAGTCGAAAACCAAGCCTTGAATCAGCATGTCATGTGGGCCATCCCTTCGGGCATAACCAAACTGTCTCAGAGCTAAGCAAGGGTTGTAAGTGATGCCTCCCCTAATGCCAAGTAGAGGGACATTAGGGAATTCCCCACAACGGTCAACAATGATACCATTCTCTTTGGATCGAGAACACCAATGAATATCTGAATGTTGAAGTGTAATCAACCTTTGTGACCACCTCAAACCTTGCTCATTCTTCAAGACTGATTGGGGAAGATGAGAAATAAACCATCTTGCCAGGAGAGGAGTGCAACACATAAGAACACCTCTTTTCCTCATTGTACGAGTGTGAAAAGAGTGGAGGATATCTCCAAGCAATGTAGGCACCGGGTTGCGAGTCATGAAGATTTTGACAACGCTTACATCTATGAGTTGGTCAGGATTAGGGAACAAGACCATCCCATAGATAATAAGAGCTACAATCACCTCAAAAGCTTGCAAGTCTAGAGAATTCCAACAGCTTTGGGCCTTCTCAAACAGAAACTTTGACAAGAAGCCTTTGACACCACTTCTAGTTTCCCAATGAGTTGTGACATCAGATGAGTGCAAGTGTAGGGCTTGAGCAATCTCTTCTGGATTTGGATCTCTTTCCGTACCGTTGAAGGCTAGTTAATTGAGAATATTGAGAAAATTCCTCCAAAGTGGGCACAAGTTGATAGTCAGGAAATGTGAAGCAATGATGCAAAGGGTAAAAAACTGGAAGAGAACTTTGACCATATCCTCCTCTGTGTTGGAAGTGACCAAGTTGAGTAGACGACCATGTATCTCGGTGAATGGAGAATTCTCAGGAATCCTTGAAGCTAGCTCCTTGAGTTGTGGAGGAATTCTTACAAGGTTGATTTGGATAGTTTTCCTGCGAAGTGAATCCATAACCTACAAAACAAGAACAAAAATGAATCTCCAAAATCCTTGAAATGGGTAGTGAATGCATATGATCTTCATGATGTCCATGATGTTATGCACAATTATATATGTACAAGAAAATCACACAAGTTCCTAGTTTAGGCTTGCATGGGGTTTCATAGGTAAATACCCTCTTGAAGTTTAGTTGGCTCAATTTGTCCTAGAAATAGTAACCGGGTTCTAAGGAGCTCAATATCACTGGATTGTTTCCTTGTTCATTGTTTCAGTTTAAGCCTCTTGACTGGCGACCGAAATATTCCAAGAAACCAACCTAAATGAGTGTAGTATCGAGTATCTACCAACTTTGGACTACACCAAAGCCGGTCATCTCACTACATCCTAAAAGGCCAAGTTGGTCAAGTAAAGGTTCTAGAAGTTCATTAGTGCTTCATGACATCACTCAGCGGCCCCGTATTCTCTTTGATTGACTCAAAGGCTACCGGTACCCACAAATATGTCGCACTAATATAGCTATTGCTTAGACTATATCAGTATACCCCGCACAGTTTCCACAATGTATTGCTATTTACCTATAATGTTTCCCAAATCCGGGTGGAGGATTCAAACCCAAACAAAGAACCATAATTGTAAAGCAAACAAGTCAAACAATTGTAAGAAAATAAAGGTGATCTAAACCCTAAGGTAACCCCACTTTTAGAATTGTCCCTAGCAGAGTCGCCAGTTCTGTGATGCGGTGGGAGAACTGACTTGAGGTTTTGCATTTGTGTTCGCAAATGTCGCGGTTAGCAAGAGTCGCCACCAACTTTTATTTTATCCAAAAGGAAAGATAAAAAAGCACAAGAAACACCTTTGAGACGTTTTCTTAAGTTCGGGGGGTAGATTATGAAAAGGGAAGGTGCTAGCACCCTTTTCATCCATTGTTTTCTATGGGCTCTTAGTTACTTGTTTAGATCACTTGCTTTGCTTTGAAATTGTTTGAAATGGTGCTTTGTGTGGTTTTGAAAGTATTTTGAAAAGAGGCCATTCGTTTAGGCAATCTTTGTAATGATTCTCGTTCATAAGAATGTATACAAAGATGTTTGTCTTTTGAAAAATGTTTCAATATTTTGAAAGATGTTTGGAAATGTGTGTTTGTTTGTTTTTTAAAATAGCAAGGATTTTTTTGAAATTGGTCAAGTAACTAGAAGCTATCTACCTACTCAAATGTCTTTCTTGTGCATTTTTATTCCTTTTACATTGTTGATTTACCATTGATTTGGTAAACAACCCTATCTTTGGATGTTAAACGGGACGGGCGTGGGTCATCGTATGGCCATGATAGCAATGTTGCCAAGTATCTTAGCATGTTTGAGGGACCAAGATCATTTTGTTTTAGGCAACCTTTGTATAGCGTCATCGAGGGACTATGATCTTATTTTTGTTTTGTTTTGCCAAGATACTTCGCGTGCGTAACATGGCCATTTTTATTTAGGCAACCAAGTGGGTGAAACCCTAAGGGTGCTTGTGTGCAAAGTGTGTCATTTTCATGCATTTGATTTGTCTTGGATTAGGTCTTTTCTATTTGTTTGGTTTTTGGTCTTGTCATACAAAACCCTAGTTTTACTAACATGGTATATGAAAGCAATAAATTGCGTAAATGTAAACTAAGCTATTACAACAATTATTATGGGAGGGGGGATACAAATTTTGAATAGGGCTATTGCACAAAATAAACCCTAAAAATACTATTACAACCCAATTGAATATTGTGCGCATTAAATAAATATACAAATATTTAAATATGCAATGCAAATGTATTTATGCTAAAAATGTTTTGTATTTGATTTTTGTATGAAAAAAATGATTTATTTAAGCCCTAAAAATAAGAGAAAAAATATTATTATTTTTGAAAGGGTGAAACCCTAATTTTCAATTAAAATAAAATATATGTTCTATATTATTATTTTGTCCATTTTTTGTACAAGAAAATAATAAATAATATTATGTACAAATATTAAAAATTAAAATATGTATGAAAATAAATATTTTATGTATATAAATAACATAATAAAAATGTATAGTATTTTTAAATATATTTACAATTTATTTAAGAAAATAAAGTATATTATCCTAATAAACTATTTTTTATGCAAAAAAAATAATAAAAAAAATAAAATACAATGCAAAAATAAAGAAATTATTTTTATGATTTTTTAATGTTCAGAAAAAATAATTAAAAGCAATAAACATAAAAATATGAGAAAATATGAATAATATAACAAAATAAGTCAGGGGGTGAAAATAGTGGATCAAGAGGTGTGAAAATAAAAAACAACAAGCCCAAGGCGCCAAGGCCCAGAACTTCATCCCTGTCCTCCAGCTTCTTCTCCTTGCGCACGTTTTTTCTTCAAATCTGTAACTCTCGGATGCTTGCATAAAAACAAAATCTCATAACATAAAAAATGTAGCAATTAATCTCACGATTCCAACCATGTAAAATTTGTAACTTAACTCTCAAAGATCAGAGAGAATTTTGTCAGCCCTAATTCCTGACCTAATTATTTCATGAACTTCAAGCTTCAAATTCTCACAACATAGTTAACATAAATGACAAGTATGCATATGTACAGCTTCACCATGATAAGGGCTACATTTTTTATTCACAAATCGTGGCTTAAGGATGCCTAAATAGAGAAATAGAGTTTTGAAAAATACCTCCTTCAACTGGATTTGGATATGACAATGTGGGGACTTTGAGTGAGGCCTGAGGATCGTGTGAGCTTCCTTGAAGTTCCTTTAAGCTATTCCAATGCCTAGCTTGCTTTGTGGATGGCCAGAAGTCTCTGCACAAGTCAAGTTGCAAGCTCCAAGTTTGAAAATGGCAATGACTGAAACAGAGCTTACAGAACCAGGACAAGGGCTTGGATAGCTTTGATATGATATTGGAAGGTGTTTCAAGTGTCAAGCCACAAAACGCACGAGCAAAAAATGAGTTTGGTATGGTTTTGCAGAAACTGGATGTTTGGGCAGAAAAATGAAGTTTTTCAGTTTCAGAGTGTTTTGGATGCTAGGAAATTGTGTGTATCCTTGCAATGAGTTTGTATATTTGTATAGAATGATACAAAGTCCACTCCTTATCAGTTGTACAAGTTTTGACCTCTTTTGCAACTTTTCTTGCATTTGAAGAAAAGTGAAGTGACCAATGCAAACATGCTTGTACTGGCTGGCTTGAGAGCTGCAGAGAGTTGTTATACATTGCTTGTGGTCTATGGAAATTGTTTGCACCAAAGGAACAGGTCCAAGGCTCAAGGTTGATAAAGTTACAAAAGCTCACTTTATGAAAATGGCATTGTGACCTTTATGCTTAAAATGGAAATGTAACTTTGTACAATGCTTCAAAAGTGAAAATAAAGCCTTTAACCTCTAAGTTTGAATTTAATTATGGAGTGTAGAATGAGTTTATGACCTTTAATGCAAGGTACAAGCATCATGGATCTGATTTGCAACTTGATACTTTGTGAAAATGGCATGAACAAAAGTGATAAAATGCCAACTTCTCCTCTTTGATTCTCCTTAAACAAAAATGATCTTGGAGAGTTCTTGGATATTTGGAAAGCTTTAAATGTGCTATATAATCCATCTTTGAAATGAATTTTGAGATACCTCTTGGAACTAGGTGAAAAATGTCCATGAAGTTAGGTCAAAAAACTGCCTAAATTAGGGCAAATTTTCACTAAGTTATTTAGTTCATGGACCTATATTCACAAATTCATAACATGAGATACAAGCATATTTTGGGAAAAGTTTGTGAAGAAAAGTTGTATATTTCATGGAGGACTACAACTTTCATGTTGGAAGTTTTCTTTGAATCAAATTGCAACATGGTGAAAAAGTGGTGGAAAGTTAGGAAAAAATAAGAAAATTTCCATACTTAGAAAAATTCTAAGTTATGAAATTTTTTCAAATTCAAAACCCTAATTTTAAAAATTGGTTTTCTTTGTCAACAAGTTTCATATTTTGACACATCTTGATGAATTATGACCCTTGGCAATTAATTTTGACCAAAAATTCAAAGTTTGACTTTTTAGTGTACAGTTGACTTTTGATCAGTTGACTGCAAAATTCATCTGTCAATCCAATGAATCTTGAGATATTTTGAACCATGTGATTAGGTCAAGGTGATGCCATTAGATCCTTGAAATCATTTTTGAACTCAATTGGTCATTGGCTAGGTTAAAAATCATAAATTTCCCTTTCTCAGTCAAAACCCTAATTTTGACCATTTTGCCCTTTTGATGATTTGATCAACTTTCTTTAGGAGTTATGATCCAAACTTGATCAAATGGTACATATGATTATAAAATGTTTTTGTGGATAAAAAATTATGAATTTTGACTGTAAATTGACCATGGTTGACTTTTTCCCCAACACAACTGATTTTTAGGTCAACTGTCCAATTGACTGATCAAAAATGTGGTTCAAGGCTTGAAACTTGTTGTGAGCAATCTTAGGGGTCCAACATGATGTATGGAAGTCACATGAAGCATTGGTGGTCCAAAAATCCTTGTGCAAACTCCAACCCTAATTTTGGGGTATCAGTGCAAGATGAGATGTCCTGAGCTGAGCAAACACTAATCCTGTCTTGAGTCCAAGAAGTCTCGTGAGAAAAATCTTGATAAATGAGAGGGAAAATTTTGGGGTACAACAGGTTCCATATTGGGATCATGTCTTAAAGTTATCTACGTAATTCACTGAGATAACTTTCAGTCATATCCCACGAGAAGAAAATCAAACGGCGGACGCCTTGGCAACTTTATCAGCCATGTTCAAATTAACTTGGCCAAACCATGAACCACGCATTACAATAAGACATTTTGAAGAGCCCGCACATTACCTTACTATTGAAGAAGGACCAGATAACAAGCCTTGGTTTTATGACATCAAGAGGTACCTTGAAAAGTAAGAATATCCAGAAAATTACTCTATCATCGACAAGCAAACTCTACGGAAGCTAGCCTCAAAATTATTTATGAGTGGTGATGTGTTATACAAAAGAAACTATGATATGGTGCTACTCAGGTGTGTGGAGAAACAGGAAGCAGATACGCTCATGAGAGAAATCCACGAAGGTACCTTTGGAACTCATACAAATGGGCACGCCGTGGCTAGAAAGATCCTGCGAGCAGGTTATTATTGGTTAACAATGGAAGCCGATTGCTACCATTATACAAAAACATGTCATAAATTCCAAATCTACGCCGACAAAATGAATATGCCACTAACTCCTCTAAATGTTACGAGCTCTACTTAGATGTTCTCAATGTGGGGAATTTATATGATTGGAATGATCAAACTGAAAGCATCCAACAAAGACCGTTTCATACTAGTTGCCTTCGATTACTTCACCAAATTTGTAGAGGCGACATCATATGCAAATGTGACAACTCAAGTAGTTACTCGATTCATCAAGCAAAATCTCATATGCATATATGGAATACCTAATAGAATCATTATAGATAATGGGTCCAACCTAAACAATAAAATAATGAAGGAGTTATGCGATAATTTTAAAATCGAGCATCATAATACCCCACCATATCGATCCAAGATGAAAGGGGCCGTTGAATCCACCAATAAGAATATCAAGAAGATTATTCAGAAAATGGCGAAGACATATAAAGATTGGCATGAAATGCTTCCCTTTTCTCTACGTGGTATCTATTCTACCCCAAACTTTTCTCTCCCATTTTTGAAGACAATTGATTCAAGAAACCTCCTCATGCTCCTAGGGTTCTCAATTGCTCAAGAATACTCAAGGGTTTGAGCATACAAGCACTTATCCTAAATAATTGACCTATAATTAGGGTTTTGTGTTTATCAAAGAAAATTGAGCTTCTAATGACTCAAGTGAGTTTCATGGTTCCTCATATACTTCAACGAATCCTTATGTCAAGTTTCAAGGCTTGCATCACAAGTTTGCTCAGTCAATTGCTCAAATGAGTGAAAGTCAATTGTATGAACAAAAAGTCAAATGTAGTCAACATAAAGTCAAACTTCAGGATTTTTGGTCAACATCAATATTTTGAGGTCACATTCATCATTTTATCAAGGGTTGGTCATGATTCATCAAGAAAACTCTCAATTCATCAAAAGTAAAAAATTACCAAAGTAGGGTGTTCTTAAGGAGAAGTCAACTGAACTTTGACCAAGCATAACTTTCACATACTTCATCAGATTTTTCTCAACCAAAGCTCATTTTGAAGGAAATTAAATCCTCTACCACTTTTTCTCTCTAAGCTCAAGTCCAACAAAATGCTTCATTTGAGAGATATGAGCCAAAACATTATAGGTCATTTCAAAAGTCAACAAAAAGACACTTTTTATCAAGACAACTTACATCAAGATGATATCTTCAAATGAAAGAATGATTAACATAGAGATTGTAGGAGACATCTTGAGCTTTCCAAAAGGTCCAGGATCACCGTCATATGATAAAAATTAAGGGAGTTATGTTTGGTGCAATTTGAGCATTTTTTGAGAAATGCATGAAACTTACATTGACCTATTTTAAAATTATGGACTAATGGACCTCATTTTTTAAGTTCAAACATGTTTATGAAATGTTAGAGGACCTATAAATAATTTGGCACTTGGACATGTTTTTATTTATTATTATTTTTTAATTTATTTTAATTTTATGCAAATATTATTAAAATAAATCAAATAAAATGATAAACTAATGGACTAAGACATGTGGGCTTGGTGTTGGATCAGGTTGAGGCCCAAGGATCACATGACAAACTTGCCAAAACCGTGTGACACTCTTATGGAAGCATATCCTCATTGTTTTGGAAAGCTTTCAATTTGTCTTTTGAAAATGAATTATGCCATAAGTATGCAAGATTCTCTCCATATTTGGTTGGTCTTTTCCTTCCTCTTTAAATACACACAACACTCAAATGCTAAGGAGGAAAAAAAAGATTGGCAAGAGAACATAGTTTCAAAGAGAAAAAATATTCAACCTTGCTTCACAATCAGTTCTTAAATTTTGAGCAACTTCAAAGCGATCCCAGGTCTACGGTCACTTCCTGAAGGTCTGAGAAACATTTTCAGACTTATACCCAATCAATTCACCCCCTGAAATAAGCCCAACCACTTGCTCCGATTGGTAAAATTTTGTGTTTTTTTAAATATTTCATTTCATGCGTGTTTCATAGCTACTAATCATTCAGATCTTCATATGTGAATATTTTGAATAGGTTGAGGTGATCACATGTGAAGATGAACACCCCAGCGCCTGCAACCCTTTTTTCTGGCTTACCCATTTTAATATTTTCTTTCTATTTTTCCTTTTTATTTTGTTTAATTAATTTATATTTTCTTTTAATTAATTTTTTAATAAAAAAATCATAAAAATAATTAGATTTAGACTTTTAATAGATTAATTTAATTTTATACAATATTTTTCTTAATTCATTAATTAGACATAGGTTTTTTTAATAATTAATTAAGTATTTAGTTCAGGTTTAAAATCTATTTATTTTATTATTCAAATCAAAGCAAAAAATGCACAAAAAATTTAATTTCCAATCTTTTAGATTTTAAGACTTTAAAAAATAATTTCGCAAATATTTTTGTTTACGTTTTCCATTTATTTTCTTAGAAACAATTGTATAGGTCGCATGAGTTTTTTGTAATAGCTTAGTGTTTAAATTCCTGCAAAGTTGTAAATATTGTAATTCTGCCAAAGCCATGTAATAGTTGTAGGTCTTTACTTTCTCGTATTTTATTTTCTCGCACTTAAACTTTGTACGCCTTGTATGTGTATATAATTGTTAGTTAAAAGGATTATATGGCAAGATAATAATCAAACGCTAGAAAACCCTAATGCAAAATAAAATAACCAAATCAACACACTTGCGCACTTGCACCTCTAGGGAAACTTCCCTATGTTGCTATCAGAAAAACAATGGTCATGTCCCTCGAACGTAAGGATTATTTAGCAAAGACCCTCGAATAAAAGATCATAGTCCCTCGATGACCCTTCGATGTTGCCTTTCGAAAAATGATCTGGTCCCTTATGAAACTGCTAAATCATCCTTACAATCTGCCTTCAATGAGTGTATGATGACCCTTCGCCTGTCCCTTTACATCCAATGGTAGGGCTTCTTACTAAGTAATGGTACGAATAACACTATCTAAAGGAGGAGAAAAAGTACAAGAATGACCTTGAGCGAGTAGGTACTTTTAATGGCTTGCTCACAAAAAAAAACATATCACACTACACTTTTAAAAATATTTCCAAAACACTTTGTACGCATTCTTGAGGACCTATACAAGAATCATTACAAAGTTTCTCCTTACATTGGCACTTTCAAAATATTTTTTCAAACACACACAAAAAGCAAATTTTCAAAGTGAGCTAAGCGATTAAAAGCCCGTAGATAACTACGGATGAAAGGGTGCTAACACCTTCCCTTTTCATAACCTACCCCCCGAACTCAAAATATTTAAAGGTATTTCCTGTTCTTTTCACACTTTCCTTATTGGATAAAAGAAAAGTCGGTGGCGAATCTTTTTATCCGTAACATTTGCGATAAAATGAAAAACAAGTCAGTTCTCCCACCAAGTTACAGAACTGGAGACTCTATTGGGGATGATATCTCAAAAGAGGGGTGGCCTTAGAGTCTTAGATCACCTTTACTTACTTTAAATTATTTGCACTGTTTGCTTTATTTTAAGGGTTGCTTGGGTTTAATTTCTTGCCAAGATCCTACATCCGAATCTAAGGATGCCTTAGGTTAGTAACAATAGATCATGGAAATTGTACAATGTAGACTGTATTACGGTGGGAGAACTGACTTGGGTGTTTTGCGTTTGATCGCAATTGTTGCGGATAGCAAGAGTCACGACCGACTTTTCTTTTGACCAATAAGGAAAGGTTGAAAAGAACAGGAAAGACCTTTCGAGATTATTTCTTGAGTTCGGGGGATAGTTTATAAAAAGGTAAGTTATTAGCACCCTTTTCATCTGTAGTTATCTACGGGCTCTTAGCTGCATGCTAGATCACTTGTTGTTGTTTGAAAATGTGCTTGTGGTATGGGTTTTGAAAGTATTTTGAAAACTTCTTTGTAATGGTTCTCGTTTCAATATGAATGTGTACAAAGTGCTGTTTTGAAAATAGTTCAAAGAGGTGTTTGTGGAATGTGTTTTTTCTAGTGACTTTGAAAAGTGTCATTGTAATGGTTCTTGTCTCTATAAGAACCCGTACAAAACGCTTTGTCTTTTGAAAATGTTTCAAAATGAAAGTGTGGGTGTATAAAATGATTTTTTGTGAGCAAGCGAGCAACTAGGAGCATCCTACCTACTCAAAAGGTCTTAATGTTCTTTTCCTCCTCCTTTAGATGTTTCTATCTTACCATTGTTTTGGTAAGAAGCCACATCATTGGATGTGAAGGGAAGGACGTGGGATGCTTGTATAGTCATAGAAGGAAACCTAATGGACGTCTTAGTAATTTTTGTTTAGGGACGAGATTGTTTATGAATGCAACATTGAGGGTCATCGAGGGACTACAATCTTTTATGAAGGGTCTCTGCTAAAATGCCCATATTCGAGGGACATGACTATTTTTCCTAGGCAACAAGTGAGAATACCCTAAGGGTGCATGTGTGAATAGTGTGTTTGATTTGCATGCATTTAGTCTTTTGATTATGGATTGTCTACTTGTTATTTTTATCTTGCCATACATATCCTAATTACTAAAATTTGTATGAAAGCGGTAAATTGCGGAAAATAAATTTACTAAGCTATTACATCACTTGGGGATGGGGATAAAAATATACAAATGGGGATTGCAATAAATTAATTGCTAATTAATTATTACAACCATATTGAATGTGAACAAATGCAAGAATTGGAATGAAAAGAAAATGAACTTTGTTTTGATTTTGGTAAAGAAAGGTTTTGATTAATTAAAATAATTATGAAAATAAAATATTTTTTGTAATATTTTTATATATTTATAAAATAAAACTTGTGATTAAATAGTGTGTAAAATATCAACTCAAAAGGAGTTGTTTTGATTTGTTGAAAAATATTTGAAGTTTGTTTTTTTTTTAAAAAGGAAAAGGAAACAAACAAAGGATAAAAATGGTTTTGGTCCTGCCAGGGTTTGAACCCAGGACCCTACACAGAAATTCCTTTTGCACGCACTGTTTGTACCACTGGGGTGGTCTGTTTCTTCTGTTAGTTGTACAACTTACACTAAAAATAAAAGGAACTCAGGGCTTCATTTCATTCCTTCGAGCACATGGATGTATATTACCATGTTAAGCTTTTTGAAAGCTTCAATTCTTAACCAAAATCGAACAACACAAATACCAAACCTGTCTAAAATTTGAATACACATCTAACTATATAGCATTCGAAAACCACATATCAAAGGTTAGTGCATATTCGTTTGATGCCAAAATCCAAGCCTAACTAGTCAGAATTGCAGTTCTCAACATATATGCCATGATAATAGAAACTAAAAGCATGGCTAACTTTCTAGACATGATATCTACATTTCTCCTTTTCAATGCATATACAAATGAAGTTTAAACGAAAGGTACCAAGTTTAAGAAATCTTACCTCTTGGAGTGAAACTTGAAGTACTTCGACATAACCTCCAGAAATGGTTTGATATTTGATCAAGTCTGCCCCAAACTCCAGGAAGTTATTCCAACTGCTTGAAAACCACTTGAATCGAAGGTTGATTAGGAGTGAATAAAAGAGTTCTCTGACTTTCTTGAGTGGTATTTTTTGAAGGTTTTTGGAAATGTTCCAAGGCTAGTGGATGAAAGCTATAGAGAGTGAGTAAAAAGGCTGATGCATGTGGAAGTTAAATGGTGAATCGAAATAGATGATTGGTGGAAGTTAGAGGGAGTGAGTCAAAAGGTTGATGTATATGAAAGTTGAGTGTTGAGTCGAAAGAGTTGATGGGTGGAAGTTAGAGGATGAATAGAAAGGATCTAACGTATAAAGGGATTTGAGTTTCTTGAGAGTTTCAGAGTTTCAGAGTTTTTTATGATCTTTTTTCTCTATCTTCCAAAAAATCTCCCTTGATTTGTAAATAGTATTCCTATTTATAGAGAGAAAGATTCATTCATGTTCAGGATAACATGTTATTGTTTTGTGTAAAACGAAAAGAAAATTTTTTTAAATGGGTTTTTCATGGTTCCCAAGTTCAAGTACAAGTGAGTGCCCTGATGTCTGCAGGAGACTTGACTTATGCTTTTTGATGTTACTAGCACTCAAGGACAAAGGTTACAAGGCTCAATGCATTGAAAATTTGCATAAAGCATGTTTTTTCCAGAAATGGCAATAGTAACTTTATGCCATATACAGAATGACCTTTAGGAAAATACTTTAAACACCTGGGTAATAGTTTAACTAATTGTGTAAACAATTAATTATAGAGTGAGGCATATGTTTGAGGCCTGAAGAGAAAGATCATATTGCCCTGGCCTATGGATTATGTCTTTAACTTGATGCCTTGGATCAAATACCTTGTCTTTCGTTCTTGCCATGCAGATCCATACTTTGACCAAACAAATTAGAATGTTTTCAACAATGGCATGTCTTTCGATTGGGGCCATATCCAGCTTCCTGTACCATTTTAAACCCTTTTGTTTTTTATCACATAAGTTCAACCTTCGACCAAACTCAAGGCAGGTAAAAACTAAAAAATCCTCACAATGGCATACCTTTTGACTGAGGGCCATATCCAGCTTCCTGTACTACTTTGAGTAGGCAAGATAGTCTCAATGGCATAGTCAAAACAAAAGGAATCTGGATTAGCTTCTTACTTCACCAACATAAGCCAAATGCCCTAAACGAAGAGTGCATCCAAAGCTTTGAAAGAAAGCCTTACGCCCAAATGAAGAATGCAACCAAAGCTTGCATCGAAGGGGGGTCACATGCCCAAACGAAAGATGCATGCAGGAGGTCCAAATGTGCAATCGAAGGATGCCAGAAAGAGGCCTTTGCCTCCTGATTCGAAGGAAGCCAAATAAGAGGCTTTTCCTCTTTGAAATGAAGGAGGCTACATGAGGCTTTTTCCTTGTGTTTGCTAGCCTGGTGGGGAGCCTCTTGCGTGCAAGAGGGAATCTATAGCCAACCATTACTTTGTGAGTCAAAGCAAGCATGGAAGGGAATATTTGTCCAGTCAACACAGGCATGTAAGCACCAAACATCCAATCGAAGCAGGCACATAGGCAACCACTGTATTATGAACCATATGAGGACAAAGATGAAATCGAAGGTTGCATGCAGGAAGCTCCTGCCTTATGAACCAAAGACAACGCGCCAGAGGCCCATGCCCAGTCGAAGGATGTCAGTCAAGCTTGCATCTAAAGAGGCCAAAAGGCCAAACGAAAGAGATAAATCGAAGGAGACTTATTTTTTCTCCAATTTTGTCAAAAAAAAAAAATTTCATCTATTTTCCCCTTTTTTAACAGTTTCTTCTTTAACTTGATGCTGGAAAGTCCAATTTGTATTTATGCAAGCTTGAATTTTGAGAATCATTGTGAGTAATTAAAAGGAAAATTTTGAGGTACAACAGCTGCCCCTGTTCAATCTTCTTAAACTTGAAGAGTTAGATTAGTGAATCTGCCATTCGTGACTTGAAGATTGAAGATGATTGAACACTAGAGTGAGCAAAAATTTTCACTTGATGATGTTGTGGTTTATTGTGTAGGGAATGGGCTTAAAGATGCCATTTGGAGAAATGATGGATAGTTATTGGAGATGGGCTTATAGATGCCATCCAAAGGTGATTGTTGACATAAATTAGACTAAGTCTAAGCTTGACTTCAACTGGAAAAGATCAGAATAAATCTTTGGAGTGATTTACCTGAACCAGAGAAAGTGTCTACTGGAACAGAATTAGGATAAACCATTGATCAATTTAAATTGAACTAGTAGAAGTCTTGAATATTATTTAACTGGAAAAGAACTAGAATAAATCTTTGGAGAGATTCATCTGAACCAGAGAAAGTGTCTATCAGAACGGAAACAGGATAAACCATTGATCGATTTAAACTGAACCAGCAGAGGTCTTGAATATTCTTTAACTGGAAAAGAATTAAAATAAATCTTTGGAGTGATTTATCTGAACCAGAGAAAATGTCTACGGGAAAGAATCAGGATAAACCATCATTGAGAGATTTAAACTAAACCAACAAAGGTCTGGAAAGAATCAGAACAAATCTTGGAGCGATTTATCTGAACTAGAGAAAATGTCTACGGTAAAGAATCAGGATAAACTGTTGAGAGATTTAAACTGAACCTGCAGAGGTCTTGAATATTCTTTAACTGGAAAAGAATCAGAATAAATCTTTGGAGTGATTTATCTAATCAAGAGAAATCGTCTACCGGAAAGAATCAGGATACACTGTTGGGAGATTTAAACTGAACCAATAGAAGTCTGAAGGAAGTATTTGTCATGTAGAAAGTCACCCAGCCCTGTTTCAGGAATTGATCTATAATTGCTTTGTTCACAGGTAGTTGTCTTGTCGAAAATTTGTTGATGATAATTTTCTGTTGATTGATCTTTCCTGAAAAGGTAAAGAGTTAGTTGTATGCAATGCCATGATGTATAAAATGCATGGCTTAATGATGTTTCTCAAAATAAATGAGATTGCGATATATGCATTTGTGTTGTTGATGCTATAATGTATGAATGCAATGTATGAACATATTAGTTATTCTGCTGCAGTGTTGTTGGACTGGGGAAAATAAATCCATGGCTGTTGCTGGGAATAAGGAGTGTAAGTCTTCATATTTGAAGTTGAAGTGTTGATAGTTGGGCCTCCATTATTAGAGAAATAAACTCTGTTTGGTAAGGGAAACGTCGTGTATTGCTTTATGGACTTGGTGAAATCCTGTTGGGGAATCCTTGGAGCGATAATTGGAAACTTTGTTCCATCGGGGATATGAGAGCACCTGATACCATTAGGATGCAAACTTGGAGATACAAAAGTGATCCTGTAGCAGGATGTCCTTGCTTCTGCTCTTGCTGGAGAAAGTACTTGCGGGGATTTTATGGAACGACCTATAGATATTATCTTGTTTCTTAAAGCCATTAGTAATTGTCTTTCTGTTTTGTTTTCCTTTTTTATACGTTCATTTGTAAACAGTAATTACGTTCAAATGCATATGTTCAAAAAAATAATCACTGGTCGTTTTTGCAAACAAAACAGGAAAGTAAAAGAAAAACATATAGTTTTACACTTTTAAAGGAATATCTTTGTATTAACTTGAATAAGTATTTTTGTACAAAGAGAAGAACATCCTAGAAAGAGAATTTAATCGTGAAAAATGAAAACTAATACAAAGAAATACATCTATGTGAAATAATCCCATGGGGTTCCCATTCTACTATAGCCTTCATGTCTCTGAGCCTCTCATCCACTTGCTGCTTTGTCCGAAGCTGATTGGATTAATTAGAACCGTTTGAGTTTGACAATTGATACTGAAGATTGGTTGTAAGGTGATCCAACGGGACATAGTCATACGATTTAAATCCCTAACTTTTGTCAGGACCGCGCTTTTGGGTTTTCAGTCCACCGGGATACCCTTTTTTACCCAAGCCGCCTTTTCAGGTTTTCAGCTTGCCGGGTGTACAAATTTTTTTGTTGTGTTCATCCTTAATTTCTGCCTAGGCCAGTCAACCTAGCGGGTCTTTTTCATGCATAGCATCTTTTAACTATGTCCGCGTTTACAGGGTGTAGAAGGTCGTCGCCGTCCATAGTGGTTAAGATTATTTCCCCACCAGAAAATATGTTTTTGATGACAAATGGTCCTTTGTATATAGGAGTCCATTTTCCCCTGGGATCACCTTATGGCAGTATGATACGCTTGATTACCAAGTCACCAACCTGATATACCTAACGTCTGACCTTCTTGTTAAAAGCTTTAATCATACGTTTTTGGTACATCTGGCCATGGCAGACAGCCGTAAGCCTCTTTTCATCAATAAAGTTAAGCTGGTAAAGTCAAGTTTGAATCCATTCATATTTATTCGTCCCTACATCCCTCATGATTATCAAAGACGGTATCTGGACTTCAATTGGTAGGATAACTTCCATGCCGTATACCAAGGAGAAAGGAGTTTCCCATGTTGATATGTGCGCCGTGGTACGGTAACCATGGATAGCAAATGGTAACATCTCATGCCAGTCCTTATAGGTCACTTTCATCTTTTGTATGATCTTCTTGATGTTTTTGTTAGCGGCTTCTACAACGCCATTCATCTTCGGCCGGTAAGGAGAATAGTTATGATGTTGGATCTTGAGTTACGCGCATAGTTCGGTGATCATAGTATTGTTGATATTGGTACCATTATCTATAATGATTCTCTCCAGAATACCATATCGACAAATAAGATTTTGTTTGATGAATCGGGCCACAACGTTCTTGGTAACAGAAGCAAATGAAGCTGCCTCGGCCCACTTTGTGAAGTAATCAATTGCAACC
Source organism: Vicia faba (assembly GCA_948472305.1). Taxonomy (NCBI): domain Eukaryota; kingdom Viridiplantae; phylum Streptophyta; class Magnoliopsida; order Fabales; family Fabaceae; genus Vicia; species Vicia faba. Next base: position 15,731,088 of record OX451736.1, on the reverse strand, counting down.
AGGATGAAGCGATGTCCATTAGAAGTTGCAGGTCTGATTTCTCCAATCATGTCAATGCCCCACATTGCGAATGGCCAAAGGAGAAGTCAAGATTTTTAGAGGAACCGGTGTCACATGTACTTTGTCAGCATAGATCTCACACTTGTGACAAGTTCGTGAATGCTGATAACAATCTGCTTCCATGGTGGACTAGTAGTATCCTGCCCGTAGGATATTTTTATCCATCGTGTGCCCACTAGAATGGGTGCCAAAGGTACCTTCGTGTAAATATGCCATGATATTTTCTTCCTCACTCTTGCCTATGCACCAAAGCAAACTAGAGTTGTGGTTGTGCTTATAGAGGATTTCGTTACTGAGGAAGAATTTAGCAAAGAACCTCCTCAGAAACTTCTTATCATTGACTGAAGCTCCCTCCGGATATTCTTAGGCCTCGAGATATCTCTTAATTTCATGGAACCAGGGTTTATCCACTACTTCTTCAGTATCAATCTCATGACAGTAAGTTGGTTTGTCCATCTTCTCGATAGTGATCTGAGGAGCCTCATTATCCCACCTTATTTTGAACATGGATGACATAGTGGCTAGCGTGTCCGGTAGTTGATTTTATTCTCATGGAAAATTCTCAAAGGTAATTTCCTCAAAATGTGGGATCAGTGTCAACACATGTTTTTGTAAGGGATGAGAATAGGATGCTTCTTATCCCATTCTCCTTTGATCTGACTGATGACTAAAGCTGAGTATCCAAATACACTTAAGGACTTGATCCCCAAATCTATGGCAGCTTTGAGACCCATAATACACGCTTCATATTCAGCCATATTATTGGTACAGTTGAAACACATCCTGGAAGTGAAGTGATTTTGACAACCTTTAGGAGATATGATCACAACGCCTATGTCGTTGCCGAGTGTGTTGGAAGCTCCGTCAAAAACCATGGTCCATTGGGATCCTTGTTCAGGTCCGTCATATAGTTTTATTTCTTCACAATCATTTACCAACATATGTCTTCGTCTAGGAATTCAAAATTCATGGATTGATAGTCATCCATATCCTGATGAGCCAGGTGATCAGCTAGCAGACTTCCCTTTATTGCTTTTTGGGTAGTGTACTGAATATCGTATTCAATCAGGACCATCTTCCATCTTGCTATTCTTCCAGAGAGATTGGGCTTCTTGAATATGTATTTAATTGGATCCATCTTGGATATCAATAAAGTAGTGTGAGTCATCATATACTGTCTTAGCCAGCGAGCAGCCCATGCCAGAGCGCAACAAGTTTTCTCGAGCAGTGAATAACTGGTTTCACAGTCAGTAAACTTTTTGCTCAGGTAGTATATTGCATGCTCTTTTTGGCCAGACTCGTCATGCTACCCCAGCACACACACCATTAAAATTTCCAAGACTGTTAGGTACATGATCAGAGGTCTTCCCTCAACTGGCGGCATCAAAATTGGAGGCTCTTGAAGGTACTCTTTGATCCTATGAAAGGCAGCCTGGAAGTCGTCATTCCATTCCACCACTTGATCTTTCTTCAGTAATTTGAAGATTGGTTCACAACTAGCGGTCAGATGGGAAATAAATCTGGCGATGTAGTTTAGCGGTCCTAAGAATCCCCTAACTTCCTTCTTAGTGCAAGGAGCAAGAATTTCTTGTATTGCTTCTACCTTTGCAGGGTACACTTCAATACCTTTACCGCTGACAACGAAGCCTAAGAGCTTACTGGACCTTACTCCAAAAGTGCATTTATTCGGGTTCAGCCTAAGTTTGTATTTCCTCAGTCTTTCAAACAGTTTCTGCAGGTGGTAGAGGTGTTCCTCTTCAGTTTGATATTTGTCTATCATGTCATCTACGTAGACCTCTATCTCATGATGGATCATATCGTAAAACAAAGCTACCATGGCACACTAATAGGTTGCCCCGGTGTTCTTCAGTCCAAATGGCATAACTTTGTAATAGAAAGTTCCCCATTGTGTTACCAAAGTCATTTTCTCCATGTCCTCAGGTGCCATTTTGATCTGATTGTATCCAGAGAAACCATCCATGAAGGAGAATACTTTATGTTTTGCAGTGTTGTCAACCAAAATATCGATGTGGGGAAGCGGTAAGTCATCCTTGGGGCTTGCCCTATTCAGGTCTCTATAATCCACACACATACGTACCTTACCGTCCTTCTTAGGCACTAAAACAACATTGGCGACCCATTGTGGATATGAGGTGACAACTAAGAATCTAGCATTGAACTGCTTCATGACTTCAGTCTTGATCTTTTCTGACATTTCTAGCCGCATACAATGAACTTTCTATTTTACTGGAGGGAAATCCTCTTTTGTCGGCAGACGATGGACCATAATATCAGTGTCGAGTCCTGGCATGTCTTCGTATGACCTGGAAAAAACCTCAACATAGTCATGTAGTAACTGATTTAAGCGCTTCTTGACACTGTGCCCCAGGTTGGCACCTATCTTGACTTCTTTCTTGTCCTCTTCAGTACCTAAGTTAACTATTTCAACCGGCTCTTCATGGGGCTATATGGTCCTTTCTTCCTGTTGTAATAATCTGGAAAGTTCCCATTGCACTTCGCAATCTTCCTCACCTTTGTCCCCGGCTTGGTAGATTGGATTTTCAAAGTCATGATAGGCCATAGCAGAACCGTTACCAATGGGATCCCAAGTGGATGTGGATCTGCATTTCGATATATGAGTGTGTGTGTAAGAGCATAACTATCTTTGATAAAATAAAAGGTATAAAAAAAGAAAACAAATAGCGTAAAATTTGCATGCAAAAATGTCCCATGATTTATTAATGACATATGAAGATGAAGTAACAACCCTCACAGATGGACCATTGTGCCTCGGGTAAGACACAAGGTTTTAAAGTCTAAATTGTTTAAATATTACAAGTCTGAAAAATTTAAAAGACAATTACTCTTGAATAAAAGTAATAGGAACAAATTCTTCGGCCTCCCAATTGTTTAGTCCACCGTCGATGGTTGGAAAAATCCATTCGTTTATGTCAGAGCTGCTATCATTGTCTTCCAATGCATTGACTCCCTGATTGCTGATGCGTCAAGGTGAAGCCCCAACGCGAGTACGTCGAACAGCTCTTTAGGCCTCCGAATTAAAACCCAAACCAAATTTGTCGGATTTGTAGGGAATATCCATAAGTTGACCCCAAATGGTACATCCACCTTCCTCAACTACTACTCTAGCATCCTTCAGAGAGGCCATTTTCAGTGGAGGTCTGGTAACCTTCAGAGTCTTGGTAGTAGTCTTGGTCGCAGAAATCGTCTGCGGAACCTCTTCAAAATTCTGACATGGGATCTCAATGAACTCACCGTCCATTTCAACATACCTGAAAGAGTTCAGGTGGTTGACCATGTATTCCTCCTCCCCTTGGACTGTGATGATCTTTCCCTTGACTGGGTACTTCAACATCTGATGTAGGGTAGAAGTGACGGCACCATCCCCATGTATCCAGGGTCGACCCAACAGACAAGAATAGGATGTGCGGATATCCATCACATAGAATGTTGAATCAAAAGTCAGAGTTCCAACTTTGATAGGGATTTCTACTTCTATGTGCATTGTTCTTTTAGAACCATCGAAGTCCCGCACCAAAATGTTGATGGGCTTTAATGTGATTCCCTCGCAATCTAACCGATCAAGAGAATTCTTGGGTAAGATATTCAGCGATGAACATGTATCCACCAGAACATTGGCTAATGTAGTGCCCCTACACTCAAAGGAGACATGCAAGGCATCATTGTGTTTCCTTCCCTTGGGAGTTAAATCAGCGTCGAAAAAACCTAGTCCATTATCAACAGTTAGAATGCCCATGCAATTCTTGAATTGATCAATGAAGGTCTCTAGGGCACGTGGGCGGTCTTCAGAAATTTTACTAAGGCCTTAGCGTGGACCTCAGAGCACAAAAGTAATGCCAACATTGATATTTTTGAGGGGGTCTTCCCTAACTGCTTTACAATGTCGTAGTCACTTTTCTTGATTATCTTTAGTATCTCTTTCATCTCTTTCCTAGAAGCCTCGGGAGTGACTTATGGATGCGCCTTCGTCTGGACAGGTTCACATAATACCTCCTTTCCCCATGTCTCGGTATAAGGGATAACTGTAGGACTAACAATGGGAGTAACACTGGGAATACTGGCAGGAACGTTAGCGGGAATAATTACATGAGTAGAAATGGTCTTTGGAGAGATCTCGGGGGAGAAAACTCTTCCACTTCTTGTTATCTTATTGGTCCCAATGATATTGTCGATGTCAGGATCAGTGCCTTCAGCAACTTTGCCTTTAATAGCCAATAGATATTGCTTGACGCCATGATAATAGACGCCAGTCCCATAGTTCTAGGGAACAACTTTATCTGAGGAATATGGTATTGGCCCTGGCATGGTGATGATTATAGGATTAGACTTTGGAACAGATGTAATCCTGACAGGTCTTTTGGTTGAGACCCTGGGAGGATTGCCAGAAATGGTGATTATTGAAACATCTTCACATGAATTTTTGGTAAGAGGAACTTTCTCGAACATGATTTCATTGTTAACCATCAGGCCCTGGACGCCCATCTTCAGTAATAAACAACCATCTAGTAGAGACATACATAAGTGACAACTTTCATCACAACCCGAAAACAGACTGACTTGTAATAGATTTTGTTTAACAGTCAAAAGGGGAGTAGTTAACTCATCCACGGAGGAAAAGGAATAGTCATCATCAACGCATTGACCCCTTGGCCCTGTTTGGGCATTGGCGCCGTTATTACATTAGGTGTTTCTATAGGGTCAAACTCAATCTCTTTCGCCTCGATAAGGTCTTGTACCTTATTCTTTAAGGCCCATAAATCGTTTGTATCATGCCACAGACTTTCAGAATGATAGACACATCGAGTATTCAGGTTGTAGCAGAGAGAAGCAGTATTGGGGTTTTTGGGAGCTTCCTTTAGAGTCACTAGATTGGACTTCAATAGATGTGGCAAAACTTGGGACAAGGTCATGTTGATTTGGGTTAATCGTCTTATGGGCGCCTCCGGCCTGCATTGATAGTTTCATTGTTGATTTGATACAGGATTGGAGATCATAACAACCCCTACCGTCGGGCGACGTTCAGTTTTGTTTTGATTCCTATGGCCATAAGCAACACTGACCTCCTTCTTTCTGGTAAAGGGTTTCTTCATCGTGCTTGAGGATACATCCCTTTGAATTTTTCCGCTCTTAATACCGCCTTCTACCCGCTCACCAGTCATGATTAGTTCAGTAAATCCAGCCGAAGAGCTTCCGATCAGATGGTTGAAGAATGGACCTGACAACGTGCCTAAGAACATATCCACCAATTCTCTGTCAGATAAAGGGGGATGGACTCTTCCTGCAAGATCCCTCCATTTTTGGGCATAAATTTTGAAACCTTCACCAGCACCCATAGACATACTTTGCAATTGTGTTCCAGTTGGAGCTAAGTCAGCATTATACTAGTATTGCTTGTAAAAGGCAGCAACCAAATCTTCCCAATTGTGAATATTGGTTCCTTCCAACTGATAGAACCAATCCAACTGCGTCCCTAACAAACTTTCTTGGAAGAAATGTACCCATAGGTTCCTATCAGCAGTATGGAGTTGAATCTTCCTGACGTATGACCTTAAATGCAGCTTAGGACAAGAGACACCATCATATTTGGAAAACGTGGGGACTTTGAATTTCTGTGGGATGACCACCTCTGAGACCAGTCCTAACTCTTCAAAATCCAGCCCGGGTACTCTCTGGATCTCCATAGCATTGAGGCGATCCTCTAGTTATTTGTATTTATCATCAGCAGGAGGATACTACTCTTCAGAGTAGTCAGCTTCTTCTTCTTATTCTTTAGACTCCTGGTTGTCATTTCCTTCCTTGTTCTTTCCTTCTTGATTATCTCCTTCACCCGACGAGGTTGCGAAATCTAAAGCTCGGTTGGTTGGTCCTATGAATCTTCTTCCTAAATTCAAAACACTGATTGGTTTCTTCGCCTTCTTCTTCTTATCTTTGATCAAGAGAGCCTTCAGATCCTCTTGTCCTTTAGCCAGAGATAAGAACATTTGTTGGAATTGAGCATTGTGCGCTTGAAGATAAGGAGACCTGTTATGAAAACCTGTTTGTGTTATGATGAATGAGAGTGCATATGCAAATGATTTCAAGGAAATTTAGAGATTTAAATTTGTTTGGACAAAAGGAATCACACATTGTATTGATAAATCTAAGTTTGAGTACATCACGCCTCTTTGGGCTTACAACGAAAGAAATAAAAATACAAAAACACAACTCCTAAGACAATAAGGTTGAACGCATCCTCTTCGGTGCAATGTAGGAGTTCAAACTCCGCTCTTCATGAAGCTCCTTGGCGAGTTCCAGAACTTTCTTCTCACTGGCGTAGAATTGGGCTTCGAAGGTGTCTCATTCATCCTTTAGCTGAATCCAATCCTTTTACAAGTCTTCAAGAGAGGTAGGCATGTTGGGACAAAGGACGGTATATGGGACATCTCCTTCAGCAGCAGGATCCATGATAACAGGTAGGATGGAGAGGTAAGGCATTACAAGACTCTGAGCAGGAGCTTTTACCCACCTAAGGTAAGGCTCAAGGGGAATAGAATTCTTGTATCCCAATGTCTTACTATCCACTTTGTTTACCATTCTCCAAGCTCGTATAAACCTTTGACGGTAGCCTTGATTGTCACTCTCGTTGTCGAACACCACACCTTGGATGAGCGCATCATGAGGACCATCTCTTCGTGCATATCCAAACTGTCGCAAAGATAAGCAAGGGTTGTAAGTGATACCTCCCCTAATGCCAAGCAAAGGGACATTAGGGAATTCCCCACAATGGTCGATGATAGTAATATCCTCCAAGGATCGAGAACACTAGTGAATATTTGAATGTCTGAGGGACATCAACCTATTGGACCACCTCAAACCTTGCTCGTTCTTCACAACAAATTGAGGGAGGTGCGAAACAAACCACCTAGCCAATATAGGAGTGCAACACATGAGGGATCCTCTTCTCTTCATGGTGCGGGAGTGGAGAGAATGCAGTATATCTCTGAACAAAGTAGGCACCGGATTGCAAGATATGTAGATTTTGACAGCATTTACATCTATAAGTTGGTCAGGATTTGGAAATAGTACCATCCCACCGGATTGCAAAATGTCGCGGTAAGCAAGAGTCTCCACCGTCTTTTATTTTATCCAACAAGGAAAGGAAAAAAACACAGAAAAATTCCTTTTTCGAGATATTTCTGAGTACGAGGGGTAGATTATAGAAAGGGAAGGTATTAGCACCCTTTCTATCCATGGTTTTCCATGGGCTCTTAGGTACCTGTTCATCATTTTCAAAATTGTTTTCTTTGTGTTTGTGTGCTTTGAAAAGTTTTTGTTTTGACTTCGATTTAACTCTTGCTTCTATCTTCAAGAGTGTAATGAAGTGTTTTTGAAAATTTTGTTTGTAAAGGAGTGTAAGTGTGAAAAAGTTTGTTTTTTTGTTTGAGCAAGTACTTAAGAGCTAATCTACCTACTCGAAAAAAGAATCGTTCTATGTTTGTTTCCTTTAGACAATGCTATCCCACTATTAGTGAGTAGGTAGCATCATCGTTGGAGTTTAAGGGTCAATTCGAAAGGGACGTACGGTCACTAAAGCAATGTTAGGACGTCTTAGTAATAACCCTAATGTCTTAAATCATTTATCCGAGGCAACAATATCTGAGGAAACCATTCTGAGGCAACTATGATCTTTGTTTAGACAAAAGGACGACCACTAAAGCATCCTATACTCAATAACCATTTACCGAAGGCAACCAAGTGGGAGTGTACCCTAGGAGTGCGCATGTGCGAATGATTCAATTTCAGTTTATTTATCTTTGCACATTTAGGGTGATCTAACTGTTTTAAAATTAATCATACATTCTTGTCATGCATCCCTATATCATACATCTAACAGTTAATAATTTGCAAAATTTAAAGTGCGGAATTTAAACTACGCTATTACAAGGCTTCGGGTATTTACATAGCCAAAAACAAACCATTTGAAAATAAAGCGATAAATGTAAATAAACGTCCTAATTAAACTATTACAAACTGTAGGCAGTTACATCAATATGGTAAATAATAAAAATAAAGCGCGCGAGAAGAATTAAGATCGACGAGAATTTAAGGTTTTGACCCTTCTAACCTAATTAAAAGAAAAATTGTTTTTTTGTTGTTTTTAATAAAAGAAATAAGTTTTCTAAATTAAATATGCAATTAATTAGTTAATTAAATTAATTAATAAAAATAATTACATGACCTATTTTGGTTTCTTTGGTTATTTTAGGAAAAAATAAAATATAACTAAGTTAGTAATAAAACCTATTTATTCTAATTATTTTTAAGTTATTTACAAAAAGAAATTAAAGTTTTACCTAAAATTAAAATTTAATTAAGAAAAAATACTAATTCTATTTTTATGTAATTTTTATATTTGTTTATTAATAAAAAAAATAAAAGGGATTAAAAGAAATAAACAAAACGAATAAAGCATGAAAATAAAGATGGGCCTAGTAGCAAAAGTAAACAGCTGGGTGCAATCATCAGAAATCCCTAGGCCCGAATATTTGAAAGCTTCATGCTCTAACTATGGTGTTTTTTTATTCTTGCGTGGAACCTATGATTCAAACATCCATAACTGTTCTATATAAACTCAAACAAACGTTAGCATACCATAAAATGTGATTAAAATTAGAGATTCAAAGTTTAAAATTTTACCAAACCGGTATTGTCAAATGGGGGCGTGCTAGGCGTGTGATGGATTGCTCTTGGGCCTTGTAAGACTCTTGAGGACTTCAAGAGGACTGTTTGAGGCTTGATGTCAATTGAGAGAGACCGGAACCTCGAGATATGACTTGCACCAATTCTTTGATTTCTGGAGAGCTTTTTGAAGAGCTTTTAGAGAGCTTTTTGAAGAGCTTTTTGAGAGATTTTTAGAGAGGATTTTCGTTCCTTTCAAGCTTGTATGGCTCTATATTTATAGAGGAGAATGAGGAGACAAGAAAGCATGGAAAGAATCTCCCTCATAATATTGTGTTTTAAGACCATGATCAAGATTTGAAAAAAATGCCATATTTGATGATTTTATGTCATTTTCACATGTGGATGAACCTGGACATATTTGAAGAGTTATTGCATGAAATAAATTGACATAAACCAGCATAAAACTTTCCCAAAATGGATTCACATCAAAATTTATATTATTTCTATTATTTATTTATTTAATTATGAATTTTAATGAATAAAATATCAAAATAAATAGAATAAATAGTAGGAAAATGTATGGGTGGGCTTAGAGGTCGTGGACCATGTTAGGAATAAGTTTAAAATTTGAAAAGATAGGCCCATTTGGAAAAAATCCATGTTTGGTCAATATTTGCTTCATGCATTTTTTCAAAAATTGTCCAACTTTGACAATGCATATCTCTCTCTCAATTTTAACCTTATGAGAGTGTTCTTGGACTTTTAGAAAGCTTGAGATGTCCTCTAATTAAACCTTTTAGTATCATCTCAATTTGATATTCCATGCTCATGTATGAAGCTTTGACAAAAAAGGTGTTTTGTTGACTTTTCAAAATGACCTATAATGTCCAAATTCATAACTTCTTGTGAGTGCATATTTTGAACTTTGGAGATGAATATGTATTGTAGGGAATTGCATCCTATTAAAAATGAGCTTTGGATGGGTCATTTCTCATAAAGTATGAGAAAGTTATGCTTGGTCAAAGTTGAGTTGACTTTTCCTACAAAACCCTAATTTAGCAACTTTTGAGTCTTAATGAATTGTGAGCAATCCTTGATGAATCATGATCAATCCTTGATCAAATGATTAAATATACTTCAAAATAAGGATTTTGGCCAAAATTCTTGAAGTTTGATTGTATGTGGGCCACAGTTGACTTTTGCCCTAGCACAGTCGATTTTCAGGCCTTTGAGCAATTGACTGAGCAAACTTCCCCTGCAGGGCTTGAAACTTGACATGGATGATCTTGAGAACATATTAGGACATTGTGGAGCAGTTGGGATCACTTGGATTCAAGTATCTTGATGCAACATGAAACCCTAATTTGAGGTAGACTGCCTTAGGAGGGAGCTTGTCTGGCCAACCCTTAGACTACCTTTAGCAACTTGGAGATCTTTCTTGCAATGTTTTGTGAAATATGAGAGAGAAAATTTTGGGGTACAACAGCTAGGAACCCTTTGACACTAATTCTTGTTTCCCAATTAGCCGTGATGTCTGATTGTTGCAAGTGTAAAGTTCGGGCAATCTCTTCAGGGCTTGGGTCTCTCTTAATACTGTTGAAAGGTTTGAGAATAGGAATTCCCAAGAGTTGAGAGAATTATTCCATAGTAGGTACAAGCTGGTAATCAGGGAAGGTAAAGCAATGGTGCAAAGGGTTGAAGAACTGGAAAAGCACCTTCATCATGTCTTCGTCAAAGCTTGAGGTAACCAAGTTTAGAAGGCATCCATGTATTTTGGTAAACAGAGAATTCTCAGGGACCCTTGATGCTAATTCTTTGAGCTGAAAAGGTACTCGTACGAGATTGACTTGGATTGTATTCCTATGAGTGGGATTCATGTCCTACAAAATAGAATAAAGACTAATCTCAAAATCTTTGAAATGGTTAGTCTAAAATGTTATGGTATGATGCCATGATGTTACGTACAAGCATATGCACAAGTTAATCAAACAAGTCCTTAGGGGTAGGCTTGCATGAGGTTCATAGGTAAGTACTCTCTTGAAGTTTAGTTGGTTCAACCTGTACTAGAAACTAAATGAGTTCTAGGGAATCTCAATATCACTGATCTTTCTTCATCGGGCATTATTTCAGCACAAGCCTCTTTATTGGCGACCGAAATATCCCAAAAGTCCAATCTCAATGAGCGTAGTATCGAGTATAAACCAACTTTGAACTGCACCAAATCCGGCTACCTCACTACTTCCAAACGGCTAAGTTGTTCAAGTAAGGTTCTAAAGTCAATTAGTGCTTCATGACACCACACAGCGGTCTCGTATTCTCCTTGACTACTCAAGGGCTATCAATACCAATAAATGTGTCACACTAACTTAGTTATTTCTTTGACCATGTAGGTATACCCCGCACAGTTTCCACAACTTATTGCTACTTACCTAAAAAGGTGCCCCATATCAAGGTAGAGGATCAAAACAAGCCCAAAAAAGGAACCATAAATCAAACAAGTCCAACAATGAAAAGCAAGTAAAGGTGATATAGCCCTAAGGTAACCCCACTTTTAAGTTTTCCCTAGCAGAGTCGCCAGTTCTGTAATACGGTGGGAGAACTGACTTTGGTGTTTTACGTTTGATCGCAATTGTTGCAGATAGAAAGAGTCGCCACCAACTTTTCTTTTATCCAATAAGGAAAGGTTGAAAAGAACAGGAAAGAACTTTCGAGATTATTTCTTGAGTTCGGGGGGTAGGTTATGAAAAGGGAAGGTATTAGCACCCTTTTCATCTATAGTTATCTACGGGCTCTTAGTTGCTTGCTAGATCACTTGCTTTTATTTGAAAATGTGCTTGTGGTGTGGGTTTTGAAAGTATTTTGAAAAACGTCTTTGTAATGGTTCTCGTTTCTATAAGAACGCGTACAAAGTGTTGTTTTGAATATAGTTCAAAGAGATGTTTGTGGAATGTGTTTTTGAAAGTGATTTTGAAAAGTATCTTTGTAATGGTTCTCGTCTCTATAAGAACGCGTACAAAAAAGCTTTGTCTTTTGAAAATGTTTCAAAATGAAAGTGTGGGTGTATAAAATGTTTTTGTTGTGAGAAAGCGAGCAACTAGGAGCATCCTACCTACTCAAAAGGTCTTAATGTTCTTTTCCTCCTCCTTTAGATGTTGCTATGTTACCATTGTTTTGGTAATAAGCCCCATCATTGGATGTGAAGGGATGGGCGTGGGATGTTTGTATAGTCATAGAAGGCAACCTGAGGGCCGTTTTAGCAATTTTCGTTTAGGGACGATATCGTTTACTGAAGGCAACATTTAGGGTCATCGAGGGACTATGATATTTTATCAAGGGTCTTAGCTAAAACACCCATATTCGAGGGACATGACTATTTTTCCGAGGCAACAAGTGAGATTATCCTAATGGTGCATGTGTGAATAGTGTGTTTGATTTGCATGCATTTAGTCTTTTGATTAGGGATTGTCTACTTGTTGTTTTTATCTTGCCATACATATCCTAATTACTAACATTTATATGAAAGCGGTAAATTATGAAAAATAAATTTACTGAGCTATTACATCACTTGGGGAGGGGGATAAAAATATACAAATGGGGATTGCAAGAAATTAAATCCTAACTAATTATTACAACCATATTGAATGTGAATAAATGCAAGAATTGGAATGAAAAGAAAATGAACTTTGTTTTGATTTTGTTAAAGAAAGGTTTTGATTAATTAAAATAATTATGAAAATAAAATATTTTTTGTAATATTTTTATATATTCATAAAATAAAACTTGTGAGTAAATAGTGTAAAATATCAAATCAAAAGGAGTTGTTTTGATTTGTTGAAAAATGTTTGAAGTTTGTTTTTTTTTTAAAAGGAAAAGGAAACAAACAAAGGATAAAAATGGTTCTGGTCCTGCCAGGGTTTGAACCTAGGACCCTACACAGAAATGCCTTTCGTGCGTACTGTTTGTACCACTGGGGTGGTCAGTTTCTTCCGTTAGTTGTACAACTTGCACTTAAAATAAAAGGAACTCGGGGCTTCATTTCATTCCTTCGAGCACAGGGATGTATATTACCATGTTAAGGTTTTTGAAAGCTTCGATTCTCAACCAAAATCGAACAGCACAAATACCAAACCTGTCTAAAATCTGAATATACATCTAACTATATAACATTCGAAAACCACATATCAAAGGTTAGCGCATATTCGTTTGATGCCAAAATCCAAGCATAACTAGTCAGAATTGCAATTCTCAACTTATATGCCATGATAATCGAAACTAAGAGCATGACTAACTTTCTAGACATGATATCTACATTTCTCCTTTTCAATGCATATACAAATTAAGTTTAAATGAAAGGTACCAAGTTTAAGAAATATTACCTCTTAGAGAGAAACTTGAAGTACTTCGACAGAACCTCCAGAAATGGTTTGATATTTGATTAAATTTGCCTCAAACTCCTTGAAGCTATTACAACTGCTACTTGGCTTTGAAAACCACTTGAATCGAAGGTTGATTAGGAGTGAATCGAAGAGTTCTCTGACTTCCTTGAGTGGTCTTTTTTTGAAGGTTTTTGGAAATGTTCCAAGGCTAGTGGATGAAAGCTAGAGGGAGTGAGTCAAAAGGATGATGTATGTGGATGCTGGATGGTGAATCGAAAGAGCTTATGGGTGGAAGTTAGATGGAGTGAGTCAAAAGGTTCATGTATATGAAAGCTAAGTGTTGAGTCAAAAGAGCTGACGGGTGCAAGTTAGAGGATGAATCAAAAGGCTCCAACGTATAAAAGTATTTGAGTTTTCGAGAGTTTGAGAGTTTTTTATGATCTTTTTTCTCTATCTCCCAAAAAATCTCCCTTGATTTGTAAAGAGTCTCCCTATTTATAGATAGGAAGATTCTTTCACGTTCAGGATAACATGTTATTGTTTTGTGTAAAACGAAAAGAAATATTTTTTAATGGGTTTTTCATGGTTCCCAAGTTCAAGTACAAGTGGGGGGCCTGATGTCTGCAGGAGACTTGACTTATGCTTTTTGATGTTACTTGTACTCAAGGACAAAGGTTACAAGGCTCAACGCATTGAAAATTTGCATAAAGCCTGTTTTTTCCAGAAATGGAAATGATAACTTTATGCCATATACGGAATGACCTTTTGGAAAATACTCTAAACACCCGGGTAATATTTTAAATAATTGTGTAAACAATTAATTATGGAGTGAGGCATAGGTTTGAGGCCAGAAGGGCAAGATCATATAGCCCTGGCCTATGGATTCTGTCTTCAACTTGATGCCTTGGATCAAATACCTTGTCTTTCGTTCTGGCCATGCGGATCCATCCTTTGACCAAACGAATTAGAATGTTTTCAACAATGGCATTTCTTTTGATTGGGGCCATATCCAGCTGCCTGTACCATTTCAAACCCTTTTGTTTTTTATCACGTAAGTCCAACCTTCGACCAAACTCAAGGCAGGCAAAAAACTAAAAAATACTCACAATGGCATGCCTTTCGATCGGGTCCATATCTAATTGCCTGTACCATTTTGAACCCTTTTATTTTTTATCACATAAGTCCAACCTTCGACCAAACTCAAGGCAGGCAAAAACTAAAAAATCCTCACAATGGCATACCTTTCGACTGGGGCCAGATCCAGCTGCATGTACTACTTTGAGTAGGCAAGATAGTCTCAATGGCATAGTCAAAACGAAAGGAATTCTGGATTAGCTTCTTACTTCACCAACAAAAGCCAAATGCCCTAAACGAAGAATGCATCCAAAGCTTTGAAGGAAAGCCATACACCCAAACGAAGAATGCAACCAAAGCTTGCATCTAAGGGGGGGTCACATGCCCAAACAAAAGATGCATGCAGGAGGTCCAAATGTGCAATGGAAGGATGCCAGAAAAAGGCCTTTGCCTCCTGATTCGAAGGAAGCCAAACACGAGGCTTTTCCTCTTTGAATCAAAGGAGGCTACAAGAGGCTTTTGCCTTGTGTTTGCTATCCCGGTGGGGAGCCTCTTTCATGCAAGAAGGAATCTATGGCTCAATCGAAGGCTACATATATCCATCCATTACTTTGTGATTCAAAGCAAGCACGAGGGGAATATTTGTCCATTTAACATAGGCATGTAAGCACCAAACATCCAATTGAAGCACGCACGTATGCAGCCACTGTATTATGAACAATATGAAGCCAAATATGTAATCAAAGGTTGCATGCAGGAAGCTCCTGCCTTATGAACCAAAGCCAACACGCTAGAGGCTCATGCCCAGTCAAAGGATGCCAGCCAAGATTACATCGAAAGAGGCCAAAAGGCCAATCGAAGGAGACTTGTTTTTTCTCCAATTTTGTCAAAAATATTATTTTCATCTATTTTCCCCTTTTTTAACAGTTTCCTCTTAAACTTGATGCTGGAAAGTCCAATTTGTACTTATACAAGCTTGAATTTTGAGAATCATTGTGAGAAATGAGAGGGAAAATTTTAGGGTACAACATAGACGGATATGGTTGAAGTGATGGCTACATTAGTGTGATACTTTGGTTTGTACCTATGTTCCTTGAGTCAATCGAGGATAACCTTGGGCTGTCGTGTGGTGTCATAAGCACTAACTAACTTTTAGAACCTTAATTTACCCATCTTGGCCATTAGAAGGTAGCGAGATGGTCGGCTTTAGTGCAGTTCGAGGTTGGTAGATACTTGAAGCTAGGATCATTGAGATTTGACTCTCGGGATATTTTGGTGGCAAGTAAGTTTCCGTGCTAAAATAAAATATGCGAGAAAAGATCGGGGATATGAGATTCCTAGAACCTGGTTACTATTTTAGGACAGGTTGAGCCAACTTAAATTCAATAGAGAAGGGTACTTACCTACGGACCTCATGCAAGCCTTTAAACCTAAGGCTCTTGTGTGATTTGTTTGTTTTTGCTACTTGCTTAAACATGACATCACAACATCATAACATCATGACATGGCATTTTCACTAACCATTTCAAGGGTCTTTGGGACCTTTGATGTAGGGTCAAAGACCGAAGTATATTCTTTCAATTTAAAGGCTAGGACTCACTTGACATGGTGAGCTTAATTTTTATAGAAGGACATTCAAAGATGCATACGCAAATTTCTTTAGGCAAAGCTGCAGCCAAACTCAATTTCTGACATTTCATTCTTATTTATCCTATGAGATCCTTGAAAACATTGCATATACATCTACATACCATACATATCATTACATAACAGGTTTCCAAGATAGGTTTTCTCATCTTCTTGATGTTTATTTGAGTAAAAGACGACTCTCGAACAAACAGTCAAAGATCTCCAGGCCTAGAATGCTCAGTTCCAACAGATGTTCTTCAACATAGCCAAGGGGCAGGAAGAACTGAAGACCCTCATCACCAAAGAGATGAAGAAAAAGACAAGGAAGCCAGTCGGCATCCTCAACATGGGAAGAAGGTTCAAAGGTCCTCTAAAGAAAACACAAGAATGTGATTTCCCATCAAACGAAGATGACAACCAGGGTGAAGATGGTAAGAGTGTGATGGCTGAGAAAGAAAGCAACCTTGGTTCTAGCCAATATTTTGATGAAGATGAAGAAGACTATTCAGATGAACAATATCCTCATGCTGATGAAAAGTACAAATAATTAAAAGACTGTCTGAATGTTATGGAGATCCAGAGAGTGCCTGAGTTAGATTTTGAAGAGATGGGTTTAGTCTCAGGAGTTGTCATTCTTCATAAATTCAAGGTCCAAACATTTTCAAAGTATGACGGTATTTCTTGCCCAAAGCTTCATCTGAGGTCATATGTCCAAAAGATTCAATCACATACTGCCGACAGGAAGTTATGAGTCCATTTCTTTCAAGAGATCCTATCTGGAACACAGTTGGAATGGTTTTATAAACTACAAGGGACCAATATCCATACTTGGGAAGACTTGGTTGCTGGTTTCTACAAACAATACCAATACAATGTTGATATTGCACCAACCCGTGTGCAAATAGAGTATGACTATGGGCTCAAACGAAGGCTTTAAAGAGTACACCCAGAAATAGAGAGATCTAGCAGGAAGAGTTCAACCTCCTTTGTCTTATAGGGAGTTGGTCGATATGTTTATGGGAACTTTGACAGGTCCTTTCTTTAATCATCTGATCAGAAGCTCTTCAGCCGAGTTCACCGAGATTATATTAACGTGGGAACATGTTAAAGGTGGAATCAAAAGCAAAAAAATTCAGGTGGCTGCGTCTTCAAGTACTGCGAAGAAGACGTTCAATGGAAAGAAAGAAGTTAATGTTGTGTATGGCTAGAAGGGTCGTGGTAGAGGTGACCGCAACCAATATGTGGGGGCGATACTAATCTCTAATCCCGCACCAATGCAACTTCAACAAGGCAATCATCGTAGGTCAGATGCACCCAGGAGACAATTTACCAAGATCAACATGTCATTGTCTTTGGAATTGCGACATCTATTGAAAGCATAGCTGATTACATTGAGAGATCCTCCTCAGAATCCCAACACTTCTTCTCGGTAAAATCCTAATGCAAGATGTTCCTATCATTGCAATAGTTTCGGACATGACACAAATAACTGTTGGGCTTTGAAAAATAAGATTCAAGATATTATTGACTCCAAAGTGATTGAATTTGACCCTCCTGAGACCCCCAATGTGATTACTATACCTATGCGTAAGCACGACAAGGGAATTAAAGCTATTGAAGATGTTTCTTATGTTTCCGCTGTAGGTGACTTGATTACTCCCTTGATAATTATTAAGAAGAATCTGTTGCAAGCCGATTTATTTTTGGGTTGTATTGAAAGGTGCTACTGTTGCACGGCCCAACCCAATGGATGTTGTGAAACGGTGGCAGAACTGTCTGTTTTTACTGGTTTATGTTTTGTATTCGCAAATGTCACGGTAAGCAAGAGTCGCCACCGACTTTTATTTAATCCAACAAAGGAAAAGGAAAAAGAACAGAAAAACCTTTTTCGAGATGTTTTTGAGTACAAGGTTTATCACGAAGTTAAACAAAAACTTTTCAAAACACACGAGCAATTACAAAATGAGCAAGTACCTAAGAGGCCATGTAAAACCACAAATACAAAGGGTGATAATACCTTCCCTTTCTATAAAGGAGTACGTAGCCCCATTGTTGGAATTTTAAGGGACATTTGAAGGGACAAGTACGGGCACAAAAGAAATGGTTAGGAAACCTTAGTAGTTACCCTAATGTCCTAAAGATCTTTCCGAGGCAACATTTGAATGGGTCATTTTGATCTTTCTGGACTGGAGGACGACCACTAAAATTCCCTATGCTTCATGACCGTTTATCGAAGACAACCGAAGTGGGGCAAACCCTAGTAGTGAGCATGTGCAAGTGGTTATTTTTCAGTTTATTTATCTTTGCACAATTAAGGTGATCTAATGTTTTAATTTCATTTGTCTTTCACATACAAGCCTATTATCCATACATCTAGCAGTTCATAGTTGCGGAAAGCAAAAGTGCGAGAAATTAAAGTCCTAACTATTACAAGGCCTCGGGGAGGGGGTTACATAACCAAAACTCAGGGAATAGATAGTAAATAAATAAGTGGTAAATAAAACCTAATTTAAAATTATTACAAATCCGATGCAGATACAATAATTGGAAAATAAAGTGAAAATAAATAAGCGTGCGAAAGTTAAGACGGGAACAAATAAGAAGCCTAAAAAATCTAATTAATTAAAAAATATTTTTTGTGTATTTTTTATTGAGAAAATAATTAAATTGCAAATTAAACCTAATTTCTATTTAATTTTTAATTATGGAAAAAGAATTTAAATTTCCCTAACTAAATTAATCTAATTATTTAATGAAATAAAATATTTTATGAAAAAAATCTGATTTTAATTTTTTTGTGATTTTTTGATTTAATAAAAAAAAAGATTAATTTTTGTAAAAAAAAACATAATTAAACAAAAGAAAAATAATTAAAAAAAAAAGAAGTAAATTGGGCCTGGGTTTGTTGAGTAGTTTGGGGGGTGCAACACTGTTTTTTGCAAAGCCCAAATCCCACAGATCCATCAGCCCCGCCTGGTTCAGTGAGGGCTATGCTTGAGGGTGCACCATGGACCTTGCTTGCATGACCACCAGATCTGCTTTGAGGGTGGATCTAATGGCCAAATCCTGGGTTGTAGGATGGACGCGCTGGAGGATAGTGTACTGAGTCATGCAGAAAATGTTGAGAAAATGTAAAATGCCTGGAACTGGGATCGAACCCAAGTCCTTCCTTTCATACGCCTACACCCGGACCATCTGCATTGGGATGTTAATCGTGTATATAATTAAACAAATAAAACAAAAGGGAAACAAGGTGCTAGTGCTGAAGCAGCCATGACACGCATGTATTGTTAGGGCCATGGTGACTCAAAGAGCCAATTAAATATGGAGAGAGGAATTCATCGTTTGATCCAGCCAATGGGATTATGAGGAATAGTAACACATTCTTGGACTGCCTCCTTTAAAAGTCAAGCCACCGGCCACGGTGGCTCAGGTCACCCTCTCTGGTGACACCCAAAAATGAAACCTGCAAAACACACGAGACCAAAGCATAAAAAAGGACCTACCCCCCTTAAAATTTCCCCAGGAGTCCAATTGTGGTATCCATTTGCCCTAAAAGTTCATGTATAGGAAGATATGAAGCTTGTAGTTCGTTATTCCCTAGCCATGGCAGATGGCTATTTAGCCATCAAAGCTCATCAATGATTGCCCAGATCTGTTCCTTATCATCGTGTGATCATGTTAATGGGGTTAGAACAAATTGAAATATGCTATAATTTAAAATACGAGAGACAAAAAAAATATGAAAATATGAGTCATGTACAATGAGTTTCAGCGTGTTATGGCTATGGATGATGATCCATACTTACCCTAGCTTACCTCATGAGCACCAAGGAATGGTTAGAATTCTTTGAAGCTGGCCGCAAATGTTAATACGAAGGTGAAAGTTTATGGAGAATTTTTTATATTTGAAACCCTAGTGTAAAGGCTCTGGCCGCGTCCGCTCTAGGTCTGACTTTGTTGTACATATGTAGTGGGCAAGATTAGGTCAACATGTATGAAAAAATCCAAAGAATAAAGGCATGGCTTTAAGAGGAAATCAAATCTTAAAAAATTTCCAAATATGGATATTTTGTGTCTATTCTTGGCTTGCACGATTTTCTTGCTATCATACAGCTTGTACTCTCATTATTTAATGCAAAATCATCCCAAAATAATTTTATGTCATTTATTTGATTTAATTTGGATTTTAAATGATTGAAAATCAAAATAAATCAAATAAATAAGAAAATTATGCATGGAGTGGTTCATGGGTCGTGGACCATGTTAGGAACAAGATGTAAGCATAAAAAGTTGGGCCCATTTGAAGAAAAATGCATTTTGGGCATGGTTGACTTTGTGCAAATTTCCAAAAATGGCCAACTTTGACAATGCATATATCTCTCAATTTTGAACCTAAGAGGGTGTTCTTGGACTTTTTAGAAATCTTAGGATGTCCTCTAAACAACCCTTTTGGTTTCACATCAATTTGATCTTCCATGTTCATAAAGAAGCTTTGACCCAAAAGGTGTTTTTGTTGACTTTTTGAAATGACCTATGATGTTTAAATTCATATCTTTTCATGAGTGCATTTTTTGAACTTGAGGGATCAAGATGAGTTGTAGGGATCTGCATCCTCTTCAAAATGAGCTTTGGATGGGAAATTTCTGATAAAGTATGAGAAACTTATGCCTGGTCAAAGTTTGGTTGACTTTTCCTATAGAAACCCTAATTTAGCAACTTTTGAGTTTTGATGAATTTGGGGTATTCCTTGAGGAATCATGATCAACCCTTGATCAAATGATGAATATTACTTCAATATGTTGATGTTGACCAAAAATCTTGAAGTTTGACTATATGTGGGCCACAATTGATTTTTGACCTATTATAGTTGATTTTCAGGCATTTGAGCAGTTGACTGAGCAAACTTCTTGTGCAAGGCATGAAACTTGGCATGGATGATCTTGAGAACATATTAGGGTAATGTAAACCATTTAGGACCTCTGGAATTCAAACATCTTGATGAGGAGTGAAACCCTAGTTTGAGGCTCATTGTCTCAGGAGGAGGATTTGTCTGGTCAATTCTTAGTCCACTTGAGCAATTGGGAACCTCAAGGAGTATGTTTTGTATAAAAATGGGAGGAAAATTTTTGGGGTACAACAGCTGACCCTATTCAATCTTCTTAAACCTGAGGATGTAGATTGGCTGGTCTACCTTTCGTGATCTGAAGGTGGAAGATGATTGAACATTATAGTGCCTATAAATTTACACTCGCATGAAGTAATACTGATTAGTGATATCAGGAATGGTCTTACAGATGCCATTTAGAAGTCGACAGAGAATCGTCGGAGATGGGCTTAAAGATGCCATCCAAAAAAGATATTGGTTGCATAAGAGATTCCTTTGCGAGAATTCCTGTAGCTGCCGTTGAGGAGGACTTCGCCAGGGAATGTTGATTTACGTCTTGTAAAATAGAGTATAGGAGCTTCGTTTGTCCATTACTCTATTGGGGAATTAACTCCTGATTAAGGAGGTGAAAGTAAACTGCATATCTGGTCAGGGTACAGGCTGAACAGTGATTTACTGGGGAAATGTGAAATTGTCTGTGTTTGGTCGGGTCCAGGCTTTACAGTTTTGTAAACTGTTGTCTGGAGATAAGAGAGAAGAAACCTGGATAGTAAGGTTATGAGAAGGAACCTGGATAGTAACGTTACTTCGAGCTGAAAGCCTGGATAGTAGGGCTTATGGGAAGGAACCTGGATAGTAGGGTTACTTCAAGATGAAAGCCTGGATAGTAGGGCTTATGGGAAGGAACCTGGATAGTAGGGTTACTTCAAGATGAAAGCCTGGATATTAGGTCTTATAGGAAGGAACATGGATAATAGGGTTACTTCAAAGTGAAAGCCTGGATAGTAGGGCTTATGGGAAGGAACCTGGGTAAGGCCGCTTCATGAGGAGTTTGGGTAAAACTACATCGGAATCAAGAAGGAACCTGGGTAAGGTTGCTTTGTGTCGAGTTTGGGTAAAATTGCATCTGAACCGAGAAGGAACCTGGGTAAGGTTGATTTGGGATAAGTCTGTGTAAAACTTCAGAAGGAACCTGGGTAAGGTTACTTTGAGCTAAGTTTATGTAAAAATTCAGGAGGAACCTCGATAAGGTTACTTTGGGATAAGTCTGTGTAAAACTTCAGGAGGAACCTGGGTAAGGTTAATTCAGGATAAGTTCATGTAAAACATCAGAAAGAACCTGGGTAATTACTTTGGACTAAGTTCGTGTAAAACTTCAGGAGGAGCCTGGGTAAGGTTACTTCGGCATAAGTTCATGTAAAACTTCAGAAGGAACCTGGGTAAGGTTACTTTGCGATAAGTTTGTGTAAAACTTCAGAAAGAACCTGGGTAAGGTTACTTTGGGCTAAGTTCGTGTAAAACTTCAGGAGGAACCTGGGTAAGGTTACTTTGGGATAAGTCTGTGTAAAACTTCAGGGGGAACCTGGGTAAGGTTACTTCGCGATAAGTTCATGTAAAACATCAAAAATAACCTGGGTAAGGTTACTTTGGGCTAAGTTCATGTAAAACATCAGGAAGAACCTAGGTAAGGTTACTTCGTATTAAGTTCATGTAAAACTTCAGAGGGAACCTGGGTAAGGTTACTTTGGGCTAAGTCTGTGTAAAACTTCAGAAGGAATTGTATGAGAAGGGACCCGTGTAAGATTTTTCAGGATAAACCCGTGTGAAGTTGTATTTAGGAGAACCCATATAAGATTGCTTCATGACGAACCCGTGTAAAGCTGCATTTGGTCGTGCAGATAATTACTCTGTTTAGTTTCAGGAGCTAATCTTGGACCTGTTGGAAATTGTTGATGATAACCATCTTTCCTGAAAAGGTACATGTTTAATTATATGCGATGCATGAAATGCGTTGTATGGTGATGCTCTCAAAATAAATGAGATTATGTTGTATGCAATATATATGCACACGCCATGATGTATGAACATGAAATGCTATTATGATATATCTGAGTCTGGGAAAATAAATCTCTGACTGCTGTTGGAGAGTACTGGAAATTGAATTACTGACCGTTGTAGAAAAAGTGGTTCTTCTACTTTTGCTTGGGATGGTGAACAGAGAGGACTATGATGGATATTTGCTTCTTATTTACGGATATTATGTTGGGGAGAGACTCTGCTTGAGAACAACTCTGCTGGGAACTAACTTTGTTGGAAGATGGACTTCCACAGCTGAAGGGATAAGCTCTGTCAGGGATTGAGCTTCTGTATTCAGAGAAATAAACTCTGCTCGGGAGAAAACTTTATGACCCGCTTGCGATTATGAAATTCGGCTGGGGAATATAGATGTCAACTCTCTGAAGGAACTTTGCTAGGGAAACTAACTCCTGTTTGGGGAAGTCGATGATAAATCTTTGGTTCCCTCTACTTTGTGGGGAGTGTAGATGTCACAGGGTCGTATGCTGAGGATACGATAATGACTTTGCATCAGGACTTTTCTGCCCCTGTACCTGCTGGAAAAAGTACCTGTGGAGGCTTTGTGGATGGCTTGAGTGTTACCCCAACTCATGAGGTGCTTGGTAACTTCCGATCAGAATGATAATTCTTCTACTGATAGGCAAGTTATAAGATGACGGGACATAGTCGTACGCTTTAATCCCTAACTTTTTCCTGGACTGTCTTTTCAGATTTTCAATCCAACGGGATAACCTTTTTTGCCCAAGCTACATTTTCAGGTTTTCGACTTACCGGGTGTACAAATTTTTTTTTGTCTTTATCCCTAATTTTTGCCTAGGCTATCTTTTCAGATTTTCAATCCACCAGGATACCCTTTTTTTCCCATGTCGCCTTTTCAGGTTTTCGACTTGCTGGGTGTACAAATTTTTTTTTGTCTTTATCCCTAATTTTTTCCTAGGCCAGTCAACCTAGCGGGTCTTTAATCATACATAGTATCTTCAGACTATATCCACGTTCACCGGGTACAGAGAATTGTCACTGTCCATAGTAGTGTTGTGGTACTGTCAAGAATATTTTCTTGATGGCACATGATCCGTTGCTGGAATGCATGCGTAATGCCCCAAGTGATTCCGATGGAGATCTGCCCTTGGTTATTTGGCACTCTTGGAGAGACTGCCCCAAGTGTGTTAGACATTATGTCATGCCCCTTGCTTATTGAAGACATGTTATTGGAAGTGTCTTCCCTACTAAGGATGTCTGTTCATTGAATATCCATTATGCGGATTTCTTTGTTGTCAAATAAGTAGTCATATGCAAACAATGTCATTTAAAGAATGCAAAACTTATGTCTGTCTTGAAAATTTTTGAAAATGTGTTTTGTGTTGTAAAACAAAATTTGCAAGAACGTGATATCAACTCAAGATTCGTAACAAGTCCTACGGGAGTCAGGATACCTTTGTAACAGTATGCTCTCAAACTAACCCATGCTTCAACTAGTACTTTTAAGGGTTATAACGTCGCCTGGTTTACGGTTTAAGAAACAAAGGATAAAGGCTCAAAATTTATTTGTACCCACCCATTCTTCATGATGTCCTTCAGTCCTATGATTAGTTAATTGCGCGTTTAGAATCCCTGTTGAGTCCTAGAGTAATGTTCTTGATGTTCCGGTGATGGTTCGTATACTGGAAGTTTATTTTGAATAGGCAGTCATTTTTGTCGAGGATTTGTAGGACCTCTTTCTTTTTTGATTTTGTTATCCCTTCTTTTGCCATAACTGTTTCTTTTTGTGATTACAGTCAGCGGGATGCCCCCGTTTTTTTCTTAAGTCTCCTTCATAGGTTTTAACTTAGCAGGCTTTTCTTTTGCAAAATAATGACTGCCCGCTTTAATTATTATGCGGAACCATCACCATCTTCTGATTTTGAAGGACGTCTTTAAGGCCATTCATTGTGTGTAAAGCGGAAGATTGCGACTGAATGCGCCTCTGAATTAACTGAGAAAACTACCCTTCCCCAGGTTATGATTAAGGGTTTTAATTTGTGTGAAAAGAAAAACTCCTACTTCTTTGGCTCGAAGGGGTTGACTAGGTATTATCTTCCTTATAACTCCACTGTTTAGGATTTGAAATAACGCATGTACATTCTCAGCAAGGTCTATTCAAAAGAATACTATAGAGATTGTGGTATCGTTTTCGTCATCCTCCCTCTAAGGCTTAGAGTTTTTAATCGAGAGTTGAATATAACCAAAAGGAAGTATAAAGCAGTTTAAGCAAATGTCTTTCTTGTGCATTTTTATTCCTTTGACATTGTTGACTTACCATTGATTTGGTAAGCAACCCTATCTTTGGATGTAAACGGGAAGGGCGTGGGTCATCGTATGACCATGATAGCAATGTTGCCAAGTATCTTAGAATTTTTTAGGGACTAAGATCATTTTGTTTAGGCAACCTTTTGATAGCGTCATCGAGGGACTATGATCTTATATTTGTTTTGTTTTGCCAAGATACTTTGCATGCGTAACATGGCCATTTCATTTTAGGCAACCAAGTGGGAGAAACCCTAAGGGTGCTTGTGTGCAAAGTGTATCATTTTCTTGCTTTTGTCTTGCATTTAGGGTTTTCAATTTTGCTTTGTTTTTGTTCTTGTCATGCAAACCCTAATTTACTAATTATGGTATAAAAGCGATAAATTGCGTAAAATAAACTAAACTATTAGAACAAAATTTTTTATGGGAGGGGGGAATACAAGTTTGAATGGAGATTTGCACAAATATAAAGATAAATATATTATTACAACCAAATCAAATGTGCGCAAATTTAAATAAATATAAGACAAATATTTAAAATGCAATGCAATGTATATGTTAAAAAAATGTTTTGTGTCTTATATTTGTGTATGAAAAAATATTTTATTTAAACCTAAACAAAGGAAAAAATAAATAATTCTTTTTGAAAGGGATGAAACCCTAATTTTATTCAAAGAAAATAATGTTTCATTTTATTATTTTGTACATTTTTTGTATAAGAAAATAATAAATAATATTATGTATAAATATTAAAAATTAAATATGTATAAAAAATAAGTATTTATGAGTATAAATAGTATAATAAAATATTAAGTACATTTTTATTGTATTTACAAACTATTTAAGAAAATAAGTTCTATCTTACTCAAATATATTAATTTTTATGTAAAAAATAATAATAAAAATAATAAAATAAAATTGTAAAAATAAAGAAATTATTTTTGGGATTTTTTATTATTCAGAAAAAATAATCAAAAGCAATAAATATAGAAATATGAAAAAAATATGAAAAATATAAAAATCAGCCAAGGGGTGCAAATAATAAGTCAGGGGGTGGGAATAGCAAAAACAAAAAGGCCAAAACTGCCAAAAAGCCCAAAATCCACTTCATCCCTGTCCTTGGCCAGCTTCTTGCGCGCGTTCATGTTCAAACCTGCAACTTGCTCATGCTTGCATAAAAACAAAAACTCATAACATGAAACATGTGGCATTTGAGCTCACGATTCCAACCATATAAATTATGTAAACTAACTCTAAAAGATCGAGGAGAATTTTTGAACCCCTAATTCGTGACCTAAAAATTTCAGGGACTTCAAGCTTCAAATTCTCTTAGCATAAGTAACATAAATGAAAAGTAATGATATGTACAGTTTTCTTATGATGAGAGCTACATTTTTTCTTCACAAATCGTGGCTTGAGGTTGCCTATTCAGAGAGATAGAGTTTGAAAAAATACCTCCTTCAGCTGGATTCGAGTAGGGAAATGTAGGGACTTTAATGGAGACCTGGTGATTGTTTGAGCTTCCTTGAACTTCCCTGAAGCTATTCCAATGCTTATCTTGCTTTGAGGATGGCTAGAACTCTCTGGACAAGTCAAGCTACAAGCTTCCAAAGTGAAAATGGTGGATGCTGAAACAGGGGTTATAGAACCAGGGTGATGGCTTGGATTGGCTAGGTAGCAAGTGTTTAAGATGTTTGAAGTGATTAAACACAAAACGCACGAGCCAAATGAGAGTTGGTTGTGCTTTTGTAGAATCTGAGTGTTTGGGCAGTTTTGTGGAGTTTTTCAGTTTGAGTGTTTCAGGTTCAATCCAAGCCTGCTATGCCTTGTAACAAGTTTGTATATTTGTAGAGAAGTAATCCAAAGTCAGCTCTTACTAGTTGTGCAAGCTTTGGAGCTTTTTGCAACTTTTCTTGCATTTGAAGTAAAGTGACAAGACCAATGCTACATGCTTGCACTAGCTGGTTTGAGGGCTGATAAGAGTTAGTACACATTGCTTGAGACCTGTAGAAATTTCTTGTACCAAAGGGACAGGTTCAATGATCAATATTGACAAAGTTGCAAATGTTCAACTTTATGAAAATGGCATTGTAACCTTTTGGCCAAAAATGGAAATATATCTTGTGTAAAGCTTCAAAAGAAAAGATAAAGCCTTTAGCTTCTGAGTATTCATTTAATTATGGAGTGTATAGCAAGCTTAGGACCTGTAAAGCAAGATACAACCAGCATGGATTTGATTTGCAACTTGATGCTATGTGAAAATGGCTTGAACAAAAGTGAGAAAATGCCAACTTCCCTTCTTCGATTCTCCCTACTCAAAAATGATCTTGGAGAGTTCTTGGACATTTTGTAAAGCTTGAAATATTCTATATAATCCATCTTTGAAATGAAATTTAAGATACCTCTTGGAACTAGGTGAAAAATGTCCATGAAGTTGGGTCCAAAACCTGCCTAAATTAGGGCAAAATTTCACTAAGTTAAGAAGTTCATGGACCTATATTCACAAATTCATAACTTGAGATCCAAGCATCTTTTGGGAAAAGTTTGTGAGGAAAAGTTTTAGATTTCATGGAGGACTACAAATTTCATGTTGGAAGTTTTCTTTGAATCAAAATGAATCATGGTGAAAAAGTGGTGAAAAGTTGGGAAAAAATAAGAAAATTTGTATACTTAGAAAAATTCTAAGTTATGAAAATTTTCAAATTAAAACCCTAATTTTTAATTTTGAGTTTCTTGGTGAGCAAGTTTCATATTTTGACATATCTTGATGAATTATGACCCTTGGTACTTGATTTTGACCAAAAAGTCAAAGTTTGACTTTTCAGTGCACAATTGACTTTTGATCAGTTGACTAAAAAATTCATCTGTCTATCCAATGAACTTGAGATCTTTTGAACCATGTAATTAGGTCAATATGATGCCATTGAACCCTTGAAATGATGCTTGAACTCAATTGGTCATTGGCTAGGTTAAAATCAGAAATTGCCCTTTCTCAGTCAAAACCCTAATTTTGACCATTTTGCCCTTTTGATGATTTGATCAAATTTCTTGAGGAGTTGTGATCCAAACTTGATCAAATGGTACATATGAGTCTAAAATGTTGATGTGGATCAAAAATTATGAAGTTTGACTGTAAATTGTCCCTGGTTGACTTTTTCCCTAATACAATTGATTTTTAGGTCAACTGTCCAATCGATTGATCAAAAATGTGATTCAAGGCTTGAAACTTAACATGAACAATATTAGGGGTCCAAGATGATGTATGAAAGTCAAATGAAGCATTGGTGGTCCAAAAATCCTTGTGCAAACTCAAACCCTAATTTTGGGTTATCAGTGCAAGATGAGATGTCTTGAGCTGACCAAACCCTGATCCTGTCTTGAGTCCAAGAGGTCTTGTGAGAAAAATCTTGATAAATGAGAGGGAAAATTTTGGGGTACAACAGCTTCCCCTGTTCAATCTTCTTGAACCTGAAGAGTTAGATTGGCGAGCTTTGTCGTTCGTGACTCGAAGGTAAAAGATGATTGGACACTAGAGTGCCTATAAATTTGCACTCGATAAAACGTAGTTGAGGGAATGGGCTTAAAGATGCCATTTGGAGAAGTGATAGAATCTTATTGGAGATGGGCTTGTAGATGCCATCCAAGAATTTTTGTTGAATTGAACGTTGTAAGTCAGAAGAATAAGTATCAGAATGGTGTCCGCGTCGGGAACGCATCTGAACTGTATCTGGTAACTTGAAATCTGAATGAGAAATAGAAGAACATCCGTGTCTGGAGCGTATCTGAACTTGAAATCTGAATAAGGGCCAGAATGGCATCCGTGTCTGGAGCGTATCTGAACTTGAAATCTGAATAAAGGCCAGAATGGCATCCGTGTCTGGAGCATATCTGATCTTGAAATCTGAATAAAGGCCAGAATGGCATCCGTGTCTGGAGCGTATCTGAACTTGAAATATGAATAAAGACCAGAATGGCATCCGTGTCTGGAGCGTATCTGATCTTGAAATCTGAATAAAGGCCAGAATGGCAACCGTGTCTAGAGCGTATCTGGACTATATCTTGAAGTTGAGGTCTGAATGAGTAATAGAATAGCATCCGCGTCTGGAGCGTATCTAAACTGTATATGAATTTGAAAACTGAATGAGTATCAGAAAGGCTTCCGTGTCTGGAGCGTATCTGATCTTAAAATCTGAATAAAGGCCAGAATGGCAACCGTGTTTGGAGCGTATCTGGACTGTATCTTGAAGTTGAGGTCTGAATGAGTAATAGAATAACATTCGTGTCTGGAGCGTATCTAAACTGTATCTGAATTGGAAAACTGAATGAGTATCAGAAAGGCTTCCGTGTCTGTAGAGTATTTGTACCGTATCTGAAAGCTGAATCTGAATGAGTAGCAGAATGACTTTCGTGTCTGGAGTGTATCTGTACGGTATCTAAAAGCTGAATCTGAATGAGTATCAGAATGGCATCCTTGTCTGGAGCGTATCTAATATGTATCATGATTGCATATTGTTAAACGGTAGCTGTTAATCTTATCCTGAAAAGGGTAAAATGTTAGCTGAAACACAAAGTTATGTTGCATGAAATGTATGATGCAATATACGTGTTTTATCAATGTTTATGATATGTGGATGTAATATATGCGCATGTAAGCTGATTTGTTGTATCGCTGAGGAAAATAAATCCTTGACTGCTGCTGAGGATATGTGGATTCTTCATGTCTTGAAGTTGGAGTATTGACAAAAATTCTGTTGCGAGCAATGCCATATACTGCTTGAGTAATCTGCTTGGGGAATCCATAGAGTTTTGATGACTTCTACTAGGGATTACACAATGGGAATCCTTGTTCTGCTGGGGAATAAAGAAAACTCTGTGGGGAAGAAAACTTATTCCTGTTTGGAAAAAATTCAGGAGTTTCGGTCGTCTGCCACTCTACCGTGGAGTTATCCTAGGTTAGGGAGAAACAAAAGTTAACTGTTATCTGGTTGCTTTTCAGGCTTCAAGACAACTTGCTGGGGAATTTGGAGAAACTGAATGGTTTTCGCTGGGGATTGATAGTTTGAAGTTTCAGCTCCACTGGTGATCTTAAAGATGTACTGTAAGGATTGCTCAAGGAATAGCCTAAAGACGTTTTCCTATTCTTTCAACCTG